>JAPDVR010000023.1:31510381-32110381 GCA_026230005.1 Gila orcuttii
ACCTACAGGCCCCAGCAGTCAGCTTGTGATATATGTGCAGAAAGGCCAGTGGACTCATGTAGTCAACTTGCAATGTATGTTTTGAGCCAAGGGGCCTATGGGCCCGAGTGGTTAGTTTACACTGCATGTGCTCGGTGCTCAGACACACTGTATGCACCACGTTGCCCTTGGGCGGTCATCTTGCTTTGGATACACCAAAGGCCTCGGTGGTCAGCTTCCTTTGGCACTCTCGGACCGCCTAAAGGCCCCTAAGCTATCTAAAACCCTGGGGCACCAGCACCACTGCCCAGGTTCATACTCCAGCCCTTGCAATGGCAGACACACACAATAAGACCCAATATCACAGTGTGCATATATGTATTAAAGTGTGCACATTTCTGTCATCTTGCGATAGTGTTTGAACATTCTTGACACAATCTGAGACACAGTCAAGCAGGACATGAGTGGAAAAATCTTGCTGTCCATCCCATCATCACCAGAGAACACGTGATCGGAGACGTCCGCCATAGGCCTACATACTAGTGCATACAGAAAAAAACACCCTACAGAATTCAGGGAGCCAACACAAACAGAAAGCACAGGAACCACACCAATAAGGCAATATAAGACACTTCCCTTGGTTTTATGAAAGGAACTCTGTGAGTTTTTCCTTCTGTGGAGCCAGGTGGCCAGGCAGCCTCAAGAATTAAACCAACATTGTTTTCTTACTGGGCTAAAATCTTCAAGGTTTTAACAGACTGTCAGACCCTCAACCCAAACTAAATTATATCAGGGACACGAGAGGGAAGGCTTCTAAAGAAGTCATTTATTTCCACTAGAGCAAATGAGCTGGTGTACTTAGAGGGCCACATAATCATTAGCACCTGCAGACAACAATAGAAGAGGTTACAGGGAGGGTCAAAATAATGAGGGCGAACAGTATCCCCTAATTCTCTCCTTTCAGAAACAAAACACACATCTGCATCCTTGAGGTGCATTGTTAGCTACTGGAATACACACTGCATTGTGAGTTGTATTTGGGGAAAATGTACCTCTAAATACTCTCAGTTTTGTTCTAAATGACCCTTAACATCCATAAACTTTCCTTTGTCAATGTGTCTGGCACTGTTGCAAACAAAGAAAGCTCCAGCATTCATACTAGACTTTTACATTTTTTGGGAGAAAACATGAGCTGTTCTTGCCCATGCGAAAAACACTGAAATAATACTAGGGTGTTTAGGATAGTTGTTAGTAGGGATGTGCCCACAGCCGAACACTTATTCGGAAATACACGGATAATGGCTTCGAGACGAATAACAAATTCTACCGAATAATAGGAACAAATAGTTACTTTATCCACTACAGTAAAAGACCTGGGTGTTATACTAGACCGCAACTTGTCTTTCGAAAATCATATATCATATGTTACAAGAACAGCCTTTTTCCACCTTAGAAATATTGCTAAGCTACGTAACATGCTATCTGTTTCTGATGCAGAAAAGTTAGTTCATGCATTCATGACCTCAAGACTAGATTACTGTAACGCTTTATTAGCTGGTTGTCCTACATCCTCAATAAACAAGCTACAGTTAGTGCAAAATGCAGCTGCTAGAGTTCTTACTAGGTCAAGAAAATATGATCATATAACACCAATTTTATCATCTCTGCACTGGTTACCTATTAAGTTCCGTATCAATTACAAAGTACTATTACTGACCTATAAAGCCCTAAATGGTCTAGCTCCTGTATATTTAATGGACCTTCTATCGCCCTACAATCCATCGCGTTCTTTAAGATCCCTAAATTCGAGGCTTCTGGTCATTCCTAGGATATCTAAGTCCACTAAAGGAGGGAGGGCGTTCTCACATTTAGCTCCTAAACTATGGAATAGCCTTCCTGATACTGTTCGTTGCTCAGACTCGCTCTCCCAGTTCAAAACTAGATTAAAGACGCATCTCTTCAGCCAAGCATTCACATAATGCTTACCTTTTATACCACTGTTGAATCAGATCGAATGCATTAATATTATGAACAGCAGCTACGCTAATTATTTCCCATCTGCTTTTCTGCTGTTATCTCGGGACGCTAGTCCCGAGGTAAATAGCGTTCTTCAGCTACAGTTTGTATCCAGCCTCTCACGGAGACTTCAGAGTCCCCAACACCTGCGATGAGACGACTAAACGCCTGCGATGAGACGACTCGACGCCTGTGAAGAGACGACTCAACGCCAGCGATATGTTATGCCCTAAATTAATACATGATGATTAACTAACTGTATTTTTTACGTACATTTCTGAAATGCACTTTCTGTAAAGCTGCTTTGAAACAATATGTATTGTGAAAAGCGCTATACAAATAAATTTGAATTGAATTGAATTGAATTCAATATATAACAATATATAACAGAGAAAAGGAGCTGGGGCAACAACGTTCTTCTGCAAGATGCATGCAGTTTTGCTTATTAACAGCTAGGGTTTGCACTGACGCAAGCTGTTAGTGAATCTGACCCATAGTGTTTAGACATTTTGGGCTTGTCCCATTGTTTTTTCGCTCATGAGTATACCGTATGGCCTGTTCGGGGTGTGGCGGAAAGGGTCCGGATGTGTGAGACCTCCACAAAAGGGCACTGATATGTCTGTTTAATGAGGCATGGAGCAGAGGCGCTGGGAAACAGCTTCATGGTCACTCTCTGAAACTGGAGACCACCAGGAGATCCTTCAGAGAGACGAGACATGATACTACTTTCTTTCAACCCTGATACAGGCCAGCCAACAATGCAAAGGACGCTGGCTGCTCCTCTCACCTTGTGTTTCTTTCTGCCAGGTCTGGGAACAAAATGGTGGCAGATGTTGTTCTGAATTGAAGGTGGGAGGTTAAAGATTACTGAAACTAATCCCTCAAATCAATGACTAGTTTCAATAGCATATCTGTCAGACACCTTTCCTCCCCTTCAAGCACATTTAAAGGAATAGTTTAAACGTGTTTTTTAGACCGACTTGCCTTCGTATCTCTCCAAACCTACATACAACTTTGAAACAACATGAGGGTGAGTAAATAATGACAGAAATGTAATGTCAAGGTGAACTATTACTTGAAAGTATCTCTCGCCTGCATCTCTTACCTATTCATACACACAAGTGGGTGACGGAAGTTTTCACTACTACCTTCCCAGTGTCTACAACCTACTTTCTGTGACAGGATGATGCCTGCAACACCGAATGTAGGTTACTAAAAATTATCTCTTATTACTCCCCATTAAATTGAAAGCCTGTCTGCAAACAGACGAAATTAAGTCAGGAAGACGGGAAGCTGCTGTTCCTAAAGTTTGCTGTAAACAAAATGAGATTACCAAGCAACTTCTGAATTTGATTTACTTAGGCTTAATATAAACAGGTTGTCAAACCTCAGGTCTGTAAAACTGAGGAAAAACTGCATAAGTAAGAGAGGAATTAATCCGCGGGTTAGTATTCAGTGGAATTCAGCTTCAAGAGGAATTTGTCAGGGGAACTGACAACTCCGAAGGAAGCGTAACCTTTTTTTAGTGTTGTGTGAGATGTATTTATTAATAAAGTGCATATTGTTGTGCTACGCTTTGACTGATTGTGGGTTACAAAAAAAAAAAAAGAAAAAAAGGAAAAATTCCCCAGCTAAAAAATTACAAGGGCAAATCATTTATACATGAGACGTTAAATAAATAAATATGAGCATGTAGTCATAATTGTCTTGAAAGAGAATCTTGCAGCTCATTACGCACATATATTTTGACATGTTTGCATAATCCAAAAGCTAATCCGAACGCTGTGCCGTCTCCTCCGTAACGACAAAGATAACAAGCGGAAGACAGCATTACTTGTGAGAATAAATGCTGATAAAGTTTTAGCAGCTGTATAATTTGATAAATAGAATTTTCTGAGTCTTTTTCTTTTAACATAGCTAAACTATTATATCTGAGCAACAATGAGCGAAAGACACATCCTTTCACTGAAACTGCAGGAGGAAACTTTACAGTGGCTCTTGGAAAGAAAGACACGCTAATTACATGTCAATAATTCAATGCTTAATTTTAATGGGCGGGAGAGGTTCGTTTACTGCTGAGCGAGTGATTATCTGCTGTGGGAGATAAAGGGAATAGAGTACAGGCAGAGAGAGGAAAGAAAAGATAAGGTAGAGTATGATGATGAGTAAATCTGGTGATTTCTCATCCTTCTCCCTCGCTCGGCTCTTCAGAGGTGGTAAAAGGTCTCATAAACTCCTGACTTGACAGATATGACTGCAATAGCCCTGGAACTGTGAACAGAAATTTGTATGAGTCTGGTTTCCCCCGTTTTTTTCTCCATTTCTGTCACCGATGGCGTTTGGGAACACTTAATATTCTGCAGTATAATGCATTGACGCTATTGTATGAGTAATGAATTATGCGTTTAATATATATATATATATATATATATATATATATATATATATATATATATATATATATATATATATATATATATATATATATTTTTTTTTTTTTTTTTTAAAGAAACTGATATTAATAATAACAAATACATAAATAAATAAATAAATAAATAAATAAACATTGAGATATATAAAATATTAAAAAATAACAAAAAATTACTAAATGAAATATGTACATTTCATTTTGTTATTTATTTTTTAATATTTTTAATATTTTTAATATTGTATTATATATATATATATAATTGTGTTATTTTATTGTTTTAAAAAATGTATATTTGAATCTTATTTTTAAATAACTCTATAAGAAATGGATATTATTACAAATACAAAAAACAAAGCAGAATAAATATAATTTATAAAATGTGTGTGTGTGTGTGTGTGAGAGAGAGAGAGAGAGAGAGCAAAAAAGTAAAATAAAATTAATATTAACTATATGAAAAAAATTTAAATCATAAGCTAATCACCAAGCTAAATAAAAAATAAAGATATTTTATTTATTTTTATCATTTTTAGTTTAGCTGCAGTTACATGGATATTTGAGGCACACAGATTATTATTATTATAATACATTTTTCCTTTTTGATTTCTCTCCTGAAATGTCAGATTAGGAAAGAGTTTCTATTGTTTTTGTCAAAGCATTATTTCTGAAATGCATGAAAAAGCAGGAAGTTTGCTTCAGTAGGGAGCTGAAAAGCTCTGGAGAGGGTTTGGATTCTCCCCTGCCTGAGTTGTCCTAAATGAAGGCACGTCTGCATGCATTCCTTATGTCCCCGACAATGGGCCGACATCCTCTGTGCCTAATGGCTGCTGAGCTCTTGCCTTTGTCCCTTGATTAACTGCTCTATTCAGGGCTCAGCCTGCTAATTGCATAGCCTGTATAGCTCCCCTGCATTACTGTAAGAATTAATGAGACACAATTACTGCACCCAGCAAATCTCTGGCCAGTCAATCCCAAAGAGCGCCCCCCCCCAACCCAGCCTGAGCGCAGAGACTGTAGAGATGTATGAAAAAAAACAGAGGTTGTTTCGTAAAATACATGTATTTATTTCAAGCTGGCTCATAATTAGGCCCTAGAGTGAGTGATGGACTGAGAGAGATTGAATTCTATAGTAAAAGAAACAGAGAAAAGAAGAAATTACATTTATGATGAAACAGGAAACGAGAACTAGGCCAAACAGCACCATGATACTAGAAGGGCTTTCTGGAAACAACATACCATGCATTTAACAGTCAAAAACTTGGACTCACAGACTTGTTTTGAACCTTTGATTTAAAGGCTTCTGCTTAATTGTTTGAAATTAGTTTTGAAGCCAAAATAGTGCTCAAATAATGAAGGAGAAACAGCCAACAAGTGATCAGCATACATGAGAATCCCTTTAATACGGTTTAAAAAGCATCCCAGGACCCACCTAAAATACAAAAGCTTTCATTTGTTGAGATATATGATACATTAAATTGATCAAAAATCACAGTAAAGATGATTTCCCAAAAAATATTAAGCAGCACAATTGTTTTCAACATTAAGAAATGTTTCTTGAGCAGCAAATCAGCATATTAGAATGATTTCTGAAGGATCATGTGACACTGAAGACTGGAGTAATGAACCTGAAAATTCAACTTCGAATTGATTTTTTCCTCTGATTTTAGGGATAACTTATTAGATTAGGTTTCAGTTTCCGGACAGGGATGTTGTCCCAGGAATGCGTCTAACTTGGCAAAATCAGGGCGTGCGTCTCGAGACACTCATCAAAGAATTCATAAAAAATTGTTCGTGCAAACATAAAAGTGGTTACATTTAGTCTACATTCAGTCGATAGAAATGCAGAAAAATGTATGCGTTCACTTTATGTAAAAATACCTGTAAGTATAAATTACATCACCATAGAGTCTGAGAAAGACTAGTTCATTATCATTATACTGAGCGTTACATGACCAATAGCACACGCAAAAGAGATAGGACAATCGCTGTATCCCAACTCGCCTACTCATACTATGCCCTAAAAGTACTGTTTTTGTGAAGAAAAAGTAGATACTTTTGAGTGTGTATCAGAAGAGTAGGTAAGCTTTGGGACATATATTCACTTTGTCATAGTTGCGTCTTTAACGGACAGCTCTGTCACCGTTTAAACTACCCTGTTCAAATCCTCCACGTTCAATTTAATTTAATTTCCTACCGTATCGGAATAACATTCTGTGAATAACATTGAATAAATATTATTTCTTCAGGTTAGATACTGATCACAAGTCAAACCTCTCTCAACTTAACCATTGGTCTCGCACATCCGCCATGCTTGTAGTTTTTTAACACTTTTTATTTGTGTTTGTAGTTCTAATCGAATCCTCATCCACCACGCAATGGGTTGTGGGCAATATTATCTGTTAGTGTGTGCTCGGATCTGCACTCCGGAAAAAGTAGACAATCCAAGCAACTTTGGAATACTCATTTCAATATACTATGATTTGGGACAGACTAATTCTAATTTTGAATACTATTTAGAACAGATAGTTTGTGGATTGGGACGCAGCGTATGTATTTTACAGACCGTGCCCATCTGGAAGAATAAACTCATTGCAAAGAGCTAAAAGAACTAGCCATATGCCTCATCCTCAATATCCCAGATCTGATTCACTGTGAACACGGAGATAGGTTCTCTCAGCTCACTTACTCATTATAAACATGTTGTTTTTCTAAAAACACTTCCTTAACCACAGTCGACTTGATAACGTCACTCAAAACAGCAGCGTGAACTTTATCAGTCTGACCCTCATAATCTCCAAACGTGGCTAGCAGCACAGCACGCGACCATTCCCGCTTCAGTGAGGGAAATCTTCCTGCTGGTGTTACTGGAACCACAATATTCCACCTGTTCACCTGTATAGCAGTCCAAAACTCATTCCTCAATGTAAGTTTCAGAAAGGTTCAAATGACTCACAGGCACAAACTCAAAAGCTAATCTGTTTCTTTTGTGTAACTGGATATGTAGAAAGTAATCCGGGGTTTCTTTGACGACACTCTGAGCACAAAACAAACTAACACGCAAATCCCAGATCATCTGTGCTTTTGAAAAATGCTCACCACAGTTTGTGTCGCTCTGTGTTAACTCTGTAAACGTCAAGTTAGGGTGCAGGATGATGCATTTGAGGCAAAGGTGTTTGTGTAACAGAGAGAGAGCAAAAGTGTGTGTGTGTGTGTGTGTGTGTGTAACAGAGAGATATCAAGTGTGTGTGTGTGTGTGTGTGTGTGTGTGTGTGTGTGTGTGTGTGTGTGTGTGTGTGTGTGTGTGTGTGTGTGTGTGTGTGTGTGTGTGTGTGTGTGTGTGTGACAGAGAGATATCAAGTGTGTGTGTGTGTGTGTGTGTGTGTGTGTGTGTGTGTGTGTGTGTGTTAATTCTGCAATCCAACAGTACTTGTGAAAGGGTGAATTGTCTGGTGCTGTGAATGAGAAGTGAATTAGCGTTAGCTTCGTAGACACAAAAGAGGATTATTTCTGCTGCGTATGGCATATTTTCAATACTGTTAGCAATTTCTGGAATGTCTATTCGGATTTGGAGTGTTTACGCACCTGTCAATCACCTCCGTCACCCTTTTTCCACAGCTGAAAAAAGAAAGAAACCCTCTGCTCCATTCATCTTTGTCTTCAATGCTAACAATGCAAACTCTTGTACATTAGCCTCTTCGCCCTTCTTATCAGAGCGGGAGAGTGTCTCGTTCTGTACCTGAATGCTCTTTGTTTCCCCGTGACCCCTCTAGTGCAGGTCACCGCCTGCAGCCATTCCACACTGGATTTGGCCATCATCAGGTTTCAGGCTCTCACACACAGAGGGGGTCAGGGGCCCGAGTGGATCCGCTGTGTTCGGCGTCAATCAACTTTCTATTGCTCCGCTGATGGCTCGCGGCCCTGCGCTTTTCAACCTCACTTAGAGCAAGTGTACAATGCTTTAAGATCGGAACACTTTTCATTTTGGGATCACACTTTTTCCTGTCTAGCTGGAAGTGTGGAGCAAATCTCATTAACACCAAAATGAAATGGTTTAACTATTTAACTATTCTTTAAATAGTTAATGATTGTAATTTTAACAGTAAAACAATGCAATTTGAGTTGAATTAATCCCAGGTGTGTTTTGTACGGTTGTTCGCAGGTGTAAAGTATGTACATATAAATATCATTATTATGACTAAATAAGGTAAAAGACACATCTAATGTTACTAATTTTGATCATATAAAAAAGTACCTTTATTTTCATATTAAACATCACAACAGGAATTTATCACTCACTTTAGTGCTGTCAAAGATGACAATGCATGTTATTTAAATTAATAATAATTTATATTTATATAAGTACACATTGATGTATATACTTGTCTTTAATACATGAACGTATGGTAATTTTATATTATATTTATTTACAGAATTACAGTAGTGGCCAAAAGTGATGTCCGGGGGAATTTTTATTTTTAATAGCCCTACAAGTTCGATTAAACAATCGAAATATGAGAAACAATTTGTTATATATTTAAAAGTATTTTAAATATGAGGGAAGAACACAACACCAAACTTGGTTAAGGGATTTATCTGACAACATCATTTGGGGAAAAAAGGAAAACTACAGCTGGAGGGTTTATTTACTATGGAAAAAAACATAAATGCATAGAAAAACTAAAAAGCTCACAGGAAAAACATACATTGACTACAGCATAATCAGTTATTAATATTTTGACGCTTCAATTGGAACACAGCATCTGGAATGAACTAGAAACAGATAGTGGCAGAAGTACGACTGGGAAGAGTTGGTTCTTAATGAGTAATGATTCTTGTTCCGAATCTGAATCTGTAAACTTTTGCTTTAGTAAATAAGCAAATAATCACTCTGACTGATTCAATGAGTGAGCCAAAACAGTTTTAAAGTGCCTCTAATTAACTTTTTGGAATATGAACTTTCATGAAGTGTGTAATAATGCTGTTTGTAAAGGTAAATGACTGCAAAATTTTAAAGATAAAAGTACACAACAAATAAAGTAATTGTCTGGTGTTGTGGTCATGTCGAGAAAACGCTGTTTTCGCAGTGCTGCGAATCCACTTTGCATGCACTTTAAAAGGATGAGGACTCACACTGGAATTAATACGGAAATACAGACGCCATCATTCGTATCACTGTGTATCAAGTGCTGAGGAATATCCAGAGCTGAAATCCAGATATGGTCATTTTGATTCCGACACGGGTTGTAAGCGGTCGACCAATCACAACAAACTGGGCCATCTGACCAATCAGAGCAGAGTACGCTCACAGAAAGGAGTGGTTTAGAGAGACTGAATCTTAGAACAAACCGTTTTCAGATTCTCTGAGAAATTAGGTGATGTGATTTATACACACACACACACACACACATTCATTTCAGATTGCAAGTGCACAATTTTCTGTTGTGGCACAACAGATTTAATACCATTGCAGTGTATTATATATCTATATATATCTATATATATATATATATATATATATTAAAGCCATGAAATATCAAACGTCAAAAAGCTATATTTATATGTTACCACATCAAGCTATTGTTTAGGTTACCTGACAAGAACCATATTTAAAAAGAAAAACAAGACCCTCAACCATTCAGATTGGTCACTTTTTTGTGGTATTGAAATTAAGTACTGGCTTGGTACCAAACCAACTGCATACTGCCACTTTTCCAGTGGTTAACTGAAGTGGTTGTAAAATTGAATTCATTATTACCAATTAGCATTATTGATTTGAGGTTGAGACATTTTACCCTTCTCTTTCATTACTTATTGTAAAAATACTTTCCTGTTCCATGGTCAGGATTGAGGTTTGTGTCTGCCATATACTGCCCTGTGTTGATCATGGCAAAGCAAAATGCTCTTTATATAATGTATGTATATATATATGATTTAATCATAGGTGCAGAACTAAATGAAAAGAGAGGGTTGTGCAACTAGTGTAGTTTGTATTTGTTCTGGACATATATATGGAGATCTGATCAGATTGAGAAGACAAATGTGTATTTTATGGCTGTTTTAGTGATACCAACAGTCTAAAACCGGGTTTGGACAGGAAAAAAAAAAAAACACTGAAACTTGGCTGAAAAGTGTATATATTGTGGTTTATGTAAAGCTCTGATATTATATAGGCTTAGAATTCTGCATTAAGTATCTTTCATGAGGCAAAGTAGTCAGTTTGACGGTTTAATTTGAATATTTTTATCTCACCGCAACCACAGCCACTGTTAATGCTAACAGGACACAACGTTGCTTCAGGCAGACAATCTTGCCCTTAGTTCTAGGCAATAAATACACAAAGATATGACGTGTGACTGTCGAAGCCACATCGCACCTCTAAAAGATAAGATCTATTGTCTTAAACGAGTCATTTAGTACTCTCTCTGCTCTCGTTTGATGAAATCACACCATATTAAAACACTCAAAGGAAGCCACTGTCATTTGCTAACCTAATTTAGCCAACGCCACACAAAACATAAATACCTCCTGTCATTATGCAAATTGAAATGGCCTAATTATCATCTGCCAAATCACAAAAGGGTGAAATTGAAGCCTGCTTTAATCTAGTATGTTCTTCTCTCTCTCTCTCTCTCTCTCTCTCTCTCTCTCTCTCTGTGTGTGTGTGCATGTGTGTGTGTGTGTTTTGTACTTTCTCATGAAGGCAGTGCAGAGTTGTGTGCGCTTCTTTAATCTTGCATGATCACGCTGATACTGAAATGTAGCACTTATTAAAGAGTAAAAAAAGAGCTTTCCCTGGGCTGTATTAGTTTCCCTGTGGTGGTTCATCGGGTCAAATTCAGGGCCATAACTACCATGGATATTGAGGGGGGAAGCAACCCCCAATATTTACATTATATTTACAATATTTATATTTATAGTATATGACCACATCTCCACCATTAAACATAGTCCAAATGACAAGCATTTATGGTAAACTAAAATATACTTTATTATAATTTCTATTGAAACTTGCATGTAATGTGTTTAAAATATACAGAGTGTATAGTATTACACATTAGTAATGATGAAGTTACAATTTATTACATTTCAAATATATAAAATGTAATATCGAAAAACACATAATAGTTAAAATTATAATCAAGTACTTGTACTGTACATGTACTATTGTAAAAGAGTCAACACAATAGAATAATTATTAATTATTAATACATAATGTTTTAAATTATAGTTTAAAGAAAACGTATTATTACTTTTCAAAGGCATACCTAAGTGTTTTAGCCTGATTGATTTCTTTTAAAATTTTACTTTGGTCCCCAATCTTAAATATCTGGATGCATCCGCTGTCAAATTGCATCATACATGTGCAGAAAAAGACAGCAAAACTCCAGCTCTGCAAATGGCCTGCTTAATCACTATTGCAGAGTTCAATTTAGTTATTGTAGGTGCACTGTTTCTTGACCAAATGGTTTGTGTTCAAAGACAAAAGAGGCTCTGCTTTACCTTCTACTATTACATCTTAGCCAACACTCTAAAACAGTTCTTTATTGGCATCTATTGTTCCATGAAGAACCTATAAAATCCATGGAAAATCTCCATTGCACTAAAGCTTCTTTAATGGAAACTGGTTCTTTAGATTATTAAAGATTAAGCAAAGTGGTTATTTTATCTAAAATGTTCTTTGTGGAACTCAAAGTGGTTCTATGCCATCACTGCAAAAATCCCCTTTGAGAACCTTTACTTGATGAACAGATCATCGAGTTCAAGACTTGATCTATGTGAATTGATCTATGTGACTTGACCTATGTGAATTGAATTAGGACACATTTCTTACTACAGGGACAAAAACAAAGATGTATCCATTTTCCATTATTATAAAGTATTCTTAATTTTGTTCTGGTTAATATTCTAAATTAATTTGTAAATGTAAAGCAATCTGTTTTGTTGGAAACTGGTTTTGAATCAATCATCCAAAGCTTAGCAGTGCATGACTCTCATGCTTACTGAACCTGAAGGTCAATAATCTTTATTGGTCTTGCTGTTCAAAGGTCGAGAAATACACCTGAAGTTGTAAACTTTCTCTGCTCTGGCAACTTTTATTCCTCCATTTCTTCCTCCTTTCACACCTCCTTTACTCAGTAATCCACGCTCACTCAGCGATAACGTAGAGTAAATCAATAACGTTTCTTTTCTTATCTCATAGGTACCCGTACTGTAAGACGCAACTACTGGCAATTAGCAAAAGATGAGAGCGAGATAGTCATATCAACAATAGTTGAACAGGTCTTTGTGCTAGTCATTATCCAGGCCATGTGTTATTCAAAAGATGCCAGATCCATCAACAAGCTTTCCACTTGAGGCGATGTGGGCGTTGAAAACGAAACAGGAATCCAGAGGTGGCTTCATCTCCCAAGTGCAACGGTACACGATCGTGGGCGATTACGGGTCTCCTAGGGATGGGCCTATCTTGACCCCCCCTGCCTCGGCGTCGCCGGGAACGTTACTTTGCTTCCATCACCCCGCAGTCGCGCGACACCTCAACCCTCGCCAGATATCCCCATGCACACTTCAAACACAGCCTGCATATTCGCATCAATTCCCTCTTATCCAGCCTGTCAAGTGCACTCAACGTTAAGGGTAAATTAATAAATAAGCCCTCCTGTTTACCCACTCACTCTTATAGCGTGTAAATAAACATGTCTTAATCTTCTTGCTAATGAGCATTAGAAGGGGCCCGGGGAGGCTTTGCTGGAGGTTCTTACCCACGGAGCAGGAAAGGTTTGACAGAATGAAGCAAGAAAACAAATACGCCCGCATAAGCTAGACTCCGCGAGGTCGTCTTATTATACGTCTGCATCCAGCCTTCTGGACGTTTCTTGTGCTGCTGCTGATATCTCAACTTCTAGTCATGTTTTTTTCCCTTACCTTCTCACTCTTCTCCCTTCCTTTCCTTTTTTTTTTTGTCTCTCCATGTGCATCTTTCCTCAGATCAGCCTGGCCTTTCGTCAACTGTTCAACTGTCCTGAAATGAAGACAGACAAAAAGAGTAAGTTGAGAGAAGGGTTGGGTCAGGATGGTTGATTAGTCATCCACCAATCGCCTAGGTTACCAGATAATGTTCACTAATAACACATTTACATTCAGATCCATTTACATTCTGCAGTTAAACACATAGGCTGCATCTAACATCACGTGCTTCCCTATAAAGTAGGTGAAAAAAAGTATGTAAAAAGAGCATATGTCTGAATTTAAAGTATTCATTAAACAGTAGGGGAAAAGTATCTCCAGCGAGCTCTGAGATTCTGAAGGACACTTTACTATCCCATGAGGCCATGAGAGAGGAGTTGGCAGTGAAGCGACACAACTGATGCTGGTAGATTTGTGACAATGACAACATTATGGATGTAGTACAGGATTTAATTCAGAATTTACATTTGTTAACAGGCACAAAGTAATGAGTTATTCAAAAGAAGTGCATTCTCAGAGAGTATGTGATATCGGATGCAGCCATACTCTGCAAGTGTTCCCAATGGATAAAATCAAGTCCCACCATCCAAACTCATTAAATATCCTGTTTAACTTAGAAATACATTACATTCTGAAAGATAAATAGGTTGTGAATTCCAGATACATATTGAGTCCTTAACGTGAGTACTTGTATAGAGAGTAGAAGAAAAACTTTGGTTAATGGAAAGTCACTTGGAAAGTTAAGGACTAAATAAATGTAGTGCTCTACCATGACTCTACCATGACGCAGAAGTGTGTATTTCACACAGAATCAGGCTCAATCGGAAACACCTAAATGTTCTGTGAATAGAAAATATATTTAATTAAAAAAGGAATTTTTCCTTTTTTTTTAAAGCACAATAATCAAACACATTTCAAAGGTAAAGATAAGAGTCAAATATATATATATTATTTGGGTTTCACATTATTGAATATATATTTCTTCTAATGGCTGGTGACTGGAGTCAACCTTTGAACCCAAAGTGCCGTAACCTCATACAGCATAGTCCAGATAAACAGATACTAAGTGAACCGAAAGTCGGACTTGCAAAGCAGCTGCAAAAAAACATATTTTACAGAGAGTAAATTAATATACTTCATATAGATTAAAACATCTTAAAAAAAATATTAAATTTGTATCTTTAAAAGAAGGATTACTGGGTCATGGTTAATTTAATTTATGTTAAGTTATGTTATGTTAAGTAATGTTGTGTTGTGTTGTGTAATACGTTGTACAATAATAAGGCAATATCAAAGTCTTCATCCTTCATTAAGTCCTCTTTTCATTTTATATGCGGGGTTAATCAAGGCTACGTAATATATTTTATACTTATGTTTAATATTTATATACGTATAGTTATGATTATATAGTTTTTATAGGCAATTTTGTTTATACTTTCTGAATCGCAGCCATGATATGGGAACCCTGTCACACAAATTGTAAAAAAGTAGATTAGTATCTAGTAACTATGGAAGCTTGTTTCCGCCACAGAATAAAAAATAAAAAAGGTAATTGCGACTTTTTATCTCACAATGCTGACTTTTGCAGGTTATCATCTCACAATTCTGAGAAAAGATGTATATACACTCGCAATTGCGTGTTATAAAGTCAGAATTGCGAGTTTATATCTTCGCAATCATGACCTTATAACACACAATTGCGACTTTATTTCACACAATTAAATAAAGTCAGATTTGCGTGATGTAAACTCGCAATTGTGAGATAAAAAGTCGCAATTATCTTTTAAAATATTTCATTCTGTGGTGGAAACAAGCTTCCATAAGTAACACCTGAAAAATCACTGCATAACTGAAACTAACATTATCTTATCAATTGCAACAAGAGGTTACATACATTCTTAACTTTATGTCAAAACACTGTCAATCGGCCCTCCGTGCTCCATGTTTCTCACTGATGCACGCTGTATGGTATGTAATAACCTGCTGATTTGAGGTACACAGACACAGCGAGCGGATCTATGAGAAGGATGTCTCGTCTTGTGTGCTCTCAGCTGTGGATTGATTAGCAGGGCCGGCCCCTGTTTGTCAAGGTAATGAGGTGAAGGTGAGGGGACACCCAGAGAGCGCGCTCCACCACCTCAGGGGACCGAAGAAGGGATCCAGCCCCGCCTGCATCTGATTAGCTGCCAAGCCCAAAGAAAACACGTGCTGATGAGGATGGGGGGGCTGGGCCGCCCTCCCCCACCTCCAGCTCTCCATGGAGAAATGTGGGGCCTGGCCAAAGTCAAAGAACAAACACAGCAAAACAATTCCTAAACACAGCCTCGTTTCTTAAAACAAGGCTGATAATTGACTTAGCGGCAGGCAAACAACATGCTAGCTCTGTCTAAAAATCTAGTGAGCTGCCTTAAAATATCCTGTAAAGTTTAATGTCAGCTGTGGTTGCTAGAAATTCACCGGAATAAAATATACCGGAACTATGGTTCAAGCCTATTGATGTCTGTGTAACTTATAGCTGTATATTTCATTAACTGATCAAATATTCATAAACAAATCTACTTGAACTACCAAAATCTGCTTTTTACCTTTTACTGAAAACCACAATAACACATGCAGGTGGTAAAACAGAAAACCACATGATGAATCACAGCTCATTGTAAGTGGCCTGTTCGTAAAAAATGGCTAGCAAGCAGTGCAGAAAGTCATTCACAAGACAAAACTAATAATATGAAAAAAATAATGCGATAAACATTAACTGATTAACATAAAATGCAACACAAACACCCTACTATGCATTACTAAAAATACAAATTAGAAGCTAAATTCTTTTTATTCAATATAGTTATTAGTGTGTTACAAAGAGACTTCAGTGAATGTCCTTTTACTGTTTCTCACTGTAAATTATATGATAAATCATAGTTTTTCCATTGCAAAAACAACATTGGAACTACATAGTTTACATAGTTTTTCACCATAAATAGTAAGGTAAACTTAAAGGTAACAAATTACTGTAGCATTTTTACAATCTTTTTCTGTAAAAATGTCACAATACTTTTTTTCAAGTAACCTTAGACAGCTAACTTTATGCAAGGCATTCAGCAGACTCAACTCAGTTGATTTCAGAGCTTGATGTTAGCATGTTGCTAAGCTAACAATGGCTGCGTCCAAAAGCTTAGGCTGCCGACTTGTTGCCCCGCTGCCCTATCAGGGAATTACTTCGCAGGCAGTGTTTACGCGTGAAGGTACCTCACAAAAAGGTTTCTGAGGCATCATAATGGTTTAATGATCCACAACAAAATAGAGAGGCTTCGGTGATAACTAAGCAAATATAATTAGCCTACAACAATAATGACACCAGACAATCTGTAACTGTCACAGAATTGAACGCACAGGATTGTGGTGTCTTATGGGTAGTGAAGGATAGCCTACATCTATGTTTCCTTCAGAAATCGATCAGATGAAGGCATCTCACTAAACAAAATGTGACACGAGCACTGGATCCTGACATGCCTTGTAATCTTCCATAAGCTGCCCGGGGAGGCAGCATTTTTCAACCAATGTGACACTCTAATAAGCACTAAAAACATAGCCAACAAATATTGAGTCAAAATGGGTAAATATTTTATTAAGTTTATTTATAATCTGCATACATATCAGTTTGTCTGCCATCTTGGAATTTTATTTTTATTAATTTCTTTTCACTGAGCTTGTTGCAATGGGATGCATCTAGCTGTTTTGGAATGCAAGAAAGTAACAATTCTTGTGTGAATGGCCCCTGTGTTCAGGGAATTTGGCCAAACGAAGGTCTAATGTTGCTAAGCAGGCAGCTCACTACATTTTGGATCAGAGCTACTTACTTTCTAGTTGAGAAGCAGGATAAGGTACAGAAGAAAATGCATGTTCTCTGACGCTCTGACAGACAGCGTAATTGTCTCAATAGTGTCTCCTCTTGACCTCGTGAAATCAGGTATAAGACAACTAGCCCTGAAGGATAATTTTCACATGCTCTCTGTTACTCAATAACAGCAGCAAGAGCCATAAATCTGACTTTAGCAGCAGTTCACAGTGAATCATTACCTGTCCACTGAGCGCTCCGCATTAATGGCTGACTCTCTCTCATATCTTACTCCTTCTCACCCTTTATAACCAAAACAGGTTCGAGATAGATGTTTTCTCTTGTCTAAAGTGTACTAAAGTGCATGGTTCTAGACAAATACACATTCTGCTCTATTAGTCTGGCTGAAAGCCTTAATGAAACGTAAACATCCCTGATAAGATTCCTGCAGATGTAATCACACTGTGTAACCAATCAATACATACTATGCTAATGGATTACACACACAGACAGTGTTTCATTAACATGTTCAATGTCATTAGGATTACTATTTCCAGATGTGATTGATGGAAACAAGATTAAGCTGTTATAGTTAAGTGAAAATTTCAAAACTGTAATAATTACACTTTAAAGGAATGTTGCCGGTTCAATACAAATGAAGCTGTATCCACAGAATGTGTGGCATAATGATGATTACCACAGAATAGTTTGGACTTACGGTAAGGTACTTACAATGCAAGTAAACAGGTTAATAAATGTTAAAATTTGCAATTTTTCAAAAGTAGCATGAGACTATTAAGATAAAGTTAAAGAAGATAATAAGCTTAGATGGATGGATGGATGAATGGATAGATTATAGGTAGTATGTTTAAACCAGATTATAGGGGTAAATAAGTAAATAAATAAATGCTTAGACCATTTACAGCTCAAATAATACACATTTTTAAAGAAAATTAAACAGGTTAACAAAATGAGTTTATGCTTTTTAAGTGGAGCATGTGGCCATGTTTACGTATTGTAAGTGTCCACTGTAATTATAATTTGTCATTTTTACTTTAAAATTAAAAAAATATATACTGACAAAGTTGATGCGAATCATTTTCTGTGGTAATCAACATTTTTCCACAAACAATGTAAGTAGATCTTAATTTCTTTAATCACATTTACTTTTAGATTTAGTCAATACAGTCCGGAAACAATTTAAACGGATTGCATAGAAACTACAAAATAAATTCACATAGAGCTCAACTGTGCTTTATTGGAATACTATTTGGGAAAGAGTTTCCTGCTTCTACAAATTAACTCCCATCTGAAGCTTCATAATCCATGCTTTAGAAATAATAATAATAAGCACACAAAGAATCCGTAGGCCTGTATTACTGCTAGGCGTGTTATTCTGGCTGATAGCCACCGGCCACCATTTCAGCTCTTTCTAAAGACTCATTCAATGGTGATTTGAAAATTAACTTTCGAACAGATGCACTAATTCCATTTGTACTCTGGAATGCCCGGGCACTATGTAACCCAAGCCCGGCCGGAGCTGGGATAGAGCCAGGGTAAAAGGTTACGCTCCAACTGCTGGAGACTAGAGTGTGCTCTATCTTCCTGTTAATCAATATGGCTAGAGGAATAATGGACATAATCAGTGAAAGTGATTCTACTTTTCATCTGCCCGCATTTGCCACAAGCCTCAGAGGGCACACCTGTTCCTAAATCCCTACCAGTTTCCCCCAAAGAAAGGAGAAAAATAATTATCAAGATATCGGAGCTCAAAGCGAAGAAAAACAAACCAGCACAACGGGTTTGTGATGTCCCATAACGTCATTGCAGCTTTGTAATGGAAATCATTAAGCAGTTGTGGCAGAGGAAAACAGCTTTATACATATTACACTTAGGTACCGTAAATGTAATTACTTCTGATGGATGTATGGGCCTTTTAAAGCACCGAACAATGGTTCAAAGAGATCACACACAAAAAAATCTCTTAAAAAACTCTTTCTGTATCTATTGAATGTGAATGTACTTGCGAGGGAGTGCTTTAATCATTTGTTTTACGCTCTCTAATTTTACTATGACATTGTATTTCCTTTAAGACGGCCCGTGATAATGAGTTGGGGGAAGGGGTTGCTTGTCCGCTGCCACTGTTTAACAAACTGCTTTGCTTGTTCTTGAGTTTGCAGTAATTACATCCTCTGCAGGAGCTCTGCGCATCCACACCTCCATTAAAACATCAACTCCCCGGTCTGCCAGCGGGACAACCCCCCACCAGGCCATATCATTCACAAATTAACCCTGATACATTAGGGCCCAATGAGACGGACCGTTGCTGTATTTTATATTTTTATCTATGCAGAGTTCCATAAAATAATAGGCTGAAATAATGAGTAAAAGTTTCCAGATGAAACTGCAGCTGGACCCAAAGCCACAAATACAAACAGTTGAATTTTAAAAAGAAAATGGGTAGTTACCAATCAGTGTGGCATGTTATAAACTATCTAAAACTATTTTGAACATAATTTTATAAGTCAGCTATAAATACTATGCTGCAATCCCAAAAAGTTATTTGTCACACCACAGTTCTTTTTAAGTGAAATGCAAAACCTAAAAAAAAAGATTATCAGTTGATTTGACAAAAGAGAAAATGTTGTGATAAGTCATGAAAATATTGTATTACAGTATATATATATATATATATATTTTTTTTTTTTTTCACACGCAAATATTTTCAGATTTTATCACAATTTCTTTTCTTTTGTCAAATCAACTTCTGTTGATTACACAAATCTCCTTCCTTGTATTAACTAATTTGTTTTATTGCAATGAACTTAAAATTAAGGCAACCAGGTTACTATAAGTTAAACCAACAATATTTTCCTGTGTGTGTGTGTGTGTGTGTGTGTGTGTGTGTGTGTGTGTGTGTGTGTGTATGTATATATATATATATATATATATATATATATATATATATATATATATATATATATATATATATATATTGTTTTTAATTTATTTTAAATCTCAATGTTCTGAAAAGCATTCATTTTCTATGCATGTTATTAAACAAAACAAAATAACTGTTGTTTTGTTTTGTAACAAAATAATCTTTCAGAAATTTTCCAATTTTACCACAACAAAGAACATCTAAAACACATTATAATAGGCTACACAAGGCTAGTAAACAAACACAGGCATCATATAACATAAAACCATACATTAGAGATTAATTTGATTTAGGTGTGATCTGCGCCTCCTTTAGTTATAAACTTGTATCTGGTCTAATTTGTGTTTCAAAAACAGCGTTCTGCAATTGTACACCTTGAGCAAACGTGATTGACAGGACTGGGCAGCCCGCCCCCGCTGCTCTGTGATTGGTGAGTGTCGCGAGGGGGGCGTGTCTATCCCGCTGTCTTATATACTCAGCGCGTCCTGCTCGACAGTACTGATTTGTATGAGAAAGGCTCTCGTGAGCACCACGAATGAAGAAAACGCGTTTACACCGGGAGTTTTCTTGTTAACAGAGAAGTTTTGAACATTGAAACGCGGCTTTATTTTTTTTTTAACAAATCGCCAGAGCAGGAATAAGGAGAGGAAATCCGAAACGCTTGCATTTATTCCCTCAGCCATTTTGCCCGCGGCTATTTATTCTCGGTATGCAACCCAACCGCAACTCCGTGCCAAACAAGTGAAGCGGAGATGGGTCTGCTCTGCAACATCTGATCTCAACTATTTCCAGCGCTGCGTTGCTTGTGTTGACAGGGGGAAAGGATGGAGTGCTACCTGTTGGGGATTTACTTGTTCCTCGCGCTTGCCCTGCTGCCCCGGTCGAGCGGCACCATGGCCAAGGAGATCACCTGTCAGGAGATAGCCGTTCCTCTGTGCAAGGGCATCGGCTACAACTACACCTACATGCCCAACCAGTTCAACCACGACACGCAGGATGAAGCCGGCTTGGAGGTGCACCAGTTCTGGCCTCTGGTTGAGATCCAGTGCTCCCCGGATCTCAAGTTCTTCTTGTGCAGCATGTACACCCCCATATGCTTGGAGGACTATAAGAAACCCCTGCCGCCGTGCCGGAGCGTATGCGAGCGAGCGAAGGCTGGCTGCGCCCCGCTCATGCGGCAGTACGGCTTCCCATGGCCGGATCGGATGAGGTGCGATTCGCTGCCGGTGCAGGGCGCGCCAGACACGCTGTGCATGGACTACAACCGAACTGACTCCACCACAGTGTCGCCGGTGCTGTCCAAACCCACCAGCTACCCAAGCAAAGCCTTTAACCCACACAAAAAGAAAAGCGGACGCGTTGGCGTCGGACCCAAAGCGACTAAACCCTGCGAGCCGGGCTGCCAGTGCCGCGCGCCGATGGTGGCGGTGAACAGCGACCTACACCCGCTGTATAACCGCGTCAAGACGGGTCAGATCCCCAACTGCGCCATGCCCTGCCACAACCCGTATTTCACTCAGGACGAGCGGACTTTCACGGCCTTCTGGATCGGACTTTGGTCGGTGTTATGCTTCATATCCACCTTCGCCACCGTCGCTACCTTTCTAATCGACATGGAGCGGTTTAAATACCCCGAGCGCCCGATTATTTTCCTTTCGGCGTGTTACATGTTTGTGTCGATCGGTTACATTGTGCGATTGATCGCCGGGCACGAAAAAGTGGCCTGTAACCGGGAGTATGACGTGGAGCACATTCACTATGAAACCACCGGCCCCGCGCTGTGCACCGTTGTGTTTTTGCTGATTTATTTCTTCGGGATGGCCAGCTCGATATGGTGGGTCATCCTCTCGCTTACCTGGTTTCTCGCAGCGGGCATGAAGTGGGGCAACGAGGCCATCGCGGGGTACTCTCAGTACTTCCACCTGGCCGCTTGGCTCATCCCGTCCATGAAGTCCATCGCCGTGCTCGCGCTGAGCTCGGTGGACGGCGACCCGGTTGCAGGGATCTGCTATGTGGGCAACCAAAACTTGGACAACCTGCGGGGCTTCGTGTTGGCGCCGCTAGTAATCTACCTGTTCATCGGCACCATGTTTCTTTTGGCTGGATTTGTGTCGCTCTTTAGAATCAGACGTGTCATTAAGCAAGGTGGCACTAAAACTGACAAACTGGAGAAGCTGATGATCCGAATCGGGATCTTCACGGTGCTCTACACGGTTCCCGCCACCATCATCGTGGCGTGTTACTTCTACGAGCAGCATAACAGACAGAGTTGGGAGATCACACACAACTGCTCGTGTTTATTAGAGCAGGAGATAAAGAGACCGGACTATGCCGTCTTCATGCTTAAATACTTTATGTGCCTTCTGGTGGGCATCACCTCTGGAGTTTGGACCTGGTCCGGGAAGACCCTGGAGTCCTGGAGGAGTTTCTGCACGCGCTGCTGCTGGGGCAGTAAGGGCTCCGGTGGCTCCATGTATAGTGACGTCAGCACGGGATTAACGTGGAGGTCCGGTACCGCCAGCTCAGTGTCGTGCCCCAAACAGATGCCTTTGTCCCAGGTCTGAAACAAGAAAACCCTATTAATTGTTTGGGGGGTCTCTTAGCCTTTCAGTCATTTGCATACAAATGAACTTGTTGATGGTTTCTATTAGCTGAAGAACTGGTTGAAACAATACAGAAACAATTGCGTTTCGCTAATTCCATTCTATTGATATGGACATTACATGCAATCAGTCATTCTTAAGGAGAATTTGGGCATTATTGTTCCTAGTGGAGTAACACACGTCCCCAACTTGCAGCATTTGTCTCCTTTACACTTTTTTTTTTCAAGATTTACGCATTTCAATTGATAGTAAAATTCCATTCAATTGAAATATTCCTTACATGTTATTCATATTGTGAAGTAAGAATTTTAAATGAGTAAAAACTAGAGCTTAATAAAACATTTATACTAAAGTATATTCTTAATGGGACATTTAGGCTAGTTTATGTGATTTGTATTCTTTAAATAAATAAATAATGACTAAGCTCTAGTTTTTTACTCATTTAAAATTCTTACTTCATAATATGAGTAGTATGTAAGGACTATTAAATTCGATGGAATTTTATTATGAATTGAAATGAAAATCTTGGGGAAAAAAGGCTTAATATTTTTTGAGTGTACTTTTACACGTTGTTGTAAGACAAGTTTTGAATTGTCTGAACAATCAAAGATGGTTTAAATAAGCCTTAATGTCTTAGTGCCCAATTGTTATTGTTATTATATACGGGTTTTTTTTTTTTTTTTTTTTTTTTTTAAATGCGATATGTATTTATACAAACTTGTAAATGGTGTATAAAAGAAGATTTATAAATTTATTGTACATTTGTATATAGTGTAGATGCCACATGAAAAGCAAATATGACTTTTATTTTGACAATAAAAACTTTTTGAGGAATCTGTATTTCTGGATTAATGAGTGCTCCGCATCTCTGCTGCTCTTTGTGGTCATTCCCACTGAAGATGCTTTTGTGGAGGAACTCTTTTAGCTATCTGAGGCCTAATTAGAGACAAGTGCCTTGTGCTGGAGAATCTCCGTAATTGTTGAACCCTTCACGTGCTGCTTGCTTCTTAATTTACTAAAAGAGGGCCGGGGACCGGGGTTTAAATGCAGGAAACCGGGCCTTTTCATCTGGGGACACTTTGATCTTTCTTTTAAAGTCTAGAATAAAGGTGCCATGTAGATAGAACCTTTAGACTGAAGCGCCAAGATTTTTCATGTCTAATTTGAGACCGTTGTCCTTTGATCGACGTTATAGAAATGATTTGAAGCTCGGGGCCCCAGACATGTTTTGTTAGAGAGAACCTGTGACAGTTTAATTTTATTTAATACTATCAAAACGTCCTTTTTGAACTTCAGCTGTGGTTTTAATGGTAGTTAGACTCACAGGGACAGTGAATGGAAACCTACAGGTGGTCCCTTGCGTAATCCACCGACCCTTTTTGTGGAGTTTCTTAGACAAAGAATGACACAGAAAGTGTTGTAAAATGAAATGGTTAGTTTTGAGTCCTTTTATATAATTTTACTTGGAATGTTTTATTTCTCTGTATTTTTAGCAAATGTAAAAGGGTTGGTAACCGGGTTTAATCAACTTCTCTAACTCATTTCATACTCTGCCTAACTCCAAGGAAACCAGATTGCCTATGATAAATCATTTACTCATAGACTCTAATGCAATGACCTAAAATCCTATGGCCTTTATGAAAGTCAGTAAATAGTGATATTTTCAACAAGTGTTTAGCTCAGACATAAGGGCCTTTCACAGTTTCACAGACAGGGCTTAGATTAAGCCAGGATTAGGCCTTAGTTCAATAAGGACATTTAAGTAGCTTTAATAAACGTGTATAAAAAGAACATTACTGGTATGTATCTTGAGACAATATAATGGCACTGACATGTTTTAAGATATGTTTTCAGATAAAACAGCTCAAACATGCAATTCAGTCTGGGACTAGCTTAAGCCTTGTCTATGAAACCGGGGGTTAGAGTTGCAAGATCTTTTTTCCCATTTCTGTTCGCACTTCGTTTAAAAACTTGATGTGGTATTTCCATCTTTACCTTTACACATACAAAACAAACATTTTGCTGCTTTCATGATACTTCAAAAAGAGAAGGTAAGAAATTGTGGAAACCGGTGTAAAGTTGTCCTTCATAAAAAAAAATAAGACATGGTTAGAAAGCAAAGTACAATATTTGAAAAACAATCAGAGTGTATTTCTATTAATCTTCTGACAACAATTACGACTTGTTTTGATGTACTGTGTCTCCACCTAGCGGCCAATGTGATGAATTACACAATTGTCCAAATTTACTCACAAAGTTGTTCCAAACCTGTATGAATTTCTTTCTTCTGCTGAACACAACATGTATTTTTAAGAATGTTGATAAACAGACAGTTGCTGCGGGTCCCCACTGACTTCCATAGCATTTGTTTTTCCCACTAGAAGTCAGTGAGGACCAGCAACTGTTAATTTACCAACATTAACATTGTGTTCAGCAGAAGAAAGAAATCCTACAGGTTTGGAACAACTTTATGGTGAGAAAATTATTTTCATTTTTTGGTGACCTACTCCTTTAATTTGCAAGATTGTATCGTCTAATAGCCTAAACTAGCGTAATTACACATTATCAGATGATTTCGTAAATTACACGTAGCCGATCAGATAGGCTAGTTCGAGGCTGTAAGTGCTAAAGATATGTAAATTTCTATTCATCCGAGAGCAATACGCGAACATTAAGTGCATTGTGTGTTCTGTGTGAAAGTGTCGAAATGTTTAAGCGTTAACTTTAAGGCTACAGATAAATTAATTAATCATATATTCTGATCATCCATTATTTCAATGTAAATGTGTCGCTGACAACATAAAAAGTTAACTATGAGAAAGTGTTGAAAAGTTATACTAAAAAGGCCTATGCCTATATGAATAATATTTTGTCCTCAAAATCATTTACTTTTAATCATTGTGGCGAGTTCATCAATATTATAAGAAAAAAACATGAGACTACAACTATTTGTAGTAGAAAGCGTTAATAGTTCGCTTTACAGACAGAATAAAACCATTGAGAGGCAAATCTTGCCTATGATTCCTCAAGAAAGCGTTCAAAAGTCAAACCCAGAAGTTCAATCTCAGACCGCTTTATACCAAATTGGTGACATTTTAAAACCAAATATAGCTAACATCTTTAAAGTGTTAATGCAAAGATTGTTATGTGACATGCAAATAAAATTTCGACCCATCTAATAGACTAATTATATGAAATCAATCAATAAAAGTAAAACCGTCATCGATAAATCGGAAACACCGTGATTTGTCTTTAGCTACTCTTTAGCGCTGAGAAAAGTAATAGATAACACGTGACGACACCGTCTACGCGAGGCCACAGCAGATGCCTGAACAATAATTTATACCTGAATAATGAGTCTTAAAATCTTTAATTGAGATTGCATTGATTATCCACATGGAAAAGTTAAAACAATAAAAGTATTATTTAAAGCAAGGCAAGTTTATATAGCACGTTTCATACACTATGGCAATTCAAAGTGCTTTACATAAATTAATAAAATATTCACAAAATAAAAGCAAGGAAAATTAAAAATGTGGTACAGTTAAAAGATGAATTAAAAGAGTAAAAAGACGATAGCCTACATAGATACATTTCTCATCTGGCAAAACACCGGTGTATCATATTTTTCACAACTCCCAGTTTTACTCCTTTTCCCATGGTGAGTACACCGTGTCTGTGGTTTTCTTTCGTAACGTTATGCGTGTTCAATTTCCTTGATTTAATACACCCTTACCTGTCCAAGTAAAGACAACTTCCGGGGCGCTAGATAACGCCCATTTTAGATCCTGGCTCTGGCTGCCATCAATTCTAGTTTAACCTTAAAAATAAAATTAAAAAAATAAGCCAGTGGAGTGCATTACCAACTCTTGCCAGCAGAGGGAGTAAGTCTCAGTGAGAGCAGTAACAGTGGAAGCTGCACACATGGGTGACAGTCAAGTTCCTTGGTTTGCAAACCAATTTAGAACAAGGTTTCACCTTTAATGTCATATCAAGAACAAACTCCAAAAACAACCTTCATTTTTTCTCTTTGAAAAAAAAAACAACAACAAAAAAACACGTTGTGCAATACAATGCATTAATATGATACTAGCCATTGGAGGGCAATTCTCACACATCATATTTAAAAAATGCAGAGAATTGGCCAATTTCAACAACAACAAAAGTTTTTAAAAAAGCCTCAACAATGTAAGTTTACATGCTGGACATATTACAGAATTGTTGTAGTCCTTATAAACACCTGTAGCTTCCCCTGTTGATAATGTAATGCAATAAATTGCTGTAAAAGGTAAATAATATTTTATAATGTTACAGTATAGTTTTAACTTGTTACAATAGGCCTATGGATACATGCAAGCAGTTCATTTATACATTTGATTTATTCCCTGAGTCTACTTTATTCCCAGAGTGTACTTTTGAAGCAGTCCATAATGCCTAGCAGCAAGCAGCATCAGTGGTGTATAAGGAAACATCATAAATAGACAGGTCTCTGGTGTGTTTAATAAGACACATGACTAACATTGTGAGGACAGAAGGGCTGCGGTCTAGGTGACTGTCCAAAGCTAACACGTACAATCGTTTGCATGTTGCGGCTAGCTTCTGAGAGTCTGAAATGCGTGCATTGTCTTGCTCTCGTGTTACACCAGATTATGGAGCTCTATTTTAAGTGTTTGTTCTAAAGCTCCAAACCAAAGTCCAGCAGGTCCTTGAAATAGTGTTACAAGCTACCTCCATAAATACAAAAGCAGTCTGGGCAGTAATTGCTTTATGATGGGGTGCTGTTGATTGAGACTTGACAGTCCCTGAGATTTTGCAGGCTAGAGGATTTTGGAGGCCCTTTAAAGCAGGTAGCACCTTCATACCCTCAGGGTTGTTCTTTTTTGGTGGCCACCCCAGTTGAAGCAGAAAGTATGTCAGTCTTAGCTTTTCATCCTCACAGATCTTGGGTGGTTGCAACCGGCCTGTTTTTAGAACGGCCTTAGCTGTCCCCTGATTGTAGCAGGGTCAAGGCAGGTCAAGGCCCGTCTGGTTGGTGAAAGAAAGAGCTAACACAAACATGAGAGAGGCAGGTGGATGCGGATAGGCGTAGTTGTTTCAATGGTTGGCATGTATCCATGACGTTGACATCTTCTAATAATACCTTGCATTTCCCCGTGCTTCTACAAGCAATCTATTCCAGTCAAGTTCCAAAGAACTTTTCTTTGCAACTTACGTGCGCTTGAAATGCCACTTCAGAACTTACAATGTATGAGAATACATGCTAAAAATGCCGGTAGCCAAATTCACATGGATAGTCTTCTGGAGTAACAGTCAAACCCACTCTGACCTCTTCTCTTGGCCGTCTCCACTGCAAGTCGGTATGTCTTCACCAGTAGTCATTTCTACCAGAGTATATTGCCCTACTCTTCTGGTACACACCGCAGTTGCTCCCGAGACATCAATTGCACCTTGAGCAGCTAGTTTGTCCCTTCGTGGAGGGGGCGGAGGTTTGAGACGACTGTGTTTGCTAACTCGGATGGTTTTAGGACTTCCCAAAGGCTCAGTGGGATACAGTGCCACTTCACTGCCCTCTCTTACCATCCCCTCTTCTTGGGTGGGTTGGTAGCTGCTGCTATCATCATTGTTGTTGGAACCAGGCATTCCAGAAATTGCAGACATTCCTCCAAGACGTAGGGGTGGTGGAGGGTCGTCCTCCAAAAGCACAGAAGCAGCTTCATCGCCACTTGAGTTTCTGGTCCCTCTTTTGCGGAAACCTCCCGGTCCCTTCGTGTCTTGATTTGGCGGGATGCTGACATCCGCACCTTGATTCCCATTCCCTGACAGGTAGTACTTCTCCTCTGCGTACATCTTCTCCACCAGCATCTTTCTTTTGCTTTTTTGCCTCACGGAGCGCTTGATGGCACAGATAAAGTCGCACATGTTTAGCAGCAAGGACAAAGCAGCTGCCCCCAACATGAAGTTCAGCAGGATGGTTTTCTCAGTGGGTCTAGAGATGTAGCAGTCCACTGTGGTTGTGCAGGGTGTCTGCTGACACATGAAGCGTCTGGGGATGTGGAAGCCAAACAAGTAATAATGGGCAGCTCCAAATCCAGCTTCTACAAGTATCCGAACCAACAGATGCAAGATGTAGGCTCCTGTGAAGTACTGCACTCGCCCCTTCTCAGCCTTTACAACGGTCTTACAAAGAGATGCTTTCCCGAACGATTTTTGATAGTCTGCTTTTATGGACTCAGAAGTTCCGCTATCAGCAGCTATGCCAGAACTCACTTTGTGGATCACATAGATGACAAACATCATGTAGGGAAGGCACAGGGTGGTGAGCTGCACCAGCCAGAATCGGAAAAGGGAAAGAGGGGCAAACATGTCATAGCACACATTGGCACAACCAGGCTGAATGGTGTTACACACAAATCGCTCCTGCTCATCCTGGTAGAGGGGATAACCAGCAAACAGCAAGACAGGGATCCTTAGGAATACCACCAAGATGAGCCATGCTTTCCCTAAGGAAAGAAAGCAAGCATCCAGTTGATACAGATCTTATTCTGAAATAAACTATAATGTTTCTTTTCAAATTGATCTGGGGTAGGTTCAGGGTCAGTTGCTAGTTATTACCCAGGTATAACTATAATAACTACATTGTATGTACATGGGGAACAGGACTGTACAATAAAGTGCTGGTTCATCTTTATTTTGCATTATGCATAAACTGTCAAAACTCTCTAAATACTAAACAATGATACAATGGCCCCAAAAAGTATTTGGACAGTACAAAATGTATAAGTATTATTGCATGAGATACAAAATAAATAAATAAACAAACATGTGGCATCTGCCAACAAATTAGCTGTTTTTTAAATGAAGGAACTGGTGTCAAGGTGATTCTCAGTGGATAAAGTCAGGTGTAGTTTATCACATTTATTACCAACATCCACTAATGTTTGACAACCAGCAAGTGTCCAAATACTTATCCTCATTATCTTCAAACAGTATTTCTATTGTTTTATCATTTAAAATCTAACAAACTTATGTGCATAGAAAAATGTGCTATCTTTAAAATAAATGTTTTTTTTTAAATCAAATACAATAACATTCAGAGATTGTTGGTATGGTTTAAATGCACAAATACTTTCTGGAGCTTCTGTTGTAATGTGTTTTAAAATAGTAAAAGTGTACACATACCTGTGAGGGTGACGTTGTGGTTCAGAGTTATGAATATCATGCCTGATGCAGCCAGTTAACCATGCCAGCAGATTTTGGCCTCCAAACCCCAAGAGTGTAGCACAGAATATCTCGCTGGTCAAAGCACAGCCCACTTGATTCCACATAAGAAAACTAGTTTTACAGACTGTATTAAACTCAGTCCAAGCAGGCATTAAAAATAAACCCCATTTACAAGTACTCAAAATCCTCTTCAGGTCATTTTACACCAGCTTCGGTGTAGTCCGCAACGGTAAGACTCACGAGTAACCACCAACTTGGCTTCCTATCTTACCTCTTCCTCCGTCCTGACAACAACTGTTCTCAGACAACAGAAGACGAGAGATGTGAGCTCCATTGTGGGGCTATTCTTACCCACCAAAGGCATGTCGGCACGCAGGCCTTGCTGTGATATTTGGACTCTGTTTGTCCTTACAGGAGAATAACTAGCTGCATCAGGCATCAAATAACCCGTATTAAATCCTCATGTATGATGGAAATTATTTCAATGCCAGTTCATAGATGGTCTTGAGTGGCATAATCCTTAGGAAAGACTTTTTGTGTCGACAGGAGTTTTATTTTGTTTGATATTAAGATAATAAAGGCATTTACATAACTGCAAGTGTTTTGTTGGGTGTTGAGATCACGCAGCAAATTTAATGGTTTCACTTTATTTTGATATTTGACTAACATATTCTCTTCACTATTTAACGCTGCACCTACATGTCTATTAACTCTCATTAGAGTGTTAGTTGAGTATTAGTAGACTGGTGTTAGAATAAGTTGACATGCGTGTAGTTGCAGAGTTACTTTGTCAACAGAATGTTCAAAAGAGACCATCATCAAAATAAAGTGTTACCAATTTAATTTGAAAACGTTTAATCTGAAACTATGAGGTCCCTTTTTGGTTGGCTTCTGTTAGCGATGCGCTAGGTTGTTATTATACGTTATTAAAAAGAAGCCCCTCTTTAACTCTGTCCTTGAGGTTTTTGACATGACTAGATGCCTTGGGATCATAGTAGATCATGATGGAATCTCTAGAAGCTTTTAGACCTCTCTAAATGACCTCTGAATGAGGAACATCTAGACAGCTTTTGAAGGACTTGCGTTCTAATGAATGGAGACTTATAGATACACAAATTATATATTGGCAGCTGCTAGTGAACACTTAGTGTAAAACATGTTTTGATATTTTGGAGGCATTAAGGGAAGTTGTAGTGAGTCTGTAAGTTTATATATCATTTGTTATTCATGAACAAGTTTATTAAAGGCTGTTTTGCATCGTACTTTCTTGGGTTCTGCTTAAATATTATTATTAATCTGTCTTGGGGAATCACATAGGGAGATCATTTCTTTTTTTGGAATGTGTTTATAAGATTAATTACACTAGGAGCACAGCAAATTGAATCCTGTTTGAAAAGTGGGTAGGCGAACAACAGTTTAATTTTATGCCTGTATGGAAAAGACAATGCAAATCATACAGCATTTGCAAGTCTAACCAAATTTGTTCTTTTCAACACACGAATACATTTTCCACATTTGTGGTGATTGACAATTCAGAGCAGATGACTGTTAATACAGCCTTAAATATTTCAATAATTTCTTCTTTCTGGCCTCCCTATCTCTGTAATTGGATTAGCTGGCCAGATCTGCTAGATAAAGGTCCATTTTAAGGCAACTAGCAATGGTGTAGTTCACCAGGGACACATTTAGAGGTGCAAAGCCAAAGACTTAGGATGGAAATGAATAGACCATATGCTAAATACAGAATGACCTTCCTGTATTATAGCTAATGCAGTATTTTTGGACATTGAACAATTTATTTCATATAATTAAGTTAATGCAATTTATGGCTATATATGACTGGTTTCTAGGGAAATTGCATCCAATAGGCTTTATAGCTCCAACATTCCATTTTTAAAGCAATGAACTGTATTTAATTCATAGTATTTATTGAATAATAATAATAATAATAAATATAGCTGCAATCAACCATTACCAGGGCCAAGCGCAAGACGACAACAACAGATGCCAACATGGCTGGGAGTGTCAGACCAACTGCAGCAAGGAGCAATTAAAGACATTTTAAGAGAATTTTGGGCAAATGGCTAAAAAATCATATATACAGTAACTTATATAAGATGATTTAATGGTTTATCACTTTTGACAGATAGGTGTCGCAGTTACAAAATCGATGTGATGTGGTCAGAGTGAGGTGACAATGACACATACAAAGTTTGGTGTCAAAATGTGAAGGCATGGCAGAGATAAAGCCTGAATAGTCATTTTGGCAGCATAACTCAAATTTGATGCTATGGTATACAAAAACGATTTCGTCTATCGACACGAAATCCATAACTTTTAGTCTGGAGATGATACAATTCGATTTTGGTGAAAATCAGACGAATGGTCTAGGAGAAGTTCGAAAAAGAAGGTTTTAAAATAAATAAAAGATGGCGGACAGGAAGTTTGGGCAAATATGGCAAACTTGGTATCTATGTTTTTGGCATAACCCAAGGAATCTATTTAGACCAGTGTCATTACAATAGGCAAATTCATTAAAATGTTATTAGCATTTTTGGAAATTTAATTATAACTTTTGACCAAAAGGTGGCGCTGTCTCAAAGAACACTTTGATTTCTATATAGTACCTCTTTTAAAGAGGCAGTATGATGCTTTTTAATGGTTTTCTTTTCCTTTATGATCTATTTGTGTTGATTGTTACAAAGTTACAAAGCTCAAAGTGTCCCACAAACGGGATTTATTTACACAGAGAACTGATCCAGACCTGCCTAAAATGCCTCGATCGAAGCCCAGATGTTATTTTCGCAAATGTCTGTCACAGTGTGAAATATTATCACAATGCCCACGTAAAGGCATACAAAAGAAGACAAGGCTTTAGTGAATTGTAGTGTTGTCACCACGTTGTGGAGATGCGGTGCGTTTCGATGCGAAAGCAAAACCCCTTTGTTTATCCTTCCAAAAATGGATTGAAATCAAGAATTGCAGAGTTGGTTCCAATCGATCTGCATTTTCAGAATCTGACATTTTTTTTTTTTTTTTTTTGGAAGCAGGGGCTTTGTAGAAATCAGATCTACAATAATAATAATAATAAATTAAAATTAAAAAATAGCTATTATTTTGCCACCAAAAGTCAACCTTACTTTTTTTTTTTCATTGTGAATGTTTATTGACTTTTTAGCCAAGATTTTTTTTGTTTGTGCAGAAATGTAAAAAAAAAAAAATCTACCCTGAAAAATATTCACTTCCAATATATAATGTAGACCCTAATCCTGCATAATAAAAACAGGATCAATGAAAACACATCAAATCAGTTTTATTGCAACTTTAAAAGTTTATTCTTGTGGCGGTTTCTAAACATTGTTTCTGAACTGGGAGCATCAGTTAAAAATCATATTCCGAGAACCAAAGAAACTGCATGCAACCATTGTAGCCTCCAGCTCCTGGGCGGATATGACCGCAGGCGACTGGGTTCACTTAGTTAAACAGAAAGTAGAATGAACTAAGATCATACATAGGAGATAGGATTCAGCCTTTGGCACAATGAAAACAGATATCGAGGAAGGGTTTGACCTCTGGAACAGAAACAAATGACAACAACAATGTATTATTCATGATAACAGGCATACAACCAGTGACCGAATATAAAATTAGAACTCACAATTACAGCAGTTTTCTTATTTTCACAGGAAACCATTTATAGTATAAATGTTCTGAAAGATCTGAATTTGTAATTTCCTAGAAATTGCAATCAAAACGAGAAGGATTACAGAGAGACAGATGGAAAGATCAAGAGAGAGGTATTAAATAAGAATCAAAAAACTCTGCAGAGGTAGAGTTCAGTGCACACGGCTAAAACACGCCACTCGCTCGAGTTTACAGCACCTTCAGATCCAACGCTGGGCTGCTTCCTCACATGCTCACAGAAAATAAATACAATATTACAATCTTCAAATGCTTTTAATCAGTCTTTCCATTTTTTCCCAGACTTCAAACCATTTCCAACACTCTTAAAATGTGCAGAGGGAGTCTAAAGCGCCGCCATTTACAAAGAACAGATCTTCCTTGAGAAGAACATCCTTCATCCTTAGGAAATAAACCAAAACAAACATCTGTGTTCGCTGTCTTAGTTTCACGCTTTGTCCAGAATGTTTGTCACAAGATGTGCTAAAAGTAATTAGACACGAGTGCTGAATCTCACGAAACAGTCAAGAACATGTCTGGGTTATATTTTGCTTCAAAATCAAAAGAAATTCAAAATTATATATTGTATGAATAAGATAATTAAGCCTATTAACCACATGTCCCCCCCAAAAAATTGAATTCGTATGGAAACTTGTTTACGTCAAGTTTGTTTACGACGACTTGAATTGTGAGATATAAACTCAAATTTGCGAGAAAAAAAAAAGTCAGAATGGACTATTTCTTCCAATTCCGAGTTTGTCTCGGAATTCCGACTTTTTTCCCTTCACAAGAAATTCTGTATTCTGACTTTTTTCTCAGAAACTCAGAATTGTGAGATAAAAAGTTGCAATTATATATATATATATATATATAAAAAAACAATAAATAAAATATTATGGCCCTAAATTAGGCTTAATTGTCTTCATGCAAAATATAATTTCCTATTTTGACTTTTGATCTTGTAAACAATGTATAACTCTCGTATGTCCAGTTGGAACATCACATAGCCGACTCACTGTATTGTATACAAAGACACAAAGTGTGCAGATTATAGATTAAACTATTTAAGTACATTAGTTAAGACTTTTTCGGGCATTGGAAATATAAAATAAAAAAATCTAGATTATAATCAATGTAAGAATAAACGCACACTGCTTGAAAATAATGGCCATTTTGATGTCATCTGTAGCAAGAAGTACAGAAAATTGCTTTCTTTTATCATTGCTGCTAAAATAAAAAGTTACATTTATGTCATCATAACCTTGGGAAATTTCTTTACCACTTTTTGTGGTGCATAAAAAAAAGGTTTAACTCAACTGGAAATTCAATTGAGGACAGAATAAAGAAACACAACTCTATAACAGCGCTTCAAAACGGTGTCAGATCCCAGAAGATGGACTTATTCCTGACAAAACAGCCAACATATTTATATTTTTCAAATTCTTATCCATCGCGGACCAGAATTTAACACGAATTAAGAAAACGAAATACTGGTCACATATAAATATCTCAAGATCATAATTCAATTTCTTTAAGTAGGTTTAAGTATGTACAATATACAAAAGATATTTTTGGAAGTTCTAATTGTCAATAAGTCTCACAGATGAATATGTCTCCGTCTCTCTTAGCAGATGGGTCACATTATATATAACCAATCATTATCACACACATCTGATAGCGTAACTCAACACTTGCTGATCTTTTGAACTGGGAAGAACCGATTTCAAAGCAAACTAACTTCTTTTGTTAAAAACTAATTTTGATGTCTTAATGAGAATGGAAGATAGCATGGTTAAATGTTATATTTTATATCTAAGGCCATATTCCTGCTGAACGCAGGCACCACAGGTGATGGCAGTGGATACAGCAGGGATTCCTCTTCTTCACCAATTCAATTCAGTCTCTGGTTTGATGCATTGTAATTGACAAATAAAACACTGCAATCTGTCCGAACATTTGTATCGCAGTGGTACTATTAGCCTGACCTTTAATAGCATGTTTTTGGACTTCAAGACATCAATTGTAACCAAAAGGAACCATGGACCGATTCAAAAATTAACTCCAATCTTTCTAGCATGTTTTGTATACAATAGAGGACAGAGCATGTATTGCTTTGAGAATTTGGAAATGACTGACACAGCATGTGTATATCCATCGTTTGTTGAAGCGAAGGGTGAGACGGGTACACAAATAATAAGAATGTGAAGGTTATACAAGGTCATGGAACGTCACTGTTGGCTTTGTAGAGAGAAAAAAAACCCCGTTGATTACAGTATTAGAAAACATCCAATTTCAGTCTATTTTGACATAGTACATTTTCAATTGAAACTTATTTTTTCATGGCATCCAATTATTGTCATTTCAGCTTCAAAAGGAAAGTCCCAGGAACGTCACGTGGAAACGCACAACGCTCTCCTTTTTTAAATACAAAGCCAACTTCCATTAAGACTAAATGACACAAACTGCCTTGATCAAGTATTACAAATTGGAAAAAAGAACAAAAAAGAAATTATTAAAAAATTTTTTTTTTTAAATAATCAGACTAAACAGATATCCAAATTGTATATTTTCCCATTAATGTGCATTATTAAAGACTAATTTCAGATGAATAAACTGTCATTAATGATGCTTTTAATTTAATTAAAATAAATCTTAAACAAAATGTTAACTACAGTGGTGATTTAATAGTGTGATCAGCTCACAGAAAAAAAATACTTTTAGGAATGATATCTTGAGAAGTGGTTGATTTTGGCCATCTTGATACGACACATCCAGGTGAAACTTTTCTAACCAGACAACATCATGGTGCGAATACTTCCTCACCTAGAATGGCAAACATGTATGACACAGAGCTGTTGGAATGCTGTCCCAGTCATTGGGCATCTTTCTCCCTCGTTTATATATCCTCCAGTTTTTCTGAACTGCACTAGCAGTGTCCTCCTCTCTCTCTCTCTCCTCTAAGCCACAGGTTGGAAAGTGATCTTTGTGTGGGTGTCTCGTATATACAGCAGCCATACGACCAGCAGGGAGAAAGGCTCAAGAGTCTTGTGGAGGTACGAAGCATGTATGTGTCCTCTTAGAGAACGCTTCTTCTGACAGTTTCTTTTTCTCAGTCTCTCGTGAAAGTCCCCAACGTCCACCGATATTAGGATATGATGGCCGGGGACCATCTGACCACTGTCAGGTTATCTGCACTCACTGAACGCTTCTTGGCTCCTTTTCTCAAGTCTTTATATTTGTCGTCACAAAGCCTGGAGATCGCCTGTGAGAAACATGAGAAGGGGAGATAGACACAATTTAATTTATTCCTGTGATCAAAACTGAATTTTCAGCATCATTACCTTCAGAAATCATTCTAATATGATGATTTGCAGCTCAAGAAGCATTTCTGGTTATTATTAGGGCTGGGCAAGTTAACGCGTTATTATCGCGTTAACGCATTTATTAATTAATGCCGACAATTTTTTTTATCGCACGTTAACGCAGTTTTTTTTTATTATTATTATTTTGAAAGTCCGTTGCTCACTGGCTCTGAATACACATAGGCCTACAGTCAAACCATGATCACAGGAGGGGTGGGATGTTGGTCAGCCAGCAAATAACCCACCCAAATAAGCAGTGGAGAGAGTCAGGTTCTCTCTGGTGAACAGTTAAAGGGTTGCGCTCCGCGAGTGAATGACAGGCGCTCTATGGATAGTACCTATAAAACCTATAGATAATAACTATTTAGATTCTGGAAACTCACTAACAGCGAGCCGAGGATCAGTCTCTCTTCTAATGATTTGTGCTGCGCGTCCTTTATAAAAAGTTATAGACAATTCAACTTCGGCAACGAGCGGGCGCGGGCGCGTGCGTGAGGCGAGCATGACCGCAACAGTTTCACAGGAACGCACCCGCTTGTCGCTGCACCTTGTGCTCGACCACTTCACCTCACTCTTGGCTGATTTATACTTCTGCGTCGGACTTACACCGAAGACAATACGCTATAGACTACGCGTTGGTTTTCATTTATATCTCTGCGTCGTTGTCCGCGTTGACGCGCAATTACACATGCAGAGGGAGCATGTGAAACCCGGGGAGTGGTTCTAGCAATCACAGCGCTTGCGGTACGCGTAGAACTGACGTTACATTTTTGGAGAGGTGCACGTCAGGGTACGCCGAAGTGTATGCGCGCTACACAGCAACAGCGTGAGTATAAAGTATAAATTGATTTTTTTTACTCTGTTTAATGTAATCTTACGTGGGAAACCATGGCATGACCAAACCTAAGCTACTATAAGTAACGTTGGTCGACTTATATAGTAGTGATCATGACCTCTGACTACTACATAGACTGTTTCTGATGCTCCCTGATAAAAGATACCTGTTGATACCTGTTCAGAAAAAAAAACAAGAAAACTGGACTCGTTTTAACAAACTAGATAAAAGGTAATGCCCTGGCAGTGGCAAATAGCTTTGTTTAAATATTTGATTTGATTACATTAATGTTTAGGTTGAGATTTGAGATTACTGTGTAAAGGGAATACTGCTGGTATAAAAGCACCTTATTTGTTTAAAGTTATTGCACTTTTGTGTATATAGCAGTACATTTAAATCAAAAGTGCGCAATACACTACTTGATTTTGCGCATAACAATGCGATTAATCGCAAGAAAACCATGCGATTAATCGCGATTAAAAATTTTAATCGTTGCCCAGCACTAGTTATGATCAATGTTGAAAACAGTTGTGCTGCTTTTTTTTTTTTTTTTTTGTGGAAACCGTGACACCTTTTTCACGATTCTTTAATGAACAAAGTTCAAAAGAAAAACTTTTTTATAACATTTAAAAATGTAAAAAAAAAAACATTTAAAACCTATTAACTGTCACTTTTTCCAATATAGTTAGTTTCATTTTCTTTTATAAAACAATTTCTTAAAAAAATCTTAATGACCGCAAACATTTTAATGATAGTGTATTTCAGTCTATGACCTTTTCAACATAATTTCTACCTTTGCATTTTCACTCTCTGGGATTTTAAGGAGACCATAATATTGCCTTTTCTCAGCTACAAATACAGCTTTAATTACTTCCATTTAATAACACTGATCATATTAGGAAAAAATAACATTTAAGCATGTACATTACTTTTAAAGCTTTTATGCATTTCTTTGATTAGGCCCAGAAAACTATTTTTAAATGTTTCCAGGTTTTTTATGACTGTGGAACTGGACCATCAGAAGACTTTCCATGAATTGGGTCTGAATGGAAATAGGCAACAGTTTAAAAGTATAATTATAGTGTATATATCTGTATATTATTATATTCAATACAGTATTTCTATTCTGTAGAACAAACCACCCAAAGCTGCCCTTACTCAAGTTGTTCCCCAGGGTTCTGTTCTAGGCCCTTTTATTTTTTCTTTTCTAAATTATCTACATTATTATTATTATTATCTGCTGAATTATGAGAGATGACAATGACACTGAGTAGAAACAGAATGCACATTTTATACAGGTGAAAGTGTCACAAAAGTATTGGCCAAATCTGTACTTTCGGATGCACGAACCAGATTTCCAAGTACAAACATCTCCAAGAATAAGCCAGAAAAAGTTTCAATATTGAGACAAGATACAGCTTGCATCCGTTATTTTGAGATGACAGCTGATTGTGTGTGGGAGTGTATAAAGAGGGCCAGTGCAGTATGAAAGCGGGGGGCTGGTCCTCGTGAAAGAACTGGATCACAAACCACTGACTGACTGATTGAGCGGTCCACCCACAGACCACTGACTCTAGATGGGCTAGTACACCACCAAAAGCAACCACACACACCAACACACTGAACTAAGATCATTATAGGCCTGGTCTTGTCAGGACTGTAATTGGGCAGCATCGAGGCTGAACGCTGGCAAAAGACACACATGGGGATTCAGGCGAGGTAATTACTCAGCCCTGCTGCTACTGAACCAATGGCCCAATACAACATGTCACCATATTCCTTCTTTTTGAGAGTTGTAACAAAGCAAGCTTTTAAGTTTAACTGCCATATTCCTTATTACTTTTTGGAATAGATTAAATTTAACAATCTGCCAAGATATTGAACTTTCTTGTGAAGGGACCAAGGGGGTGGATTGGAATCCACTTCTGCTTCAATGTATATGTAATGAGTGATTAATAATCAAGGATAAGCATTTCTACATAAATCATTTCTATATTCAATGATGATGTGGGTTTCTGGCGGCAGTGGTTCAGTGGTTCATGTAGGTTGTCTACAAACCGAAAGGTTGGTGGTTCCATCCCCGGTTCCACCTGACCAAGTGTTGAGGTGTCCATGAGCAAGACACCTAACCCCAGCTGCCCCCGACGAGCTGGATGGCGCCTTGCATGGCTGACACCGCCGTCGGTGTATGAATGAATGGGTGAATGTGAGGCAATATGTAAAGCGCTTTGGTGGCCATGGGTCTGTTGAAAGCACTATATAAAATGCAGTCGATTTACCATTTACCAATGAGTAATTTAAATATACTTTTAATCATTTGTGGGGTCCAATACCACCACACTTGGATAATATAGAAACCATTGCACATTGGGATGTGAATGTGCTCTTAAATTACAGTCTTAGTTAAATATCATGAGCTATATAATGCGTGTTAGTAATCTGAAGTGGTCTTGACCCCCTCACCTCCAGTTTCTGGGCCTTGTCTCTGCTGAGAGGCTCCAGGGGAAAGTTGAGGTTGTTCGCCTCGGAAAGTGAACGCAAGTCAAAATAGTACTTGGCGTAGACGCTCGATGGAACATTAATATTGAACTGCAGCAGCTCCAGAAATTGCCGCTCCAACTCGTTCCTGGTGGGAGAGAAAGAAAGCAAAGATAATTAGTTTTGTGAATGTTCCTTCTGACATTTGTCAGTGGGCGGAAATAAGCGAAAAGAAAATCTTGACAGTCTAGCTATTCAAGAAAAGCATCTTTCAATGAAAATCAATGTCTTTTCATTCTAAAACCTCAATTCTGACAAGAAACAACCAGTCCTGATCCGTTCATATTAAAAAAATCTTCCTTTATACATCCCCAAATTTCACAGCACTAACAAAACTTCTTTCCTACCAACCACATAATTATTCCAACCGGCCAACTAAATATAGCCAACAGAGACACTTCTGACAAAAAAAAAGACAACAAACACTGACAAACCCACACTCTCTGGTCCTCTGCTGTTTGTGGAATGCTTTGAGGACAATATAACAGCCTCCGTCACTGAATTTATAGTCAGGACTTTAAAATAACTGTGTACTCAGGAGTTGAAAGGACAGATGTGACAACATGCTGAAATTGTCAAGTATGTATTTATATTTGTCAGGTCAATTTTGCCTTCAGGGAAATTATATACGGTACCTTAATTTCTTCAGATGATAAAAAGTCATATCTTATAAGCATCAATAGCTGTTTCCATAAAACGTTGCAAAAGCCCTATTAGCAGTTTTTTTTCCAACATAATAAACTACTTGCACCTCAGAGCATGCAGGGGAAAAGCAATGACAAACACTACTGTGTTATCTTGCATTTGGAGGCGGATGCCTGATGTTTGTGAATGCACTCTTGTGTGACTGTTCTGAGAGCCAAATCATTCCAAATCATTTTGATGGCAGACTTTGGCTCAAACATTTCAGAATGAATAAAACAACATTTGAGATGGTGTGCAATTAGAATTTGGTCTGCTGGTTAGTCCAGTTATCCAATCACATGATATGTTCAGACAAAGTCATGCATATATAGAAATTTATTCGGTAAATGTGTTTCTATCATAGTTTATGCACATCTTCTTATCGGATAAAAAATTATCTGCCTCAATTCAGTCCATACTTTGTTTATGTGAAATTTTACATTTTTATGCACATCTTCCCATTCCATTCAGAATTTGTAAGTGATATGTGGATGGATAAATAGCAAATGTAGTATCTAATTGTTGTTCCACAATATTTGAGTATTAACATTACATTAGATTTTTTTTCTGGTGCTGAAAGTCTTCCATTAAAAAAAAAAAAAAAACACTCACATGTCTTCCACGGTGATGTCTTTGAGGATCTGGCAGTAGTCGACATTCCATACGGCCTGATCATCCCACACCTTTGACGCCAACAGGATGGCACCCAAAACTATCCTCTTCCAGTTAGCAGGACAGATATCAATCTCTGCATATGTTAATAATCTCTCCAGATAAACCTGAGAAAAAAAAGAGAGAGGAAGTGCTTCATTAAGTTTATTCCAGAGACATTCTCATAATTAAGTTTAACATAAATGAGAATTTAATAATGGGCATTATTCAAAATCAAAGTAACACAGCTTGGCAATTAAGTCGGCAGTAAAGAAACCAATGTTTGTTTTTAGATTCTGGTGTCTGACCCTTGCGTTTCTGTTTTTGGAGCAAGGTTATTACAGCGTCACTACAAATATGCGATTACTGCAAGACTGACACGCGGGTCAGGGGGGCACGTATGTCGAAAGACAAACAAACACGAATGCTCAGCCGACCAACACAAACACCCGATGCCTCACTGGTAACAAGCCAAATACCATTCAGTTATACTACAACCCTAACATGTACCATGTAAATATAATGATTTTGAAGAACTTCAGTTATGTCTCAGGCCCCATCATTGCACAGAGACAGTATTCAGAATTAAAAATGACTTGCCTCTAGCATATGACTAAGGCTGCATTTCACTCTTAGTTCTAGATCTTAGTGTTGCTTTTGACACTATATATCATGGCCCTATCTTACATAGATTAGAAAACTACACTAGTAATCAAGGACAGGCATTAAGTTGGTTTAGACCCTCCTTACCTGACCATTACCAATTTGTGTGTTTACTTGTAATTCTGACACTGGTAAACTATGGAGTGCCACAAGGATCTGTGTCAGGCCCCCTGCTGTTTTAATTATACATGCTGCCCCTCTGAAATATTATTAAGAAATATGGGTTTTCTCCACCACCAAAGCCATTTTTTCCTTGACATGGTCACCTGTGAATGCTCACTGGGACTCAAAAAGATGCAAGGTTGCTTTTAAAGAAGGCCAAATGAAACTGTATCATTAAAACATGTATGTATTGGAAAATATGTATTGTGAAAAGAACTAGACAAGTGGATTATAACGAGCCCTGATTACTATTTTTAAGGCTATTGAAAGCAACTAGCCTTTATGAAAATATTACAGATAAACAAAGTATAAAACAAGTTTTTTTTTTATTTATAAATAAAAATGAGTGTAGCAGTCACAGACACAATGCTAGAGTATTTGGGTGGTTTCCCAGGTGCTGCTATGTTGTTACTAAAGTATTTGGGGTCAATTTTAACATGAAGCTAAGCTAAAAGGTCGGACTGCTTTAAAAAAAGAACAGCGATTCTTTACGTCACATGCTTCGAGGTATTTGTTCATGTCTGTAGGATGTTACAAGTCAAAGTCTACTGTTATGTTTAGGGGCCAAGTATGAGCACTAGCAATAGTGATGGTTGCCTTATTAACACCAATATTTTTTCTTTGTGTACTTCTAAAAGAAAGTTATAAACATTGCTTATTGAGTGGGTGAATTGTAAGTCTGTGTTCTGTTGACCTAGCATATGACAGTATGCTGTAGCCATGGGCGTCTTTAGCATTCAGAAACACTGCTGACAGATGTAGGCGAACAAAGACGTCCTTATGAAATGAAAAGCGCATGATGTATGCAATTAGAAAAGAGACGTAGAAGCACTAACACTCACATACACTCTCAATGGGGGACAGCAATGTCAAATAATATTAGTTTGCCCACAGTGGGAAAGAAATCTAATAAGAGGCCAATTTTGTTTGTAGAAAGTGTAAGACAGAAATCGCACGTTTAATTGGTTCCACTGCATTGCGGGGCTCCAGCTCACCCGTGGGCAACTGTGTGCAAAATATGTGCTTATGAAAACATGTCTATGTGTATAGCTAGCCTCCTGTACGCACCTCAAGATGAACTTAGCAAAGTAGTGCCAGCAAACTACACACCTACTACCAATCACAAATCAACAACTTGATTCATAATTGACTCATTCATAATCATCAGCAACAGTCAGACTCAGCACCTTCCAGAAAAACACTAACCTGGGTAGAGCTATTAAAACATAATTGAGTTTTTATTCAGTTGAGTCATAAACATAAGAGTCAAACAGTCGAGTCATAAACATTAAATTAATTAACATTAATTACCATAAAGCTGATCTAGCAGGGTTTTTTGCAAGCATTATTTATATATTATTATAGTGTCTTTTAATATTTTAAATTAGCTTCAATTTGAATTCAAGTTTTAGTCATTTGTTTTGTGTGTTTTTAATTTTTTTTATTAATTTCGATTCAGCTGTAGTTTATTTTTATTTCAGCTTAATTAATTTTAATACTTTAACTTTGTCCATTTATCCAAAAAATATTTTATTTTATTTTGTTGCCACGGTTGACAATTCTAATATCCAATTCTCATCAAAATATTTTTTGTAAATTTTATTTCAGCCAAATTTCTTTAATTGTATAGTTTATAGTGTCATACAGCCTGCCATGAAGATCACTGTATGCAGTGACTCAAAGTTTCCTTTTAACAACTGAAGGAGCAGCAACAGCCAATCAGATTCCACCAGCATCTCTGCACCTGTTGGCCGCTACAGGTCAAGGAACAGGCTCAGTCTGTCTCAATCTACATTTAGCAACAAAGTCACAAACAATCTGTTTATCTGAGAAGTCTATCAATTCACAGATACCGAGCCTAACTCAGACGGAAATCTCAATCTCACACATAATAGCTACGCTGAAGCTACACTCATAAAAACAGCACTTTACTAAATACTTTTAATACTAAAAGTATTAAGTCTGGACAGTTTTTTTTTCTCCCTGGCCAAGAACAATCTAGGAAGAAAATATTTAATTGATACAGAAAGTGATTAACCACAGTTAGCTTTTTAATGAGATGTTTAGGGGCGAGCACGTCTGAAATAATTGGTACATACAATAATAATGACAATAGTCTAAAAAAAAAGGTTCTACAGATAATACTGAAATAAGCACAGGAACATGTATTACATTTTTTTCCAGCCATCTAGAAGTAACAAACTGATTAAATTGCATCAAGCTAGCAAATCAGATTGCAGCTTACAAGTTTAAGAACATGCCTGCCATTTTTGTATATATTATGTACACAACAGATGGTCTATGAACAGTCGATGGGAACCATCTGAGCCATAGCATAGATTATAACCCTATTAAACACACTACAGCCTCTATACTTCCCCTTAAGCTCATCTCAACCATTCACAGCCTCTTCTATGTCTAGAACTGCTTTGATGACACCTCATAAAAGTATCTGGTTGGGAAAGTGAAAAGGGATGAGCCTTCAAAAGAAGGATTTCATCAGAGGAGGAACAGTCACACACAGACAGCTGCTGGGCTTAGCACCATCTAATAAAGCAGTAAATATGACAATCATTTTCACCTGAGTGATGGTAAATCCACTTCACTTATGGTAAACCCTATTTTAACTTGTGCTACCAGCCAATCCAAAAACAACAAAGGGGTACTTTCATTGGGCCAGTATTAAGTCACATGACCTCTATCACTCACCAGAGTAACAACGGCACACTCAGCTGTGAGCTGGGCGGCACTGAAGAGCGTACGGACGAATCGGTAGATCTGTTTCTGTTCCGGGTCGTGCTTCTCATAGTCTGACGGCACCTCCGATTTCTGTGGGAAGAGGACGATTTAGGACATTCTGTGCAGGATGTAATTAAACAGCTTATAAATGAGTGCAGAAATGAAACGCTTACTGTAAGTGGATGAAGTTTTTCATCAAAAATGTCTAACAGCATTCGCCCGTCCACATTTCTGTAAGGAGAAGAGTTAATGAAGGAAGAATTGTCCTTATTGTCAAAGATTTATTCATATAATGCATTAAAGAACTAGAAAGGAAAGTCTGTCATGATCAATTTTCAATGTTTCAAAAACCATTTAAAACCATGTCAAAGTTACATTTCAACAGCTCTGTAGCCTTAAAGTCAGAAGGTTATAAAGCATTAAGGGTTTATATGGTATTAAGGATTTGAGAGAAAGATAGGCACAAAGTCAGAGTAAAGAAACAGAACAGAAAAGACAGAGATATAAAGTATATTGTCAGGTATAGCTAGACGGACGGACAGATAGATAGACAAAACTATTAAATGATATAGATAGATACTTTTGTTTAATTCAGCTAACTTTAAAAAACATCCAGTCTTTTATATTATAAAACTGGAGTTAGGCAACATAAAGGCTGGTTTTAATCACAATGTAAGACTAACAGCCTGAACCTCGCTGATGTGAGCCACACACACACGCACACGCACGCACACGCACACACACGCACACACACACACACACACACAGAAGGGAGTGTAATCAATCTTTCCTTCACCTACAGTGCATTGCAACACATGTGGTTGAGAGTATTTGGATCCCTGAGTCCAAACCCATTTAGAAACACCAGCCTGTCTTTGTGAAGCGCGGCACACACTGCTGGACTTCACCACACCACACAAAAGCACAGTTTTCCTGCAGTGCCATTCATACTGTCGTGTGTAGTCACTCAAACACACACACCTTTCCCCTTTTAAAAGCTCTCATTGTAACAGCACCTGATCTGATGAGAGGAATGAAAATCATACCTGTTCTTTATATGGTAGTATATTGCGAGGGAGACACTGCAAACAGAAGAAACAATAGAGAGAAGTTGATATAATGTAGTAATCAACAACATGATGCAACATTAAATTCAATCTAAATGGGCCCTGCAGCATTTCTGTGAAGCTGTATATAGTGTTATCGGTGAATTGTGCTGCTATAATAAGTCCTTGCTAACTGCACAAGGTGCACATAAAAGAATATGCTTTTCTTTTAATGAATCGGTAGAACTGACTAGCGAATTAGTACAATCAGAAAACACTACAGTATGCATGATGTATGATGTACATAAAACTACTCTTGAATTTAATGCCACAAGAGGCCTCGTACACGAAAAACGAATTTCTTAGTAAATGCATATATCATCCCATATCAATTATCACAATATTTTTGGGGTAATTTTGTACATTCATTGTCCGAAATTTGATATGTAATTGTGCATGTTCATTTGCGCTTTTTTTAACATTTAAATGAACTTTGCTGTCACCAATCGATCACTTAGTTAAGTTTAAGTATTTAAAAACAATAATTTAATAACACTGTTAAATGTAATATTTAGCAAATGTTTGATACTATACATTATAATATATCATTGATTTTAGATTTTTGTTTTATTACTTTTTTAATTCAGTCAGTATAGAATTTGTAGCAGCCATTTATAGGTTATTAGCCATACAATGAAATTAATTATAGGCTTTATTATTGATCAGAACTTTAATGGTGCATACCTAAACCTATTAAATCCATAAAGTAACATTGAATGTGATCAGACAGGCAAATTCTATGGAATCAAAAAGAGTCACCACTGGTTTGAATCAGCTCAGATGTCAAACTCACTCATTGTACCAATGGTTATTATTTAACAACTATACAACCTAAGAAGTTGTTAAGCCCAATTTCCAAAGGTTTTTCTTTCAAATTCTCTTTCCACATCCTCTAAGGAACTTTTTTTTAAACTGTTTCAGCTCATTTAGACCCTGTTTACACTGATTTTCACTTTTGTTGTCGCATGTTTTCTCAACGAGCTCCCCCTACACTCAAAAAAATGAACGAGGAAGGTTGTGCACTTTACATAATATATTTATATTTAGTTTACTTATAATAATTGTGTTTTTTGACTTGAAATGTCCATCTATTAAGGTCCACATAATTATGTCTCAACTTAACAGTACAAAATCCTAACGCATTGTCTAAACACAAACCATTTATGTTAAATAAAACATTCTTACATCCAGAGGGTGGCAGTATAGTGTGACGCCAACTGCCATTTTGCCCTAACTTAATTTGATTGTGTTCAATCTGCTTAAATATAATATGTAAAATTTAAGTTTACTTAATCCGTTTGTGTTGGATTACATGAATGATTTGTGTTGCATTAACTGAAATGCAAGGCGGTGCTTGTTAGTTCCCAGCATGCTTTGCATATGGTTGAATTAAGAGAGAATAAATGTTCAAATTAAATGTTATTTTATGTTTTTGTTGAGAAAATGAGAAAAGGGGAAGACTTGATAGTGTGTAATTGTGTTTAATGTTCAATTACATTACAGTGGGTTACCATTGTGGAGAAGAGTGGAGCATTTTGTTTGGCTGTGGACTGATTTAATTATTTTCATCTGCTTTGGTTGAAGAAGCATGTAAATCTTAACATTTAAGATGCTAATATGTGCTACTGCTAACAAATAGCTAGCTATAGTCTATCAATTTAATTATGTGTCACTAAAATAAATGAAATATTAATGGATGAAAGAATTTAAAAAAAACCTGAATCATGTCAGGAAGCCTTTAAAAATTCACTTTGAGACTACTTTAATTGGGTCGCTTAAAATGACTTAATTCCATGATGTTGAAGTTACATGAACTAATTATGTTTGTTTAACGTAACCCAGTTATGTGGAACCTGTTGACATAAAAAAGTTAATTAAAGCCAACATATAATTTTTTTGAGTGTACAGCTGTGGGGCGTATATTTCACAACACTGTCGTAAAAAAATAAAATAAAAAATAAAAACAAACTCACTTGCGTTCTCACCCTCCTCCCCCTTTCTACCGCTGCTCATGTGCATTTGTTATTATCGGAGCCGGCCAACTTTATCATGTGGAGCTATGTCTACCGAGGTGGGTAATACATCATACACATTGAGGGCGGCGTGTGTGTTTATGTCGAATTGCCGTAAAGCAGTTTGTGTTTCTCGCTCGTTCTAGCTTCTCACGAGACTTCCTATTTACAACTTACCGGGACGTTAGTCCCCATGTTGCAAGGTTGGTTTTCCGCCTAGGAACGTTGGGGGGAGCGGGGAAAGTCACCATTTTCACCGGAACAGGTTATTTAACCATTCAAATGATTTCTAAATGGTTTTATTAAGTTGAAATAGTCGCCAAGTTCCCCTTTAAGATGTGTTTTTGTCGATCGGATCACAAGTGGACGACGAGGTCTAAAACGCGTTTTGAGCTTGTCCACTTTCGACTACTTCCAGAGGTAGTGGAAAACGTTTTCGACCGGATTGCTTTCGTAGTGTAAACGCTCATGTGGTCGAATGCGTTCGAACCGCCACAAAAGACAATCAACTCTCCGCCTAGAGTTCTAATGCGTAAACATTATGGGAAGCGCGCTAGCCAGACGGAATTTAAACTTTGGAGACCCAAGTTTGGTTTGAAGATGAAAAACGTACCAAGCACAATGTTCTCTCACCATTCGTCATTTCTAACACGCATTCACAGCGTTCGCCGTGGTCAGAGCAGAATCAAAAGCTGCTGCTCTCCGCATGTTTTTTCATCGTCTCAAGGCGCGTTCATATGTAAAATTCGCAACCTTATTTTGTCCATTACATCAAAATATCCGAAAAATCCCACAGATTTACCCTCCCATAGACCCTCCCCTTGAAGAAATCAGGACAGAAGTGGTTGAAAGTGGAAAAAAGACACAGATTAAAACACCAGGTGTAACCGGGTATGTCTCTCCCTCGTCTACTTGTGATCCGATCGACCAAAACAGAAGTAAACAGGGCGTAAGATATACCAATCATTCACAGCTCAATAACTGTTACATGGAGGATTCGAGTACCATTTGATGGTGTATTTGAGGTTGGGTTGGCTGACGGTGCTGTCATCCAGGAAGATCGTCGAACAGGAGCTGTACTTGCGTCTCATTGGACCAGACGGATGTTGCTGAAAGACAAGGACACACAGAGTGCAAACTAAAACATCAGTTATTCTCAAACGCACACACTTTCAGCAAACAGGCTGCAAAATAGGCCACCTGCAGCCCCAAAGAAGCCATTATCATCTCATTTATACCTGAGTGATTCTCACTTAATGTGTGCATTAGTGTGGGTAAGAATCACAATCCAGTACAACACAAACATAGTAATGTATTATGCAACTTACTAGAAAATGTTTAGCAAAATATCAAACTGATAAGCAACATTAATAATGCAAATAAATCATTAAAATGTCAAAACAGATACATTGTCACAGGAAAATGAATAGAGCAATGAGCAAATATTTACCTTTGACTCCGCAATGTGTGTTAACTTGCAAAGCAAGTAAAAGACATTAAAATAGGAACAAAGCATAAGCTAGTCATAGCAAATTTAGTATGAAGAGCATGCGGTAATGAAATGAATATAATCAAGCCATGCATATTAAATCATGTATATAGAATTAAAGCATTGAACAGCAAAGAAATGCAGTTACTAATGCAACACAAGCCCAGAGACTCATGCAATATTGGTTTGTGCATTCTCATGTGGTGGTTGACTGTTGGATTCGATTAGTTATGTGAGTGTTGTGACACTTGGGGAAATATCTTCATTGCAGACACAAGCATTATGAGAATCGCACTACCAGAAGACACATAACCACTGATGTCATCGCAGCTGCTGCTACTTACATGGTTGACGTACAGACTTTTCCGTTTTTCCCGAACTGTAAAGAGAAACGAATAATTACCAACACAAACACAACAGTCGATACAGTTAATTAGAGTACGAAAAAGAGACAAGGGCCACAATTACTGTGATGTCAGTAACATTAAGAGGGAAGTATCTAACAATCTGAGGTCTTGGTCTGTATTTCGTTATCAACAGTTCAGTGGGCAGAGAAATGAAAAAGAAAATGAAATGTGTTGTAATTCAACTTCTCAAAAAAAAAGCTGGTTGGCTTTGCATAGACTTATTTTTGAGTATCAGCATGAAGTCTGGTCCACTTTGGAGCTTACTCTAGCCAAAAACTGCCAAATTAAGCCCCAAGTAGACTTTTGTAGTCGAGTTTTGTACCCAGATGATCTACTTCTTCCGGCGAGATTCTAAAGTGTGCATACAATGGATACTTTACTATCCCATGAGGCCACGGGACAGGATTTGCGAATGAAGGTGAAGCAACACAACTGACGCTGGAAAGTCACATGATAATGACAACATGGCGAATGTAGTACAGTCCAGATCACATTAGTACTATACAGAAAATACTTTTTTAGCAGTCGTGAAGTAATTACTTATTCAAAATAAGTACCTACTCAAGAGAGTATGCGATTTGGGACGCAGTCATAGCCTTTCAAAGTATACTCCATTTGATTTATGCGTGAACACTAGGGGTGGGCGATTTAGCCTCATTATATCACGATATTTCAAGGATATTTGCGATAATGATATTAATGACGATATGGAAAAAAAATTAATGGAAAATGTTTTTATTGGTGATTGCAGCTGGCAGGCAGCAGCATTTATTAGAGCAAACAAAATGAAGGGCGTTTTCCATCTTTTTCCAATGAGCTAAATGCCCAATGGGCAATTTTTAGACAATTTTTTTTATTACATTTATCTCACCTAAATGTTTTCTCACTCTCTGCGTTTTTACAATGGCGTAATTTTGTTGTTAACAGTTTACAGAACACAAGGAAGCCTGATTTCAATCTTTGAATTAAATTGAAAAAAGTAGCAAAAACGAATACAAAATAATACAGTTACAAATAAAGAGAAAAGTTTTTGGATAGGTCTAACACTAGTATTCAGGAATACTACAAAAACTGAATAAAGTACTCAAATGTAAAATAACACTGATAGTCTTTTAGTCCTGACTAAATTAAATAAATACGTAGGCTATTAATTAAGATTCCTTACAATTAAAGGTATCTTTAGTTGTTTTGACGACAACATTAATGACAGACACATATGGCTGCTGTCACTTTTAGAGCTAGTGCACATACATATTACTGTTTCATTATACTGTCTGTCACACTGTCACATGCGTTTTATGCTTATTGAGACATAACCAATTGTGTTTATGAGTATACTAACCAAGAACAGAATTTTGAAAATGAAAAACTTTAGTTACGATGCACTGCTGGCCCGATTGTGCAAATGACAATTCCGTCATGTCCCGAGTCCTAAACGTATGAGTGCGCGGCCTGCAGCGTGCTTGACGCTTGCCTTGTGTTACCCATTTTTAAAGACGAGAGAGAAGACGCATTCGCAATCCGTCATCGCCTCGCTATATCACTGATATCGCAATATGACACTTTTTGATCACTTTTTGTGCACCAGTCAGTGTTTCCCCTAGAAATTTTTCCAGCAGCCGTGCTGTTATGTGCCGGAGGTTGTTACCAAGCCGCGCTGGGTGAGGTCCAGGGGCATGCACTTCCAGAAGATTTTTTTTTTTAAATAACCCCTTAAACCATGACTTCTGGCAAGTTTTGTGGATAGAAATGGACATTTTGAGAAAAACAAATATGACATACCATCAACAGATTCAAGGCATGATATTGCAGCAGTACCTTGAACTGGTCACAAACAGAAACCTTCATTTTATAATTTTAGACAGGATTATTCACGTTTTTTCTTTTGTGTTCATTTTCAGAATTGTTTAGCAGAAAAATGAAACGGCACAACCCAGAAAAAGATTATTTACAATGTATTGAAAATTTTATCTTAATGGCAAAGGCCACACCCAATCTGTGAGCACTTATTTTTTCTGGGCTTTTCATAGAAGATCTCTAAGGCTCTTTGGTAATTGAATGCTATTGTGAGGTTATTTTTTGTTTTTGCAAGAAGTCTTATGCTCATCTAGCCTGAATTTATTTAATCAAAAATACAGAAAAAACTATTGTGAAATATTATTACATGATGTTCTTTTTAACTTTTTATTAATCAAAGAATCTTAAAAAAAAAAAAAAAAAAGAGCATCACATATCATCATATTAGAATGATTTCTGAAGGACACAAACCAGTCTAGTAGACTCATCTGAAAAATTAAATATGATTTAACTATCAGGACTATGAGCAGTAGGTGATACTTCCTCGCCCTAATGGAGAGCGCAGTTCGTACCGCTTTCTCCTTTCCACAAGCGTTTGCTCTCCTGTGGCGTCTGTCGTTGCTATGCAACAATGAACAGAGGCGCGCTTGTAAAAACGTGCGCGCCGCGTCGCTTCTATTATGAGCGCGCTTGCCGAAATAACGAATTTGCACGCGCAAAAAAACGCGCTATGTGAACGGCCCCTTATGGCAACGTGACATTAGCCTAATCGAAAATATTTCCATATGTGGCTCTTTCCTCCTTGTTAACAAGTGGATTCAGAGCCACCGCATGCAGCGCCGCCGGTCGCCATGTCTCAGTGTTTTTAGGTGTGTAAGTGAATAAAGTGAATGTCGTGATATTACTGATCATGGAAAGATTTTGCAGCGGCGCTGACAATGCTGAATACATTGTAGGGGAAACACTGCCGGTGTTATCGTGGACGGTATGATATGGCACAATATATATGATCTGTACTACTATGTTAACCTACTCTGACATTCATACAAAGGTTCTTTAAAACGCAAAAGTGTTGTTTAGAAATTGTTACGGATTAACGTTAGCACACAAACTTATTCTCATCTATTTACAGACCAATGTCTGCCTTGATGAAGGTATGATGATGCCAAGAGTTTAACCAATCATAACAGAGATCATTTACATATAAAAGGCCAGGACACACCAAGATGATGGTCAGAAAATGTCAGGATTTTTGGCCGCTTGAGCATGTTGAATTTGCGACTGAGCCCGTCAATGAGAGAGATCACTATGATCCGCTGTACAGATTAGCCAACCAGAGCACGAGAAGAAAAGTAGAAGGAGTGATTAGCGAGACTGGTGTGAAAATGGTACGCACTGCTTGTCCTAGCTTTTTCGGTTTTCCTTTTTTGAATGACGAATACAGACTACTGCCACCTGCTGGTATGGAAAGTTATTTCCTCTCACACAGACGCAGAATGTACATGCTAGTTGGCCATTGGCTGTAGTCTTTGCTGTGTGTTCAAGCTCAACTTTTAGGTGACACTAGGGTCGGGCATCGTTTTAATTTTAACAATTCCGATTCTGATTATCATTCAATTCCGATTCTGATAAGATTCCCTATTTCGATTCCAATCTGGTAAAAAAAAACAACAACAAAAAAACACTTCTAAGTCTTATTGCAAAACATTTCATTGTAGCTGAATACCATCTACAACATCTGTAAAACAATTAAACAAGGAACTTTTGCCTATGGTTTAAAAAATACCATAGCAAAACAACTAGCCTAACAAACACTCAGTAATTAAAAAAAGAAACACATTATAAATTGCACAAATAAATACAACTGAACAAAGATATGATTGAAATAAACCGTTTTAAGATGTTCAGGTACAGAAACTGTAATCAAAGGTAAAAAAAAAAACACTGCACTTTATAAATAAAATATACATTACAAATATAGTTACAAAAATTATTCAGTCAAGAAAAGCAACAGAATTTTCTCTTTGTCTTTTGTTGTTTGATTATCTTTATTATAGAGACGGGAGCAGGAATTTTAGGCTTCTGTCACTTTAAGAGCTGCACGGATCCACTATACTGTTATGCGTTTATTTTGTCAACTGTTTACAGGTTCACTTAAGACATAACCGACTGTGTTTACGAGAATATTTTGACATATTTTGTGTGTGTATTTGTCCGTTCAAGTGCAAAAAGACGTAAGAGAACTCTGTTCAGTATCGTGCAGTATTCAGTATGAGAGGCGGCTTTCTGTGCGCATGTTTTGGATGTGTGCGTATCACAGAAAACACCGCGCAAGTCTTCTTGCACTTGAATGGTTTAAAATCATATTAAAATGGACAAAAAGGAATCGATAAGAGGAAATCTAAATTTTCATTTTATAACAAGTATCCGAATCCTGGATTTAAGTATCTGATTCCAGAATTGGCCAACCCTAGGTGACGCCACATTCACCACAGTTAGTTTGGTGTGTCTGGTACAGTAGTTTGTTTAACTGCTTGAATGCACCAACGAAATACATCTTTACCATAAGATAACTGTCCTTTAGCAACCAGACGATTCGCTTTAAGATAATTTGACATCGTGAAATCATGATTTAATTTTCAGCGACCTCAATTATATCTGTAAGCGGATCCAGTTATTTTGACTGACAAGGCGATATGTTAAAACCTGACCCATATGTTTTTGAGAGACTGCAGGTGAAAATGAAGAGCCAGTTTTTGACGCAATGTGGGATGGACTCACTTTTGAAATCCCTAGAGTCTGACACCCCTCACGTACACAAACAACAAAACCAATGTATGACTAATCACTATTCTCAGATTAGCAGTTTGACAATATGTTCATCTATATAATGACTATTTATGTAAACTACAGCACTAGAGGCATAGATGACAGCATAGCATACACAAATCTACACAAACAGCTGCGCAGCCAGACAAACAGGGCAGAATGAGCAACACTGTCAACATGCATAACACCTTAATGGCACTAAATTTAGTCTATATTAATGCGTTTAATGTTGCTGTGGTTTTTAAAAAATGACATGAATCTGAAAAGCTGTTGCCCCATTAAGAAGCTTCAATGTAGTTAGCTACTTTTTGTTAGCTTGTAATGTAGCTAACTACAAAGGGTATATCTTCACTGCGGTTCACTGAGTAGCTTGTTGCTTATGAAAAGTAGCTTCCTGAACAAAAAAAAAAAAAAAGCAGCTTACAGCATAAAATCAAACAGACATTCTGAATCTATAAAGCTTTAGCACAACACAGCAGCAGAATAACAAACACGCTGAGATCAAACGTACCTTTCTTGTTGGGTAAAATAACTGGGAAAAAAAAAGAAGGTTTCTAAATTAAATCTGAGCATGAATAACAAGGCTGGCATTTACTTGTCCCTGACTTCACAGTTCGTACGCCACTAATTGAGTTTTGTCACTGGAACCATGAGGCGTATGATAGACCAAAGTCACAAAACATCTCGCTAACAATTCCCTGAGAATATCATAGCATTAGCCTGGGTAGAAATATCACCCACTGGGAAGAGCTGACAGTTAATAAAACATCATCACCCAGGGGTATCGTGTTAAATCAAACTAATATTGAAAGTTTTCTCTGAGGAGGGAATGTTTGGTCGGACTAAGTTAGGGGCATCTGGCGCTTCGCTTGGATCCGACTGAAGCAATCCTGACCGTGGTTTCGTTTTAATTAACGTTGGCTTCCAGCATCCAGTCTTAAGGGGAGACTGTCCCACTCATCATGCGAGTCTCTCACCGTCTGTTTGAGACTTGCTGAGGAAGATGGTGCTGGCGCGCGGGTGGTCCGAAGGATTGTACTCCATGTTGAGCTCTGAGGAGAGAAAAAGATCTGTTATTCAAAACTGTTTGAGTATTACTAGAATAAGCAAAATCGGGAAACATTTAGTCAGGCAAGCCGCAGTATTTATTTATATACACACAGCCTTGAAAAATGGCGACATTTAAAATAATTCGATGTAGCAAAATACTGACTGGTCAGAACAGTGTCATTTCTATACAATTATAGTATTTATTCATATTTCGAGTTTTCATTTTTAGTTCCTGTTTTAGTTGTAATATATTTTTCTAAATATGTTTAATTTCAGGTTTTAGAGTTCTCAACGGGCCGGGTCGGCCCGACAAACCCGACGGGACCCGTGGGTTCAGGCCGGGTTCGGGTCGAAAATATAAGCAAATGACTCGGGTCGGACCTCGGGCTTAATCTTTTCCGCTCAGTGAAAAAAAACAAAACATTTATTAATCATCGCTGCTGTTCACCGTAAAGAAAGTCTGGCTGCTGCGTGCAACGTGCATCGCGGGGGCAGACCTGACGCCGCTCGTGCACGCCTTTAGCCTGGAGAACAAGATGGAGTTGGTGAAAAGTAGCCTAAACTTGCCGCAGGTGAATTCACCGTCGCTACTACAGGAGTGGGAAAATCAGAGGTCTGGAAAGTGTTTGGAGTGGTGCTGGATTCTGATGGAAATTCTACAGGTTATGTGCAATGTTCAAAATGCAAGGTGCTGATGAAATATGACAGCAAAAAAACAGGGTCGTCCAGAAGATTTTTATTTGAGGCATATTTAGTATATAGCCTATTTAGATATTTAAAGTTTGTTTCAGTTGTTTGTATTGTTAGTAGGCTATTCAGACGTGAACATTAAAGGTTGATTTGAATTCCCGTCTGCTGGTCATGATAAAACGTGTATGAGAAAAAAAAAAAGAAAATCCGCGTCGGGCCGCGGGTCGGGTTCGGGCAGATAATTCATGTTGATGTGTCGGGTTACATCGGGTCCGGGCTTTAAAAGCCATGGGCCGGGTCGGGTCGGGTTGTAATTTTAAGGCCCGTTGAGAACTCTATCAGCTTTGATTTTATTTCACTTTCCGTTCTAATATTTATGTTATACTTATACAGTATAATTATACAGCTTTTTTTCAATTAACCAAGATGATTTTTTTTTATAGTTTTATTTAATAACAACACCACCACTTGTTTAGAATGGAATACCAGCAAACTCTGCTAGTAAATTAGGTATTTTGGCAATTGACAAAAAATGTAATTCTGCATGCAGCAAAGATAGTAGCAATGTACAGTAATATGCATGTTTTTACTCTGCTATGCCATTATACCGACACTAGGGGGCAGATTTATAATCATGGGAACCATAGACCATTTGTGCACTATTTCTGAATGAGGGACTAAAACCCTTAATCATTTTTATTTAATTTTACAGTAACATATACTGCAATATACATACTATATTTATTCTTATATTTATATTAAAATGTATATTATAGTAATGTTTATAACATTTATTGTAAAATATAATTTATTTTATTGTATTGTTGCCTGCCATCAATTCTAGTCATCAAGACACAGATTTTTTTTATTATAACATTTATTATAAATGTGTAATTTACATTTTATATTAATACTATATTTCATTTAATTTTTCTAAGTATTTAATTATGTTTTAATTATTTAATTTATGTAAATATTTCTTTTTATTTTTTAGTTTAAGAAACTTTCTTTCTGCACAGATTCTCACCCTGACTTTAAGAAAGATGCGCGCGCACACACACACACACACACACACACACACACACACACACACACACACACACACACACACACACACACACACACACACACACACGCAAGCGTTGTGGCACACTCTCAGCAGGAAATAAGGAACCCAGAGGAAGGAATCTCATAGCCTCTAAAACCACAACAGCCAATACTATCATCAATAGACATCATGATCATCATCACCATCACTTACTGCAGCGTTTGAGATTTGTGAAACTGAACTAAATCGTGTCAGTGAAATACCCGTTTCAGAGACAGCCACGTGAGCAGGCAGCTCTATTGTGTTTTAAGTCTTTTGAAGCAGTGTCTTTTTTATGCGGAAGAGCCACTTGAATCTCAAATGAGCCTCGACCACGAGACGTATGAAGCGCTCTGAGGTGCGGAGGAAAGACTGATTAATAAAAGATGGAGCTGTGTGGGAGAGAAAGGTGGATATGATGAAAAAGTGGAGAGGAGACCAGAGAACTGAACGTGCTGCCGGTTTCAGAGAGGTTTATGGGTAGCTGGATACACACACTGTAATATTGATGTGTTTTATTGAAGAAGAAAAAAAGTGCACACTCATGGCAGAAAATGTGCTAACAACAGTTTTCAATGGGATTGAGTCATTTCCTCTTTTCCTGTGACCCACCCTCAGTATATTGTGAAGCGGAGGAGGTCTGGTCCGAACAACCCATGACTTCCTCACACTCAGGAAACAGCTTCTAACACACACTTACCAGAGCATGTAGAACATCTTTCAAGCATGTGCAAAACTACATAGGGCCCTATGAAATCGGTTTTATTACAAATAAAATACATTTCTGGATTCCTTTTTTAATAGTTTAATTAAATATAAATAATAAACAAAATCATAAAACTTTAACAGTTTGATAATATATTACATTTTTAACAATAATAGGAAATGGGACTAGGCTTAAGCCTTGTCTGTGAATCCGGGCATATATTTATTAGTTTAAATTATATCCAATGGCTTGGCTCTAAAAACACTGAAAGTCCGCTTTAAATCTCAAAAAGTTCATTTCAGTTTGTCCTTTTCAATGAATCAGTTCAAAATAGTGATTAAATGTAACAATGCTTACAGAGGCCCTATGTGGTATTTTACATTCTATAAATGTTTTAGCAAAAGCATTAGGGATATAAAAGATATGAGGCAATAGCTCATAATTATTCTTAAATCAATACTGTCAAATATTGAATTAGGTCAATGAATGTTTCTGGCCTGAATTACGGCTCTAGCCCAGTTAACAGCACCAGCTGTGGCCCGTCTCGGCACGGCTCATTGGACAGCACAGGCTGGCATGAAGCCATAGAGTCTGCCTGGCATCAGTGCCCACTGCTGTCAACATTTCCCCTGCAGTCACTGACAAATGTGCATGTTCACACTCAAGAAGAGCAAAGCCACATGACGACATCCAGCACTAGACTAGATGGACGGCCAGTTTCCACTCACTTGCGTATGACAGTTTTTTCCCCACAATGGCTGTATCATTTTGAATCATTCTGCTGTTGTACTAAGATGATTTGCTGCAGAATCAAGCAGTTACTTTGGTTTTCTTGTAAAAGAGCTTCCTGAACTCCAGACGACAGGAGAACCTGATGTTCTACCCAACTATGCCAACACAAGCTTTTTTGGAAATGATTGATTTTTGGCTGATCACAACTACCACTTTGAGTTTGACACATCAAAAAGTTTATAAAGAGATCGTAAAACTAATCCATATGAATTGAGTGGTTTAGTCCAAATTTTCTGAAGAGACTCGATCGCTTTATATGATGAACAGACTGAATTTAAGTAGCTTACTAATTGAGTGATTAACTTTTAATCACATATAAACATTCATTAACACACAACAGTTGTGGTAAACGGAAGCTCACGCATGTTCACTTGACGTGCGAGAACCAATGAGGTTCATTCTCGTGTTACGCATCACGCTTGAGCTTCAGCAATGAGGTTTGTTCTCGCACGTCAAGCAAGTTCGGTTGAGCTTCGGTTTATGTTCGCTGATCAATGATTATATGTGAATAAAAGCCTAAATTCAATCCGTTCATCTCTTTAGCAACTTTTTGAAGCGTCAAAGTGGTAGTTGCTTCACTTTGCTGTCAATGGAGAGACAGAAAGCTCTCAGATTTCATTAAAAAGATCTTCATTTGTGTTCCGAAGACCTTTCAGGTTTGGAACAACATTAGGGTGAGTATTTAATGACATAGTTGAAATTTTTAGGCGAACTAACCCTTTAATAGATATTTATTATGGAAGTTAAAAATGCTCATTTCCTCCTCCAAGCAAGAGACCTGAAAAACATCTCATGCTTTACTCTTGCTGTCAGCTCTCAATCTCATCAGCCTCACCAAGTTCATTCCTGTCACCCAGACGGGTCTGCAAATGAGGAACTGGGGTTTCATGGCTGATGTGAAGCTCAAAAGATGAGAAGTAACTCAGCACCTCTGCAGAGCTTGTAGAAGCCCGATCTGTTCAGCTCAGTGTGAGCAATAGCGCTGTGCGGGGGATTTCACAGCTTCATGCCCATCGTACACAAACTCCAGCAGCAAAAACAATTATTCATCCACTTTAATAGAAACTGGATGATACAAGAATGATTGTTTGATACAACCCATTTAAAAATGTTTTTGGTCAATGTCTGATTACATTCTGGAAGATTCATTTCAAAGGTTATTGATTCAATATTCTCCAATATCATGCAAACAAAGACTCAATGCCTCATAATGGTTGAAATTAGGGCTGCACGATATTGAAGAAAAATGCGATATGCGATAACTCATTAAATGTGATATTTGATACGATAATGTTTAAAGTGTGTAATTATGTAACCTACATACGTGTTTCAAATTCTTTTTTTGACAAGAAAGCATCCCAAACAACTTCTGAAAGTGAACATCAGTGTTTTACTGTAGCATAAGAAGTGTTATTACAATATCAGTGTAAACCACGGGGTTTAGGGTTTCAGGTTATCCTACATTAGGATTATTTAACAACAGAACGTGAATAATCAAATGTAAAAATAAAACACTGCTTAGTTTTCACTGTATGAATTAAATATATACAGATTCGTATTAAAGCTACAAAAGTTATTCAGCCAAGATCAGTGAGTGATTTTCTCTTTGTCTTTTGTTCATGACCCTGATTATTGCAAGCTGTTACGATATGCATATCGCAATATATGCATTTGCGATATTTCGATATATTGTGCAGCCCTAATTGAAATCTTTCCAAAATTGATCTCAGACAGCAAAAGCATAGCCGAAACAAGTGTGCACAAGCTTAAAGGCTCATTCATCACAAGAACGAGAACTATAACCATAAAGTTTTTTTTTTTTTATTCTAAGAGAACAGCCACACCATACAAAGATAACAGCATAGCGTGATAATAAGATTAGAATCACTTTCAGAGCTATTTTCAGCTGATGAACCATAAAAACATTGACAGCCCATTTAAAACCCACTTTAACTGGCCTGTTGCCTGTATACCAGCACTGGTGAATCTGAGGCAGCTTCATTCCTCACATCCTCAGGGACTGATATCAGGATCTACTCCTGGTGTCGCACTGGGAAGGAAATCCATGCAGATGTATGAATGACATGGAGTTAATCCAGATTTACTGTGCCGTGCATTACAACACAATGAAACACAGGATCTGCTCTACAAATCCCATCTGATATGTACAAGTCGACTGACTGCCTTTTCTCTCGTTTGGGGGAAATAAGGAGAAGAGCGGGCTCATTTTCACCAGGAGGGACGTGAAATCATTTAAGGCGAGACACTACAGGTGAATAGGGTAATTTTTTTAACTATCAGATATCACCATGAAACTTTGCCAATTGATTACCTACATTAAGATGAGAAAAAAAATGTATTACAAGTTTTCTGTAATTTAATGTTTAAATATGCAAATGAGGCATTGTCTCATTAAATATGCGCTATTTTGCATATATTTTAAAAAACGAAATCTGAGTATTGGACAAAGCCAGGTTCAAAATTATTTTTTCATTGTGTTCACATATTAGATGGGGAAAAAATTACAGACGGATTTATGGATATCTACTTTTGTTATCCTGTAAATCAGAATATACTGCCAATAGCCTTAAAAAAATGATTTTCGCCATGTTTTTGGGAATAAAATGTTATATAAATCAGGCTAGGAATAATATATTTACAAATCCCTCTGTAAATGTCTTCATAATATAACTAGGTACAAGACTGGAAAGTTTGGTGTATATAGGTGCTACTGAACTGGAGATTTCGGACTTGGAGTATGACAGAAAAGTCATTTTGAGAAAACGTGCTTTAAAGATTTAGCATCAGCCAATGAGATTGCGCATTTAGAGTAAAATCCCCCCTTTTACTTTCACGATTGGTTGCTGATAAAAAGGAAATGACCATATTTGGATCCGGCAGTCTTGTTCAGGAGAGAGAGAGCTTTCTAACGGTGTGTGTGATGACAGGGTGCAGATCGCGATCGCGGAGCAGAGGGATGATTTATAACGACAACTTTTGATGAATTTATGAGAAATCTACAGACGCAAACAGACAAAGTGTAGTAAAATAAGGACCTAAATGTGTATTTCGGACTTTTTTTCACCACAAGTCTGAAAGAAGACATGTTATTGAAGACAAATATCCCAAAATCTCAAAATTGACCAGTGAAAAAAAAAACATGTTTTTGACTGCCGTGTCTCGCCTTAAACAACCTTTTCCAAGAACTGCAATCAAAAGTGTGCTACTTTTTCTCTGGCTGTTAAAATTATGAATTTTTCTTTTGTTCCATTTGCTTTATGTTTCAGCTTTAAGAGTAGGGAGATGACAGTGTGTGCATAATATTAAAGGGTTAGTTATGCTTTTAGTTGCTTTAGACAAAAAAACATGTTTTATGCTTTTTTAGTATTGTTGCTGTTTGATCAAACTTGCAAAGTTACAAAAGCACAAAGTCCCTCCAGCGGGAGTTATTCTCTATATCAGTGTTGCTGTTTCTGAACTCCCTGAAACGCCTCCATTGTAGTCGTGAGTTTTCTTCCGAGAACGAACATGTCACAATATTTCTCATTTAAATAATTCCCGCCCAAGGCATACGCAAAAGAAAAAGGGACAAGGCCTGGTTGAGTTAGTTAGTAGTGTGTTGAAACTCGCGGTTATGGTAAGGGGCGTGACATTTCCGGTTGACCAATCAAAACACACTGGTCCATTCGACCAATAAGAGCACACTGTTTTTCAGAAGGTGGGGTTTCATAAAGACAGGAACTAAACAGAGCGTTACTGACAGACTGGGAAGTGAGGAGCTGCAACAATATCAAATATGGGAAAAAACCAAAATCAAGACTTTAAAAAAGGGCATAATAGGTCCTTTTTAAAATGTAAATAGGCAACAATCTTTAATTTTTAAAGGCAATATACAATTAAAAGGCATTTAAAATGTGGATATACTTCCACAATCAATACAACAACAAGAGGAAAATATAATAATAAAAGATCAAGATGATAGGATAATAAAATCTTCCAGTGTGTGTACAGCTGGTGTCAGAGGACAGATTACAGGACAGTTTATGGCATCATGCCCACAGTACGCAAACACAAACACACACAAAATCATACAAACATATATACACACAAAGCCCTCAGTGGAAAGTGCCACCTGGACGTCATACACTATTTCTAAACACTGACCCATAGCCTCATGACAAGAGCAAAAAAAGTCCATTTGTCAAATGAGCTGGAAGTTTTGAGACATGTACTTCCTTTTTTCATGAAGACATAACTGCACTTTTTCATTGACGTCCCTCTCTTTCAGTGTCTTTAATGGATTTGGAGGTTTGTAATGTTTACACACAATTCCGAGACAATGTTTTCAGTCAATAGTTATGTTTCCACCCAAAGTTATGAATACTGCTGTGCATAAAACTTTAGTGAATAAATCAGTGTTTCCATCCCATGTGTTCAAGAGAACAAAAACATCACTCCCTGGGAAATTGGCGCAACATATCTAATAAAAATGGAAGTTGCTGCAATCGGGGAAGACACTGTGGCTCTTTTTTCCTTCATCATAAATGACTTTCGCAATCATGTGAGATGTTTCTGGGAGGGAATTAAAACAAATAAAATGTTGATGACAGACTTTGGCTCCGGCATTTCAGAATAATCAAACCAACATTTGAGATTCTGTGTGATGCAATTGGTCCACTGGGTTTGTCAAGTTATCCAATCACATCCACTGCGTATAGGCACAGTCACGCAGGTTTTATGTTGCGCATCGAGGGATTTAATTGGTAAATGTGTTTCCATCGTAGTTTATGAATGTCTTTTTATTGGATTAAAAAACGCTTCCGCCTCAATTGAGCGCATATTTTTTTATGCACATTTTTAGAATTTATGCGAAATGTGCATAAAAGTGGATGGAAATAGAGCTATAATTTCAATTTATCCATCAACTCACTAAGATAAACATTAAAAATGGGGATGAAAATAATTTAAAATTTTAACTAATTATCACCGTGTTCTTAGATTTGTGAATAATCCTAACATTAAAAACAGTGCAATATAATATAGCCATTCTACATTTATTTGATGCAATTAACATATTTGAACATCATATTTTTTTTTTTTTTTTTACATTTAGTAGGCCTAAAGTGCTACTGTTTTAATTTCCATTCATTAACAACAATTACAGGACTTGATGAAACATTTAGCAACTTTTAATTTAAATAACCATCACAAACACACATTTCACATTTAGCTTTGCCTTTTATTATTAGTGTGAAATACTGTACGCTTCTTAGTCTCTGCAGTTGCTGTTTCTCCTCTCTGTTTAAATAAGAACATATTTTTTTCATGTATTAGCTTATTTAACATGTTAATTTCCATGCTAAATAAATAATTCATCACTACTTTCTATAAAAAAAAAAATGTAGTATCAATATTAAGTAAAGAACTGTAGAATTAAAATGTATGTCAGTAACACATAATCAGAAGTTCAAAGCAGAACAACAGCCCCACTGCTAAATGTGCTATTTAATATTCTTATAATAATATTATTACATGCAAATATACAATATTAACATACATTATTAATTCATTTTAGTCCTTAAAAACACAAAATGCACAGTACGCACATTTTTGTAAACACTTTTGATTTGTTTTTCATATTTAGGGTCATTTTTTTTAAACCAGTCCAGTGAGCTGCACTTTAAAGTCTCCAGGGTGTGAGATTTGTGAGGAGAGCACATGCAGCATTATGGAGGAGTTCAGGCTTCAGTGAACTCTGTGCTGATGCTGAGAGACTGAACACTGAACTCACTGAACTCACACACGACACCAGTCTGCTTCTCTCTCACTGGGAGGATGCAAGTCTTGACAATACTAATCACCAATTCACTAATAGAGCCGGCAAGAGCTGTGACAGCCGGACTGTTCCTCAGCTCAACATTAGAGTGGCATTGCCAGGCAAGCATTCCTATTACTATGCCCATCATATGGGCCAGTTTATTTCATGTAGGCTACTATGGTGGTATTTATTAATATTTTGAATACATTTTTTTTCTTCATATTTTCAGTTTTCATTTTAAATTTTAAGTTATAGCAATTTTCTTGCGTGCCTTTGTCATCTTTATTCAGTTTTTGTTTTTTAAATATTAACATTTTGCTTTCATTTATATCTACTTTAATTTTAGTTTTAGTAATTTTAGTGCACTTCAACTTATTTCAGTTAATTTCCAAGGCTTCATTTCAAATTTTTCAGTCATCATTTTTTCAGCTGTATTTCAACAATTTATTTTTATTTCACTTTATTCCAACAATTTATTTAACGATTTATAATGGCTTTAGTTGAAGTTAAACATTACAACTCTGGTTTGTCCCTTAAATAATGAGGGGTATTAAGAAGAGGCATGTTATTATTTTTCTAAACAAACTTTGCAATAATTTTCAGCTAGCACATGATAAAAGGTAATAAATAAATAGCCTAGCTGAATGTATTAATGCATAAAATATGACAAGTGGACTCCACTCTTTGAATTAGGTCATGTACAATACTACTGTTTAATACAATTATTTTGCAAGAAGTACTTTTCACTATATTTTTTTTGCTTTTTAAGTGTTCATTATATACTGCACAGGATGCCATGCATGAACCAAGTCAACCAGCTACAAGGCGAATCATAACATTACAAACTTTGATTTGAAGCAAAAAAGTATGAAAAAATCTAACGCCTTTAATGAGGGAAAGAACTACAATGTCACAAAGCACTGCGAACAGCATAATCAAACTAAAAATGGAAAAATATAAATCTACTTTAAGGATATAAATATATAACGGATATATAAGGATATAACGATTATATTTTAAGTATATATTCAAATATTAAAGTATTTTAAGAGCATAAGGAGACTGACTATATTGCATTCGCAGTGCTCAATGGGAGGGGGCGGAGCTAACAAGATGACTTTGTTTGTTTAGACTCTCTGATTGGAAGAATTTTCTGCACGCCGTCATGAGTAATGCGGTTTTTCACCACAAATTCTGCTGTAAAACACGATTATTTTACAACTAAGTTGAAATAATGCAGGGTGATGGCTTCAATAACCTCATAGCTCACAGTAAGGCTGTCTTTAAAGGTTTATAAGTTCTACTGTTTACTTCTGGAACCCGACCGTTGCACTCTACAACTTGAGATTTGACTGTTTCTTGCTGTCTTTTTCTCCTGACTGGAACTCAGCCCCTGAAACTAAGTGAAATGTATCTGAAACGCAGCATAGACAAAATGAAGCCTATCATAACATCAACAAACCAATTCAACTCCCTCATCATCACATTTCAAGGTGAAGTGTGTATTTCTACACCACTAGAGGCACAGGATGAAAACTGTTGATTTGAATGGCCTGATTGAGCTGAACTAGTCAGCATTGGCACAAATGGTGTGAGTTTGGAGTGAGACTTTCCTGTCTGTCTGTCCAACCAATGGAATGAGGAATATTTTTTTTATTTTTTTTTCTATTTGATGAATCATTCAGACTGGTTTTGTGAAGTGGATCAACAGATTCACGAAAAAAAAAAAAAAAAAAAAAAAAAAAAAATCTGACTCATAAGAATGACGAACCTTTGCTAAACACACAGTGTTATTTTATTTTTATTCAAATACTATTATAGTATTATTATCATTAAAAATTATCTTATATTTTGTTTTCATTTTTATAATTTCAATTAATTTTATGTGCTTTTGTTCATTTTTATTAGTTTTATCAATCTTACTACTTCGACTTAAACTTTTCTAAATATAAAAAAACATTTTTGGGGGTTTTCCAACTAACTTTAAATATATTAATATTAAACTATATATTATATTAATATAAATTAATTAATATGAATTAATTTGTATTTATATTAATATTTTCACATTTTTCAGCTTCAATTCAATTAAAAAATATCTATGTTTAATAGGTTAAGATTTAGTTAACAATAACAATGATCCTCAACAGGGTGAAATGGACAACCACAAACACACAGGGTGGTCACAACAACATCCTCATATGACAGGAAGTGACATCAGAGCCTCAGAGAAGTGCTGTTTCCCCACTGTGATCATGCACTGAACCTGAACTGTACGCTGCAAGGACCGCAAACATCCATAAATCAAACATGATAACAAATATGTTAGATTGTGTCTGCATCTTCAAATCAACCCTTGTGCCCCAAGTATAATGGGAAAGACAGTTGGATGGTGATGATATTTCTGTTTCAGTCATTATCTGGTGCAAATGAGCCATCTGTGGCCTGCCACACGCCCCAATCACACTTCCTGTCAGAAAACGACATCATATCCTCTCTTTGGACATCACGTTTCAGTTGTCGCTGAAAGCTGTTGTTGTGTAAACAATGGTGCTTTTCGAGAGAGAGAAAAACGCCCCAACTGCGTGGACACTTGATTTTTTGGGGACTCTTAAACTGAAGGAAGGCAGGACAATAGACTGGGACCAAAATCCAAACATTCCAGCTTTGCGGATGGCAAAGAAAGAGGGATTTAACAGACAGATAATCATCAAAAAGTTATTTCATCCCAAAAATAAGTTCTGTCATTTTTTTTACCCTTATGTTGTTGCAAACTTTATGACAGTCTTTGTTCTCTGCAACACAAAAGGAGAAGTTTTGCAGAATGTCCAAGCTGCTGTTTTCCATACAACAAATATGACAGTCATCATGACCAAAACAGCCCAAACGACATATGGTTGTCAAATTAGCAGGTTACACTTTATTTCAATAGTCCACTTTCTACTACAATAGACATTCTACTAACTATAAGTAACTTTGGAGCTACATGTCAACTAACTGTCATTAGAGTATCAGTAGACTGTCTGCTTAATATCTGCTAACATTTTATTGTGTTAGTCCCCCAACAGACACTCTACTGACTATAAGTAGGGCTGCACAATTAATTGTAATTTCTATGTAATCGCACTTAAATCGAGATGGCTTATCGTGATTTTGAAATCGCAAAGGCTGCGATTATTTTGTATGCGCAGCTCGTCATTGATACGGCTCTGTAAACGCGGCTCCATCTGAAAGCGCTGTAAGTTTGAATCACTTGTGACGTGCATTTGAAAAACCAACACGCGTCAAACAGCTTTCCAGACATGAAAAGCATTTAATAACCTCTTGTCCAACAAAAGACAACATTTAATAACATGCTTTTACTCCAAACTGGCTTCATAACGACAGTTGAGCATCCTTCTGTGAGATGATGTGGCTTCTTACACAGAATAAAGCAGTTGTGTGTTTATTGGTCATGTCTAATCAATCAAAGCATTTCAATCTCCTGTTCAGCTACAGAGATAGGGATTTCCTGGAATGAAGGGCGTCATCTACTTCCGTGGCGAGGCATATTTGGCATGTCTGCACGAGAGCGCCCTCTGGTGTTCAGATGGAGCAGCATTTACTATCGATCAGCCATGCTGCACTGACAAGCTGCGCAGAAAATATCGCAGCCTTTGCCAAATTGCGTGTGGTTTCAGTGCGATTAATTGTGCAGCCCGAACTATAAGTAACTTGGCAACTACTTGGCAACAACTATAAGTAACTTGGCAAGTAACTTGGTTAGAACGTATTCGTCTAACCCTAACCCTAACCCTAACAGTCTACTAATACTATAATGAGAGTTAGTTGACATGTAGTTGAAAAGTTACTTACAGTTAATACAATGTCTAAAGTGGACTTTCGAAATAAAGTGTAACCAATTAGCAAAATTACAGTGAAATTTAATTAGCAACAAAGTGTATGAACGATGTATGAAACACAGCTCAAACAAGTTACTTTGAACCATCTGGGAAATCTTTCGCCCGTACATGAAATTCCCATTCACCGGGATTCCTTTTGAAATTACTGGATATGTAACATAACTATAGGACTATATGATGGCTGCTCGTTTTGGTCAATTATTCCTTGAATAAAAATAAAGAAGAGAGCAGGGGAGCATGTGGTTGAGTCGGGATACAAACTGCACACATTCCCAGTTTCCCTGCAGACTGGCCAACACCCTCTTCATCTCCGGTACAGCTCAAAAAGGGTTAAAAAAAATCAGCGGATCTCATTGTGAACGCGCTGACGCACTGCAGCCATCAGTGAGGAAGGAAAGTCAATTGTGTTTCCAACACCAGATTGATTGAGAGACTCTGCTTCATTCAGAAGGCTCTTCTGCATCAACTTTATAGTCTATAATTCACAAGAGACTCTCACATACAGTCCATTGAAACATTTATTGGAAATCTGAAGTTATCATCATTATTTTGAAATATAGATATAATGTAACGTGGATAACAACCTCATCAAGTAAATATGTAAATATGTGATGCATCCTGACAGCAGGCACATGGATATAGATGATGAAACAGCAGTGTGTGTGTGTGTGTGTGTGTGTGTGTGTGTGTGTTCAGCAGGGTGGAGAGCAGTAATTACTCATAGCACTGTCTTGTCGTTGCGTCCTCGGCTGTCGGCTGGGCAGCAGAACCATGGAAACCCCAGATGAAGGACAGCGGACTCTTTCTCTATGATCAGCCTGCAGCACTGACTCTACACATCTCTATGAGAACACATACTGTACTGGGTCACTTTGTGCATCTTGATTGGTTGGATTTCTGTCTGAGTATGATCATACATTTATGCCTCTATAAATGTGTACAATATTCAAGATTCTGCACTATTTCGAGGTCGACCGATTCATCGGTTTTGCCGATATATAGGTACCGATAGTTGGTTGGTGGAACTATCGTTATCTGCAAAAACCACACCGATTTTTTTACGGGTTGCGTCCGTTGCTGAAGCGGCTGAGAAGAGTGCGCTGGAATTATACAGAGCGAGAGCGCCCTCTACAGGACAAATAAAAACTATCACTGGCTGAGTTGTTACGTTAGCACGAAGATCACAAGCTGCACGGAGAGCGCCGACACTACAGATGCGTGTCTAAAACACTGACAGCGAAATGGTATGAATACAGAACAGAGTCCAAGTTGCCATATCATTATAAAGTAATTAATTTGTTGACTAGATGATGCATCAGCAGAGAAAGAACAGAAGTATGTTTGCCGTCGAGGCTGAGAGGAATAACATTAGTAGTGGCTACTAGGGTTGTGCCGATAGACGATAGTATCGTGTATCGACGATAGTCTGAGATTTCGCCGATGGCAGATGCCTTTGACGATATCAATACGATAATTGGCTCGTTTTACCATTAACGTATTAAATTATTATTAGTAGTAGTATTATTATAAAGCTAGTATTGTTATTAAATTAATATAAGGGACTACAATTAATTTGCCTTGCCTAAATTCATAACGACATCACCGCATAGCCTAACACTTGCGACAACACCGACACGCGCTTAGGAGGACTCCTCTAAGAAAATGTTTTTAAAACAGAATAAAAAACTAGGCCTACATCCCACATCAAAATGAATTGCAAGGTGATCCATTCACAAATTGTCAAGAGTGCTTGTTTTAACAGACGCACGCATATCTTATACAGATCCAAGATGAAAACGGCATCGTTGTTCATCAGTATTTTGTTTCCATAGCACATTAACAAAATGTTTAATGACACTAATAATACTAAAAACAATACAATTAAATATTTATGATAATAATATCACTAAAATTATATAGGCCAGTCTTTAGTTCACGAACACAGCACAACTCTGCCATCTATGAAAATCAAAAGCAGCTTCAAACACTTGTTTAACAAGAAATATTCTTCTAATTTTTTCACTGTCATCATATAGGTCCACAAGAGAAATATTAAGCCAGTAAATTAAGATAGTCGCTATACCGTTATATCCAACGTCGTCTCTGAGAGAACGCGGCGTTAATGGAGCAACAGATGCTGAAAGCTCAGTCAGTTTCTACTTTCACTTTCAGGAATGAGCACGTTAACATGCCCGTTCTAACACGATTATTCTGAATAAACTGACAATGCATGTGGTCATGTAAACGCATTAACCTGTTTTCCTTTATCGGAGTCAAGTCATAAGTTTTAGTATAAACCGATCGACTCAGCTAGATTTCTGCCCCTTACTCTGATTTCTCCCGGCATTTTAAACACAAGAACTCGCGTTCTTTGGGCTTATTGAAGTGCGCGTATGTGAAGTGCATCCAGACAGAGAGAGCACTGGTGGGAGGACATGTATATATTGCAAACTCTGACTCTTTCTTGACCTAAGAATTTATTAAAACGTGTTTTCATCTCGTACAATCAAAATGCTGCATCTGTAGCGGCGTGTGTCCGTAAATTGACTCACTATACTACCGGGAAATAACCTGATAGCCTAGTAATAAACTGCCCCGCCCCGCCCCCTCACGATAATATCGTGTATCGCCTATGACGATATGAAAATGGAGCATATCGCCCAACACCTACCTCAAGCGGTTAAAACAATGTGACAAAAACACAGGCAAACCTGACCCAGATGTTTTATGTCAAAATTGTTACTATCTATTTGCATTAGTTTATATCCAGCTGGTAACTTTTATGCATTCATTAGCCGGCAAAGTTTCATATTTAAAGCTAGAGACGTGATTGCTTTCTCAACATTGATATGTTCATGTATCATTGATTGAGCGATTACATGAGACATGAATCATTTCAGTATGTTGTTCTGTATCTTTCAACATACCTTCTGATGTTCATTCAAGTTTATTTCATGCTGTAACTAGTAGTAAAGAGGAAAAGATGATCGGTTAACTTGTCATTTGAACAGGCGATACAGCGATCTGTAACTCCACATTAAAGAGTGCCAAAACCACATGTCTTCTATTGGATTGCATCCGTGAGGGCTGCTATACATTTGCTCTACAGTAATATTTTTAATACAGCATAATTTCCCTCTCTGAAATATCAATACTGATGCGCTTGGAAATGTAAGGGTTGATTAAACAGATTCTGAAAAACTATGGTATCTGCTCTACAAGCTCAACGTTCTCAGCTAAAATTAGCTGAAGATCAAGGGAACATAGCCGTCAAAGAATAAGAAATCAATACAGTCTCACAGACTTCCAACTAAGCGCTATGAAAAAGGCCCTCATAAATCTGCACAGCTCATATCAGAAAGCTTTTTGAGCGTGATGTAAGCAAGCTGTCCAAACACTGCCCGCGTGTGCCAGTGCAGTGAGGCAGCTGTGAGTGTGTTAATGTGTGGGCAGAAAACAGGCCAGCGGCACCTGCTAAGGGCATTAGAGTCCAGATAAGAATCTGTGCAGTGCTGGAGTGTTAACAGGTGTCTGATCAACAACACAAGCTCAATCAAGATTTACACATATGCTGAGTGTGTGCGTGTCAATGAAAAAGGCCAATTAAGACATTTCATAACTGTAAGAAGACCATCTTGTAATATGTATGTATGTATGTATGTGTGTGTGTGTGTGTGTGTGGATGGATGGATGGATGGATGGATGGATGGATGGATGGATGGATGGATGGATGGATGGATGGATGGATGGATGGATGGATGGATGGATGGATGGATGGATGGATGGATGGATGGATGGATGGATGGATGGATGGATGGATGGATGGATGGATGGATGGATGGATGGATGGATGGATGGATGTGACTGATCAGAAAACAACACAGGCCAGATTGGAACCCGTTTTTCCCACTTGACCACCATTGTCTACATTGGGATCTCAACAGCTGCACTACATCTTCAACACTTAAAATAATGTGACTGAATATTAGATAACTTGAATAAAGCACATCTCCTAATGACTAAACACTAGGGCTGGGTAAAAAATATTGATTTCTCGATTTTAATCGATTCTCTTTTTTACGAACCGATATCGATTCTTAAATCCCAAGAATCGATTAGTCAACCTGTTTTCAGTTGATGAATGAATGGAACATTGTAGCGCGCATCCCATCCAATAAACGCAATAATCTTTGTGCTTTGTTACTATTGATATGAAACAGTCTCAGATTTCAAATTACGTCCATTTTGTTACGAAATTCAAAAACATAACTGTTTTGGCGCTGTGGCGTGAGATCGCTCCGCCGCGCGCAGCTCAGCTCAAGAGAAACGGCAGCGCCGAGCACACATGATCTTCTCTTCCGCCTTAATATTACCAGTTACAGCGTGAAATAAACATGAATGAGCATCTGAAAGTGTTTAAAAGATAGAGTATAACTTATCGAAATCCTTATTGTCACATGGAATCGCTCAATCAGTGTTTCAACCGTGGAAAGACGTCAGTGAAACAGCTTGTAAACAGTCATATGTAACGTCACATTTACCTCAGAAAAACCATATCCAGTGACCATGAACTCGTTAGTCAGCTAGAAAAATTAACTCTAGAGAGGAGCATTTTTGCTAAATATATGCACCATATTACATATGCATTTTATGTTATTTTATAATTATTTTATGTTCTTCAATATTTAATGCATGTTTGAATAAATCTGGCAAGTTTTTATGACAGCCACCATTTAAATATTTATATTTCATATAACTTTATTATTAGAAAAAGGCTAATGAAACAATTTTAATGATACAACTGACTCCCATAGTTTACAGCATTGGTTAAGAGATTTGTTTTCCTTGAGAAAATTTGCCATGTATTATACCTGATATCCAAAATAATCAATATTGAATCGAATCGAATCGTAATCGAATCGAATTGCAAGCTTGTGAATCAAAATAGAATCGAATTGTGAAATTTGTGTAAATACCCAGCCCTACTAAACACACAATATATTGTGCGATCAGGTGTTAAACAAATGGCAAATGTTGTACTGATAAGGTTACTATGCTCTTTTAGTGAAGTATCACCTGACAGTAACCATGTATAATCTGTGAGATCTTGAGTGAATCCTAGAGGCTTTATTTTCAGTAACTTGAGGAATCATTTTCCTACTGCAGTGTGTGAGAATGTGTGTGTGTGTGTGTGTGTGTGTGTGTGTGTGTCATGCTGTTAAGAAAGCAGGTCTGACTGTGATGCCATCTGTGCCAGCGCCACCGTCTTCCTGACATTTAAACTCGGCAACACAATATGCACACTATACACATGAACACTTTCCAGAGGAGTACTGCGTTAATAGCACATATTTCAACACAATCAGAATCACAACACAATCAGAATTACAATTGCCACAGTGGAAGAAGTCATAAAAGTAACTAACTTGTGTTAGGCTAACTTGTTTTTTTTTGTTTTTGTTTTAATTATAGAAAAAAAACCCAAGTTCTATTTTTGCAAACATAAAGGCCCTTTCACAACAAGTGAAATGAAAAAGCCTCAGGCTGAAGGAAATGCAAATTCTGTACAAACAAACCTTTCAGCTGTGCTGCTATCACAGAAAAATAGGACGTAGGAGCAGAAAGTTCATCACTCTTACTTCAGCAATAAAAAAACAGTGTCATATTTGCTTATTAGTAGTTTGAATTGGATCATCGAAGGTCAGCAGCAAAGACATTGGTTAATAAAGTGAGATTAAATATGTAAAGTATATTTGTATTAACATTTAATTATTGCCCGTTTGCGTAATATTCTGAGTTTCATTTCACTGTTTTTATTCATTTTGAGGAATACTGAATCTGTATTTGTGCAAGTGAGATAATTAAATGCATGTTCACATTTAGTCTAGAACTACAATATCCATCATGTTCACACATCGCACACAACACATCTTCATTTCACTCCTGATTTCTCTCAACATGAGGACAGGAGAGCTGTCAGTAAATAAAGGTGAAAACAAAGAAACTTGAGTTACTTATTTGAAAAAGTAGGTCAGATATTTTGTTGTAAATTTAAAAGTTATCCATTACTTTACTAGTTACTTGAAAAAAGTAATCTGATTACATAACTTTATTAATTTAATTAAATGCATTCATTTGTTTGTATGCGTGTATACACACTACCATTCAAAAGATGTTTGTTAAGATTTTTTTATGCTCACCAAGGCTTGAGCTATTTGATCAAAAATACAAGAAAAACAGTAATATTGTTAAATATAACTGCAATTTAATTTAAAATAAATGTTTTCTGATAAATCATTTCTCCAATCTTCAGTGTCACATGATCCTTCAGAAATCATTCTAATATGCTGTTCTGCTTGCCTGGCTCCGCCCTCCTACTTACTTCCGATCAATTTTCATTTTCCTTCAGTACTACGTCTGGGTTTGCGGTATATTCGTTGGTTTTCCTGACTGTGGCTGAGAACGACGATGTTGAGGTCGTGCGCTAGTCGTGCATCACGACCAAACGTTAGCGATTGGTTATGGCAGATCCAGAATGGCTCTGGGCAGATCCAATAGTTTTAAACTTCAACATAGGGCTGGGCGATAAAACGAAAACGATAATTAAATATATTTTTTTCTCGATAAAACGATATCAAGAGTTCGATAAATGTTCGATAATGTTTATGCGCCAAAAGCCGAACGAAACTCATTTGAACCGCGCGCCACACAGACCATTTATCCGCTCGGTTCAAAGTCCAAACGGCAGCGCAGCGCGAGCATAGACAGTAAAAGAAATGGACTCAGCGACCCCCTTGATTTTAACGGAGAAAACTGAAGCCCGATTACAGCACTCACTTCCTGATGGCTGAGCGACTGCGCAGGCTCAAACTGAGCTTGACGACACTCTGACAGTTGTAAATCTTCTAGTAGCTGTGCCAAGACAAATCTGAATCACCTAATTCCTCAAAAACGTTGTTGAAATATTTTGTCCTGTTGCTTTTATGGACTCTCTATCTATGGGCTTCTCCTTTGACTTTATGCCTCTATGTCCCCCCGATTGCCTCATAGACAGTAAAAGTTTGCCTGCGAGCTTCTCCTCCTGTCTATACGGTAATTTCTCTATTGTGCGCCAGAAAGTCGCGTGGTTATGACGCAATCGTTAGCCTATTTTTACAAAAACGGCTTCTATGGGGCCATAACGTAAGATACAAAGTAATCGAGCCTTTTATACATTGTCGTGTTTCTTTAGAAATAAATAATGGACAAATGAAGTCTTTGGACGTCTCAGATGTAAAGTTATTCGCTGTCAAAGTGACGCCAAAATGAATTGGAGTCAATGGAATGCTAACAGCAGGTGATGTTCTGCTACAACGGCGGCTCCCGTGAGGCTTCAGTTTCCGGCTGATGGATTACTCCTTTGAGCGCGAGCTCACTAGAGCAGATGCGTTTACTCTGATCGGTCTCGGTCACGATCCAGTGAGAACCGCTTGAATCAAGAGTTAATTCAGATTACATAATTTTCATTTTTGGGTGAACTATCCCTTTAAGGAAAAATGGAAAATGTTTGAATGTTCTACCTCAAATTTGTGATTTCTTCTGATAATAAAGAGTAGTTTAAAACCACAATTAAAGCTCTGTTTTCTACAACTTTCACTTAGGAGCAAAAATCTGCCTTTAAACTTGAAAGAAATAAAAATTTGACATTTATCGTGATAGTTATCGATATCGACTGATATAAAACAATTATCGTGTGATAATGTTTTTTGGCCATATCGCCCAGCCCTACTTCAACAGAGTACCCGCCTTCAAGGAAGTTAACGCTAGTCAATGGAGAGTGGCCAGATTCTCTGTACTAATGAAATGTATGAGAGTCTGGTAGGACCAGGCTACTGTTCTGCAGCTCAGGAAACATTTCCTATTATCATCAATGTTGAGAACAGTTGTGCTGCTTCGTATTTCTTTTTGTGGAAACGGAAAAAAATCGGAATTTCTCTTTTTATCTGTTTAATGCAATTACTTAAACATACATCTCATTGACCCAAACCTTTTGAACAGAAGTGTATTTATACATAAAGTTTCTAGCATACTTATTTTTGCTGTCTTATTTTATACTTATTTTTATTTTTTCTAAGTGTTATTTCTTAACCAATTATTCTTTTTTCCTCTATTAAATATATATATATATATATATATATATATATATATATATATATATATATATAATGCTGATCACGATTCAGGTCATCAGAGGTGCTCCAAACATGTTCAGCGGCCACACCCCCTTTATGCATATTAATAAGGGCTTCCCTTTCATGTGCCATCTTCCCACCCAACAACACAGAGCAGCTGCACTGACGTCAAGGGAATAACCTCTGCTCTCATAAAAACACTAATCATCTGAGAATAGTTTTTGCTTCTGTGTGGCATAGACAAAAAAAAAAAAAAAATCTATTACTTTAATGTCACACTGCAGCCTTTTCTGAACCTTATCACGCTAGATATTTAAGTGAATTTAAACTGAATATTAGACTTGAGCTAAACAGGCTGAAGAGTTTAGAGTCAATAAACGTATGCAAACAATAAGAGCAAATATTGATGCAAAAAACGCTTTGAGGGAGAAAAATCTGGGCACATATCCTACCAAGTGCCATGCATAATTACTCCAGTCCAAGCTCCGCCCCCTGAGATGCTTGAGGGCCGGGATGAGTTTCCATAGCGCTGTCATGGGAGGAGGGCAGACGCCTTACAGTAGCGATGTGAGAGAGAAAGAGAGGCTAGACACACAGAAAATAGCGGAGCTCTGAAGGGGGGATTTGCCCAGCTGGCTGATGTCTGTGAGGTTTAATGAAAGGACTGTGTGATATTTATGCACGTCTCTGAAGCTGGTCTATGACTCCTACACCCGCTCAACAATGGCCCTCGTGGATTCGCCCGCCGTGCTTTTGATACGGCCGCCTGCTTTTCATCGCCCAAACAAAGCACACACAAACTCTGTTAAAGGAGTAGTTTACCAAAAAAAACTGACATTTACTCAAGCTCCAAGTTGCAGAATAAAAGTGCATAACTTTTGCACAATATTCTAGTGGGCGACCTATATTGAATTTTTTTGATGGAGATGCCGAGATCTTAGCTTGTGTTCACACTTTTAGTTCAGTTCTATTGGTTCTTTCGGTCCAGACCAAAAAAGAAAATGATAAATTTAGGGTGTGTTCAGCTGTTCACACTTATAATAATAATAATAGTAATAATAATAATAATTTGTTACATTTATATAGCGCTTTTAGTCCGTGAGGCAAACCCCCAAATTTCAGAAATTTGTCTCATAAGAGGGCACTAATGCTACTCTTTTTTTATTCAACAGAGGGATGTCCCTGGACCACAAAAATGCATGATAGCAATTCTTAGTGGGTAGCTTAAGGTAAAAAAAATCACCAGTTTTATGTTTGACCCCCCAAACATTTGGCAAATTCCATTTACGGTCGGTTATTTCTATAATTCATTATTTTTGGTACCAAAACATTCATACTTGGTGATATCTAGGTTGGAATTTTGTCGAAATTTTAACTTTTTTAAAAAATATTGTTATTGTGATTATTTTTTTTGCAGAAAACATAGTGGTGTACAGCTTTAACTCATTGTTTTAAACTTAAGACCAGCCTGTAAATGCCTCCGTTTAACAGGTAAGACTGAATTTTGCAATGAGGGCGTGGCTATCGAACAAACGCTCTCTGGCTATTCAGCGACTCGCAAGCTCGTTTAGAGCGGGGACTAAGAGTCCCCACAGAACCTTTCTGAGGATGCTAGGCCTCATGGCCTCTGCTTCATAAGTACGTCCGCAGAGTATGCTACACATACTGCAGTACTGGCTAAAACCACAGGTTTCCCCCCAATCATGGCGCTAAAGCCATCTCTATATCAGGGTAAACCACGGCTGCACCAGAGCCCTGGTCGAAACCCAGTCTCTTGGAGTCGGGGGTGAGCTTGGACCAGCACGGAGGGACGGTTTCATATCAACTGCCTAGAATTGCTGGTGGTTTTAAAACCTTTCTACCACGTTTGTCAGGTCACCATGTCCTGGTCCACACGGACAACACAACAGTAGTGTCCTATATAAACTGCCAGGGGGGGGGCTCAGGTTGAGACGACTGTACGAACTGGCCAGAAGTCTCCTCTTATGGGCAGAAAACAACCTGCGCTCGCTGAGAGCAACGCATGTTCCACGGAAACTGAACCAGGAAGCAGATATGCTGTCCCGGGGCAATGTGTCCCCAGGGGAATGGACCCTCCATCCCCAAACAGTTCAAATTATCTGGAGTGTTTTCAGGAGGGCAGAGGTCAAATTCTTTGCCTCCAAAGACAACTCTCACAGCCCAATATTTTTCTCGAAAAGTCTCAGTCCTACTAGTGGCCCCTCTCTGGCGGACCCAACCTTGGTTCCCCGAGTTGATTCTGCTGCTCACAGCAGCCCCATGGCCAATACCCCTGAGGAAAGACCTAGGCGAACAGGAAGATTTGGCACCCCCCGTCCCAAACTATGGGCCCTCAATGTGTGGCCCCTCGACGGGAGGTACTGAGCACAATCAACGAGGCTAGAGCTCCGTCCACAAAGACGCCTCTATGCTCTTAAGTGGTCTGTGTTCTATAGCTGGTGCTCAGCAAGAAACCAGGACCCAAACCTATGTGAAGTGTCACCAGGACCCAAACCTATGAGGTGTCACTTTTCTCCAAACTCATTCAACCCTGTTTAAAGCACAAGTGATCACTCTCTCTGCTCTTCTCGGAAGATGAGCAGCAATTACACCTACTCTGCCCGGTACAGACGCTCCGCTCAGTACAAACAGTCAGAGCAGCTCTTTATGAGCTTCGGTGGTCGCACAGTGCTTGATCACAAAGCAAAGATTATGGCGATGGCTGGTGGATGCTATGGCTTTAGCATATGCCTCTATGGGCCTGCAATGCCCCATAGGCATCACAGCTCCCTCCACTAGAGGCATGGCATCCTCCTGGGCATGGTCCAGTGGATTATCTATTGGCGATATATGTATAGTGGCCGGCTGGTCCTCGCAGTCCATCTACGCCAGGTTTTATAACTTGGAAGTCCCTGCACTGCACACATATCCTTTCTGTGTGATGAAGTCAGCCTCAGTGAGCCAGGCCCATCATAATTAGGGCTTTTGCCCGTTCAACACGTCATGCCAAAGGGCCCTTGCTTCGGACCCTTATGCAAGCATCCTGACATTAGAAGATGTCGTTGCTCTTATCATAGCACAGCGTGATTGGGTTGGTTCCCCATAGCGTATAGCTACGCAATACATATGACCGTTCGAAGGGAGATATATTGAACCATATTAGCAAAAAATATTATTTTGTGTTAATATAATTCCAAAATTGTGTTATATTTTCTAGGGTTGGGCCGACAGACATCACGATGTTTAGCCGGCATCGCGATCCCCCCCCCCCCGTTTCCATGGTGACGCTTCATGCTTGGTACGTGATTCACCACAGCCAAAGCAGCTTACCATGTCATCAACTATCTTCTATTCCGATTCTCAAATATGTGTAAGTGAGTTTGTTTTGTTGTTTAAAAAAACTTTTATAAATGATCTTGATCTGTAACGTGAGATGGGCACCGTCATGTTTGTTTGTGCGCAGTTCAGAGATTCCTGTCTGTTGGATTTATTACAGTGCGTGAATTCATCAGTTTCTCCCGAAATACATGAAAGTGGCCGGTGAACTGGGAGAAAAATAGAGTTGACTTTATAGTTATTTACACTGTGTGTCTGATATGAATAAAAACCGTCGGCAAATATATTTGAATGGTTTGTTATTGCTGCTTCCATAGACACCATTGTGTATTTTACAAACTATAAATGTATTGTTTTGCTATAAATTATATGTATTTAAATGTCTGAAACCTAAAATAAACATTATGTGGTTAAAAACACTGAACAGTTGTGATAGCCTATGACAAGCACTGAGCGCGTCCGTCTTTGGCTCAGCGCCAGCCATAGTGCGAAAGCACAGTTTGAATCTGGCAGTGATGTCACGTCACTGTACATTCGCTCCTTAGTGGTCAGCTGCTGCAGATTTTGCTGAAATCGAAATTGCTGATGAGATATAGAGGAAAATATCTAGTGGAAAATGAGAATGTTACCCCCCCCCCTCCCTCCCTCCCTCCTTCCCTCCCTCCCGATATCATCGTCCATCGCGATGTTTCACTGTAAACATCGTCTGATACCAAATTGGTAGACATCGCCCAACCCTAATATTTTCCTTATTTTGTTGTATATTTTCTGTCCTAAAGAGCATATATATTTTATTTTATTTTTAATTTCACAGTGATATCTCATAATAAAAGAGAAGATCTAAAGCAATAGATATGTCAATATAACAGTTTATCAATGTTGAGATTTAGTTTGCATAATTAGAACTTTTCAGCACATTTAAATGTAAAATTGGTATTTTTCATACCTTAAGGCTTAAGCGACCTACATGGCACTGCTATCATGCATTTTTGTGGTCAGGGGGCATGCCTGTTTTGAAAAATAACCATTAGAATTGGTGCCCTTTTTGATACCAATTTTCTCCCCGCCTCACGGACTATTTACATGGAAGGGGGAATCTCCTCAACCACCACCAATGGCATGTTTGGCCCACCGACACTTGGCATGTTTGGTTGGATTAAAACGAACCCTGGTGCGATTGGTCTGTTAGTGCGGTTCATTTGAATCTGAACACTGGAGCACAGCAAACAAGCGGACTGTGACGCTGAAAAGATGGATCTCGATCCACTTCCAAACAAACTATGGTACGGTTCAAATAAAATATATGAACGCAGCACGGACCAAAGACATGTAAACCAACCAAAAACAGGACATGATGTCAGAAGATACGACCCTAAAAAGGACAGAATGCTCAAACATACTATTTTTTTCTTGTCACAGATCAGTATAGGCGTCAAAATCGCGTCTCCTCGCAGCAGATCTTCATTGTTTGTGTTACAGAGGGATTCCTGACGCTGTTTTGACTCCTATACACATTTTATAAGCTCTTCATGAGTTCTCAGCTGGTCAAAACACCATCATATGTAGCTACACACATACAACAAGCACATTTAGCCCCGAACACAACATTGTTTTGGATGTTTGGTAAGTTATGTTACTGTAGCAAAATATTTATAATACAATCTGACCAATCAGGTTGTGAGCATACCCCTTTGCCTTTAGGTTTGGTATCTTCAAGTTAAAATGCCAATGTGACCGTTAAGCGGACCAGGACTTAAAAAAAAAAAGTTTTTTTTTTTGGTCCGTAACAAATGAACCGAACTACAAGTGTGAACAAGTCCTGGATTGCATAGCGTTCACGCTGTCATTTTTAACACTGAGCCTAAAGGCACACAAAAACACACAAAAAGGGGTTTTATGCCATATATCTTGCGATGGAACTTACCGAACATCCAAAACTATGCTGTGAACTGGGCTAAACACACTCGTTGTATGTCTGTATATGATGGTTGAGAACTCGTGAAGATATGTAAAAAGTCAAAACAGCGGCAGGAACCTTATACTTATACTTTAGATGGCAACTTCTTGATTTTGTAATCCTTATAGTTTTTTTTTTTTTTTTACAAAAAGAAATTGTTTAAAAAAATATGAATAAAAATTGTAAAAAAAAATAATAATTTATTCAAATAAAAAATTAAGTAAAAACTGTAACCAACAAGGCACCCAGTAATCTGATAAATTTGTGTGCACTGAGATTCATATTTTTTTCAAATAAAGAGAAGGTGACACTTACTTTGTATACATGAGACTTATTTTACATACAGCACACAGAGAAAATGACACGAATATTACAGTGAGCAACTGGATATACTGTAGCACAGGATACTTTGAAATCAAGGGTTTAAAGTTTGTCAATCTTGCGTTTCCACATCATTTCCTATTTCCACGGCCCGACCATCACACACAGAATACACTCGTTTTATCCAGTCTATAAATGCACACTTCAGAAGACCTCACAGCTGGATTCAATTAAATCTGCCAGGTTTGTGAAATTAAATGTTTATTAGATATTCAAAGACTCAGATATTCAAAGTGATATAAATAAGTGTTTGCTGAACGCTGACAGTAGAGGAGTAAATATTATAGTGATTGCCATCCTATTGCTTATTAATAATAAAAAAGCAGACACTATAATACTTTTCAGTTTACAGTTTACTCTCTTTGTTTAAAAGTTCTGACCAATAAAAGTATTAGACAGAATTAGGGCTGAACGATTAATTGCATTTGCGATAATATCGCGATATGATGAAATGCGATTTTGTAACCGCAAAAGCTGCGATTACACTGGTCACGTGACACGCGAGAGAAAAGCAGTCTGCAGATCAAGCATCAACTTTGCACGCTACGCATAGGTCTGGCATACAGGAAAGAACAGTTTATTTTTTATGTATGTGATATTGTGTTATTTATTCTCTCTCCAACAATTCTGGATCGATTCAGAGAATTTCGGAATCGAGTCTGAGTTTAGTTTTTAAACACAGATGCGTGTCATTGCGTGATGACGCTGCGCATGGTTTAGAAACAACCGTATTCTGCTTGCTTCTAATTTCTCTCTCTCTTTCTCTCTCACACACACACACACACGACACCGCTTGAACCTTCCGAAAAATAAGCTTTCATAAAGTTCGGGGTTTAAGCGAATTACAAGGACAGTCGCGGGCTTCATTGCACAGGTTTTGCCGCTTTGATGTTAGCCTACTCTTGCAGTGCGCGGTCTTGGCCGCCGGAATTTTCCTTGCAAATGCTCCACAAAGGCATTATTTATGTATTTTGGAATGCAGTTGGCTTATATATTAAAAATATAAAAATCACTGAGAAAGCTGCTTTCATTTTGAAATACTTACGCGCGCTTTGTGAAGAGTGCTCGTGCATGCGGCTGTGAGCGACTCATTGGTTAAATGTACTTGCATCTCAAAATGCTTTTGACGCGAAATTAATGTAAACACGGTCAGTTATATCTTAAACCAACAGGACAAACCAAATTTACAATTTCAAAAGAGATATGTGCATTAGTGTGAATGCAGCTTATCGTATAGGGGGAAAATCACTCCAGCTCTTGAATGGAAAACGTTCAGACAGCCTACTTTTAAATACTGAAAGCACTCTTTTTTTATTGCTTGTAATGTTTCTTTTTTGTTCTTCTTTATTTTCTAGCTTTTATATTTTGAAGCTATATTAGTTTATAGCCCATTTCAAATGTAACGTAATGTTAAATGTTCAAATTCTTAACATGTAATTGGTTTAATTAAATGTGTTATATATATATATATATATATATATATATATATATATATATATATATATATTTAAAGTATGTATATTTACACATGTAATTAAATACATATTTTAAGTGTTATTAAGATTAATTAATAAGAAAAAAATTAGATCGGATCATGAGCTGCCTAAAGATTCCCATCCCTACTGTACAATGATTTATTGCTCGACTTTGTCGACTAATACAGAAGGTAAAGAACTTAAAGTAATTGCATATTAAATCGCAATCGCAATATTGGTTAAAAAAAATCGCAATTAGATTATTTTCCATAATCGTTCAGCACTAGACAGAACTGTTAAACAGAGAGGGTAAACTAATGAACGCTGTGCGCTCAGGAGCCGTCGTTCTCACGGCCGTCAAAATAAAAGTCTGGTGGGCCGTCAAAATAAAAGACATATCTGCCAAACAGTTAAACTTATTTTGCAGCGTTGAGATGTGTAGCCAATCACAGACATATCTGTTAAGCGAACACATCAGCCAAACAGTTAAACTTATCGGTCGATGATTGAAAAATGTCAAATATTGGGCGATATATCAGTTTTGCCGATATATATCGGTTGACCACTAATACAGTGGCTAAATGTGAAGAACGGCCCATTATTTTTATGATAGAGGTTTGAGTAATTAACATTTTTCATTTTTATTTTTCAACTATCCCTCTCTAACTACTAAATAATTGTACAGACCAGTGCAAAGAAATATGTCTAATATTTACAGTGAAGATCATAAGAGTTGTCGCTGAACACGTTCCTCCTCCACTCAGCTCACGGTCTTTTGGCTTCACAAAACAAAGAGAGAGGTTTGAGAGGACTAATTTGGTTATAGCACATTGGTCTTTTGAAGTAGATATCATTAGCATAATGATTATGCATACAAACAGCCTGATTCTGATTCAATTCTGATTCATTTGGCCCTCAGTGTTGGGCCTTTTGCCTAAAGAAATAAATGAATCTCTGCTCTCTTGAGAGGAGAAAATATAAAAGACACAATAGTTGATGTGCTGAAATAAACAGATGATTCCAACTCAGAAATATATTTTAATAAGTATGTGTAAAAATAGTTACATTAATGCACCTAGTCTACATATCTACAACATCACTGATAAACTATATGAAATATTACTTAATAAAATATAGTAAAATATTGTAATTATTACTAACACACTAACACATTTTATGTTTTTTGAAGTGTCTTCTACTCACCAAGGCTTATTATTTGATCAAAAGACACAATACTTTGAAATATTACTACGATTTAAAATTTACTACGATTTACTATTTTCTATTGTAATATTTTTTTTAAATGTAATTTATTCCTGTGATGATAAAGCTGACATTTCAGGTTCATTACTCCAGTCTTCAGTGTCACATGATCCTTCAGAAATCATTCTAAAACGCTGATTTGCTGCTCAAGAGAAAATATCATTATCAATGTTGAAAATGTTTTTTTTGCTGCTTAATATTTTTGTGGAAATTTTTTTTGGATTTTTTGATGAATAGAAAGTTCAAAAGAACAGCATTTATTTGAAATATATATTTTTTTGTAAGAACGTATAAGTCTTTACTTTCACATTTGATCAATTTAATGCATGCTAAAGAAAAATATTTGTTTCTTTAAAAAAAGGAAGAAAAAAAAAACAACGTACTGACCCGTAGCATATTTACGTTTTATGTTAAATCATTTAATGCAATCTTTAAGCATGGTAAAATCACAACTACACTTTTGTGGGTTACTGTTTAATTTACTTTCTAATTGGCGTGCTGTATTTATAGCACATCACTTACAACAAAACAGTGCTGCAGCTTTCTGATAACTGATATTATTAGAGTGTCTGTTCCGACCGCAAGGTTTCCCACAAAAGATCAAACACTCCATCTCAAATTTCAGATGTTCAATTATGTGTTAGTATGTGAAAAGTCAAACTCCTGAAGTTTAGCCTGAAGGCCTTGTGAAAAATACATCCACGTGTACAGACTGATGCTAAAAGAACAGGCACCCTCTCCCACATTCACTGATCTTCCCACGACTGCTTTACAGGAGGATCTCACAAAACACAACGTTTGAAAATGGAGTGCAATGTTCTCTAAGCGTTCTCTAAGGTCAGGGTCTGTTAGTAAAGACATTTATAATGTAACAAAAGATTTCTATTTCAAATTCATTAGAACTTTCTATTCATCTAGGGTTTTTCCTGTATTGAAAATATGTTGGTGGCCGCCAAAATGAATCTTTTGTCCAGCCAGGACATATTATTTGATAATTGAATCTGTATATGAGAGTATATATCTGTATATCATTTCAATATATGCGAGTGCACATGAAGCCGCTGCTCAGAAAGCCTGTGAGTATTAGGGCTGCACGATTTGGGGAAAATGTCATATTGTGATTATCGAGGTCAATATTGCAATTGCGATATAATAAAACAAATGGTTTCATGAGTCAACTTGCTTGGTTCTCAAGGAAAATGCACACACAGATTAGTGATAATGCTGAAATGTGTATTTCTCAACTCAAACTAGCAACAACTAAATGATTGATAACACCTATAATGATCAATAAGCCATTGATGTCTGGATACAAATTTTATCAGAAAAAATTAAAAAAATGTATAAAACATAATCGCATAGGCTTGACATCGCGATTGCGATATGATTAATCGTGCAGCACTAGTGAGAACTGAAATTAAATCTTTTTGCAGCCTATTTGGGCTTCAATGGTTAAATACACATGCTTGAGTGTCAAAATATCCATCTTTGCAAGTATCCTTGTATCCAGCCCTATTGTAGTATGTTATCCTATTGCTTGTAATTAGTTCATTTGTCCTTACTGTGTCACTGGATGTTTACTGATCTTCAGTAAGATTAAGAGTTTTCTTTTTTTTATATTAGTATTAGTTTTTTGTGATATTGAAATTGGTTTTAAGAATTATGAAATTCCAATGGTATCAAAAATTGTAATGATACAAAAACCTTATTTAAAGCAAAAATAACTATACCGTGATATGCATCACTATCGTGAAATAAAATTACTCATATCGTGATCTAAGATTTTGGTCATATCGCCCACCCCTGGTGGGGCATAATAGAGGCATCCGCTGACCTACAAGAGTGAAAAGTGTTTTACAAAGAGGTCAGATGCCCATGTGTATGCAGATAAGTTCAGCCCAGACTGTCTACAGACCTACTTAGAAAAGTAGGCAAAGAAATATAACCATAGATGTGGACAGAAACGCTTTTAAAAGAGCTCCAAATGAAACAAAAGGACACTGAATTATAAAAAAAAAATAAAAAAAACACACCAGCAAAGAGATACAAAGCACAGCCATTGGGGGAAGCAGTGCTGGGTGATAAATTGACTATTTATGACATACAGTATATTATTTAATTATTACAACATTAACCTACATCATGAATACTGCAATCATTTGAATGTTCTTTTTATGTGGCCATTAAAATCCCCAATGATTGCACTCACTCCTCCTGACACTCATGAATGTGAAGAACACCAAGACAAGCATACTTTATGTCTATTGTATTTTATGTCTAAATGTATGTCTTTTATGTACATGGATTTGATTCAAAAGAAATTCAATGATTCAGTAAAATCTTCACTTGAAAAGGTTCATGACAGTCGCTGTGTTGTAGGTTATATCATTAAAGAGATTTAATAATATATACATTACTGTTCAAAAGTTTGAGGTCACTATGATTTTATTAATTATTGATACTTTTATTTAGCAAGGATGCATTAAATTGATCAAATGTTACAAAAGATTTCTTCAAACAAATGCTGTTTCTATTTTTCAAAGTCTCTCCACAAAAGGTACAAATTAGGCAGCACAATTGTTTTCAAAATTGATAGTAAAAAATGTTTCTTGAGCATCAGCATATTATAATGATTTCTCATGTAAGAAGCATGTACAATTTATTATTTTTAATAATAATTATTATAATTAATATAATAATAAAATAATAATATTATTTTGAACTCTTTTTTAATGAAAAAAGTTTGGAAATGGCTGCTGAAAATTTAGCTTTGCCAACACAGGAATGAATTACATTTTTAAAATAAATTCAAATAGAAAATAGTCATTTTAAATTGTATAATATTTCACAATATTTATTTTATTATTTTTAAAAATTGACGTAGGATTTACTTTGGAACAAATTTTACTCAGAATTTGCTAGTAAATTGAACAAATTTACAAATTACAAAGAAATGGCAAGCAAATTAAACATGAAATTTTGTAAAACATTCTTGTAAAACACTAATAATATTTGCTTTATTTACAACTTCTACATTTTTTACAGTGGTTTTGATCAAATAAATTGGTGAGAATAAGAGACTTAAATAAGAGAGTAAAAATAATCTTGTAAAAAAAATACCCACATTTTTTAACGGTAGTGTGTATGCAAGTAAATGTTGAATTATTACAATATTTACAAATTAAAAGAATAAAAATGTAATTAAATATAATTATCACAGTGTGAAAAACACATCTTCATTATTTTTACTATATAGATATTTTATTTACCAAAAACTTTTAAGCAACTTCTGAACAAATTTTGAGATTCTGAACCTCACAAAATTGCTAAAAATGTAAAATCAATATTTTATTAGCTGTATCAGCCAGTCCTGTGGAGGACTTTTGAGAGTGTTTCACATTTCTGCACCTTCTAAAGTAAAATGAAACAATCTACAACACAACACACAAACAAGGAAAACCAGAAAACGTACTCGGTTACTAACGTAACCTCGGTTCTCTCTAGAGAGGGAACGAGTACTGCGTAATAGCTTTACGCTAGGGGAAAAACTCTTTTCCGCGAGATATTGAAGCCAAAAATTATCCTTAATTTTTTATTAATGTAAAACGCTTTGCAGCAGCAAGCAAACATAGGCGAAACAGCTCGCGCGCCTATTGGTTGCTCTGCAGCAAATGCAGCAGCCTATCGAGAGAGACTCTGCGTGACGTAATGACCAATGGAGGCAATTCGCGCCCATATCGCCACGTCCCGCCAGAAGGGGCGTGGTCTCGCCCTATAAATATGCTCGTTAGGCTGATACAAGCTGGTTTTTATCGCTGAAGCGAACCAGAGCGTATTCCACGCACGGCAAGATACGCAGAACTCGTTCCCTCTCTAGAGAGAACCGAGGTTACGTTAGTAACCGAGTACGTTCTCTTACGAGAGTATCTCTCGTACTGCGTAATAGCTTTACGCTAGGGGAACACAATGCAACACGCCGTGCGTACAGGGATCCAACACCAAAGTCCCAGGGGCCGAAGCCCAGGGCTCATGTAGTGCATAATCACCATAAACTCACATAGAGTAGAGGAAGAGAGGCTGGAAGCGTCATTCCCTATAAAAAAGCACCCAGCGGGGCTATTATATGACAATCAAACGCGCAGCCAGGGTGAAAGCATTCAGCCTGATCTGGGTGGCCATACGTGAGTCAACACTCATGGGTTTGACCCGTTCTTTGGTTTGAGAATGACCTTCGAGTCATTAGGCCCAAACTCCATACACGACGCGCTCACTGAAAGCGCCTGTAAGTCCCCTATGCGCTTCACTGAAGCGAGAGCCATGAGGAACACTGTCTTGAACGACAGGTGTTTCATGTCCACCAGCTGGATTGGCTTGAACGGGGCGCCTTCCATGGCCTCTAGGACCGTGGAAAGGTCCCACGTCGGGACTGAAGGGGGCCTTGGAGGGTTCAGCCTCCGAGCTCCCCTAAGGAAACGCACGACTAAGTCGTTTTTCCCCAGCGACTGGCCAGACACCGGTTTTGCAAACGTTGCTATGGCCGCCACATATACTTTGAGCGTGGATGGGGTCCTGCCCTTATCCAGTAGCTCTTGAAGGAAGGAAAGCACTTCCGAAACCCCGCACTCCACAGGTGAAAGGCTCTGGGCCTGACACCATGCAGAGAAAACAGACCATTTCGAGGAGTAGAGCCGCCTGGTAGACGGAGCTCTAGCCTGCGCGATCGTGTTTAACACTCCCTCTGGGAGGCTAGCGGGTACCCGTTGATGGCCCATGCGTGCAGGGACCATAACTCCGGGCGAGGGTGCCAAATCGAGCCCTCCGCCTGAGAGAGGAGGTCTCTCCTCAATGGTACAGGCCATGGGGCAGTGCTGGTCAGCTGCATCAGGGCAGGGAACCACGTCTGGTTCGTCCAGAGCGGGGCTACAAGCAGCACTGGGCATCCGTTCTCCCTGATTCGTTCCAACACCTGAGGCAGGAGCGAGACAGGAGGAAAAGCATATAGGGGGCAGCGGGGCCAAACATGAGCCAGCGCGTCCTTGCTTTTCGAGAAAAACTCCGGGCAATGAGCGTTTTCGTGGGACGCAAATAGGTCCACCTGAGCTCTGCCGAACGTTTTCCACAGCAGCTGGACCGTCTGCGGGTGCAGCGACCATTCCCCTGCTGGAACATTGTTCCTGGACAGTCTGTCTGGTCCCACATTCAGGTGACCAGGCACGTGCGCTGCTCTCAGTGAGAGCAGGTTGTGCTGAGCCCAAACCAGGAGGCGTTCCGTCAACCTGTAAAGGTTTCGTGACCTGACGCCACCCTGGCGATTTATGTATGCCACCACCGACATGTTGTCCGACCGGACCAAGACGTGGTGGCCTGTTATCTGGGGACAAAAACGCCGTAGCGCTTTGTCGACTGCTATCATCTCCAAGCAGTTTATGTGAAGGAGCTTTTCCCGTTCTGACCACAGGCCAGCTAGCGGTCTGCCCTCGAGCAGCGCTCCCCACCCCGAGGTAGAGGCGTCCGTAGACACCACCTTCACACTCGAAGCGGTCCCCAGACTCACACCTGACTGATACCAGTCGGTTTTTCTCCAAGGTTCCAGAGCTGAAACACACTGAAGGTCGACCCTGAGGCGAAACAGACCCGCTGTCCATGCCCTGGGTGGAACCCGCGCTTTCAGCCACATCTGCAGTGGGCGCATGCGGAGCAGGCCCAACTGGAGTACAGAGGCTGCTGAGGCCATCAGCCCCAGCATTTTCTGAAACCTTTTGAGCGGGACTATCGCGCCGTGGCGGAAGGATTTCACGCAGCGCTGAATATTTAGCACGCGCTCTGGTGACAGGCGTGCTGTCATGGACAGCGAGTCCAACACGGTTCCCAGAAAGGAAATTTTCTGACTGGGAGACAGTGAGCTCTTCGCCCAATTGACTGTGAGGCCCAGCTTCTCGAGGTGCTCGAGTAATGCGGCCCTGTGTTCTATGAGCTCCGATCGCGATCGAGCTAGAATCAGCCAATCGTCCAAGTAGTTCAGGACTCGCATGCCCTGAAGTCTCAGGGGTGCGAGCGCCGCGTCCATGCACTTCGTAAATGTACGAGGTGCTAGGGACAGGCCGAACGGCAGGACTGTGTATTGATATGCCTGGCCCTCGAAGGCGAATCTCAAGAATCGCCTGTGATGGGACGCTATTTGTATTTGGAAATAGGCGTCTTTCAGATCTATCGACATAAACCAGTCCCCGTAGCGCACCTGCGCGAGGATTTTCCTGGTCGTAAGCATTCTGAACTGGCGTTTCACAAGCACTCTGTTCAGCTGTCGTAGATCTAAAATGGGTCTGAGACCCCCATCCTTTTTCAGTACCAGAAAATATCTGCTGTATAGGCCCCCTTCGCTCTGAGCCTGAGATAAAGGTTCTATAGCCCCTTTGCTCAGTAGTTTCGCTATTTCGGCACGAAGTAGATGAGATACTTCGTTTTTCACCGTAGTTTCGACGCGCGCCGTATAACGGCGCGGGCGTCGAGCGAATTGTAGCGAATAGCCTCTCTTTATAGTGTTCAGCACCCATTCTGATACCCCGGGAAGCTTTGACCACGCATCTGCGTGAATAGCTAGAGGCAGAATGAAATCCGGGCGCGACAAAACGGCAGCTCGAGAGCCCGGGCATACTGGGAACACAACACGTGTTTACAGCGTTCGAGGCGGGGGGCGCGCTGATCACAGCGGGCGACCTGGCCGCGCTCAGCTTTTTTATGGCAGATTGTGCAGAAAAAGCGAGCGGGGAAGATCCCGTGGGAATCGGCGTGTCTGTGAGAAAATGTGGGCGCGGGGCTGCGGGCACATTTAATACACTGAAAACACTGTCGTTCATGGCCGACTGAATGTGTGTTGGTTTCGTTTTTACAGAAACCATGGGACACGCAGCATGTAGTGTGAGCGGGCATGGTGACATGGGCGCTTGCACTACATTGTTTGCACAATCGACCGGAGTCGATTTTATTTGTGCTAGCCCTGCACCGCGGCGGGCTGTGTTTGTGTGTAGGAATGGGCACTGGGTAGGCATTCTTACAACTCATAACACCTTCGGCCGTGGCCGGAACACCAGAAAATGCACTCTTTATTGGATTTATCTGGGTAGCCGTAAAAACGGCTTTTGTGCGCAGGCAAACGGGCTGTGACACCGGCTGACTCTCTGCGAAATACACTGGGACAGTCGCGATGTTTGGAACTGACCGAGCGAGAAGTTTCGGTGAAAATCCGGCCGCAGCGGGATCTGAACACCGTCGCTTTCCTAGAATGGCTAGGAAGATTTTGAGGCCTCGGGCTTGATCTCAATCCTCGGCCGGGGCCCGCGCTGAGGGGGGCGGCGTCCAGCAGAGCGAGAGCGCGGTCTTTGGTCTCGGGCGTGGCGGCGCTGTGAGGCGGCGGCGGCGGGCGGTGCAGGCTGCGGCTGAGAGCTGCGAGCAGGCGGCGGTTTAGGGCGACCTGCAGCGGAGCTCGAGCGCTTCGGAAGGAAGTGCTTCATGGCCTGCGAAGTTTTTTGCACCTCCATGAATCTGTCCGCGAAGTCTGTGACGGCAGATCCGAAAAGGCCCGCTTGGGAAATGGGCGCGTCGAGGAACACAGAGCGCTCGGCTTCCGTCATCTCGGACAGCGTCAACCATAAGTGTCTCTCAGCCACGGTGAGAGAGGCCATGTTTCGTCCTATGGCCTGTGCAGCGGCTTTAGTAGCGCGAAGAGCGAGGTCTGTAGCGCTTCTCAGGTCCGCCACGCAGATTGCTCCGGGTCCTTCCTCGTCCAGTTTAAGGAGAAGGTCGGCCTGGAAAATCTGCAGGATAGCCATAGTGTGCAGCGCTGAAACTGCTTGCCCGGCGGCGGTGTAAGCGCGACCGTGCATGGATGACGTCACTCGGCAGGCTTTAGAAGGAAGCGTCGTGTGCGCGCGCCGTCCAGCGGAGGGCGGGCAGAGATGAGACGCTACAGCTGATTCCACAGGAGGAACAGAAAGGTATCCTCTTTCCTTCGTGCCATCCACAGAGGAGAAAGCAGCAGAAGCAGAGGTACGCAGCCTGGCGGAGAAGGGGGCGTTCCACGATTTCGTCACTTCCTCGTGAAGTTCCGGGAGGAAGGGCGCGGGCCGCGATTTCGTCGGAGCCTCGTCATTTCCGAGAAAGCGTCCGTCCATTCTGTTGCGCGGCGGCTGCGCGGGCGCCTCCCAATCGAGGCCGATGCTTTCAACGGCCTGAGAGAGCAGACGCATCAGCTCAGTCTCAATGCCGGCTCTCTTACCAGTGGTCTGGCGGGAAACGCTAGCGGAGGGGAGATCCACGGAGCTCGCCCAATCCTCACTATCGGACGCCAGAAGAGAACACGCCTCGGAGGGTTCGTCAAGCTCGTGGATGGACGCGGCGGCAGGCGGCGGCATTTGTCCGTCAGTGAGCGACTCGAGCGAAGCCGGCGATGCTGGCGGGCGAACCGGCAAGCTTTGGCGGGCTGGAGAAAGCTCGGGAGCGCGCTGGGCGCGGCGCTTCTTGCGGCGCGGCACCACGGCGGGCTGCGCTGAAGGCTCGGAGAATGATGCCAGGCGCGTCCTCAGAGTCACCATGGGCAAAAACTCGCAATGAGGGCATCCGCCGTCAGCGAGCGCGATAGCCGCGTGATCCTCACCCAGGCAGGAAACACAGATGACGTGTCGGTCTCCATCGCTGAGCGGGGCGCAGCACGAGCCACAGGAAGGCATCTTTAAAAAGACGCTGCTCTTTTTGAGAGAGAAGTGTAAGTCGCGTCAAGTAAGCGAACAAACACTTCTCAACAGAGAAATACACACAGAGTATTGAAAAGGATATATAACGCCGGAAAGCGCAGCAGGTACAGCAGTTGAAGGCGGCGAGGCCAGCGACTCCAGAGCTCGTCCCGCTGAAAGGCTTGCTTCGACGGCGCGGCTTCTCACTCCGGATCCAGCGATGCGTGTGCTTCGCTGAAGAGGTAAAAATCAGCTTGTCTCAGCCTAACGAGCATATTTATAGGGCGAGACCACGCCCCTTCTGGCGGGACGTGGCGATATGGGCGCGAATTGCCCCCATTGGTCATTACGTCACGCAGAGTCTCTCTCGATAGGCTGCTGCATTTGCTGCAGAGCAACCAATAGGCGCGCGAGCTGTTTCGCCTATGTTTGCTTGCTGCTGCAAAGCGTTTTACATTAATAAAAAATTAAGGATAATTTTTGGCTTCAATATCTCGCGGAAAAGAGTTTTTCCCCTAGCGTAAAGCTATTACGCAGTACGAGAGATACTCTCGTAAGAGAACCAATGCAGTTCCTGTATGTCATTTCCTTTAGAGGACAAAAGTCACAATGAGTAAATCACCACAGGACCCTGCAAAACATCGAACAAGAGTCCGGACCATTCATGAGTAAGAGAGAAAGTGATTAAGAACGATTAGAGAGCGTTTTTAAGGCCGACTCATTTTATGTTGATGCACTTTAATTTCTGCTGAGATTCGTCATCAGCTAAAGCGTTCAGAAGTGCAAGTCAGCAGTCTTTCCACATTCACAACGCATCTCATATTCCCTCTCTTATCTAGCTTTGGCACACTTTCCTCCGCTATTGCAAACATTCTCGGATTCAAACCTCAGTAGTAAAAATGCTGACAGAATTCTGAATCAGTACTTTTAAATGGTCAATTTTCACTAGTTCTCTCAGAAACTAACATATATGCGTAGCATTGTATATACTTTAAAACATTTTAATTAACTGTAATTCGTCTGGAGAGAAATAGCGCAGACATCGGGCAAGGATGAAACTTTGCAGTGCATGCGTCAAGCGCCTGTGTTAAAAGCTCATACTTGGAGTTTGAATGGCCATGTGTTCGGCTGTACGCATATGCTAAGAGTTCATGTCAAAACTGTAGTATTAACACATCACTTGTGTCCGCTCACTTGTCTGTGTCACTGTGCTAATCCAGAGGGATTTTAAAACACTACTAATCCCCAGACCTGTGCTCTGTTACAGAAGAAATGAACACAAATCTCCCTATCATTCCTGACTGTTGGCTAAAATAAGCCTTGTTTGAGCTCACCCCCCTCATGTGACATCAGATGATTTAGAGCAGAATCTTCAAATAGATTATATTTGTCATTTCTTTATTTTCACCTTCCAGATTTCTTTGTGTTGGTTTCTTTTCTGTGATTTTGACATCAGTAGCCATTAAACATACACCCTGAGAAGAAAAGGTTCTTAAACAGAAGCTCAAAGGGTTCTGTCAGGCGCTTCACATATAGAACCTTTTAGGGGTTCCAATCATGGGATCATTTTATGGATTTAGTTGTAATTAATTTTAGGTTAATTACATTTTATGAATTAAACATCATAGCGCTGCACAGTTCTGGATACATCGAAAATCACAATTTTGGGGGTTTCAGACAAAGATCCTGATTGTCCCGACAACAACATAAAATAGCAAGTAATTTACTAGAGGTTCTGACAATTGTTAATTGCTGCAGTCTATTTAAAATGTTTATTCTAAATTAATTATTTCTTTTTTTTTTTTATCGGTTTAAATGAATGATTCAATGACTTGTTCAAAAATACTTCACTTGTTTCATTACTGGATGAATATGTGTTTTTTTAACGAATGATTCAATAAATACATTTTTAACAGTCAAGTATCGCCACCTACTGGTGTGACGATGCAATTGTCAATCTTTCTTTGAAGAGTCAAGTTACTTTTAAAAGATAATTTTCTCTATTTTGATCGCTTCTGTAGACATCGAACTATAAACTTTTATCCTAGTTCTTCTGTGATATTATGAATATTTGTGTAACAGAAATAACGATGCTCTGTGGTTGAAAAGACTGTTCATAACTATACATGACAACTGCTCTCTCTGGCTCAGAGGCAGAACCGACGCAGATTTGAATGTTCAAGTGTGATTTTGTCAAATGTTTAAGACACAGGCGGACCATAGGAATAAGACTGCGATCTTTTAGCGATTAATCGTGCAGCTCTACATGGTAGTGAGGTGTAATGCGTGGTTTATACAGTTATCCCTATGGTTAACGTGATCCAAATGGAAGACCAAATTTTACCCTATAAAAGTGATATTGTTTAAACATAAACTTGCATCTGCATCCAACCTCAAGCTACTGCTACTGTAACAACTCAAGCTACTGTCAAATGTGTATGTCAAAGAGACAAAACATTAGGGCTATAATCAACCAAAGAAAATCTTGGTCGACTAAAGTCCTGAAATTTCGACTTAAAATCGACTGGGGGGGGGTTAGATTAAAATACGTTAGATTAATTAGCTGCACAGTACTTGGTAGCCTTGTCCGCCTAAGTTAATTATAAATAAACAAAAAACTAGTAGGCTATTTGCAGTATATTAAATACTGACAGCGTTGCATCACGTGCTAGTACTATGTCAACTAGTGATATCAGCACAAGAACTGTTGAGGAATATGCAACATAACTTAGACAATTGTTTTTGTCATATGTTATAATAACTGACAGACACCATCATTTCAGCCGCTCTGTGCATGTCCTCGCACGGAGTGAGGCTGAAGCTCAGCTTCGCGGCTGAGACACGAATAGACTATTAACTTAAAGCTTTTACTCTTAAACACACAAGGCACGTCCACTTTAATAAAAACAAGTCGTCAATTCCTTCTGTGATATTATTTTTGCATTTGGATGATAGAGGAGGCTTAATATCCAGCGTGGTCTGGGATGCTACCGTCGTTGCGGGTGGGTGCGCCTGCAGTTATAAAACGATTATTAGACTAAAACATTGAAATATGCCAATTCTGATATGTTCATATAGCCTACTCAAAACAGACGGGTAAACCTAACGCAGACAAGTTAGCTTACCGTTTTTAGGTGATATGCCATGTTTGTAGTCGAGCTGTGATATGCAAACTGTTGCTTGCAAACTTTGCATTCGACTTTTTTTCCGTTATCTATTTTTGTAAAATGCTGCCACACTGCCGATGTCTTTGACATGGTAAAGGAGGACTCACTGTAAATTAAACGCTCACAATTAAATAAATATTCAGCAAAGCACCAGACCAAGGCCTCTAGTACTTTCTTCAATAGACCAACGCTACTTTTGTGTCATCGAAGGGTAACGCCCCTTTTTGGGGGAAAACAAACGGATTCCTCTGAGAACAGAACTCGCTCTAGATCTGCAAAGTTTCTTGATGGCAAAAATGGCACAAACATACACACTCTCTTTGCCGGCCGAGGACCGTGAGCGGTATTTAAAGAAGCTACTGGATACGGGGTTACAGAGGTGTCCCTTTGAAATGGTCGAAAACTGGATTAATGACCCCACGCAGTGGCCAAATATGGATTTGTCATTAACACACTCACAGTATGACAAACTAGACGATGAGGCCATGTCACTTGGATCATATTTAACTTGATTTAAACTATTGACAGGTTTGTTGTCGACTAGCTGCTATACAAGTTAGAAAGACGAAGCTGCTAGCAGCTAACGTTACGTGATTAACGATAGCTCTCACTAGGCACGCTACCTTGGCTGTTAACTGATTTTACTGTTGAAATAGTGGCAGGCTAGGACTAAAGTGGACTTGGCTGGTTTCTGCAGAGAAACTTTGGAGAATGAAATAAAGACCTGGGAGGAAATATATAACAAAAGTTATGCAAGTAAACGCAAAAACTATTATAGCCTAATCTTTCCTGGCATCTCATCTTTTCCCATCACTTTAGGTTTGGTTAACATATTTAATATATCATTTCACAAGCTATCTTGAACCAACAGAGGCATGGTCTGAGATAATAGTGTATTTACCGGTGTTGAATTCTCGGAAGATGAAGAAAATATCTGTCAGATAAAAAAAAAAAAAGTAATTTCTTCACCAAAATACAAACCGCCACAATGGAACATCCCTCATGGCCTCATCGTAGTTTGTCATACTGTGAGTGTGTTAATGACAAAAAAATAGGCTACTTACTTGGTGATTCCACGAGATAGTGGTAGATGTCTGAATAGTCCGGCAAAGAGAGTGTGTATGTTTGTGCCATTTTTGCTATCAAGAAACTTTGCAGATCTAGAGCGAGTTCTGTTCTCAGAGGAATCCGTTTGTTTTCCCCAAAAAAGGGGCATTACCCTTCGATGACGCAAAAGTAGCGTTGGTCTATCTGTCTACAGTGGGTTGGGCTAATCCAAAAAAAGTGAAAACAAGGGGGGTGTTCTGAAGACAGACTGTTACCTGTGAAACAGGGGTGCTCTGAAAAAAAAAACAATTAGCAATTAGTGCTTTCCACCTGATGGAAATAACACGGCAAAAAATCGACCAATCAGAATTTTGGTCGAGCCAGAACTAACAGCCCTACAAAACATGTAATATTAATTTGTGAAAAGTGTTTGTCATGTTCTGATGATAAAATCACTATTAACTATCTGGTTTCTACAACTTTCACCCAGGGGCAAAAATATGCCTTTAAACAACATTTATCGTGATAATTATCGCTATCAACTGATATGAAACAAATATTGAGACCAGCCCTACTCAGGAGTATGTACCATAGCTAGTGAACAGAGGAGAACTCCTGGAGTATGTAGACACTGCTTCAAGAGAACAAGAACTAATAAAGAGAAAAATGTGAGAAGGTGAAGCAGGCAACAAGAGTAATGTTTCACATGGGGGGTGACTTGTGGAAAGTTTTCTGGATAGACGCTTCAGGGTTTAAAGTCAGCAGTTATAATGTCTGACTTCAAGTCACACATTCGGAGGGTCACAGCTCTAAACACAAGCCTGAGGCAGTGAACTCGTAAACAAACGCCCTACTGTACTGCGCTCTCTTTCATGCCAGAGTCACATTGCATTGCAGGACTGGTGTCTCAACAGAATAGATGTTGTAGGGAATCATATGAATGAGTGCGGAAACATGTGGAAAAGTGTAAACCAGGGACGCTTAAATTGTGTAGCTCATGAAGCATTCAGGGCGATCGGGGTCCAATGAATTAAAAGAACTGTATTAGTAATGATACTTTCATTTCCACATCTAACAACCTCTGCAAAATAACTCATTCATCAAAACGGTCTCAAGTCTACAAAAGGACTTTCATTTCCCAGAAGTACAATAGGTGCTTTCACACATACAACTTTTGTAAAGTTAATTTAAATTTAACTTCAGTAGATTTAATGCAATTTTATTTATGTAGAGGTCATGTGTGAACAGAACCTGACGTAGAAATGCTGGCGAGTCAGCTGTTGAAAAAAAAAAAAAAAAGATGTTTCTTTCCTGAATTTTAATTGAGGACACAAACAGGATTCAGAATTGCAGTTCAAATTTGTATTAAAGTAAAAATGTATATGAAATTAGTTTTAACTTTCAGGATTAAGTTTGAGTTAGCTTTAAAGAGAGACAGACAGATAAACTGAAATGTGCCCTATAATAAATTAGTATTTTAGAACACTTCATTTCCCAGAATGCTAGGGATGCACCGGTCGACCAGCCATAAATCGGAACCGGACGGTTTTTGATTTTATTTTTTGTCTCTATTCCGGACACGCACACAAACTGCATTGCAGTCATTTCCCAAAATCACAAATTTGTCATATAAAATCTACCAATTAAAGGTGTTCACTAGAACTAGAACATTCCTATTATACGGTGTTTGATGCTATCACAGAAAGTGTCTTTGTATAGTTTTGTGTAGATAGAAGACTTTTTTTTTTTTTTTTAAATCAGATAACAATTCTGAATTGACATGGTGGGACATTTCTAACCGTATAGGGGCCTGGATTTGGCCCACAGGCCGGACTTCCAATATCCAATATGGAGTAAACTGTAATCTTACAGTTAAGAACATAAATCGAACTGGAACTGTCTGGAACTCTGAATATTGTATGGTTCCATTCAAAATTCAAACTATATCAAGACCAACAAAGAAAAAAACTAGCAGACCATATGGCAAACAACACATAATCCTGTTAGCTCATAAGACGCGTGCCGCGCTCTGCACACTCCCCTGTTACATGCGGTCTATACTTTAAGAAGAAATATTAAATGGTTTAGGCCTCACCGACTGTCTGTTGCACAAAAACATGGTAGAACCGCCCTCAATATTGCAAGCTCCAATCTGATGGCAAGCTGCGACTCAATTTTAGGGACAAGTTTTAATCAGTCCATTGGGAAACAATATTGCATTATCAAGTTATCAGGCAGCTACAAAAAAAAAAAAAAAAAAAAAACAAACCCAGAGGAAGGATTTGCCAAAAATGTTATTTTTGAAGACACTTTACTTTTTTAAAGTTTTGTTTTGTTTAAAGCCCTTTCTTTCAAGTAAAAGGAATATCCTATATTATAATAGTGAATTATATACCAATAACTAAATTTGCTAAATCAAAATTGCCTTGATCTTTTGACACATAAGAGGTATTTGTACTATTAAAACATCCTGCAAGTTTCATGACTTTAAACGTCTTCCTCATTACAAACATAGCAAGCTCAAAAAAGAGCTTGTTTTGATATTAGGTGGCTATGATGTCACACAGGCAAATACATTTGAATATGACTGCCTCGCCTCCAGAGCAAGACATCGATGATGAGTTATACATCATCACACCGTAAGCCCCGCCCACTGGCATTCAGTCACTTAACGGCTGACACTTTCCAACACTGGGTTTGAGTGAGTTGTCAAATGCAAATAGAAGCCATTATAATGATTGACACTGTCTACACTGATACAGTATACAGATGTGCATTCAATTTATGACATACTCCACTCGTTTGAGTCTGTAGACAACAAGATAAATGAAAGAGTGAAAGAACATTTGCTTTGACGCGTCCAGTTTAAACATTCTGGATCGTGTCGGAGGATTATATGTTTGTTCGGAGCATGTTTTGTAAACAAGAACAATGTAATGGAGTTTGCAAAGAAACTTTTGTTGAAAGATGAAGCAGGAACTGTATTGGATCTGACAGCAGCTGCATCACAAACTTTAAGTAAATTATTTCATAATCCTTTGTCTATAAATTACAGTTTTATATGGATAATGTTTTCAAAACACTTACTCGCGTGGAATAGCGAGTGCCAATTAATTCTGTTTCCTATGCAATGACTTTAGCCAATCACAACAGTGGGCATTTATTAACAAGCCTTAAAGGAGCCAAGCCTTCAGACAGAGGGTCAGAATGAGAGTAGAAAATAATTTCTCTACTTTTTCTAAATTCTTTACTAACATAAGTGAACCTCAAGGAACATATTAAAATAATAAAATCCATGTCATGACCCCTTTAAAGCTACAATATGTAATTTTCTTTGCCGCTAGGGGTCGCTAACCTCTTACAATAACAAAGGCATAGATTGATGACGCAGTGATAAGCAGAATCATGGAACTTGCTGTCATGTCGATGGATCTAATAATGTTAATGGATGAGTGAAAACATTGATGTTTTTATCATGACTGTGGAATGAAGCAGGGCGCGATTGCTAATGAGAGACAGATATCAGCGCCACACACGAGTCCCACAGATATAAATAAATGAGGACATTTCATTCAAACGAATTACCCGCAAGTGCTGAATTACTAGTCACACAGGTCTGTTTATTTGACTTAAACTTGTGAGATAACGCAGCGCTGTTTCACTTGGTCTAACGTTACACTATCATACTTAACAGCATTTGAGTGTGTTGAAAGTAATAATGTTATTCTTTGTGTTAGTTTGTTGGCTGTATGAGACTAGCAGTAAGCTCGATCAACATTAGAATCACATACAGATCATATTCTAACATTTCATCATGTTGAGCTATATAACATTGATTAGTTTTATGTACATTTTGCTCAGCTGTCTAATAATTAACATGCAAGAGCAGCGTCTCGTCAAGTCCAAGTTTGTCACGGACGTGGAGCTCTCGGCATATCGAAAACGCCACGCCGATATTGATCCTCGTTTTAGTTCTCCTTTTGTCCCAAAGTCTGCTTGCCATTAGAGATGCTCCGATCAGCATTTTTGGGGCCGATCACAGATTACCGATCACCAAAATCATGATCTGCCGATTGCCGATCACTGGCGATCACAGAATGGCAGGGGAATGGGAATCTTTTATCTATAATCTAGCAGACTTTGCACCATTTGTAGAAATGTGTTTATTTATTAATTGTATTTAGAAAATGAGATGTCTTAAGGCTACTGTAGGCCAGCTTTCCCAAATAAGGCAGAGTAACATTAAATTATTCCAAACAAAGAGGGGTCAGATAGACCAACACACATCAGATCAGCCTAATGGGAGGGGATCAAGTTACACTTAGGCATATTTGGAAATTGTAGCCTCTTAATACACCCACTACATTTACTAATTGGCAACAAAATGTACAACTTGTTACACCAAAACTGGCTACTGTACTGATAAAAGGACAAAACTATGGCAAGTTTTTTTCTGTTGTTATTATTATGAACGCCTGATGTAGTTGAGCAGAATGCTCTTTTATGAAGTTACTTCATTAAAGGACATATTTAATGAGATTATGCCTGAAAAGGTTTTGGATTTTTTATCATGTTCATTTAAAAATATATATTGTATAAAATGACTTCTTGTTTATATTTGTTTTGTTTTATTGTATTTATATGATATTTGTATTTTTATAATTGAATTTTTGCCATGAAAATAGCTTTGAATGCTGACATGGCATTAAATAAAATAATCTGAATCTGATGTAGTTGAGGAACCAACTACGTCAGATCAAAAAAATAAAATACCACCACCACTTTTGAAACATCTCGCAGCACGAATGTACCAATACAAATAAATAAAAACATCTCCAGTTAACTCAGAGCATTCATTTTGTTAATTTATTAAATAAGAGGCGATCTAGCGCTGAAATGTTTTTTTTTTTTTTTTTTATCAAGTGATCAAAGTGCTCGTTGCCGCAGCGATCAGTGGCGCAGATACCGCGTTCTGTTGTGGCTCGCGCGGTGCACGGTCTTCACTCGGACGCGCGCTTCAATCCGTTGGGAGACTCCCTATTCGTTCCGGTGAAGGAGAACTCATGTTGCCACTGCCAAGCTCCACTCTGCTGTTGTTTGCCCGTGCGCCACGCATGCAGGTGGGAAAAAGTCGCGCGAGTAATTTACGTCACGTGATCGGCTTTTTTGATCGGCGCTTTTGGGGTTCGCCGATCAATCTATTTTTAGCCAATATCGCCCGATCATGATCGGCGTCCGATCAATCGGAGCATCCCTACTTGCCATGATCCATAATGTTTGAACGAAACAACAACAGTGTGCCGCTAAACATTACGCAGTTGTACACATCTGTCGCCATGATTACTATGGCAGTACAAGCGGGATAACACAGATATTACGTCATTGACAAGCGACAAGTGACATAGGACGGGCACCATTTAAAATTGTGAATTTCTATGAATTTACAAATTCTTGGAAACATTTAGGATAATTGAAAGAAATATATAACACTATGCAAGTGGTTTTGGGATATTTTGACACAAAATTCTTACTATTGTACCTTTAAGGTTTTATGCAAAGTTATACAAGCAATGTGATAACGTTGTAAAATCATTAGATTATCATGAAGCAGTTTTTCATGAATGAGAGATTGAAAATAGAGCTCTGACACTGGTTTATTCAGTAGGATAAATCTGATTCACACAGCAGCTGTCTGAATCACAATGGACAGTGTTAATCACAGTCCAGCTCCTCTTCCATCACAGGAGACTGGCACAGACTCACCCGACACACACTTTACCCAACACACACTTCTCATCTCACAGCACACGAGCTAAGCTGCCATGGGTGGGCTAGATATGACGAAATACGGGACTTCCTCAATTTGCAGTGTATCATGGGAGTGTGCGATAAAAGTGTCTGTATGTAAATGCACTCTGGGATGGATAGAATTATTTAAAAACACATAAAACATCCTCAGAACTGTGCTGGAGACAAACGGGGGTTATGCGCAACACTTCTGTAAAAACAGGTCACATTGCATGTGCTTCGGTAAATATAGAGCCGTTTTACTCAAGATGTCCTCAAAGGGACGGATTGATTTATGAAAGTTTTTTTTCTTCTTCTCACTAACATTTAGATATTTAAATTAGATAAAACAGCAACAATAAAAATAACTAGCTAGATAAGCTGAGTCCGTAGATATCGCTTCAGTTCGTTCTGTCATTAATACTTTCTACAACAAGCGGATACAATGAGACCTGTTTTCATGTTGGCTCATGTGACCTTCGGCATAAACCCTATTTAAAAGGGTATAAATGTGCCGAAATATGTAATTAGTGGTTAAAGATTTTTTTTTTTAAATTATGTTATATAATCACTCACAAAAAATATATATATTTTAGAACTAAACGGATATTATACAGACTGTTAACCGAAATGAAACCACACAAAACTAGGTTTTGTAACTTGACATAAAATGAACATTAACTGAAATAAAAATATCAAAAAGCTTACATTATTTTATTTCAGAGAGTTGCCAATGCAACATTCATTATTTTCATTTAATCTAACTTGATATACTAAAATAACATTTATAAAAACGACAAAATACAAAATTTCTAAAATAAAAAATACAAACTAATTTATATTAAAACAAATATATAATAACAAATACATGGTATATGATAAATATAAAAATAATATAGTATATCATTAACCGAACAATAAACAAAAGTTAAAAATATATCAATTCAGTATAGAAATTACTCTTGAGTTTATAAGACTTTATTATTTTCCATGCCGTTCCAGTCATTCATGAGTGTTAGTCAAGAATTAAAAAAGAAAAGTAAAGTTCTTGAGATGGTCCTCACAAAGACCAATATTTAAGTAAAGAAATATATAAAAGCAGATCGATCAAAATGCATGAATGAAGCATTAATAGGCCCTTTATTAAGCCCCTTTATCAGACAAACATTTCATGGCACCAACCTACAGTATAATGATATGTTAGTTATTGATTTTTCATGCTGCACAACAATATAAATATGATCACGTGGATCTGTAACTGGTCCTGGATCAGCTATATCCGATATATATATGAGCTCTGCCTGCTGTCACATGACACTCTCATCAGCCTCCATCTCCTTTTAGATGTTAAATTACATTAGAACATTCATATATCTGGATCCACTCTCCACTTCAACAGATGCCCAGCGCACCGGCTGCATTAACTGCACAGATCAGATCAACTGCCAGATTCAACGAACAGCTGTGATCCAAGATACCTCTTATTACGCACAAAAAAACATTCACCTTTAATCCACAATATAAATCAAACACTGGAACCATACGACACCCTTGGTAACATCATACCATGGCAGGGTAAGATGGTTATACCATAGATCAGATGGTAATATACCAGGAGACAGAATGATTACCATATTCAAGTGCCATGATATTCAGGCCTACATGGTTCATCAAGCACTATGGTATTTTATCAACAAGTGTAACGGACGTAGGTCAGTAAGAGCTGTGTGTGTAAACCTCACTCCCCTGGCCTCAAGTGGTGCGCTAGCATCTTTAGCATCCTTCTTAGCGTGCCCGTCTCCCACGCTTCGAATCCTGCTCGCCACGGGTCGAATAACACCGGTTACAATTGTATGTCCAAAAATGAAATTATTATAGTCTTTTTCTGTTAGTGAGTAAAACTAAGTAACTACAAAGAATATCTACTATGGTAATACCACAGTATGGAAATATCAGTATTATTCAAAGTACCTTGAAGTATAATGTAAATGTTGAAGTATATGAATAGTATAATTATGCAATATCTCCAATAATATACATTGTGGTAATACCATGGGGTGTCATGTAAATGTTATGGTAAATGAACATGGTAAAGTCCTTACTTTTGTAGGTTATATCTATATCATATTTTGTATGAAAGTGATGGGTAAACCAAGTTGTCAGAGTTTTACTGCCCTATGCGGTTTTGTTTAAAAAAAATATGATTAGCATGGTATTTTTTGTAATATACCAACAAGACTAGTGCACTGTAAAAATAATATGATCAATAAGTCATGACAATATGTTTTTATATGTCTATAACTCATCAAAATAAGTGTTGAGCAATTTTCAACTTTTTTTTTATAAGTTATACAATATTCAACTCATTTTTAAAGTAAGTTTAAATGCCTTAAACATCCAAGTTGATTGTATTTAAAAAAAAAATTAATGCAGCAACATTTTTTTTTTACAGTGTGGCAGCAAAACACTACCGTGCTATTAACATACGATGTGCGATTATTTAACAATAAAGTAAGGGCGTTCCCATCGTACAGTGGGGTAATACCATGGTACTTCTACCTACCGTATAAATGATGGTACTGACTGTCAACAGCATACACCATAATATTTACCGTAAAGTGTCCAAAAATGAATCGTACTTTTTAAATATAGAACCCTCATGATGTCTCTTCAGTGAGTTGTTATTCTGGCCAACACTGATCATTTTTAACGGTCGTGAATCTCGGGCGTATCAGTGTGTGGATGATGCTGGATGACACCCACCGTCTATGTTCTCTCTGTCGCTGATGTGCTGGAGGTTGCAGCCCGTGTCCTCTCGGCTGAGCTCCGGTTCGGGCCGGTACGGCTCCAGCCTCGAGTGCGCGTTCCTCCGAAGCTTCGGGCTGGACGACACGCAGCATGATGTGCTGTTCCCCATGAGTCCCGGTGTGTGTGCGGATAAACGAACAGATGATGGGCGGAACAGCTGCGGATGACGGGGTGAAACACGGGCTCTGCGATCTGCGAGATCACTCCCGTGCCAAACGGTCGTGTAAAGACATCAGCGTGTTTCAATCACGACTGTCCTCATTAAATCTACACATAATCCACGTGGGCTGCTCTACAGGGTGTTTATATGTGCGTATGCGCCGGTATCCGTAGGTTATTCCATTCTCACCCGTCGCAGTTACATTGTACCGTACAGCTGTCAGTGTATCGCCGAGCCCACGATCACACACACACACATACACAGAGAGAGAGAGAGAACACACGGAACATCTTCCGGTTCAGCGTCTGACGTCACTCTGAACGATACATTTTGTATCTGCTTGCAGTAGATTTTTATGTAGCCTAAACAAGATATTATTAATATATTTTCTCTGGCATATTTGTCTTTTTTTAATTGGTTGCATTAAACCACGTTTATCTGGTTACACATTAGTAAATGGATAAAATATCTTTCTGTTTGTGCACTTTCATCCACATATCCACTTAAAACAACAATAAAAAAAAACATTTTAATGTACATTAATAAATGTGGTATTATGTAAAAAAGAGCATAATTTGGGGTTAGAGTGAAAAAACAGCTCAATTTTATTCAGAGACCCGAACTGAGCAAAATGAGCAATTTCCTGCAGTTGCTGATATTATATTGATACAAAGGTGAAATTCTGATGTTTGTAATGTAAATCAATGAGATCAAACAGACTACTTACATAAAATGCATATTATTATCAGTTGACACCCATTTCTGCCAATAATATGACTTAGTAAGATAACATTACATTTTATGAATAAAACTCTATTCTTATTGCAGGGGCCAAAACATAATGCAATTCAGTGATGACTGAGAGATGAACAAATAAACATTTCTCAGAAGCCTGATGGAACATATTTGATACTCACATTTTAACATGATTTTTTTTTTTTATTATTATGCATGGATAATCAAGTACCTCTGTCCAATAAATGTTCATTTTGAAATATTACTAACAATATAAAGGTTAGTAGTGGCAAAAATCTGACACTGGTTGTGTATATGCTTTAATATCTTTACACAGTTTTTATCCCCCTGTTCAAATAGGCATATAAAATGGTTTTGATCTGTTTCATTTTTCCCCCGTTTGTGTTAATTCATAGATTTAGTGACTTTTATTTATTATTCTATTTTTCTACAACGTGGAACATCACAATTACAGTGAATACGCATTGAATTTCAACAGTATCTCAACAAAAAGTGGCCATTTAAAATATAATTAAGATTACAAGTTTTGTGACATTTATCGGCTACAACAAAACAAGCTTGATTTGCAAAGCTTCACACAAAAGGCCTCACTACTAGGTTTATGTTGGCTGCATTGCATTTATGTTATCAGACACTGGTTTGATTTAATGTCATTGTCATGGCGTCATATCACAAATTCAAATCATTGTGTTCCAATTAAAATTTCAAAAACTAACAATATCGAAGTCTATACATATACAACATATGGTCTGAAGACACAAGAAAAATATAGGGACCAATTTAAAGCACAAATGTCAAATGATAACAGAATTATGAAACATAAGAGTGTCACCTTCAGAGAAATGGAAATTGCTTCCTATAATTTTTCCCCCATTGTGTTGTGTCTCCTTTGATTGGCAGTTACAGGATGATCTGTATTTCATTAGCATTTCTCATTTATTTTATTTTTTTAATTATAAGACTGACTTTGTAGTTTTAGCAATTTATAATATATATTATTTATGTCTGAGAAAAGACTATGTCTGTAGTATGTGTCCAAAACACTATAGTAATAAAAAGAAGAATCTGCTGTGCTGAAAGTTTTAACAAGACTGCATCATAAATGATGACAGATTTAATATGTTGGTAATCTGTAATGGAGCTTTATTTTCTTGTCAGTCATTAATAAGTAATAATACCAACTTTTATCCTTCAAGACTGTAAGTCAAGGCAAGTTTATTCTAAACTTTATTGTACTGTAAGTCAAGGCAAAGTAATGCATAATGGTAATTCATTACTTATATAATGAGCATAATAAAAAGGCAACAGACATATAAAGTCAATCTTAAAATCATATAAACTAATCTGGAATGGATTAAAATACATGAAAAATAAATGAGGGGTGAACCAGGTGTTGTGTCAAATTCTGACCCCCCCCCCCCCCCAATACCCCCCTAGTATTGGTAGGTTTAGGATTAGTTGTGGGGAGGGGTTAAGATTAAGGGTGGGGTAAGGATTAGGCAATCAGTTACTGACTTCATAATTTTGACAGGGAGTCGAAATTCGGCACAACACCTGAACAAAGTCTCTTTACAGCTGAACGCAATGGAAAGTACTGACAAGTGAAGCACATTATCGGTCAATACAATACAACAGCGCCCTCTAGTGGTGCAACATGAGTTTTGCAATTGTTAAATTGAATATAGCCTACAATACAAGAGTGTTTTCGAAAGAAAGAAAGAAAGAAAGAAAGAAAGAAAGAAAGAAAGAAAGAAAAAGAAAGAAAGAAAGAAAGAAAGAAAGAAAGAAAGAAAGAAACCTGGTCTAAAGTCAATGGCGCAGACTCTGCTTATTACACACACAGGGACGCGCAGCAGCACACAAACTAGCCAACTATAAAAATTAAAGGATTACAATGTAAAACATTAATATTGTGTACATAAAGATATGGTGGAATCCGGCTTGTCCCGTGAGATGGTCTGCTTGAGCGCTTTAACCTCGCGCACGAGCAGATCTGTTTCCTCGAGAGGCGTTCAGTCTTTACGCTTGCAAATTCAGTCATGTAAATATCAATCCGCCTTGGCGCGAGCGCAACTGGCTTTTAAAGGATTAGTTCACACAAAAATTAAAATTCTGTCAGTAATTACTCACCCTCATGTTGTTCCAACCCTGTAATGCTACCCTGTCAAACATTTAAAATTCAAAACTTAGTAAGTTTAAGAAAGACATTGATGTAAGTTGCTCTTTTTGCTCTTTGCACTTGCAAACAGTACCCCATATTTTCTGACATTGTAGTCATGTGAAAAGGTTATGGTATGATGTGTCTATGTTTATTAAGGAAAAGGTAATCTTTAATTTTGTAAAAATAATTTTCCTCGGAAATATGCAAACACAGTAGAGCGTCTAGCTCGCTCATTGGCTGTGCTGCGGCAACTGCACATCCAATGGCCGAGCGCCTCAGACGCACAAACCAAACAACTGACTTGGCGCCGAGTACGTCAGAGCACGCCATAAATGGGCGTGGCCTCAGCCTATAAAGATCGCTCATTTCGGCCAATATATCAGATTTTCTCAACTTCAGCGACACGACACGTCCCTGATTCCTCACAGAAGCTATTCGCCGTCGAACAAGCCAAGATCAGCTAGAGCAAGCCTTTGAAAACAGCGGACAGCGCCTTCGACTTCCCTGAAGCTGCTCCTCTTCTGTCGCTGCTCTCCTGTGGCCATCCGGCGAGACATCATATATATCCTTTACTGCTGCTGTTGTGCTCGCATTCAGCTTTGTAAAAGGGCTATTTTTCTAGGCGTTGTTTCAAATGCCTTATTCCACATGCACCTTGTGCGGAATTGATCTGCACGAGGACGACGGGCACGTGGAGTGCGCCAGATGCCTGGGCCCCATCCACATGGAAGCTGCACTGCCGCGGGCTGTCCTCACTGCGAGGGCCTTCCCATCTCGACGCTGTGGAGGCGGTTAGCTCTCTTCCGAGACGGCGACACTGGCCTTCCTATTCTTCCTTTCTCTGCACTACTTCAGCCGCGGAAAAAGAAGCGTCGCAGCCAACGGCAGCCCGAGCTGATGGAGTTAAGCGAGCACACGTCGGCCGCGTCCCCGCTTGGCTCGCTCACTTCCTCTCAACCCTCTCTGGTCCTGTTCACTCAGGCAGACCAGCGCCCCTCCCCACATGCGACAAGCCTCGTCTCCTTTGGCGGGTCGGATCACGAACACGACAGCCTCTCCATTACTGCGTCAGATGAATGGCCGAGCTCGGCTGACCCCGCCCTTTCACAGTCCTGTGAAGCTAGCATGACAGCTACCGCTACCAGGACGAATTCGGATGCCGAGATGCTGCGCATCCTCACTGCGGCCGTTGCAGACCTCGGTCTCGACTGGACTTTGCCCGAGGATCCCCCGAGGAGTCGTTTAGATGGATGGTTTCTGCCAGGGCGCCAGCAGGCCCCCCGCCACAGACCAGTGCCTTCCTTCCCTGAGGTTCATGACGAACTCACAAAGTCATGGCGCGCACCGTACTCGGCTCGCATAAGCTCGTCCTCTTCCACCACGCTCTTCTCTGTTGATGGCGTGGCAGAAAAAGGATATGAGAAGTTGCCGCCGCTCGAGGAAGCTGTCGCCACCCATCAGTGCCCACCCACCGCTGCTGGCTAGAGATCGAGGGCGGTGCACCCCTCTAAGCCCTGCCGAAATACCTCAGCCCTTGCTGGACGCGCGACCAGTCGAACCACAAACGCTGTGCGCGTTCGTGGTAGTCACAGTGAGCTGAACTGTGACTATCGACCAGAACGTAGCACGGCGTTCGTAGTTCGACTGGTCGAGACTGTTTTCCAAAGATGGCTCCTGCTTGTTTACGTGAAGTGTACTGTCTTTATAAAGTATCTTCTTATTAAACTGTCTTTACACTTACAAAGTTCTTAATGTTTCGGTTTGCAGGTAGGGACCCTCGTTTATGCTACCGTGTTAGTGTCTGGCTATTTTGAGCCTTGTTAGTGGTATTAACTAGCGATTTTTATTTTTACTTATTCTATGCCCCATACACTAGCTATAAGCTAATCTGTGGTTAACTAAAACTAACGTTAAAACTGGGTACATTCGATTATCATGAAAACGCATCCCAGAGAACAGTCGACTCTCTCGGTACCCATGTGTTATTTAGCCCTAGGTTCATATTTTGCCGGAATTGTCCTTGAACGTTATTTATTCAAATATTATTTATATATTTATTTATAAACTCCTTAGTGTTTATAAATAAATAAAATAAATAAAAAAAAGCCCTGTGTGTTTATATATTTCCTTTTAAGACCTGGGGCCGTATTCACAAAGCATTTTATCGTACCACTAGGAGTACTCCTAAATCGCACTAAAAGATTTTAGCTAGGAGTTTTCTCTTAAAAGTTATTCACAACGCCTTTCAGACCTACTCTTAGTAAAGAAAAATGACAACTCCTAAATTAAGAGTGAGTCTTTGTTGCTATGGATGACGTCATTACTCATGCACGAGCTTGACTGAAGTGACCACCTTGATTGGCTGATGATTGTAACGCGGGAATGATTCCAAACACCTCCCCTACGATGATGAGTGACAGGTGACAGGTCTGAGAATGCGTGCACTACACAAGTAGTGCGAAGGACGGAAGATGATGAATAACTGAATAAATAGCCTAAATGAATAAAGAGTAAGGGGAAAACAAATAGCCTAGTAGCCTAATGAAACATATGGATTGATGCAATATCTTTGCAACATTATTGAATTAATCTGTCACTATATTCCTCTGCCTACGTTTGCAAAGAGAAGAACATTTTAATTTGTTTCAGAATGAAACGTTACAATTAGTTTACATGCAGTGAGTACCCTAGTTTTGGTTGTTGTCAGTGGCGATTGCATCCCTAGTTATGCCTACAATGCAAAATTGTTCCCTCGCGATTGGAATCTGTACCCGCCGCATACGCATTTCAAAACATCGCAACGTGAAATGCCACAAAAAGCGGTTTGTGAATAGGTCTAAGTGAGTTAGGAGTCCTCTCGACTTCTTTTAAGCTGTCCCAGGCTTAGGTGCTACTTTTAGGGCTAAAATGCTTCGTGAATTAAGTAGTCAAAACAACTAAGGCTGCGTTCGGAATCGCATACTCAATGAGTAGGTACTTAATTTCAATTACTTAACGAGCGCTAAAAGAGTAGGTACTTAATGGCCAAATCTCGTTAAGTATGAATGCGATCCGGACATCATTCGCCATGTTGACGTTACATGTGACCTATGACGTTTTCACAAGCGCAACAATTTAAAAGTCATGAGCGACAGGTGCACTAACAGCTGATTGCATCAGTAACTCGACAACTTTACTAGAACGGTTTAGTTCAGCGTTTGAAATGGTTGGCATGTCTGCAAATTAAGGTGTGCACAAAGGAGATGTCGGGCAGGTGCTCGACGATCTCGCCTTTGGAGAAGACTGATGATTTTATTCTCAAACAAAGCATGTATTACTACTTAAACCATTAAGATTACCCCAGAAAGAATTTCATTACTAGCTCATCCCAACACTTATGCACAATAATTATGACAAATGCTGTGACCAACAGTTAATTATATAACATTATTATAATATACATTATTAATTATGTAGTTTTGTAAAACAAGCAAACTTTTGTATTATCATATGACCTAGCTATGCATGAATACACGCTAGACAAATGCAGATGATGTAAATATATTTTTATTCATGAAATTCATATTTTATTTACTGACAACAATATGAAACATGAATAAAAATAAGTGAATGAATAAAAGAAATCATCACAATAAATAAATACATATACAAGTCAATACCACATGAAACATTGTTTTTGATTGTTTTGTTCTAACAAACTATGATGTATTTATTGCAGGCAGTGAACCCCACATCATACTGCCATCTCAATAGAGCTGTTCCCATTTTGCGGCTTTATCTTGATGAGGCAGCTGACCACCGTGCCCACCTTCGCCTGTCTATGCCGTCCATCAGGTCCCTGATTGCTGCAGTCAGACCTGGATCTGACCTTGGATGGGAACGGGAGATTGAGGTCCTTGTGTTCCTGCACTGGCTGGCCCATGCAGCATCCTACAGGGTGGTGTAGCAGACCTTCGATATCCCAAAGACCTCTGTGCATGACATTGTGCACAGAGTGAGCAAGGCCATCATGGGAATTTTGAGGAGGGTGATCTGCTTTCCGACCGGAGATGACCTGGAGGCAGTGGGAGCAGGATTTGCACAGCTGTCTGGGTCACCAGCTTTCAGCAGAGTAGTTGGTGCAATAGACGGCTGTCATATCCGTATCAAACCTCCAGCAAATAACTCCCACTGTTACTTCAACAGGAAGCTGTTTCACTCCATCCAACTCCAGGCCATCTCTGATCACCGGGGGAAATTCCTTGATGTCTTTGTGGGATATCCTGGGTCTGTGCACGATGCCAGGGTGCTGAGGAACAGCCCTGTGTATGCTGTCAACCTTTACCCACCTGCAGGCAAGTGCATCCTCGGGGATGGAGGCTATCCTTGCCTGAGTGCACCCATCTGCCTCATCACCCCTTACAGAGAGCCTGTACAGAACCCTGTGCAGGCTCGTTTCAACAGCAAGCACTCCCGTGCCCGCAACATCGTGGAGAGAGCTTTTGGGATGCTGAAGACACGCTGGCGCTGCATTTTCTTCAAGGCCTTGGAGGTGAGCCCTGCCTTCGTGCCTTAGATTGTTGCGTGCTGCGCTGTGCTTCACAATCTCGCTCTAGCCAATGGGGACATCGTTGAGCCAGAGGATGAGGAAGACCATGATGACGGCCCCCCTGATCCCCACAACCTTGCAGCAAGAGTGGGAGAACAAGTGCGGGACAATCTGGCTGCTGCAGTGTCTGCTCCAAACATCCCTGTGCCGGCTCTCCATGAGCATGACTACCTTTAAAACATCAGGAAAGATAAAAATGTTTTAAAATTCATGTTGTCAGCATTAAGTTTCTTGACAAATGTCATTTTATAGGTTTAAAATTACATGCAAATATGTGTTAGAGCTTTAAAACCTTTTGTAGTGTAGAGGGATAAACCAATGAACTGGTTAGAAGAAGATTGCTGGTCAATCAGCAAGGCTCTTTACTCCAGGTTTGTCCAGGGTCATTGTCCCTGTAAATAAATGGAGTTAATCACTTTTGATAAAAAATATGTCAAATGCATAAATGTGATTGATATTTGTAAAGCATTTTTTGAACCAGTCATGGGCATAAACAGTCAAAGCTGCTTAGTTTGTCAAGGAATTACTATAATGCAAAATGCATACATAAATTTACTACAATTTATATTTGGTGGGTTAAAGGGTTAGTTCACCTCAACATATCAATACAGCAATTATTTACGGTTTACTATTTACTTATTTAATGTTTTTTATTGTTTAAATACAAAAGGGAATTTTTGTCAAGTTTGTTCTGCTGGTTTCATACAATATCAGTCAATGGAGCCCAACTTTCAGAAGCTTCATGGCATTATTTAATGACGCTTTTGAAGCTTCTGAAAGTCCATTGACTGATATTGTATTAAACCAAACAGTACAAACCTGACCAAAATCACCTTTTGTGTTCAGGAAAACAAAAAAACAGAGGGATCAAACAACATCAAGGCGAGTAAATAATGACTATTGAATTATTACTATTATGATTTATTTGCTTGGGTTAAGTAACCCTTTAGTCACTATTTTACTGTGTGTAATTTGTGTAAACAGTCTCAAGTTCAGCTTTGGTCATGGAGGGCTATTATCCAGCAGAGTTTTTCCAACCCTAATTATACACCCCTGAATCAATTTAAACCAATTAATAACTGACTACTTGAAATTTACTGACAGGTGTGCTGGAACTGAACCCTCCATGACCTGCCTTTAAGATCCTTGCATGAACTCTGTAAACCTTTAAAAGTCATATAATACACTCCAGTAAAACCAGTGTTTTAAAGTGTTTTTTCTTCTTACATTACACCATACATTCACTAATTATTAATCAACGTTTCATAAATATTTAATTTATGAATTTGATTACAATCTTAAAGTATCACTAAATTTCTAGAAGTCTATAATGTACTGTGAATGCCTAGGAATAGTTTGTTTTATATACATATTATTGTACAAAATTCTTAGGCCACCATTTGTAGTTGTTGCACAGTACTGTGTGTATCTATCTATCTATCTATATATATATATATATATATATATATATATATATATATATATATATATATATATATATATATTCCCATTTTTATTCACAAATTTAATTCACATCAGCCCAAATGTGCAAAAGATCAGAAGATGTTTTTTGTCAAATAATTTATTTTTTGGCGAGCATCTGAAGAACAGAAAGGAACCTTTCATCCCTTTCGTTGGTTTCTCTTTCTCTCCTTTCCTCTCTCTCGACTGCCTCCCGGTGCCATCTCTCTTCTCTTTCTCTTACTTCTCTTTCTTGTCTTTCCTCTCTCTCTCGTCTCTCCCGTTCTCTTCTGTCCTCCTTTTCTCACCACAGCCTCTCCTCCCTCTCAGCTGCCTTCCGCTCTCTCTCCTCTTCTCGCTCCTCCATGTCCCGGATCAGCTCCTCCACATCTATAGCCCTTTTCCTGGCTCTTGCTGGCTCTGGCCTCACTGAGGATGAAGAGAGCACAGCAGCATCCGGCCCACATGAGGCAACGAGGGCAGGAGGAGAGATGGAGGGTCTGCCCCCAATTGCCTCATCCATGGCAGTGTACCACTTCCAGGATGCTGCTGTGGCCTCTCCATCCTCAGTGCTCACCCCCGTCTGCGGACATTTCAGATCCTGCAAAAATGCACAAGCATGATACAAAAGCAGTCATTTTAACAGCACAATATTTAATCATTTAATTTATGTATTAGAAGTAACAAAATGATCTTACTTTGTATTTTTGTTTCAGGTTTTCCCATTTTCTTTTAACAAACGCCGCCGTCACCCTGCCTTGCAGGCTCTGCTCCTCCACAAAAGATCTGCAGCAAGAGAGAAATCAAGAATTAAAAAGTTATATCTCTGTTTGAAAATACAATAATTGAAATGTACTGCAAATAAAGTATTCAATTGATTTTTAAATATTTCTGTATCTTCACTCAAAGCCTTTGATGGCAGCATTACGCTTTCCGGTGAAGAGCGCTTCATGAGCCACTCTCCACCGGATAAGCAGCCGCGTGTGCTCATCCGTCCCTGTAACATCCAGACAAGACTCACGTTACCTCTGTGATTTATGAGCTCAATACTACATTTACATGTTGAGGTTGTTGCTAATAAATAGCTTTTTATCCATCATAAATGTTCAACAATTTTTCAACAGTACTAATGGATAAATGAAATAGATTACTTATGTTTAGTTACTTTATGTAAAATGCATTAAACTAATAAAAACAGTGTTAACAACAGTGAATTCTCCTAAACAATAGTACACACACGTCACTCAGATGTCTATTTCATATCAGTTACACGTAGTAATCTTGCCAGATTTTGAATAAATATTTAGTAATGGTATTTCAGATGTATACGGTTTAAAATGTATGCAAATACAGTTTAAAGACGTATGTGTCCTTATGGAGCTCCTCTATCCAATAAAATGTGATTTACGGCAAAATCACAAATTTACCATATTATATAGCGTCTTTGCACCTTCAACAGTTCAACAATTTACTGTACAGAAAGTTAGTTCAACACATGTGATTTGGTTTGTATTTGTAATACTCACATTTGAAAACACTCTCGTCCACCCTTTCCGTCATGTTTGAGTATGAAATATCTACTTCTTCTTGTTCTTTTTTATATCGTATCCTCTCGCGTGGCCTCCTGGGATAGATGAGTACAAGCTGAAAAACACTCAAATGTCTGGGCGAAAGCAGGAGATCATCCGGGAACTTCTCGCCTACTCTTTTAGGAATACTGATGTTTTGAACGTACTGCTTCCCTCACGTACTGTTTTCGCCTACTATATAGTAGGAAAGTAGGCATATTCGAACGCACTATCGTCCAAATCTCGCGATAATTAGTACGTCAACCAGGTAATTCTCGCCTACTCTTTTATGAATACTGAGGATTCGAACCTACTTTTTCGCTCGCCTACTCTTTTCGCCTACTATATAGTAGGGAAGTATGCGATTCCGAACGCAGCCTAAGAGTCCTAAAGTTACGAGTGACACGCCCATTATTTTTAGGAGTTGCCCCTAAATTCGCCGGTTAGGAGCTACTTTTAGCCTTAAAATTCTTTGTGAATACGGCCCCTGGTCTTTTTGTTATAAAATAAAGTTATTCAGATGAATAAAAAGATAAATAAAAAAAAAACACAGAAAAGCTCACAGGATTAGTCCTGCAAGATTTGTATGTTGGCATGTATTTACTCATAACAAATCTGAAATAAAATTACCAATGTGCTCTAGTTTTCAAATAGTTTCAATAAAGACGAAAAAATATTTGTATTTTCCCATGTGAGAAGTGCAGATAATAACGAGTTTAGCTACTCCTAAAGATACTCCAAACTAATCTGTTGATTGGTTAACATAACATAAAGCCATAAGTATGAATTTGCAAGAAAAAAAAAACATTTATAACATCTGTTATCATTAAACAAAATAGATTTTAATATTAAAATATATACGGCTGCTTGACCAAATCAATGCTAAGACTTTTGAACAGTGAGCATACTACTGCTTCCTTAAATGCTAATATGTACTCACACTGAATAAAGAATAAAAAATAATGTATTTTAATTAATCCCCAAAAATTATTTTGTGTGCTTTTTGTCCAGTAATCATAGTATAAAAAAGAAACTATCTTAAATGAAATGGCAGCTGTCATGATAAGAGTTGTAACACCTGAACCTAATAATTGAATAGTACATGTTCCCATGACAACTGATTGTCTGGAAACAATTGGTACATGGCAGTTGCTGGCACTATAAAGAGTCCCGTCAGGCAACACTAATATGTGTTGGAGGTCAAGTATGTTTTAATTTATGAATTTGTATTAGTGTTGTGTTTTTGTTTGACCATGGAGAATACCACTAGCCGACTCTTATGGTATGGTGCTAAATTGTAGTATGTGGCATTTGCTAACAAGTGGCATTCATCTAACTTTTTTTCCTTTCTTTTTTTTTTTTTTTGTCTACAGTTTTTCTTTGGCACTTCTCAGTCTTTGTATCTGTGACCATTTTGGAAGTGGTAAGGTTTGTCCAGGCAAGTTCTATAATTCATGTTTGCTAGCATGTCTGTTTGATTCTTTCTTTTCCCTTATTTTCTTCTAGTTGGTGGCTTTGTCAGGAGTGGTTATCCTGTATACTATGAGGCTGGTTTCCCCATGCAGGATGTGAAGCCACAGGGTTCCTACAGCTGGTATGGCGCTGATGTATCAAATACCATTAGTCCTCAAAGATCAAGGAGTAACACTTACAGTGCTGCACAAGTTAAGGGTGTCAAGTCTTTGGTCAAGCCTTCACAGCAGATAAATGAGTCCTCACATCCCAGCTATCAGTTAGGGCAAGCCAGCTTTGGATTTGGACTTGTGCCATTACTGAGTGGCCAGCAACTAGTGCAGTCACGTGATGGTTCCACAGTTCAGCCTAGTGGTGTGCAGCTAACACAGGCAAGATACTACCTTGTGGCTGAGCCTAACCTCCAACAATCAATTCAAGCCAGCAGGCAGAACTCTGAACAAGCTGTCTCACAATCTGTGGACCAGTCCAGCAGCCTGCAATCAGCCCAAGCCAGCTCACAGTCTGTGGAAGCATCAGGTAGCCTGCTGTCAGTCCAAGCCAGCTCACAGTCTGTGGACCAGTCTGGCATCCAACAACCAGCCCAAGCCAGTTTTCAGTCTGTGGAACCATCAGGTAGCCTGCTGTCAGCCGAAGCCAGCTCACAGTCTGTGGATCAGTCTGGAATCCAACAACCATCTGAAGCCAGCTCACAAACTGTTGAACTGTCAGGTAACCTGCTGTCAGCCGAAGCCAGCTCACAGTCTGTGGACCAGTCTGGCATCCAACAACCAGCCCAAGCTAGCTCCCAGTCTGTGGACCAGTCTGGCATCCAACAACCAGCCCAAGCTAGCTCCCAGTCTGTGGACCAGTCTGGCATCCAACAACCAGCCCAAGCTAGCTCCCAGTCTGTGGACCAGTCTGGCATCCAACAAGCCCAAGCTAGCTCCCAGTCTGGCATCCAACAACCAGTCCAAGCTAGCTCACAGTCTGTGGACCAGTCTGGCATCCAACAACCAGCCCAATCCAGCTCACTGTCTGGCCTGCCGTCAGCACAAGCTAGCTACCAGGTTGTGCCCCAGCTTGGTTCCCAAAAACCTACACAAACTGGCTCCCAATCAGTGAACTGGCCCAGTGGTCTGCAGTTAGCACAAGCTAGATACCATTCTGTTGTCTGGCCTAGTGGCCAACATCCAGGACAGGCCCGCTACCAATCTGTGATGCAGTCCGGTGGCCTGCAGACAGCACAAACCCACTACCAGTCTGTGTCCCAGACCAGCGGTCTGCAATCAGGCCAAGCCAGTTACCAGTTTGTGTCCCGGCCCAGCAGTCTGCAGTCAGCACAAGCCCGTTACCAGTCTGTGTCCCAGCCCAATGGCCTGCAGTCAGCCCAAACCAGCTACCAGTCTGACATCCAACAACCAGCCCAAGCCAGGTCTCAGTCTGTGGAACCATCAGGTAGCCTGCTATCAGCCCAAGCCAGCTCACAGTCTGTGGATCAATCTGACATCCATCCAGCCCAAGCCAGTTTACAGTCTGGCCTGCCGTCAGCACAAGCCAGCTACCAGGTTGTGCCCCAGCTTGTTTCTCAAAAACCTACACAAACTGGCTCCCAATCAGTGAACTGGCCCAGTGGCCTGCAGTTAGCACAAGCTAGATACCCATCTGTTGTCTGGCCTAGTGGCCAACATCCAGGACAGTCCCGCTACCAGTCTGTGGTGCAGTCCGGTGGCCTGCAGTCAGCACAAGCCAGTTACCAATATCTGTCCCGGCCCAGTGGTCTGCAGACCGCACAAACCCGCTACCAGTCTTTGTCAAGGCCAAGTGCTCTGCAGACAGCACAAACCCGCTACCAGTCTGTGTCTCAGCCCAGTGGCCTGCTGTCAGCCCAAGGCAGCTCACAGAATGTGGACCAGTCTGGCATCCAACAACCAGCCCAAACCAGCTCACAGGATGTGTACCAGTCTGGCATCCAACAACCAGCCCAAGCCAGTTCTCAGTCTTTGGAACCATCAGGTAGCCTGCTGTTAGCCCAAGCCAGCTCTCAGTCTGTGGATCTGTCTGGCATCCAACAACCAGCCCAAACCAGCTCTCAGTCTGTTGAACCGTCAGGTAGCCTGTTGTCAGCCCAAGCCAGCTCGCAGTATGTGGACCAGTCTGGCATCCAACAACCAGCCCAAGCCAGCTCTCAGTTTGTGGATCAGTCTGGTATCCAACAACCAGCCCAAGCCAGCTCTCAGTCTGTTGAACCGTCAGGTAGCCTGACAGCCCAAGCCAGCTCGCAGTATGTGGACCAGTCTGGCATCCAACAACCAGCCCAAGCCAGCTCTCAGTCTGTGGATCAGTCTGGTAACCAACAACCAGCCCAAGCCAGCTCTCAGTCTGTCGAACTGTCAGGTAGCCTGTCAGCCCAATCCAGCTCGCAGTATGTGGACCAGTCTGGCATCCAACAACCAGCCCAAGCCAGCTCTCAGTTTGTGGATCAGTCTGGTATCCAACAACCAGCCCAAGCCAGCTCTCAGTCTGTTGAACCGTCAGGTAGCCTGACAGCCCAAGCCAGCTCGCAGTATGTGGACCAGTCTGGCATCCAACAACCAGCCCAAGCCAGCTCGCAGTCTGTGGAACCATCAGGTAGCCTGCTGTCAGCCCAGTCCAGCTCACAGTATGTGGACCAGTCTGGTATCCAACAACCAGCCCAATCCAGCTCACAGAATGTGGACCAGTCTGGCATCCAACAACCAGTCCAAGCCAGCTCGCAGTCTGTGGAACCATCAGGTAGCCTGCTGCCAGCCCAAGCCAGCTCGCAGTCTGTGGAACCATCAGGTAGCCTGCTGTCATCCCAATACAGCTCACAGTCTGTGGACCAGTCTGGCATCCAACAACCAAACCAAGCCAGCTCACAGTCTGGTCTGCTGTCAGCACAAGCCAGCTACCAGGTTGTGCCCCAGCTTGTTTCCCAAAAACGTACACAAACTGGCTCACAATCAGTAAATCGGCCCAGTGGTCTGCAGTTAGCACAAGCTAGATACCCGTCTGTTGTCTGGGCAAGTGGCCAACATCCAGGACAGTCCCGCTACCAGTCTGTGGTGCAGTCCGGTGGCCTGCAGTCAGCACAAGCCAGTTACCAGTCTGTGTCCCGGCCCAGTGGTCTGCAGACCGCACAAGGCCGCTACCAGTCTTTGTCAAGGCCCAGTGCTCTACAGATAGCACAAACCCGCTACCAGTCTGTGTCCCAGCCCAGTGGCCTGCAGTCATCACAAGCCCGCTACCAGTCTGCGTCCCAGCCCAGTGGTTTGCAGTCAGCACAAGCCTGTTATCAGTCTGTGGTCAAGCCCAGCAATGGCCAAGCCAGCTCACAATCTGTGGAACCATCAGGTAGTTTGCTGTCAGCCCAAGCCAGCTCACAGTATGTGGACCAGTCTGGCATCCAAACCGCTCAATCCAGTTCACAGTCTATATCCCGGCCCAGCGGTCTGCAATCAGGCCAAGCCCGCTACCAGTCTGTGTCCCAGCCCAGTGGCCTGCAGTCAGCACAAGCCAGTTACCAATCTGGCATCCAACAACCAGCCCAAGCCCGCTCACAGTCTGTGGATCAATCTGGCATCCAACAACCAGCCCCAGCCAGCTCAGAGTCTGGCCTGCCGTCAGCACAAACCAGCTACCAGGTTGTGCCCCAGCTTGTTTCCCAAAAACCTACACAAACTGGCTCCCAATCAGTGAACTGGCCCAGTGGTCTGCAGTTAGCACAAGCTAAATACCCATCTATTGTCTGGCCTATTGGCCAACATCCAGGACAGTCCCGCTACCATTCTGTGGTGCAGTCCGGTGGCCTGCAGTCAGCACAAGCCAGTTACCAATCTGTGTCCCGGCCCAGTGGTCTGCAGACCGCACAAGCCCGCTACCAGTCTCTGTCAAGGCCCAGTGCTCTGCAGACAGCACAAACCCGCTACCAGTCTGTGTCCCAGCCCAGTGGCCTGCAGTCAGCTCAAGCCAGCTCACAGTATGTGGACCAGTCTGGCATCCAACAACCAGCCCACGCCAGCTCACAGTATGTGGACCAGTCTGGCATCCAACAACCAGCCCAAGCCAGCTCTCAGTTTGTGGATCAGTCTGGTATCCAACAACCAGCCCAAGCCAGCTCTCAGTCTGTGGATCAGTCTGGTATCCAACAACCAGCCCAAGCCAGCTCACAGTATGTGGACCAGTCTGGCATCCAACAACCAGCCCAAGCCAGCTCTCAGTCTGTGGATCAGTCTGGTATCCAACAACCAGCCCAAGCCAGCTCTCAGTCTGTCGAACTGTCAGGTAGCCTGTCAGCCCAATCCAGCTCGCAGTATGTGGACCAGTCTGGCATCCAACAACCAGCCCAAGCCAGCTCTCAGTTTGTGGATCAGTCTGGTATCCAACAACCAGCCCAAGCCAGCTCTCAGTCTGTTGAACCGTCAGGTAGCCTGACAGCCCAAGCCAGCTCGCAGTATGTGGACCAGTCTGGCATCCAACAACCAGCCCAAGCCAGCTCTCAGTCTGTGGATCAGTCTGGTATCCAACAACCAGCCCAAGCCAGCTCTCAGTCTGTCGAACTGTCAGGTAGCCTGTCAGCCCAATCCAGCTCGCAGTATGTGGACCAGTCTGGCATCCAACAACCAGCCCAAGCCAGCTCTCAGTCTGTTGAACCGTCAGGTAGCCTGACAGCCCAAGCCAGCTCACAGTATGTGGACCAGTCTGGCATTCAACAACCAGCCCAAGCCAGCTCGCAGTCTGTGGAACCATCAGGTAGCCTGCTGTCAGCCCAGTCCAGCTCACAGTATGTGGACCAGTCTGGTATCCAACAACCAGCCCAATCCAGCTCACAGAATGTGGACCAGTCTGGCATCCAACAACCAGCCCAAGCCAGCTCGCAGTCTGTGGAACCATCAGGTAGCCTGCTGTCAGTCCAATCCAGCTCACAGTATGTGGACCAGTCTGGTTTCCAAGCCAGCTCACAGAATGTGGACCAGTCTGGCATCCAACAACCAGCCCAAGCCAGCTCTCAGTCTGTGGAACCGTCAGGCATTCTGCTGTCAGCCCAAGCCAGCTCACAGTCTGTGGATCAGTCTGGCATCCAACAACCAGCCCAAGCCAGCTCACAGTCTGGCCTGCTGTCAGCACAAGCTAGCTACCAGGTTGTGCCCCAGCTTGTTTCCCAAAAACCTACACAAACTGGCTCCCAATCAGTGAACTGGCCCAGTGGTCTGCAGTTAGCACAAGCTAGATACCCATCTGTTGTCTGGCCTAGTGGCCAACATCCAGGACAGGCCCGCTACCAGTCTGTGGTGCAGTCCGGTGGCCTGCAGTCAGCACAAGCCAGTTATCAATCTGTGTCCCGGCCCAGTGGTCTGCAGACTGCACAAGCCCGCTACCAGTCTCTGTCAAGGCCCAGTGCTGTGCAGACAGCACAAACCCGCTACCAGTCTGTGTCCCAGCCCAGTGCTCTGCAGACAGCACAAACCCGCTACCAGTCTGTGTCCCAGCCCAGTGGTCTGCAATCAGGCCAAGCCCGCTACCAGTCTGTGTCCCAGCCCAGTGGTCTGCAATCAGGCCAAGCCCGCTACCAGTCTGTGTCCCAGCCCAGTGGTCTGCATTCAGCCCAAGCCAGCTACCAGTCTGTGTCCCAGCCCAGCAGTCTGCAGTCAGCACAAGCCCGCTACCAGTCTGTGTTCCAGCCCAGTGGTCTGCAATCAGGCCAAGCCCGCTATCAGTCTGTGTCCCAGCCCAGTGCTCTGCAGACAGCACAAACCCGCTACCAGTCTGTGTCCCAGCCCAGTGGTCTGCAATCAGGCCAAGCCCGCTACCAGTCTGTGTCCCAGCCCAGTGGTCTGCAATCAGGCCAAGCCCGCTACCAGTCTGTGTCCCAGCCCAGCGGTCTGCATTCAGCCCAAGCCAGCTACCAGTCTGTGTCCCAGCCCAGCAGTCTGCAGTCAGCACAAGCCCGCTACCAGTCTGTGTTCCAGCCCAGTGGTCTGCAATCAGGCCAAGCCCGCTATCAGTCTGTGTCCCAGCCCAGCAGTCTGCATTCAGCCCAAGCCAGCTACCAGTCTGTGTCCCAGCCCAGCGGTCCGCAGTCAGCACAAGCCCGTTACCAGTCTGTGGACCAGCTAAGCGATCTGCAATCAGGCCAAGCCGGCTACCAGTCTGTGTCCCAGTCCAGTGGCTTGCAGTCAGCACAAGACCATTACCAGTCTGTGACCCGGCCCAGCAGTCTGCAATCAGCCCAAAGCAGCTACCAGTCTGTGTCCCGGCTGTCCAGATTCCAGGTCTTTCCTAAGCCAGAGCAGACAAGTTACAAGTCTCTTTCCAGTCTTTGTTCCAAACCTTTGGAGCAGCCCAGTAAAATACCACTTCAAGCTATGAGTCTGCAGTCTGTCCAGCCTGGCTTTCAAGATCCAGCACCTCTGTACTCTCAGACTACTTAAAATAAGCAGTTATCTCCAGGCATATTGAGGTTGTTGCATCAAGTGAAGTCATAGCTGCATACTTTGCCTTGATTTCTTAATTTAGTGTTTTGTTTTTACAAAAATAAACAAACCTGTAACCTCAAGTGTTTACTGGGAGTCTTAATATTGTTTGTACTGCATTAGCGTGACCTCATCTTTGTTTAACATTATCTGCTTTTTTCTCTTACGTTTACCTGTAGATAAGTTTTGGTCGATCAGATCAAAGTGCATGCTAAACGGGTGTAAAGGTGTCTAAAATGTTGAGCTTATCCACTTTCAACAACTTCCAGAGGTGGACAAATGTGTTTGACTAGATTGCTTTCATAGTGTAAATGCTCATTAGGTGGACTGTTCAAATGGCCCAATGCATTAACTTTATGAGAAGCATGCCAGCTTTATGACCGTTTAAGTGTGCTATTAGTTTACTTTTTAAATTTATATATAGTGTATATATACCTTATTAACTTAAAAAAATACTAAAATTGCACTTGAGTATACTTGACATGCTGACAAAAGTGTAAGTATATTTGGGAAGAAGCTGCAGTAAGTGATAGATTGCTTGGGAAAATGTAAAATGATGCAATCATCTAGCAAACATATTTTTAAAACTGCTTAACATTACAGAATGAAATGTTGGCCCAGGAAGGGTGGCTTAATGACTCTGAAACTTTAGGGATGTTGATGGACTATCTATTCCATCTATTTTGATCATTCTGAATCTGATCTGGATGTAGTCTTTGACAATTTAATTTTCTGAGCTTTTTGTTTAAAATGTTGCTTTTTTTTAAATGAAATGTAGCAAATTAGCTCAAAAGATCATAAATTATGATTTATAATTATATTTGAATGTTTTAGAATTGACTAGCAGAATTAATAGTATAATTATTTAATCAGTTCATCCAATGAACAGAAAGCACTATCAATTCTAGGAAATAAGTTATTTTCCTGGGCAAGAAAGAATAACTTTTTCCAGCTAAAGTAAACAAAATACTAGCAGTTTAATAACATAGGTATAGCTAGATCAAGATGTTTAAGTGACTTTGATCTTTTTGTGAATGGCAAACACAGAGACAATCAAGCTTGGATATGATGGTTTAATAAACAAAAATACGATAGGCTTCACAATCAGGGTCACCTTAAAGGGGGCACAATAACTTACAACGCATCTAAAGGCTGCGAACGGGTACTTGCATTGACTTTGGTTGCTGAACAAGTCCATATGCAGAAGATTCTTGATGATTTTGCCAGGAGTGCGCTGAAGCGTTTGTTTGGGTTCTTGGGGTGGTCCACGTTGAGTCCAAAGAAATTAACTTGGTCCACATCGAATTCAAAGAAGTTAACTTCAAGATGAAGTTGCCGGAATAAAGCAGGAAATGTTGTCTCAAAGAGATTGAGCAAAGATCTGAACTTATCAGACACTCTTAAAGGTCCTTAAAGGTCCTCTTAGTTCACACCTATTTGGTGAGGTGACCAATCAAAGATGACCGAGAGAAAGTCTTTGTTCCATCTTATCTCTATAAGATTCATATCTTATCTCGAGAATTTGTGCAGTCTTTACACAAAAGTATGGTAAAAAATAACATGATGCAATTTATCATAACATATTGTACACCATTGATTATAAAATCAAAAGAGAGTTATTTTGATACCAAGAAAGATGGGGATTCGAAGACATTAAAGCAGTGACACATCATCTTTGGATATCAACATTTGAAAGTTACTCTAACATGACTAAAGAATCATAACTAGTCATAAATAATAAAACATAGGGCATGCATAAAACACAGGAGAAATACTATAAACATTTGGGAAAGTTTGTGGGTAAGAATGGAGTAAATGTCCTTTGTGTATTGGAGCTTGTCTCTATATCTTTTACCAAATGGCTAGTGTCTCCTGTGCTGTCTTTTGAGGTTTGTAGACAGTCTCTTGCTGAGATCGTTCAGTGGAGCCGAGGTGATAACAGCCAGAAGAGAACTGGGGCCCGTTTCAATAAGGAGGTTCAACCAACTCTGAGTTAAAACTTGAACTCTGAGTTGACTTACCCTGAGATGGGAAACTCTGAGTTTTCGGTTTCAGAACAGCTGAAATTAGTAAGTTCAATTAACTCTAAGTTGACTGACTCTGATGCTGCATCCTAATTCGCATACTATCCATCCTAAATAGTATTCGAAAATAGAACTAGTACGTCCCAAATCATAGTATGTTGAAATGAGTGTTCCAAAGAGACCCGGATGGTCTACTATATCCGGTCAGAATCCGAAGTGCAGATCGATGCACACTCTAACGGCAGATATTGCCCACAACCCATCGCGCGTTGGATGAGGATTCGGTTAGAACTACAAACACGAGTGAAAAGTGTTAAAAAACTACAGACATGGAGGATGCGTAATATGTCCGTTAAATATGACGAAGTAGTATGTCCCAAAGCTTGCCTACTCTTTTGCTACACACTCAAAAGTATGTACTTTTTCTTCACAAAAGAAAACGTACATACTGAAACGTACATTCTGAAAACGGGACGCAGCATGAGTTAAGGGCGTGCACCACAACTATAAAAAGCCATTATCAATGGAGCGCAGATATTATGAGTCACCATGGTAACAGCGCCAGACAAAAAGAGGTCTGCATATTTCTCACCAGCAGTACGCAAACATTTTTTTTTTTAAACAACAGGGCAGCAGCGGCGATCGAGAGTTAGTTTGGGAGAAAATAGTTGCTCGAGTCAATGCGTAAGTTTACATTTTAATTACGGTTATACAGTGTTGGGTGTAATTACCAAGTAATTTAAATACTGTAATTTAATTAAAGGGATTACTCTTAATTCTTATGTAATATAAAGTAAAATATGATGTCATTGCATTAAATACTGCACAGACTATAGAACAATTCTGTATAAAACAATAGTGGATTTAACATTTTTTAAAGGTATATTTTTAATGTAACCTTCTCTATCTATACACTTTGGTCAATTCAAGAATAATTCATGAAATTGTATATTGTTAATTTGAAAGCATTAAAAGTGCAGTTTGTCTCTTTTTGTATTGTTCAAGTGGTTGAGGTTGATATGGGATTTATAAAGTAATTAGTAATAAGTAGACCATTACTTTCTAGAGATAGTAATTATTACATTAATCTAATTACACTGTTGGAGATGTCATTTGTAGTTAGTAATTAATAACTATTTTAGAGTAACTTACCCAACTGTTATAATATCAGAGGTGAAACTGGAAGAACAGTATGTTATTCAACCTAATTGGTGCAATCCTGCAGGCATTTAAAGAACATGGCAGTGTAACCAGTCTGCAGCTGACCGCTGTTACGTTTCTCTCTCACTCTGTGTTGTGTATAAGGACCAGGACACTGTTATTGCAGTTCACCAAATGGGGATGTTTATTCACAGTCACGCCCAGCAACTTCTCACCAACTGTAGAGCTGCAATCAACATCAGTAAAGTTGACAAATCATGTGAGCATCTCATGAACTCTTTCACCTCTCCCCAGCGTGTACTATACAAACTGGTATGTGTAACAATAAGGCAAAATACACATAACATTAAACACAATACAAGAATGTAAAATGCAATAAAAGTGGAATACCTGCAATCAACATCAGTAAAGTTGACAAATCATGTGAGCATCTCATGAACACTTTCACCTGTATGATACAACACTAGTTAATAAACGCTAATACATAATACAGCCCACACAATATATCTTCAAATTATTGATCCACTCATGCATATAACATTCAACAGAACACACTATACTGCCTCAGTACTGCTTACAAAAGGATATTGAATCAATTTATACACTTTGCAAACTTCATTTTCTAATAAATCGAAGAGCTCAGGAAAACGCTTACCTCTCCCCAGTGTGTACAATACAAACTGGAGAAAGGCCCGCGCACACTTCAAAATGGCACCAGGACAGCGGCAGGAAAAAATGTCAAAATAAAAGTCTCTAGACAGAATCAACATATTTTGGAAATAAATCAGTAATAAAATATGGATTTTAGTGAAAAAAAAACAACAATACATTAAACTCGGACTGTACTTATTATAACTCGTTACATTCACCCCTTCCAAATTTCACTAAAATCCGTACGGAATCCAAATCAAATAACAACTGGTACAGGTCTGCAATGAAACATTCACTAGTTCAACTTGTGAGTTACCCACTAATAGGTCAAGAAAACCCTCAGGGTGATCAAACCTAAGATCATCTTGGAACAATACGGTGCCTTGTACACCATAATATGACCTGACCCTTGTGTTTCACATTTGGAATCAAAATGTCTCTTCACATCATACAAAAAGAAAACACAGCAGTATACTCTTTAGAACAGAGAAAGGAATGACCCAGTTCTCTTTTTCAGACTACTTCCCACATCTTGGAGGTAAAAGGGTTACTGAACCATTGACTCAATTAATCTGTTCACTTTCTTAACAACTCTACCTGCACGTGTCCTAACACCCTGAACGTCAGTAACAGAAACTTGGGTATCAGTGTCAGTTTGAGTGTCAATCAGAACTTGTGCTCGTGTATGTGTATCTGTGTCACAGTCAATGTTAACATCAGGAGAAGATGGACTGGATTCAGCTTCACTCTTGAGGAAGATCCCTGCTACTATTCTCTTCAATGTGCAGCTGGTCACAAGACTCTTTTCCCTTTGAACTGAAGTGGTCTGTCCCCACAGCTTCCTCAACATCAGCATTCTGAACTACAGGCCTTTCAGAGTCTCTGTTCACCCATCTCCTAGTTCTCTCCTCCGGATCTGTTGGTTCTAAGTCATCCGCACAGGACTCACTTCTGACACTACGTGACTCACACTCTGAATCTTCTGCAGAGAGCAGAATGCTTTCCTCCTCATCAGGCAAATCAACAGGTAGGAAACTAATGTCTAACACCAGGTTCCTGCGCACTCTTCACATTCCCTTTCTCGTCCTCTAGCTTATAAAAATGTGTTTCTGCAGGTTCCGATCCACTACAGTGTACACCACAGGGTCCCACTTATCCGCTAGTTTCCTCTTTCTCCTTTATTCGCCACCAACACACGGTCCCCAATATTCAGACACGTCCCTCTGACTTTCTTGTTGTAACCTTTTGCTTGTTTCCTCTGCTCTTTTTCAGAATGTCGCTGCGCAATCTCAGGCGCCTCATGGAGGTATGACATCAACGATTTCAGGTAAGTACCACGATCAACAATCACAGGGTCATGTAGCACCTGTCTGAGCATAACACCGACAGTCTTGGTACACGACCAAACATAAGCTGAAATGGAGCGTACCCAGTTGTCTCATGGACCGTAGCGTTGTAGCCAAAAGTCAGCGTTTGTATTTGCTCTGGCCATTTGTGCTTCTCTTTTAGAGGCAGAGTTCGGAGCATACTTCCTAAAGTCCGATTAAACCTCTTTACTGCTCTGTTTCCCATGGGGTGGTACGCGGTGGTGTGAGACTTCGCGACTCCTGATAGTTTCAACAACTCTGTTACTCTCGAAGTTGGCTCCCTGGTCGGTGTGGATGCGACTCGGGAATCTGTACACACAGAATACACAATCCCACAGCTTCCTTGCAACTTGTTTGGCACACTGATTCGCACAAGGGAAGGCATGAGCCAACTTCGTGAAATGGTCTGTTACAACAAGTACATCCACAGATCGTTTTTTCCCATCCTCCGCAGACCAGAAGTCCAGGCATACCAGCTCCATGGGCATAGAGGTCTTAATACTTTCAAGAGGGGCCCGCGCAGATGGTTCGAGAGCCTTGGTTAGGATGCATCTTTGACAGCACTTGATGTATTCACACACATCGTTTCCCATTCCCGGCCAGAAGAAACGTTGGTGGGCTAGATGAATGGTTCTTGCTTGCCCCTGATGACCCGCAAGATCATGTACACCCTTTAAAGCCTGCCCCTTGAGGCTAGAAGGTAAGACCAGCTGATACCGCTTCTGTTTACTGTGTGAATCTTGTGTGACTCTGTGCAGTATTCCATCCTTGAGCTTTAATTTGTCCTACTGCCTGAAAAGAGATAAAGTTCTGGAACTCATGTTGACCTTCTCCCGCCTCGATGGTTGACGATTCAAATTCACAAAGAATGTCACTCTTGAAATGACTGAATCAACCGCTTGCATTTCACGAATTTCATCCGCAGCGATCGTCAGAAGGGTGTCAATACCAGCGGGTATTAAATCTTGGTAAGACTGAATTAGCTGCACAGCTCTTGCTTGTGAAGTCTCTTCCCACTGATCATGTAAACTTAAACATGCTTTGATAGTGACACTGTCAGAAGGTAAGACAAGACAGGACTGAAGACAGATCTGTACATTCTGAGCTCCTTGACGAAAAGCATCTCGAAATCCATCTCCATCAACCGCTTCGGCCTCCACAAGTAAATCATGATATCGCTCCTTCATTAGCCTGCTGCTCACGGTCTTGACAAAAGGGTCTCTAATCAGAGCATCTGCCACCACGTTTTTCTTCCCTGCTATATGCTTCAGTTCAAAGGAGTAAGCTGCCAGTTTGGACACCCAACGCTGCTCACATGCAGCGAGTTTGGCCTTGGACATGATGTACGTGAGCGGATTGTTGTCTGTCCATACTGTGAATGTTTGACCCTTTCAACCAATGGCTAAACTTCTCACACACGCTCCATTTGAGTGCCAGAAACTCAAGCTTATGAACTGGATAGTTCCTCTGTGATTTGCTCAGTGTCTTGCTTGCAAACGCGATTGGACGAGCTCGCTCTTCGCCCGCAGGCACTTGGGATAATGCAGCTCCCAGTCCACCCAGTGAGGCATCAATCGCTAGAATCAGAGGCCGAGTAAAATCAGGGTGCGCTAAAACCACACTTTGAAGCAGACTCTCCTTGAGGCAACAATGCGCTATCACACTCCGAAGTCCAGTCCGTGGGCTTGAGCTTCCTGTAAGTTCCCGCTTTAAGGTCTCCCTTGATTCCTCTTTTCCTCCTCTGTCCAGCCGTAAGGGCAAAAAGCGGCTTTGCCAAAGTAGAACATCCAGGAATGAAATGTTGGTAATATAAGATCATACAAAGAACTGATCTGATCATCTGCACTGATGGAGTACATTTGTCTTCTTCCATAAGATCTTCCTTAGACAGCTTCGAGATAACCTTGACTTTGGCTGGATCTACTGAAACTCCATCCCTGTCTATGATGTGACTCAGGAATTTTACAGAGGTTCTCAGTAGGTGGCACTTCTTAGGGCTCAGCTTAAGATTGTACTGCCTCAGACGACTGAACACAACCTCCAGTCTTTCCAACGCTTCCTGCTCCTTCGGAGAAAACACCAACAGGTCGTCAAGATAACACAACAAGCTGCTAAAATTAAAATCTCCGAAAATGCTTACCATCATCCGCATAAAGGAGGCTGGACTGTTAGCCCTTGCGGCATCCTATTATACTCGTGCAGCCCTACAGGAGTCGTGAAAGGAGTGTATTTCTTGTCCTCTTCAGCCATGGGGATGTTGTAAAACCCTGACGTCAGATCCATGGTGCTGAAGAGTGTGTTTCCGCCCAGAGCAGCTAAGCAGTCAGACTGGTGTGGAAGTGGGTGTGCATCCTTTATCTTTCTTGCATTTAACCATCTGAAGTCTGTGCATAGCCTCAGACTGCCATCCTTCTTCCACACTAGGACTAACGGGGAAGCATACTCACTTACAGCCTTCCTAATTATCCCTTGTTCTTCCATCTGGGACAAAACCTGCCGCAACTTTTGGTAGTGTGCAGGCGGCACTCTACGATAAGGGAGTCTGAATGGACGCTCATCCATTAGCCGAATGCGATAAAACCCTTTCTTTCTTTATTGTATTTATATAGCACAATTTATTGCAACTACAGTTGCACCAATGTGCTTTCCAGCAATAACAAATAAAAAATAAAAAGTAAAATACATAGACATCACACATACATATACAACATCGGACAACAACAGAGGATTTACCCTCAACGCCCCGAGGAATTAAACGCCTGAGTTAATAGGTGGGTTTTCAGTAATGATTTAAAACTGGAAATAGTCTGAGCCAATCTAATATGAACTGGTAACAGATTCCAAAGTTTCGGGGGCAGCGATCGAGAAAGCACGATCCCCCCTATGTTTAAATCTGGATCTAGGGATCGTTAAAAGTGACTGATCAGAGGACCGTAGGGATCTATTTGATGAATAACGTTTCACTAAAGGATCAAAGTATGCGGGTGCCAGACCATTTAAGGATTTAAAAACCAACATTAAAAGTTTATGTTCTATACGGAAACGGATTGGCAACCATTGGAGAGAGTACAAAATTGGAGTAATGTGATCACGCTTTTTTGTACCTGTCAGTAGCCTAGCGGCCGCATTTTGGACTGTCTGCAAACGCGCCAACGCTGTCTGGCTAACTCCTGTGTAGAGAGTGTTACAATAATAGAGTCGTGAAAAAATAAAAGCATTAATCACTTTCTCAAGGTCATTAAAGGAAAGGAAGCTCTTTACCTTGGATAGAAGTCTAAGATTAAAAAAGCAAGATTTAACTACATTGTTTATTTGCTTATCGAATTTGAGGTCTTTATCAAATAGTACGCCTAAGTTCTTCACAAGTGGCTTATTGTATATAGCTAAAGGACCAAGATTGTAGCTTAGAGAAACTGTTTTTCCATTTAGTCCAAATAAAATTATTTCTGTCTTATTATCATTTAGTTTCAGATAATTTAAAGCCATCCAGCTTTTCACGTCATTTAGACAGTCCAAAAGCAGATTTAAAGCATTCTTGTTGAATGGCAAATAAATCTGCGTGTCGTCGGCATTACAGTGAAACGAGACACCATGTTTATTGAAAATAGAACCCAATGGGAGCATATATATCAAAAACAAAAGAGGAGCAAGAATGGACCCCTGTGGTACTCCACAGGTAAGTGGAGCTAACGTTGACAAACATTCGCCAAGTTTAACTGCAAAACTACGATTTGTTAGATAGGACTTAAACCACTGAAGGGCCATTCCTCGCACTCCAACATGGTGTTCCAAACGAGAGACCAAGATGTTATGATCCACTGTATCAAATGCTGCACTAAGATCTAATAACACCAAAATTGTTGAGGATCCTGAATCAGCACTTAATAGGATATCATTATGAACCTTTAAAAGAGCAGTTTCTGTGCTGTGTTTCTCCCTGAATCCAGATTGAAAAGCTTCAAACACAGAATTCTTCTCTAAAAAAGATTGTAATTGACTAAAAACTACCTTCTCTAAAACCTTTGAGAGAAACGGTAATTTTGAAATTGGTCTAAAATTAGATAAATCTGTCGGATCCAAGTTCGATTTTTTAATTAAAGGTTGCACTATAGCGTGTTTTAGATATGCTGGCACGGAACCCGTAGCCAGACAGCAATTTATTAGGATCAAAATACTAGGACCAATGAAATTTTAAAATCGGTTTAAAAATATGGGTCGGAATAACATCTTGAGGACTAGAAGAAGGCTTCAAATGTTTTACTATCTTCGCCAGGGTTGAAATAGACACAGGCTCAAACCGATAAAAAACAGCAGAGACAGTCGCCGGCGAAATTGAAGGATCATGAACAGAGGGCTGAATAGAAGATCTAATACGAGCAATCTTATCCATAAAATGTGTGCGAAAGGTTTCACAGGTTTGTACAGAGACAACAATACCATCTGAGGCTGGAGGATGTATCACAGCATTCAATGTACTAAATAAAACTCTTTGTCCCGCACAATTTTAACCATTTCCTGATATTTTGACAGCAGGTCCCTATAGATGTCGTGAAAAACTTGAAGCTTATTTTTATTCCATTTTCGCTCTGCGCGTCTACACAACCGACGAAGAGCCCGAGTGGCATCATTTAACCATGGTTCTAATTTTGGTTTAATACGTCTAGCCTTCATAGGTGCAATAGAGTCAAAATATTGGTAGATGTAGACGTAAAAGATGATAACTCATCCGCACACAAGTGCGATGGTGAGCTTTCATAATACACATTGGAGATGGCAACCTCATTAAACATACTACAGAAAACTTCAGTAGTTTTAGAGTTCATAGTACGACTCCTGAGAGGGGACACATCGAATTTCCCCACAGGGTATGATAGAGAAATTTTAAAAGCAACCGACTTATGATCCGAGAAACCAGTATCCGTAATTTCAAGATCACATACTGATAAACCATAAGATAAAACTAGATCCAGGGTGTGACCATGTTTATGTGTCGGGCCTGTCACAGACTGGACAAGATTAAATGAATCAATAAGATTTAAAAAAATCTCTTGCCAGCACACTTGAGGGACAACACACATGAATATTAAAATCCCCGATCATCAAGAGTCTATCATGCTTTGTCATGAGTCCCCCTAAGAACTCAGTGAACTCCGAAGTAAAGTTCTTATTTGTTTTAGGTGGTCGATACACCAGCACACATAGCACCGGATTTTGTAAGTCAATTTGCATCAGCTGAGGTTCAAAGCTTGTGAAGATGTTTGTCTTCATGTTTCGACAGTCAAATTTCTTTTTAAAGACTGATGCAATACCTCCTCCACGGCGACCAGTGGTGCGGGGTGCGCTAAGGAAATTACAGTCCAGTGGTACAAGCTCTGTGAAAGGGCTCTGGTCGCCAGCGTTGATCCATGTTTCAGTTAAAAATAAAAAAATCCAAACATTGTGAGTTGAAGAAATCCTTCAATATAAAAGTCTTGTTTATTACCGATCTCGAGTTTACCAAGGCCATTTTGGCCGAGATCGATTCATACGCTGGCCGTGACGCATAACACAGCGAGCGAAGATTATTTTGATTTACCCCCCCCCTGCGGAGATGAGGTAAAAGTACCTGAGAAGGAGTTTGGTTTGGATCGGGCACAGCAGGCTGAATCCAGCGGAATCGTGGCTCCACGCAGTGCCAGAAAATATACCGATCCGAAACCGGGCCACAACGGCTGACAAACAGCCAGGAGCGAGGCACCGCCAGAGACGCCATGTACATCCTCCATCTAGTAGAGATCCCGCCTCGCTTTCCGCGTCGCTGTTTTTTCCCGGAGGTGGCATAGGATAGCCGGCGAAGCCTCTCTGGTATGGAAAACTCAAATGGAGGAGCAAAGGTAGTCGACTCTCTTAGATCCTGTTTGATCAGTTTTTCAACAGAGTATCGAATAGTGAGTAATGTTTGTTTGTCATAGACCAAGGAGGTTGAGATGTATTGAAAGATAAGAGAAAAACATAAAACAATCACAAACAGCCAGTCAAGCTGCGAACGGCAGGCCATACACACCGGCGCCATCAACATCCTGTTTCCTTTACTTCTCCACAGTCCAACGCATGCTTAGAAAACACATCGTTGTATCTCTCCAGTAACTGTACTAACTTCTCCTTTGTCACATGGCTGACAGAACCAGACTGAATGTCGAGATCAACAGTTTCCAATTTCTGTTTGAAATCAGCTGACAATTTAGGCGAATGCTGCTTCTCCTCCGCAACCACTTCAGCTCGACTCAGCCCTTGGAAAAGTTCAAAATCCTCCATGGCAACACGTCTGCTAATTTGCGATTCCTCTTAAGGGTGACTGGCTTATCAGAGAAGTTAGTGACTTTCACAGGAACCCAGCGATCACCCCATAATGGCGTGACAACCCGCCGACCATAATATCTCGTGACACAGACCTTGAATTTGTAGGTTCCACTACAACTGTGCTCCCGGGTGACATCGGGACATTTTTTGGCAGCTTTCCCCAGACAAGATGTTCCTGCCTTGCTAAAAGAGTGACACACTGCTGTAGCTTGATTGTCCCCACCTTATCTGGCAGCTCTGAACCCTTCCATTGACACGTGTTGGCCATTACATCCAGGAACTGCTCACATCCTGCCATAGGCTCCACTCTATGATTAGAAACAAGTCTCCAAAAATCACAGCTACCTTTCATCCGATGCGCAAGGAATTTTATGACATTTGTACCAATGATCAGATCATCCCGCAGGCCGGGTACAACAAGAATAGGCACTAGGCAGCTCTCTCCATAAACTTTGAACTGTACCTCATACATGCATTTTGGTCTTGTAACCTTGCCACCACATCCTACTAAGATGACTTCCTCCTGAAGTGATGTGGGTGAGGGCAGTACATTCTCACATAACATCTTTTTTTCCACTTTGTCACTAAAAGTGCAAACCATGAAGCCTGTATCAAGCATTCCCTTTATCGAAAACACATTATTAACACTGACTGGCGCATAGAACAAATCGTCGAATGCCTCAACTGCCTGGACATTTTGTGCGATCACCTTGGTCCCAGTGGGAGCCTGCGCATGTGCATTCTCATAAAACTGGTGAAGATCAACACTCTCTAGGGGTTCCTCACTTGTGCTCACGCATCCCCCTTTCGAACGTGAGCCATCTAGTTTAAACTAGAGGAAGACACGGGAGTGGATTTTCACTCCTGTCCCGTCCCACTCCCATAGAAAGAAATCTTGTCCCGTCCCACTCCCATATAAAGTTTAAAAAATAATCCCATCCCATCCCGCTCCTGGTAAATTGACTCCCACTCCCATCCCTCTCCTGTTTAAACTGACTCCCGCTCCTGTACCGCTCCCATATATTTTTTTCTTCAATTAGTGTTTAGTTAATACATAGAATTTGATTTAATCTGCATCCTCTCCATCCTGTTTTAGACCAGCTAATGAGCCCGTTTCTAGATTTTCTCCAGAAAATGGAAGACAGCAAATAAAAGAAAAACAGTACATAGTTCACACCATGTCTACAATAGTTTAATAAACCCAAACAGCACATAAAGCTGCATTTTACTCATTTATTGTTGAGTAAACAATACATTTATAGTTTACATTTATAATTTTTTTTAATTACATGTTAACGATTTTTAAAATCCTACTCTCATAAACTTAATTAGTATTTCAGACTTTCCGACCAGTTCTGTGAACTTAATAGATATGTCATTACTTCTGACTTTGCGCTGTAAATCATTTTTTGCCACAACGACTTCTCCGCGGCTGTTAGCATCCTCCATCACTGCTCTTTGAATTCCAGCGGTAAGCCGTGACAAAAAGCACTGATGGCTTCTGGGACGGCTGGGTCGTGTAGTTATTTTTTAATTGCGTTACATTGTAGGTATATTAAAAGGAAACTACAAAATGGTGCATTTACTTTTTTTGTCGTATTTGCTATTGGTTGATTCCCGCTCCCGTCTGCTCCCGTTAACCATTTATCCTGTACCGTCCAAATCCCGTGATTAATAGCAAAGATGACTCCCATCCTGCAGGAATCCCACGGGAATCCCGTGACCCGTGGGATTCCCGAAAAAATGTCAGCCTATAGTTTAAACCTGATGGACCCCGGAATGGTGCCGGGCCGGGTCTGGACCTGTCACTTGTACAGTCCCTTTTACTGTGTCCAGGCTGAAAGCATGCAAAACACAGATGTTCTCGTCGACAATGTGTTACGGTAGAGTGATCGTGAGATTGGCATACTCTACGAAGCTTGCTCTGGGGCTGGCGAGATGGCATTTGGACATTTTGAGACAGCGTACGGTCAAGGAGATTAACCAGAGTTCTCATACAACTGCTGTCATCTTGTACAATGTGTGCATTACTGTCTCTGCGGCACTCACCTGGCTCTATTGGAGAGCCAACATCCACTTCATCCTCATTGAACGTCTGAACGTGAGTGGTGACATGCCTTGTAGCAGTGTGACGCTTCGGCTTGGCTGACATCTGCTCTTTTAACTCTGTTTGGTACCGGTCAAGCTGTTCTTGGATTTCCTGTGCTATCCATTTTTCTGGAGCTTTGAAACGGAGAACTGCAGCAAGAGTGGAATCAGGGCAGTACTTCACGAACATCATTGCAGCTTCTTGACATGGATCTTCCATTCGTCGCCCAAGTCTCTTTAAAGCTTCCTCCGCAAGATCCACTGCTTTGTTCAACCGCACCCAGTACTCGACAGGATCCTCTCCTGCTAATGGAACAGTTCCATATAAAAATCAACCAATGGCATACATGAGTAATTAACATTGCTAAAATGTTGTTTCAGGATGTCAATGATAACCTTTGGCTTCTCAACTGGATTTAAAGCTGAATTATAGCGAAGGGTGACCTTGACGATATCTTTAGCTTTACCCATCAATCTGCTTAAAATCTCTTGATGCTGCTCTGCTAACGGTATTCCTCTCTTTCTCAGATATGTGTCCATCAGCTCCTCCCACTCACACACACCAAGCTTGTCTGATGCATCACCACGGTAGACTGGGGGCTCTTTTGCTTCACTTTGCATGACCAACCACACTCCAGTCAAGTTAAGTGAAGGTATGTCTGAGAATGTCTTGCTGGTACCTAACCCTTTTGTTTGTGCACCCCTATTCTCTCCTCCACCATAACTAGCCTTTTTTGAGATACTAACATGGTCTGCCCCACTTGTTGAGCGATGTGTGCTATCAAACCTTGCCAATTTGGATCGGTTATGTCTGGAACAGCTAAGGGCACAGTATCATAATCAATTACATGTGCTGAGCATAATACAGGAGGTGTCCTGTTCACTTTACTGTCTCTCACAATTGGAGTAACTGGAGTTTCACTAAAAAATAGGGGTGTCACAATTCTCCAGATCCTCGATTCGATTACATTTTCGATTCTAAGGTCACGGTTCGATTCGATTCTTACTTTTTTTTTTTTTAAGCAAAGGTTGCTGTTGCTCCTAAAAAGCTGACATCAGTTCATCGCAATCTCACACATCTCTGTTATTATCAATGAAGCTGACTGCACAATGAATCTTTCATAATATATAGCCTACACTTTGTTTGTTATAATTAAAAGATTTGCCAGCTTACAGAATTCAGCACTGAACAAAAAGTCAGTTTTGAGCGGTGAGGAGAGTCTATCTTAAATGCTTCTGATTGGCCATTGCATTCAAGAAATCAACACATATGTCTGTGATTGGCTAAATCGCTCAACGCTGCAAACATGTTATAAATAGAAACTCTGGCCTGTAAATCGTTTCTATTTTGTTTTAGTTGTTCTTGTTGCTTTTCTGCAACAGATAAATAAAAATGTATTAGTTTTTATATGTTTTATTCATAGATATTTCTAGTTTGCGGGAGTCCCGCGAATCGTTTTATTCTCCCGCACACACAGAGTGAGTGCATTACCGCCCGCGCTCGCACTCGGCCATCAAATCTAGTCCCGCGCCGCACTCTATTGCGTTGGGAGTGCATGTCTATAGATCAAGAGCCCGGCCCGAGGATAGTGACGGGAAATATCGGCCCGGGTCGGGCCAAGTTCGGGCTCGGGCATAGAATCTAAGTTAGTCACAGCCTTTCAACACGTGTTTTTTTTTTTCCGCGCCGTGATGAGTCGTTCATGAACGATCCGTTCATTGCCTCTGTCACGCGACAAATGAACTAAAGACTCGGAAGGTCAAGTAATTATTAATGTTCCCTGTAAATTATTTTTGACTGCATTATAATGATATCTTAATTCAGAATATGATCAAGATTGCGTAGGTGGATGTGTTCGGGGAATTTGCCTGTTAAAAGTATAACATTTAAAGCCCCTGAAATGACTAGAAAAAAGATTAGTTAATTTTGATGAACGAGATTGAACAATAGAGTCAGTAAAACGATCCGAACTTTCCATCACGGGCGCGACATCGACGATTCCATTTTTTATTTCGATTTTTGAGATTGTGAATTAATTTCGATCGATCTCGATTTAAAATCGAAATCGTGACACCCTTACTAAAAAACTTTCCCCTACCAAAACCTAATCCAGTCATTGTCTCATAAGCATCAAATTCATCTTCTTTTAAACTAAATGCCATGTTTTCACTTGAAAATAAATTTTCAAACAGAATAAACAATTGAAAAATATCAGAAAATGTGAGAAAAATAATCACTTAAATGAGAAAATGCATAAATCAGTATTAGAAATCCCAAATGTCCATTTGTATTCTCGCAGTTCTTTTATCAACAAAACTGAACCTCAATGCAGCGTCCCTCGGCGACCCAACTTACATTGATCCTGAAGCAAATCTTCTGATCCGGGTCACGGCACCAATGTAACCGGTCTGCAGCTGACCGCTATTAAGTTTCTCTCTCACTCTGCGTTGTGTATAAAAACCAGGACACTGTTATTGCAGTTCACCAAATGGGGATGTTTATTCACAGTCACGCCCAGCAACTTTTCACCAACTGTAGAGCTGAAATCAACATCAGTAAAGTTGACAAATCATGTGAGCGTCTCATGAACACTTTCACCTCTCCCCAGCGTGTACAATACAAACTGATATGTGTAACAATAAGGCAAAATACACATAACATTAAAACATAACATTAAACACAATACAAGAATGTAAAATGCAATAAAAGTGGAATACCTGCAATCAAAATCAGTAAAGTTGACAAATCATGTGAGCATCTCATGAACACTTTCACCTGTATGATACAACACTAGTTAATAAATGCTAATACATATAATACAGCCCACACGATATATCTTCAAATTATTGATCCACTCATGCATATAACATTCAACAGAACACACTATACTGCCTCAGGACTGCTTACAAAAGGATATTAAATCAATTTATACACTTTGCAAACTTCATTTTCTCATAAATCGAAGAGCTCAGGAAAACGCTTACCTCTCCCCAGCGTGTACAATACAAACTGGAGAGAGGCGCGCGCACACTTCAAAATGGCACCAGTACAGCGGCAGGAAAAAGTCAAAATAAAAGTCTCTAGACAGAATCAACATATTTTGGAAATAAATCAGTAATAAAATAATATGGATTTTAGTGAAAAAAAAACAACAATACATTAAACTCGGATTGTACTTATTATAACTCGTTACAGCAGCAGCTGAAAATGAAATATTAAAACATAATTCAATCAGGTAAGGCTTGAGCATATCATGGATGTAGGCTACCTGACTTTACAAACATTTGACATATTAAATAACTAAATAGCATCCAGTGTCTAGCAGTGTAGCAGGATTTTTGACATAGGTCTAATTAACACAATTAAATGTTCATTCTCATTTGACTTCTACTCAGCCAACAAAAAGAAGGAAGAGGCTCGCAAAGATGGAGATGGAAATGGAGATGCAGAGGAGATGAAGATGCAGAGGAGATGGAAATGCAGAGGAGATGGAAATGGAGATGCAGAGGAGATGGAGAGGAGATGGAGATGCAGAGGAGATGGAGATGGAGATGCAGAGGAGATGGAGATGCAGAGGAGATGGAGATGGAGATGGAGATGCAGAGGAGATGGAGATGGAGATGCAGAGGAGATGGAGATGCAGAGGAGATGGAGATGCAGAGGAGATAGAGATGGAGATGCAGAGGAGATGGAGATGCAGAGGAGATGGAGATGGAGATGCAGAGGAGATGGAGATGCAGAGGAGATGGAGATGGCCCTGAGCCTGAATGCTGAAAGGCCAATGGCTAAGGGAATTCCTGGAGGGACTTCATCAGAGCCAGTCATTCCCAAAGATGCAAGTGCCTTCATAAAATGTAAGAGGTCTACATAGCCTATGTGTTATTTTTTGATATAGGCTGTTTTTGATATTTCCATATATTTTACTTTGGGTTGGGTTTTTTGTTGCTCCCAACAGATTCTGATGGTAATATCTGTCTTTTGGAGCCTCCTGTCCCAACAGAACTCCAGACAGTTGTAAGTAGCCTACTCAATACACCAGAGATTTTGACAAATAGTATTATAAAATGTGCTCAACCAAATGCTCATCTTCACAGGACGATGGGGATGAAGAAACAGTTTCTGATACCACAGAGAGGCCTACAGAGGTAATGTTAATATTATGTGTCTACACATCAAACAATCTACACATTCACATTTCTTCACATTATTTATGTGGAGTAGCCTATAGAATCTAAGTTTATATCTAAGTATAAACGGATATTCTTATCTCTCCCCCATCCCCCAGAGTGTGGAAGAACAGTAGGAGGAAGGTCCATCAACTTCTGGTGCACAGATGAACACAATTCAGTGATTTTCAGTGAATGCCACAGTTTAATTCTGTAGAATTTGTTTAGAACTACATGATGTAACTCTAATCTACTGTATTTTCAGTTGCCAGTGAAGAAGTTATATAGACTTCATCTTATTAAAAAAATTGGGGGAAAAAATAGCAATGAATAAATGTACCGAAAGAATGAATGAGGTGTTTAAACACCGCTTCCTCTTTAAAAAAGGGGAGGAGACCGAAATAAACTCTGGGTTTACGGAAGTAAACCTGCTCCCGACCAGGTTAGGTTCACAGAGTAAGTTACCATGGTAACTGACTCTGAGTATAAGTTACCTCTCTTTCAGAAACGGGATTGACTTACCCTGCTTTCTCAGGTTTGACTTACCTCCCATTCTGAAACAGAAAACCCAGAGTTTCCCTTATTTCAGGGTTAACATACTCAGAGTTTTCACTTAACCTCCTTTCTGAAACAGGCCCCAGGTTTTAGGGCCGATGACAACTGGGGAGATGGGGACGGTTTTCTAATGACTAGGGCATTTTGATTAAGGCCATTCGTTACAGAAACTTACCCACAGTTTTATTAAATATATATTTTATATAAAATAATGTTCATATACAATTTTCATAATCTTAAAACTCTAACTTTTGCTTTTTACTTCAACAAAAATCGGCCAAGGTTCTTCTTTAAAATGAGACCAAACTTAAGTCTGTGCTCCAAACACTAGCGTAGCCAGAAAAGCGTCTCTCGGTGTGCATGAGAAAAAATGGGTGTGCCACATTTATTGTCAGATTAATGTGCAAAAAAACCTTGACCTGGCGTATCACTAACTTTACAGAATAGACTGGGCTGATGTGTAAAAACTATACTTTGGCTCGGCACATAAACATAATACTATATAAAATGTAACTCAGGGCTCAACATTAAGGCTTTTCATGTGCTTGTCGTTCGAACAAGTAAATCGGTCATTCACTTGTCCAAGTAAAAAAATTGCTTGTCCAGAAAAAAATGGGATTTTTTGTGTGTGTTGTAAATACAATTTATTCTGAAGCAATATTCTCATCAGTGGTCAGTCAGCTTTTACATATTAAAATTTGCATATTTATGATATTTTAAGCTTTATAAAGAGCATTTTTCCCTAATCGGTTTAAATATATGCTTCATCTTTCATTTTAAATTCTTAAATTTGATCAATAAATTCAATTGAAATAATAAGAAACTATATGGCTGTTACCAATCAAATTAATTAATTTACACTTACAACTGCATTAAATAATGTTATGAGATTGTTTTAAATATTTCTTGAATATACAAATAGAATGATAGCCTACTTTTAAACTCGAAACTAAACCACCAGTAGGGGGCGGCAAGTGACCGTCTTAACGCGTGCGTTATTGAGTCATTTATTCAAATGATTCGTTCAAACCGCTGAATCGTTCAGGAATGAGGCAGTTGTTTCATGGGTCATTGAATCGTTGACTCAACCGATTCATCCAAAGCGCTGAATCATTCAGTAATGCGGTTATTAGGCGACTGCATATATGAAAAAAATACACCTAACCCTAAAAAAATTCTAACAAAAGGTTTCTCAGCTGTTTTTTGTTGTATTAGGTGTCCTTAATAACATACTAAAAGTTTACCAAAGTTTGACCACTAGAAAGGTGTAATTTTCAAGATGGCGTCCAAGATGGGCAGGAAGCCCTTAAAATATCCTAACTCCTTCATTATTTGACCCAGCCAAGTAATATTGGTGTCTAACCCCATATTTTCTGGGTCTATGAATCCATTGGACTTGTCTAAATTGCACTGACATGATTACAAACTTATGGAATACATGATTTTGTCAGATTACTGTAAGAATTTATGTTTGTTTGGGGTGAACCTGAGATGTAAACGATTTAGCCTATGTCATGTAACTCCTACTCAGTATGTGTTTTTTGGACACATACCCTTTTTTGCTAAAACACAGACTTGGCATTCAATGTAAAAGTTATTGCACCCAAAAGTAACTTAAATTGGATTTGTATAACTTTGATCATAAACGACTCTGAATTAGCCCGAACAGAGGCCTGTGTGTGAACCCTCTAAAATGGTCATTCATTTCAATTTGAATAAGGTAATACATATGTAATGCATCCTCTATAGATGTTTTTGAGTATAAAGGTGGTAGATATATTCCAAGTGCTGTTGGAAGGTTTAAAGCTGTTTGCTGAACACTCTTTGTAGGACATACAGCTTTAGTCAGACAAACAGTAGTCAGACAAAACAGTTTTTGATTTTATCATTAGTTGCATGTTTGAACTCCCTAGTGTAAAAAAAACTATACCAAAATATATTTAAAATACATTTATTTCAAACTATATACTACAAACCCATTAACATATTTACTGACATATTGCTTGAGAATTACTGATATAATTATAATTAAACTTCATTTGGAGTACTTCTTTATTGCACATTGTACATTTCTTAATATTAAGCCTTAAAATGTGTTTAATATTACTATTAGTAAGGATAGTATGATCTCTGTTTAATATCAGTCTTTAAATGCAAGATATTTAAAGTGTACATAAAGTATACTTGCAATAGTTCCACTTTAGCACAATCAAATATACTTAAAGGGTTAGTTTACCCAAAAATGAAAATGATGTCATTAATGACTCACCCTCATGTCGTTCCAAGCCTGTAAGACCTCCGTTCATCTTTGGAACACAGTTTAAGATATTTTAGATTTAGCTTTCTGTCCCTCCATTGAAAATGTATGTGCGGTTTACTGTCCTTGTCCAGAACGGTAATAAAAACATCATCAAAGTAGTCCATGTGACATCAGTGGGTTAGTTAGAAGTTTTTGAAGCATCGAAAATACATTTTGGTCCCAAAATAACAAAAACTACGACTTTATTCATCATTGTAGCAGCAGCATCACTGCGGACTCGTGAAGGGGGATTGACAACAGAACCGGAAGAGAATACAATGATGAATAAAGTCGTAGTTTTTGTTATTTTTGGACCAAAATGTATTTTTGATGCTTCAAAAACTTCTAACTAACCCACTGATGTCACATGGACTACTTTGATGATGTTTTATTACTGTTCTGGACAAGGACAGTAAACCGTACATTTTCAATGGATGGACAGAGAGCTCTCGGACTAAGTCTAAAATATCTTAAACTGTGTTCCGAAGATGAACGGAGGTCTTACGGGCTTGGAACAACATGAGGGTGAGTCATTAATGACATCATTTTCATTTTTGGGTGAACTAACCCTTTAAGTCTATCTTTAAGGCCCTTGCACACTGAGTCCGAAATTCACGTCCGAAATCTTCGCACATTAAAAAATAAATACGACCTCACGTTATGTCAATCACGCTTACACACTGCCTCTGAAACTTTCGTCTGTCATAAAAAAAATCGGATCGGGTTTGATTTTCTGCGTTTTTCGCATCCGTAGTAAGCAGTTTGAATGGTGTTTGAATGGTGTTTTGACAATTCAGAGCCACCGAATCACGAATACGAAAAAACGCAAACGAAAATTTCGGACTCAGTGTGCAAGGGCCTTTAGTTGAACTTCAGCACTATTTCTGGATAACTAAAGTGCATTAAGTACATAATTAGTTGGTCCAATTTAGCAGACTTTTAGTATACCAATTTAGTATACCAAAAGTACAATTGCAGGGTTACAACCTATTTAGCAAGAAAATCGTTACCACCAAATCATTTGTTACCCCAGAACGTCTGCCTCCAACTGAGTCCTCAACCAAATACCACTGCCAAAGAGTTTACTTCCAGATCATGGTGTGGATTGGAAAGGAAGGTGACATGAACACAGTGGATTGGGGATGGAAACTGGTGGATAACCGGTTCCTGCCAGTTATGACCAGAAAGACTGCAGCCCCAGAAAGCCTCCTGCAGATGATCCACTGTAATTGCACAACTGCCTGCCAAACACAACGGTGCAGTTGCAGGGCATATGGTCTACCATGCATGCCTGCTTGTGGACCATGTCAAGTTGGGAATTGTGAGAATCACTATAATCAACTTCTATGGGAGGAAGAGTGTGACGACTAATGGTAAATCTAGTGTAGGTCACAGTACAAATAAAGTATAAAAAATAAACCAGAGTAAGATAAAACAACTGAATAAAATAGAAACAGATATGTATAAATAAGAAAAGTATTAAAAAATATATAAAAAAACAAAAAGGCAAAAAAAAAACCGCATTATAAAAAGTATAAAAAAAATAAAATACAAAAAAAATAAAAGGGGTTAGCGGTACTGAGCCTTCACGTGGCAGCCCTGTTTTGACTAATTTTACAGTACCACACAATTCTAATGAATTCATCCTTTATTGGAATCAAAAGAATGGTTATAAACCACAGAAACCACCAACACTAGGCAAAACGATATGGGAGAGGAGAAATATGCAATTACTTCAGGGAAATTGTACTTGTTTTTCACATAAATATGATTGTAACCAATTGCTTTAATATATAATTGTACTTGAAATCACTTATCTACCATGCAAATATGATAATTATAATATTACATGGCCAAAACATGTATCAGGCACCAGTATTCCTGGTCTAGGAGGAATACAAATGAGTAATGGTCATTTTAAGGACCTGACGGCCGAAAAATGGCATTTGAAAATGGGGCCTTTCTTGGAGTCAAACTTTGGTAAACTTTTAGTATGTTTTTAAGTACAGTCTACTACTGTAAACCACTGAGAAACCTTTTGTTAGAATTTTTTTGGGGTCAAGCCATATTTGCAGCTGACTATATGTTTTCCGGTGAGATGTGCTGTGGTTCTGCTGTGATCTTTGTTTTTAACTATTTTCGCTGCTCAAATAGAACAAAAACAGTCAATATTGTGTCTAAAATGTAAATAACTTGATATTAATTACTTGTTTATTGAACTGTTATATGAAATCAGTGTCACATTTTCAATTGTGATGGTATTATTCAGCACTCGTGGTCGTGTGATGTTGCTTAACTGTATCATATGTTATAAATATAAAAACTCCACATTAATTTTTTTAACCGCTGTATGTTCATTAAGTTTCTTTGTGTGAACTGCGCTCATTGTTTCCATTTCTCCTCATGAGGCTGCGCGAGCCTCAACTGTAACCGTCAGACAGTCAGCGGCTGTTACGGATTGTTTGGCAGTCCGAATGTCGGCAGATATTTTTTTAACGATAATAATTTAAAAATTTAAATACATTTTAAATGTACAAATATTGTAAGTAAACAACAATAGTACAAGTTTAAAAAAACATTTTTATTAAGACTTTAAAAAATAATTCTGTATCTATTTTTAGGTGTGCCAGCTGCCACTGTGGGTGGCACCGGCACACCCTGGCACACCCGTGGCTACGCCTATGGCTCCAAAGCTTAAACATTTTATGACAGTTTTTTTGACAGAGACATTTTTGTCCTCTAAGGACTTCAGAGTAACTTTTTTTTTTTAAATTGATGCTCAAGAGGTTACACTCTGGCCTCACGCCAAATAATGACAGATTGAAAAATGTGGTGTTTTATTCAACTCCAGATTTTGAGGGAGATCATAGTTTTCAGCCAGTTGGTTTCAAAATTCCACTTGTTATTTAGAAACTAGAAAGCAGTATTAGAACATGAATGTGGTCTTCATAAACATTCAAAGGATTTTAAACCGTTCACCTGCAAGAAGATGCGAAAGAAGCTCAAATTTGTACACACACACTGTTTTCTCTGCGCCAGCACACCATTACTGAACTGAGTTCTCTTTTATGTCTTGTCACGGTTAAACGGATGAATTCACTTAAAATTATGTCAAAATGGCAGTTCTGGAGTGTATCCTCCTAAGCCCAGAGATAAAATAAAAAGTCTTAATCAACGTAAACAGTTGGGAGAAGATCAGGGGCCTGTTTCAGAAAGGAGGTTAAGTGAAAACTCTGAGTATGTTAACCCTGAAATGAGGCAAACTCTGGGTTTTCCGTTTCAGAATGGGAGGTATGTCAAACCCGAGAATGCAGAGTTAGTCAAGCCTGTTTCTGAAAGAGAGGTAACTTATACTCAGAGTCAGTTACCAACTTACTCTGTGAACCTATCCTAGTCGGGAGCAGGTTTTCTTATGTAAACCCAGAGTTTTTATTTTAGTAAATGCATTTAGATTTAATAATCTTTAGATATTTTGACTGGAAACAACAAGACAAAAATGCTAAGTAAGAAAAGCATTTTTTCCAGTGCAGTACATGCATTCATTGCACATTTTTCTATATAACATCGGAGAGAGCACATTAGTAAAACTGCTGTATCAGAGCAGGAAGGAAAAAGTGCCTCGCTCTCACGCTCTTTCTGAGAGTTTTTGTGTTGTTTCCTGGACACAAACGCATGAGATCCATCAAAGAGAAGTTTCACAGGATTGCAGGACAGTGGTGGAGAAATCGGTTTAAATGAGGCTAATCTGATAAATGACGTTCATTTGATAACATCTTGCTGTGACCTCTGAATGTAACCTAATAATTTGATTTACCTTTAGGATTTCCTTTAGAGTGGGTTTCTTAAGCAGTGGGGTTACCCGAGCCTGCTTAAAAGCTGTGGGAAAGGTACCAGTGTGAAGAGAGGTGTTTATGATGTGCGTGAGTGTGGGTACAACTGAGGAAGAAATGGCTTGAAGTAGATTAGTGGGGATAGGATCAAGCGGACAGGTGGTAGGGCGATTGAAAAGGAGGAGTTTAGAGACTCCCGCCTCTGAAAGTAGAGAAAAGGAGGCTAGAATGTGTGCGTTTGCTGGTAAAAAGTGTGTGTCAGTTTGTGGATTGATAAACTGGCCGCTGATGGTGGTTGTTTTATATATGAAGAATGTAGCAAAATCGTCAGCTGTTAGGGTTGATGAAGGAGGTGGAAGAGGAGGGTTGAGAAGAGAGGAGAAGGCTTTGAAAAGCATGTGATAGTAAGTCATTTTAGCAGTAGAGATATTAGCAAAGAAGGAAGAGAGGAGGGATTGATAAAGACCCAGGTCTGTAGGATCTTTTGATTTGCTCCACTTCCTCTCTGCACCCCTGAGTTTAGAACGATGTTTGCGGAGAATATCAGATAACCAGGGGGCAGAGGGTGTGGTGCGGGCTGGCCTGGAGGAAAGGGGGCAGAAGTTGTCCAAGCATGATGTTAAAGTGGAGAAAAGAGTATCAGTTGCACTGTTAGTATCTAGTGTTGAGAGCTGGGGCCAGTTGCATAAACCTTTAAGACTAGTCTTACAAGTTAGACACCAAATTTGTTTCTTTTAGACTGTTCATAGCTTTTTTAAATCAGTTAAATAAAAACGTAGATTGGCCTAATTTAATACCGAAAAGTAAGACAGACTGTAATGACTGCCCCTGACTAACTGCTAGTGGGTCATACTAGAACTTAAGACACTGTCTTAACGTATTGGCTATGTTTATGCAACCGGCCCCATATCAGGTGGAGGAAGTGTGGATGAGACCAAAGAAGATAGGCGGGAGGGTGAAAGTGAGCATAGGTTCCGCCGAAAGGTGACCTGTGGAGGAGTGTGTGTTGTGTTCTGAGGCAGGTTGAGGTTAAGAGTGAGGAGGAAGTGATCTGAGGTGTGCAGCGGAGATTATGCGGGATTATGTGGTTAGTCATGCAGCGGAGTGACCAGTGTAGCTCCACTGACAATACACTGGTCACTCCGCTGCATGACTAACCACATAATTCTTGGAGACTTCCACATAGAAAAACCTCAGGCTGATTTTCACACCCTGCTTGCCTCATTCGACCTCAAACGAGTATCTACTGTTGCTACTCACAAATCAGGTAACCAATTGGACCATATCTACACGCTCTACTGCAAGGTCGAATGAGGCGAGCAGGGTGTGGATATCAGCCTGAGGTTTTTCTAGGTGGAAGTCTCCAAGAATTATGAGAGGAGTACCATCTTCAGGGAAAGATGAGAGTAGCACATCAAGCTCCTCCAAGAAACTGCCAAGTTGACCTGGGGGGTGATATACAACTACAAAATGGATTTTAATAGGACTAGTGATGGTAACTGAATGTGATTCAAATGAGCTGTTCTCATACAGAGGTGGTAAAGGATCAAATTTCCAGTCATTTGAGATGAGCAGACCAGTACCTCCACGGTTGCAGGGGGTTCCCGGGACAGTCACTTTGGAGAGCATTGTGGATGCTGGGGGTTAGAGGGGCAACCCACAAGAACCTGGTGAACAACATATCAAAGCAGGCAGAGACAGCATCCAGATGGCTGTGGTTAAAGAGGAGCGGGCGGTGGCTAAACCAGGTTGGCAGAGGGGGCGGGGGTCAGAGCTGAGTGGTGAAGTCCTGAATGGCTGAGGGAGCAGTTCCAGGATGCTGGTTTCTGCTGTCAAGCCTCATTGAGGTGTCGTTGGCAGTGTTGGGCAAGTTACTTTTAAAAAGTAATTAGTTACAGTTACAAGTTACTTCTTCCAAAAAGTAACTAAATTAGTAACTCAGTTACAAATTTTAAAAGTAACTAGTTACTTATGAAAGTAACTATTGCGTTACTTTCAAGTAAAATTAAATTTGAAATGCTCAAATGTGACCCCACCTCTACCCCTCTTTAACGGAACTTAAAATACATGTGCATGTTCAATTATTTATGATAAATTTGAATATTATAATGAAATGGACACTTAATACAATACATTATTAACAGAAACATGAAACATTGTACACGCATCTAAAAAAAAAAATTTGCTGTGGGACAAAGTGAGACTAGCCTCCAATCAAACGCCATGTATGTAGATATTATGTTTATATAGTGGATCAATGCAAATAACACAATAGATGTTTTGGAAATTTTGATATTTATTGCCCCTCAACAGGCCACAACTGGGCAAAATTAAATTAAGCTTGTTAAGCTCGTCGCCATACCTGTCTCTCGTTGACTGACTGGCTTGTGTTGTTCCTTGTGTGTCCTGTCCTGCCCGACTATGCGTTATGATGGGTCGTTCGCAATTCATGAGCGTTAGCCGTTAGTGATGATGGGTCGTTCGCGAATGAGCGTTAGTGATGATGGATCGACTCGTTCGAGAATGAGCTTTTGATGAGTCGTTCGCGATTCGCGAATGAGCCGACTCTAAGAGCCGGCTCTTTTAGGTGAACGTTGGGAGCTGGCTCGCATATCTGAAGAGCCGACTCTATTTTTACAAATTTAGCCTATAGAAATTAAATAGTTATGTAATACAAATTGAAATATTATAGTCAAAGTCATTTAAAGAGCCGTTTGTGAGCCAAAAGAGCCGGCTCTTTTCAGTGAGCTGAGTCAAAAGAGCCGAATGCCCATCACTACTATGCGTGCTTTCGAACACCCGCCCAACTCTACCTCTGATTGGCTTACAATGACATTTTACTCTACCTTATAGCCAATCGTCAGCATTTATGCGCTTGTCTCGTGCTCTGCCCACTAACCAAGGAAGAACAGTAAAAAAAGTATTTGCCTCTCGCTCAGAGATCTAGTTGGTCTGATGAAAAAAAAAAAACAGCTTCATCAGTTATAGTAACGCGCCGCATTTTTTGGCAGTAACGGTAACGGCGTTATTAAGATGAGAAGAGTAATCAATTAGATTACTCGTTACTGGAAAAAGTAATGCCGTTAGTAACGGCGTTATTTATAACGCCGTTATTCCCATCACTGGTCGTTGGCTAGTTGATGAAACACCGGTGAGGTGGGTTGCCCACTTGAAAACCCAGTGAAGTCATCAGGTCTGAATCATGCAGCTCTGCCCTCAATTGAAAACGTCTGAGGGGAGCGACTTCAGTGCTAGCCACCCACATAAGGAGCAGGACGTAACTCCTGCCAAGTGCGGTGGCTGTGATATACCCTATCGTTTAAAGACATTCAAATGAGTCCACCCCCCCAAGATTACTGTTATAAAAATGAGTCACAACTGAACGGAAAAGGGGGTGGTGTTGCTGTAATCTATAGTAATATCTTCAGAATTACTGAGAGGGCTAGTTTCAAATATAATTCTTTTGAAGTGTTGGTGCTTAATGTAACACTATCTAGTGTAAATGATAAATCACGCTTGACATTTGTGTTAGCTACTGTATACAGGCCACCATACAGACATTATCAACATTAGTTAGTTAGTACTGACTGAAGATAAAGTCCTAATTGTTGGAGATTTTAATATAGTACATGTAGATAACAAAAAAGACGCATCGGGATTGGCATTTAGAGACATTCTGAACTCTATTGGAGTGAGACAACACGTGTCAGGACCTACTCATTGTCGTAATCATACTCTAAATCTAATATTGTCATATGGAGTCAATGTTAACCCTCTGAGGTCGGCTATCGCGCCGTCTCGCTTTTTTTCTTATCAGTGCAAAAGAAACTCAAATAACTCCATCGATTTTTGTCATACAGACAAGTGTTTTACATTTTTAAAAACTGTTAAATGTCTTCTTTTTTTGTGTACACTAATAATACAAACAAAAAGTTGTGTTTTTCGTAAAATAAAGAAAAAAAAAAAACGTGATGCACGTTCTGTCTTCTCTCTCAATGTGAAGTTCACAGAAAATGATCTTTAACTCAGCCAATACTTGCCACCCACACATGAAAGTAATGTCTTTACAAAGTTCGAAGTCTCCTTTTTTAAATGAAGTAAATCATATCAAAAACAAATATTCTCGGTTTAAGAAATCCGTATGAAAGCAACAACATGTACAGTTTCTCCAGCCCGAGCTCATTAACTTTAATTTGACCACACCCCCACGCGCGCAGTTGTTCTCATTCAAATGATCCACGTGAAGGAACGCAGAGCTGTTAACGCCCTCATCAGCTCTAAACAAAGAATCAGCGACAGCGACTCCAGTATTTCTCTACTTTTCATCAGTTTCGAAGACTGTTGGTGCTGTGGATTTACCTTGGATTTACCTAAGGACACATTTTTATTATGAGAACAATTTTTAAGGTAAGAGACATATTAGTAAGTGTTTTATTGTTGCATAAACTTTACATTGTAGCTACTAAACTCAAACTGGTGCAGCCTAAAATGTTATGAAATGAGATACAAGTAGGCCTATGCTAGTTAGAGTGTTTATTCTAATATGGTGAATATTTTAATGTTTAGACCTGTGTTTACTGTTAAATACTGTGTTTGTGGATATCTGCTCAAACGTAGATGTATAATGTAACAACGTTTCATAGTTTGGAGCGGCTCGATCGCTGCACGCGCTGAGTTTGGGTCTGAGTCACGCTGTGTGTTTGAAAAGCAAAACACGCAACACATTAGGCTTCACGACAAACTCATCTCATTTCATAACGAATAGAAATATTTGAAGTAACATATGATAAACAATATATGTTTGTCTAGTGTAGTGTTACTGAAAAGTGTTAATTTTTAACGATTTATAGGCTGCCTGCTATCTAGGCTATTGTTATTATTTTATGCAGCCCTACACATGCCTATACAAGGCACAACAAACGAGGTGTTCCTATATATATTTACAAAATACATATACATATATACACTGCCGTTCAAAAGTTTGGGGTCGGTAAGATTTTTAATGTTTTTAAAAGAAGTCACTTATGATTAGATTATTTTTCAGATAAATGCTGTTCTTTTGAACTTTCTATTCATCAAAGAATCCTGAAATAAAAATGTAAATAACTGTTTTCAACATTGATGATAATGAAAAATGTTTCTTGAGCATCAAATCATCATATTATACTGATTTCTGAAGGATCATGTGACACTGAAGACTGGAGTAATGATCACAGGAATAAATTACACTTTACTATATATTTACATAGAAAACAGCTGATTAACATTGAAATATTATTTCACAATATTACTGGGTTTGTTTTGTATTTTTACTCAAATAAATGCAGCCTTTGTGAGCATACGTGACTTCTTTTAAAAACATTAAAAATCATACCGACCCCAAACTATATATATATATATATATATATATATATATTGTGTGTGTATATATATATATGTGTGTGTGTGTGTGTGTGTGTGTGTGTGTGTGAGTGAAAAATCTAAAATGTATTCCCAGAATCGTGCAGCCTTATAGTTTGTCTTGATATCAACATGTTTACAGGTGTTTATTTATTTATTTTTTAGAAAGGGACCAGATGCCACTGGATGAGTCCTGCTGACTTCAACATTCACATGAGTCTCTGTACATGAACATGGTAAAATGAAAAGTCAAACACCTTGGACATGACAGGTATGTAGGCTACTATGTTTCAGAAATGGCACAAAGGTGTGTGACTGTTTAAGTCTTTGTCTTTACATCAGTGTGTTTACTAATGTGCTTTTTGTCCTTTGTTGTGTATCTTTGGATTATGTTGTGTTGTAAATAAATCCAGACAATCTAAAAGCCATTCTTTTTTTAATTTCTCCTCATTCTTTGTGCAAGGCTTCTCATGATGATAGGGCATGATAGCCCCTAATAGGGCCATTAGGGGAGGGTCTTTGTCTTTCTCAGGTGTAAAATGCATTCATATTAATGAGAGATCCGCGCCTCCTCGCATAAAGCTTTCTCACACAAAACACGTCATACAAATTTTAAATCAATATATTGTCTTCTCTAAATGAGTATGCAGGATGATTTTCACATAGTTTTGGATCAAATATTCTAGGCTACGTGATACAATTTTCAAAAGTCTTGTGAAGAAATAATCACTATGGGTTTTATGACCTTATTTCAGTGACATTTGTTTTTTGTTTTTTCACAAACCACGCATAAACATTATTATCTTAAAAATACAAACATGTACATACATTTTGCTCACATAGCCCCGTTTGTGCTATATAGAGTGAATTTACACCTTTGCCATTAACATGTTTATAAATAACTGAAAAAAGCACAAATGTCAGAGCATGTCAGAACACCTCCAGGACCCAGAAAACACCTTAGACCTCAGAGGGTTAATGCTGTTGAAATTCAGCAGCAGAGTGATGACATCTAATATCATTATCTAGTCTTGTGTATACTCCATTTAGCCAAGGTTGCAAAGCTGACTCCGTGTTACAAATATGTTAGAACTAGTGCTGTAAAAAGATTAAAATATTTAATCGTGATTAATCGTATTAATGTCATAGTTAACTTTCAATTAATCGCAATTAATCGCACATTTTTTATCTATAATAAATGTCCCTTGATTTCTTTTTGTCCCATTATTTTTTTCTCATTTTAATGCTCTTATCAACGTGGAAAACTGGATCGGCAGTAAGCTTGTTCTTGTTGTGGTATCCATGTGCTTCTGTCTGAAGTACTCCATTTAAATTATACATTTATAAATCAGTCAATAAACAATTATGTGTGTAATAAATAATAGTGTTCGGTAATTATTTGAATGAAACCTAAAGCATTTCAAATGAAAATAAATATATGCATATATTTTAATTGAAATAAAAATAAATAAATAAATCGCGGAGAATTCGCATGTGTGCTTGGACATCAAGTGGTATTTCAGACTGGACATGCGGCGATGATAGCTCAGTTCATGACTACAAAACATACAGATCACTTTGGTCTTGTCAATGGAACCATTTGGTTTAAAAGTAAACTTTCCATTTAGAATCTTATTGCCATCCATTTCGGTGTCTCGCGCTCACCATTCACTTAAAACGTAACGTTAGCCTACTACTCTTTGGTCGGCTCGCAAGCCCAAACAAGTGTGTGTGGCGTGCCTGTTGTTTTGTTTCCGGTCTAGCTAGATCCGGTGTGGTGTTGTAGTTTTTCTAACGTTACTAGTTGCAGCATGTGAAAAAAACTGCAAAGTTTGCTAGGCCAAAAAGAACGTTAATCTCGCGATAAAAAATTGACGCCATTAATATGGGTTTGCGTTAACGCCATTAATAATGCGTTTAACTGACAGCACTAGTTATAACTATCACTTTTGCCACTAAAGATTGCTTTATTAATAATATTCCTGATCAGTTTCATCTCTTCAGCATCCCAGATAGCTTAGAAGAACTCGATATTGCGACAGAAACCTTTGCCTCTCTCTTTTCCAGTACTTTAGATACAGTTGCTCCTTTACGCTTAAAGAAGATTAAAGAAAATAGTCCAACGCAGTGGTACAACGAGCACATTCGGGCCCTTAAGGACCTAAAGCGGAGCATGGCAGGAGAGAGGAGATTCTTGTGGGCTTTATACTTTGAAGTGTCTTGTTGTTTGTATTTGTTTATCATAGTTTGGTAATTATCTTAGAAATAGCTTTGTTTTCTTTTCGTTATGATAGGTGTTGTGATTTAAATAAATGTTTAAGCATCAAGTTTAGGTTTCAGTGTCCTTTATGTTATGCAAGCCTTTTCTGACAATTTTAAAGAGGGGTTCGTAACAGACACAATCCTAAAATTAACACAAATCAGCAGTTCTAACTCGCATTACTTAAAGAACAGATTTAAAGGGGTGGTAAAATGCAGAGATGTCAAGTCCAGGTTCAGAAAGTAAAAGTCCTCCTCAGTATTTTGTTCCAATCACCTGGATTTGCTAATTAGCACAGTTTTTCAGCCAGGAGATAGAACTAATTAGTGAAATCAGCTGGCTGAGTTAATGGGTGGAATAAACATATGGCAGGCCTTTTACTTTCTGACCCCTGGAATTGACACCTCTGGTAAAATGGCATTTTCACAAGATGTAAAATAAATGACTGATGTCCCCAGAGTGTGTGTGTGTGAAGTTTTAGCACAAAATACCCCACATATATTTTTATATAGCATGTTAAAGTTGTCACTTTTTGAGAGTTTGCAAAAACGCACTGTTGTGTGCCTGGCCCTTTAAATGCAAAGCTGCTGCAGAGGGCGGGGTTTCAAGAGCTCTTGTGCGTTAGCAGAGCGATTACCTCACACAGACACACTAAAATGACAGAAACTGTTCTGCCTTTAATGTTAAAACGGAGTCAGACAAAGATGGAGAGACTCAAGAAAAAGTGACAACATGTAGAATGCAACAGGACGTCTCTGAATGGTTAGTTGATGAATTTATGTTGCTGATGTGGAGTTAAAGGGTAACTAAACCCCTGGTCAGAGCCTGACTCCACCCACTGGCAATATTTGAAAAATGCTGGAAAAGTGGGCAGAGCCCAGCGGAGGGCGGCGTGCACCTGAGATGCATCTCTTTGTATGGAACCTGCCTACGCCACCAACAACCGCTACGTCACGAACCACCGCAACCACCAATAGGAAAATTCAACTGCAGTAGCCACCGTTCAACCTGAAGAGGGCAGCACTCAGACGTTTTTAAACCATATATTGTAGAATTAAAACACTTTAAACCCAAATGTCAAAAAATTTACTGGAATCAATGAACAGCATTTATGAAGCTCCATTCTTACAGATCATTAACTAAAAAAAGTTGTTTTAGTGTTTAGTTACCCTTTAACTATCTTCAATTAGGATATTCTGTCATGTTAATCTATAAATCGCTCGTATAGGAATTGTTGTGAGATGCAAACAGAGTGACTTTCTATTGCATGTGAAAAGAAGGATGCTAAAGTTTGAGCTGACTCACAAATACACTCTTATACAACAACTTTTCCTCTTCTCAACATGGACTACGTGTCCCGGGGGCGGAGTTTATGTACATTTTAGGGTTGCTGATATCACTAACCCAGGAGGAATGTCGTGTAGTCCCTACCAGCCGTTTGTTGTAGTCCTTTTCTTTAAAAGCAAATAGAGTGCCGAAGTTATGACATCACTTTGTAGGCCAAAACGCGGAAGTGAGTTAGCATTTTAGCACTTCCGGTTCCCTCGCCCTAAAGTCTGGGTTTTTTTTAACGGGTTTTTGCTAAATTGCCTGAAATAAGGTCTGTGGTTAACAAAGCCTCTAAAAATTTTCACGTTTTGATCTATGACATAAAACACACCAGTTATAACCTGCTTGTGGTTTTTTAAACTTTATTGTGTCTGCTTGTGGTTTTTTAAACTTTATATAGGCTTCAAAATGTATACATTTTGGATTAACTTGTAAAGATTATCTTGATAGATAAAACTTGTAAGGGTCACAACTCTTTGTTGAACACAGATCTTATTTTTTGCGATTTTCCAAAAGTCTATGGGGAAAATGCAAAGCTTTTCGATCGAGGGAACCCATGCGCTGCTAACTTCCGAGTTGTCCTACAAAGTGACGTCATAACTTCGGCACTCTATCTCCCTTTGCTTTGAACTTTGAGCGTTGTAACTTTGCAGATGTTGTTTATGCTCAAACAGCAACGTTTCACACTAGCTAAAACACGATTTCACTTTTCTACAGGGTTCCCGCGGGGTCTTAAAAAGCCTTAAAAGCATTGAATTTATGAATTTGGAAATAATACCTTAAAAAGTCTTTAAAAAGTCTTGAATTTTGATGTCTGGGTCTTAAAAATTGTGTTGTATGTCAGTGTTCATTTCATTGACTAAAATAATAACTTTTCTTCAACGACATTTTTCACTGACGAAAACGAGACGCTACCTAAATAAAACCTAGTTTTTAATGACAAAAACTATGACGAAAATCTATTGACATTTTCGTCAACGAATAAAAACTAGATGAAAATGTTAGATGGTGTCGATCTGGGAAGCGATCCAGTCAGAACTGATGTCCTGCGTGTGTGGTAGATGCACACATTTGTACAGTAACGTGCTGATCTACCCCGCGGTCTCATAAAATGTTAAAAATGTAAACCAACCCGTAGCGTGGAGCCATGCACATATTCACCTATACAGCGCGCGGGTATTGCACTGAGCTCTCTTTCGTGTCTGAATGGACAAACACACAACATTATGTCTAAATGTCCGGTTTGGAGAGTATTCATGTAAACTATGTCGGTTATGTCTTAAACAGTTGTATCGGGTGTGCAACAGTGCAATCGTATCCGCATGTTATTGGACATGATCCGATGTCTTAAAGTGACAGTGCCAATAAACATAATGCGGTCTGTCAATAATTTTGATCAAGCAACAAAAGAAAAACAGAAAAGCATTTACTGTTTGTTAATAGCTTTAATAAGGATTAATTATTAATAATTTAATTCATACATACATAATTCTTTATTCTTTCAAGCAGACAATTATTTGTAAGTTGTTATAAAGAATGCATATATCATTCATTGAAAAGAAGACTGTGTTTTACTTTAGGAAAAGTGGTTTTATTTAATTTTAAGATATATTTTTTTAAGTCACAGTAGTTAAATCTGTATCTGTATTGCTTGTTGAAACTTAAAAATCATTCATATTAATAGGTTAATATATGTTTTCTCCGGGAGTGTATGGGTTTGGAAATTTTAGAGAAATTCTAAATTAACACATTACAATTTACCTAAACCCATTATATTTTAGTCGACTAAATCTACTGTAGATTTAGTTTACAGTAGATTTCAAAAATCGAAAAAAACTAAAATCTAAAATCACTAAAATCTTATTGTATTTCGTCAACTAAAACTAGACTAAAACTAAAACAATTCAGATGACTAAAGTATGACTAAAATTAGTTTGTCATATTTTTAGTCAAAAGACTGAGACTAAAACTAAATCAAAATTTGCTGTCAAAATTAACACTGCTGTATGTAACTTCTCCGTATTGTATTTTTCCTCAAAAGTTTCATTTGTCAACCACGATTATTATTATTATTTTCGATGTTTATTGTTCAGGGGTCTCTCAGTTCCCCATATTCCCAGCATAGAATAAGTAGCTAGCTAATGTTAAAACACAACTTAGCATTGTTCGGCAAACTTTCTTGTGGCCTACTGAAATGTTTTTATTTTTCACACCTGCTTGGCTTATCATCTTTTACCCATTCCACATTTGAAAAATAAATCAACACAAGTTGAAGGATTTTGTTTTTCTTTGCTGGTAGGGACGTGAAATAGGCATTAATTTTTTATATAAATGGTCTTAAAAAGGTCTTAAAAAGACTTGAATTTAACTTGAAGAAACCTGTAGGAACCCTGTTTCTAACTTTAGCTAGTGTGTAATGTTGCTGTGTGAGCATAAACAACATCTGCAAAGTTACAGCGCTCAAAGTTCAAAGCAAACGGAGGTATTTGCTTTTAAAGAAATCAATTTCTAAGGACTACAGCCATTTTATATTGCGTTGGAGAAGAGTTATTGTGGTATAGGAGTGTTGTTGCCGCCGCAATGTCGTCGAAACGCTGTTTTTTTTTTCATCCGGATTGCAGGTCCACTTTGTTCAGCCTTCCTAGGGTCACGGGAGTTAGGGATCAATGGTTAATTATTACCCAAATCTCGCTCTCTGTGCTGCACATTTTACGGAGGAAAGCTTCCACAATCTTCGCGAGCTCAATGCAGGATTCACACAACGGCTTGTCCTGAAAGATGGAGCAGTTCCAACTTTAAGAACAGAAGCTGTTGTTTACGGGCCACAACCTGTAAGTATGATTTATTTTTCGTCGATGTGTTTTGTTGTAATAGTTCGTATTGTTAATTGTACTTTGTAGCAAGGAAGTAAACAAATGACAACGCTCTTTTGCTCTGCAAACAAGCTTGTTAAATGCTCATTCATACTTAACGTTATCCGACAAACACCTAAAATTAGGGGAGAGTGGGGTGATTTGTGCCAGGGGTGAAGTTGATCCACCCCTTGCTTCTGGAAAATCATAGAAGAAATTGGTCATGTGACCACATAATTTTGAAAAGCCATCCATTGTACATATCCTCCAAAGAAGAGAGACACATGGCATGAGATGTAAGCACATTTTAACTCAAAACAATATTTTTTCCTTTCAAAGTAAAATTTCTATGATTAAGGTTTTTTGATTGTAGTGTCTGAACAATTATTGGCAAGTTTGAAAACATTTCACACATGTTTTAGGGCTTTAGCAGGCTACACAATGAGTCTATAGAGTTAGCATGATGTTAGCTCTTAACTGCTGGATCATGCTAGTTTTTCAAACTTGTGGGTCTAGGGTGATTTGTGCCAAAGGGCCTGGGTTAAATTGTACCAGTGGCACCCCCACTTATAATTATTTTCAACATATTATTAATTTGTAATTGTACATTGTACTCTTAGCGCTTAAACTATGTGACATTCTTTTAGACCAAAACTTGGTGGTACAGGCAGAAGGGAGCAGAAGTTTATATTCCCCTGCAGCATTGAAAAGTGGGATGTTAAGTAGTAGGCCAGACCACCTAGACCTACATACTCACAGGGGATAATCTGGAGAAGTGAGATGGGCATGCCTCATCAGTGTTTGACTTAGGCCTACCTGCCATTTGTTTAATTTAGCTAACACTGATTTCAGTTTTGAATTTGCACTATGTTATTAAAGAGAAGTTTTATTAAGTTTTTAAGTGGCCTTAAGTGGCCACAATAGGATGTTTAGAAATTAGCCTAGTCACTTTATTTACATAATTGACAGACAGCGTTCTATGTATGTCAACAGGCATCTATTGCCAAAGCCTTAATTCACAAATATCATATATTGTGTATTTAAGTGGACTTATTCCAACAGTTTAATAGGGTATCCAAATATCCAAATAAACCTTAAATTAGTATTTTTGTATTGAATTTGTCTTGCTTTCATATAGCATTACAGTTCATAACATTAAAATGTTCTGTTTTACTTCAGAAATCACTGGCACAATTTACCCCAACGTATTCCCCCAAAGGCACAACTTACCTCGCACCAGGGGCAAGTCGTGCCACAAGACCACTTTTTTCCCAAAAGCTATATTTCTGAAACAATTTATTTCAGACCCAAAGTTATTGTTCTCAGGGATGCACCACATCCTGAAATATATGTACATCCTTAAGTTGAAGGCATTACTGTCATGGCCTCACTTTAAAGTCACTTTGAGTAAAAACTGGCACAACTCACCCCACTTTCCAACTTTTTTAAAATCTCAACAGCAAACTTGGAAATAAAGTAAATTATTCTTTGATTAGAGCTTTTATGTATTGTTTATCGCTTGTTTATCTACAGGCATGCTAAACATGGTTCTGTGTTTGATTTGGCTACTGTAGTAAAGCCAATGTTTAGTGTTCGGTTTGGGTTAATAGTTCTGTCGACAAATATTTGGCTACAATCGTTCTAAAAATACAAAAAGTAACCGTGCCATACAGTCAGTAACAATCACTATAGATCCGCAGTCTTTATTAAAAAAAAAATCCCTTTGAGGACTGTAGTAGGCTATAATTTGTTATTCTTGTTTATGAAGCTTAATTTTTTGTAATACTATAATAATTAGTACAATTAAATAACAGCGTATTTAAAAGGTAATGAGACAACAAAAAACAAACCTTTCTGAAACGTTGTTTAACAGCCGTTCTTGAACAGGTTCTGCTCGATCATCTTCACTAACATTCTCTGGGTCCGATTCGGGCTCAAATTGGTATGGTTTTATTGACGCCATCGTAAATACACCAAAGCACAAACTAGGCTACCGGTAAAGGTAAGGGGCGTGACGTTTCCGGAAAACGTGCACTAGTCGGTTAGCGAATCACAACACACTGGGCCAGCTAACCAATCTGAGCCCATTGCGTAGTTTTGAGGGACTGGCTTCATAGAACCCGGAAACCATCAGACCGCTTTTACAAGGAGGGACAGAGCAGTGTAGAATAAAGGTAAAATATATGAAAAATAATGCAATTTTTTTTTAAACGAAGCATGAACACATGTTACAGTGCACCCCACAAACACAATCAAGCTTTTGAAAAAATGTGTTTTACCACCCCTTTAATATGTATATATTTATTTATTTCCCTTGTCACTGCACCTCCTCTTTGAGTCACCCTCACAACAGTGATAAAGCTGATACAGAGGTCAAGCATAGTGTTCCCCTTAATTTGTATCCTGTAGTAGCATTAGCATGTATCATACATACACATACATTTGACACTGTGATGTTTTGCATTGTCTGTTGTATTTGGTTGAAATATGCTGTATGGCATTGTGAATTTTCTTCTTTTTTTTACTATTCATAGCTTTCTAAAGACTCTAAAAAAAATGACAAAAAAATGAAGTATCAAGTATAACCAAACACACATATACCGAGGAACTCTAGTTCAATATCTAGTCCTTAAAATTAAACATCTATCTTAAAGCTCCAATCCTTAAATTTTTTGGGTTAAAAATTATCCAAAATAAATTTTTAAGCAAGTACATAACAAGCCAGAGTTCAAAACTATATGATTGCCTTAAGCTCGATTCAAAATGGTAAGCTTGTAATAATGTTTATAATTCCAGTAGTACTGGTGGATTTCCGCGGGAAATTAGAGCATGGCTTTGCGCATTACGTCACATCTGTACACATAAAGAAGGTGTCTCGGCTAGTAGGCTATATTGCCTGTGAGGATGTTGGAAGTGGAGATTTATAGCCTTTTCTCACAGCACTTGATATAATTAAACATTAATTTGATGGCGGACGACAATCACCAGTGACAACTGGAGATTCACCCGTTGTAAAATGCAAAAGACTTTGGACTTCAGAGTGGCTACAGAATAAGAGACTGCAACTGGGCCCATGCGAAAACAAGGATAAATATCTGAAGGCCATTAAAAGTAGTCACGCAATGCTGATGATGTAAGGAATAATTGATGACAGGCCATTGAATTATTAGAAAAATAATGCACACCCGAGGTGGTAATGCGGTCACGACGCGAAGCGGAGAATGAGGAACTCATTCACGGTTCCATGCTAGTGGAATGATCTCCCCACCCTCGTCCGTAATGCAGAATCCCTGATCCCTGACAACTGAAAACTCATCTCTTCTGTGAGTACTTAACATAAAAAAATAAAAAATAAACTTTCCTACTCCTTTAAATCCTCCCTTGTCTGTTTTTTTTTTTTGCTACCATGAGCAATACCTGAACTTTGTATTTTGAGCACTTCTTGCGTTGTTCTTGCTTCTTCACGATGACTCGCTTGCTTTAGTCCTCAGTTGTAAGTCGCTTTGGATAAAAGCGTCTGCTAAATGACTAAATGTAAATACACTCCTTCAGGATTCCTATACATTTCGGAAAGTTTGTTTTGATTATGGCATTGTATGACCTCATAAAGGGCGGAATTCCTTGTATGGGCACTTCTCCTGGAAGAGGGCGTGCGTGCACACATCCACCTGGGCCTGGTTTCCCGATAATGGTGTATCTTAGCTCTTAAGAGCACTCTCTACGTGCAAGGTTACGAATGCTCGCCGCGATTCCACGCACGTTAGCCAAAAATGTTCTAAACATCAACGCGCGAGAACGCTTTCTACATGCTACGTAAGAGTCACTGTCCATTTTGAAGTGCTAAAATATAATCTTATATGTAATCGTATCCTAAAAGTTGAACATAATAAAGTTAAAAATAAGAAGTGATGAGATCGTTAGTAGACTTGAAAAGAGATGGTATTCATCCCTCCTGGTCTGGTGCTGCTCTTCTCTCTAGTAATATGGCATATAGTCTTAGACCTCAAACATGACAATCTGGGGCTCAGGTCAAGAAGCAGACAAACTGGCTAAACCAACCGTCTGCTAGCTGTCTCACGTCACTGAGGTTAGATAAAAATCCCATCACATAGAGACTCTTTCACCTAGATATCATCATATAGAGACTGTGTCTGTTCCCCGAATTAGGAAATACAAAAAAACTTCCAAACCCATCTAAGGGTAAAAATGTAATTTATGTTCAACAAATAAAAAACTGATATAGTACAGATGAACAAATGATAAAGCTTGGGTTGCTGAATATTCGATCCCTTACTTCAAAAGCACTTATTGTTAATGATATGATTACATACTATAACCTAGATGTGCTGTGTTTGACAGAAACATGGCTAAAACCAAACAATTACATTACTTTAAACAAGTCCACCCCCCAGGTTACAGTTATAAACATAAACCTCTTATGAAAGGCAAAGGGGGAGGTGTTGCTGTAATTTATAGTAATATTTTCAGAATTACTAAGAAGTCTAGTTTCAAAGATAATTATTTTTTAAGTGTTGGTACTTAATGTAAAAATATCTAGTGTAAATGATAAATCACATTTGAGATTTGTGCTGCCTACTGTATACAGGCCACCAGGGCACCATACAGACTTTATCAAATAATTTGCTGACTTTCTATCAGAGTAAGTACTGGCTTCAGATAATCACATTGTTGGTAATTTTAATATACATGTAGATAACGAAAAAGAAGCATTGGGTTTGGCATTTAAAGACATTCTTAGTACTGAATCTTAGTACTGAGACAGCTCTCATTAGAGTCACAAATGATTTGCTCTTATCATCCAATCGTGGTTGTATCTCTCTATTAGTGTTACTCGATCTTAGTGCTGCATTTGACACTATCAACCACAACATTCTTTTAAATAGACTTAAAGATTGTGTTGGCATTAGTGGAATTGCACTAGCATGGTTTAAATCATACTTATCTGACTGTTATATGTTTGTAGCAGTAAATTAAGAGATGTCTTATCGGTCAAAAGTTCAGTATGGTGTACCACAAGGCTCAGTACTAGGACCGTTGCTGTTCACTCTGTTCAAGCTACCCTTAGGAGATATCATTAGGAAGCATGGCATTAGTTTTCACTGTTATGCTGATGATACTCAGATCTATATTTCTTCATGCCCTGACGAAATTGACCAATCCACAAAATTAACAGAATGCATAGCTGATATAAAAAACTGGATGACTAGTAATTTTCTACTACTTAATTCTGAAAAAAACAGAGATTCTAATTATTGGACAAAAAAACTTCCTCACGTAATAACCTAAAATACTGTCTAACACTTGATGGCTGCTCTGTCAAGTCTTCATCGTCAGTTAGGAACCTGGGTGTGCTCTTTGATACCAGTCTTTCATTTGAAAGTCACGTGTCTAGTATCTGTAAAACTGCATTTTTTCATCTTAAAAATATATCTAAATTATGTCATATGCTCAATTAAAAATGCAGAACAATTGGTTCATGCATTCATGACATCAAGGCTAGATTATTGTAATGCTCTACTGGGTGGTTGCCCTGCACGTTTAATACATAAACTACAGTTGGTCCAAAATGCAGCAGCTCGATTTCTTACCAGAGTCAAGAAGTATGACCATTAGCCCGGTTCTGTCAACACTGCATTGGCTCCCTATTAAACATCGCATACATTTTAAAATATTGCTGATTACTTACAAAGCACTAAATGGTTTAGCTCCCCTGTACTTGAGCGAGCTCTTAATGCATTATAGTCTTTCACGTCTATTGCGATCTCAAAGTTCTGGCCAGTTGAAAATATCTAGAATATCTAAATCGACTGCTGGCGGTAGATCCTTTTCCTATTTAGCACCAAAACTTTGGAACAATCTTCCTAACATGGTCCGGGAAGCAGACACAGTCTGTCATTCTAAATCTAGACTAAAAACACATCTCTTTGGCTTAGCATACACATAACACATTATAGACTTCTATAATTCAATGTTAGGCTGCATAGTTTAGATCATCCGAAACCGGGAACACTTCCCATAAATCCTGATGTACTTGGACTGGCCCCCTGACTGAGCCTGGGTTCTCCCAAGGTTTTTTTTTTCCATTCTGTCACCTGATGGAGTTTTGGTTCCTTGCCACTGTTGCCTTTTCGCCTTTCTTCAACTTTCTTCACCTTCAGAAACATTACACAATGCACCTTTAACAATATTATTACAACATTATTTTCCAATTATCTCTGTAAAGCTGCTTTGAAACAATCTGTATTGTAAAAAGCGCTATATAAATAAAGGTGGCCGAGAGAGCTCAACGCGCTGCAACTGAAGAAAACACATCTTCATCAGTTTCACAACACATGGGTGCTCCAAATACTCACAACACAACCAAATATACAGAAACGCGCTCCAAAAGTTCACAACACAACCAAATACAGAAATGCGCTGCAAATAGAACAGAACACAACAGAAATGTTTCCAGTGGACCCCAATAAGTTACGAACCCGGCCTGGACTTGCTTAAAGCTCAAAGTCTACTTTTTTTATTTTATTTTTTAAACTTTTTGATGACATGTTTACGACATATAACTTTGTATAGCATACAATATGTTCAAAGTCATCAGAACACAAATGAGAAAAGAAGAGTTAACAATGAGCTGAAAACTAAAAAAAAAGGTCCCAATTTATATTAAGTGGCTTTAAGTACTATGTACCTACATCAAAAAATAAGTACAATGTACTTATTGTTTTCAGGTTGTATTGTAAAACACTTTTGCTGCTATTGAGATGTGATATGGGTAAGGTTAGGGACAGGTGTGTTGGTATGGGTCGGTTTAAGGATGGGTTAAGGTGTAAGGGAAGGGTCAACTGTGTATTTATTACAAATGTAATTACATAAATTAATTACAGCTGTAATTACATGCAGGTATTTTCAAAATATAGGTACAATGTAAAAACAGAATATGTACACAATAAGTCCATCGTATCAAATTATTAATTTCAATGTAAGTACATAGTACTTAAAGCCACTTAATATAAAGTGGGACCGAAAAAAAAACAACTAAAAAAAGATAGAGAAAAGTAACATGAGGGTAGGATTTTAATCTATACATCAGTTACACAAATTTTGTCATGTTATGTTTGAATAAGTTTCATAAGAAATGTTGCAGGGTCCAAAGATGAGACGGCAAGTTTTAAGGTTGAGACACTCACACACAGATATATAAAGCATATTTTAAAAACTTTTTCTATAAAATGTATATTTATTTGCAATATTTATGTTAACAGCAATAATTAGATAATAATTAGATATTTCTGTCATAAAAACAGGTATTCAGCTGATGGTAAACAAGATCCCAGGTAAACATAATGAGGAAATTATGTTGTCTTTCGTTGCTCCCTTCACCAAGTGCATTCCAAACGGCTATATAATGGCACACTAGTGTCCTGTTCACTCCAAAGTCCACACTTCAAGGGGTCTGTCCTTCTAAGGGAGTAGGGTATAGGGATGCTCGCGAGCAGTAGGCGAGGCAAGGCAAGGCAAGGCAAGGCAGGTTTATTTATATAGCACATTTCATACACAATGGTAATTCAAAGTGCTTTACATAGAAGAAATTAAAATAATCAAAAGAAATCAGAATAATTAAAACAGTTTAGAATAAAAGATAAAATACAGAAATAATCAAAAGAAAATCAGAATAATTAAAAAAGTTTAGAATAAAAGATACAATACAGAAATAATCAAAAGAAATCAGAATAATTAAAAACATAAAATAAAATACAGTACAAACAGTCGGACGAACCGTGGTACAGTGCTCATTCATTAAATGCACAGTTAAACAGATGTGTTTTGAGTCTGGATTTGAATGTGACTACTGTAGGAGCACATCTGATCTCTTCTGGAAGCTGGTTCCAGCTGCGGCTGGCATAGTAGCTAAAAGCAGACTCGCCATGCTTAGAGTGAACCCTTGGTATTTCTAGCTGATGTGATCCTAATGATCTGAGTGATCTGTTGGGTTTATATTCAGTGAGCATATCTGCAATGTATTGAGGGGCTAGGCCATTGAATGATTTATATACCAGTAATAATACTTTAAAATCAATCCTATATGTAACTGGCAGCCAGTGTAAAGACCTGAGGACTGGTGTGAAATGTTCATATTTTCCAGTAGCACCTCAATGCAGTACATGAGATCCACGGGGAGGAGTCGGATCAAGATCCATGGGGTGGAGATGGGTAGGATTAGGGTTGGGTTTAGGGATTAGGGGTGGGTTTAGGGATCAGGGGGCGGAGTTGGGTAGGTTTAGGTGTATGTAAGGTGGGAGGAGTCGGATCTGGATCCGACTCCTCCCCGTGGATTTCATGTTCCGCAGTGAGAACCATCTCATATTTTCTGGTTCTGCTCAGGATCCTGGCAGCAGCGTTCTGTATGAGCTGCAACTGTCTTATGGTCTTTTTGGGAAGGCCAGTGAGAAGTCCATTACAATAATCCACCCTGCTGGTGATGAAAGCATGCACAAGTTTCTCTAAGTCTTGACTGGAAACAAAGCATCTAATTCTTGCAATATTTTTCAGGTGATAGTATGCTGATTTAGTTATTGCTTTGACATGACTACTGAAACTAAGGTCTGACTCTAGAGACACACCAAGATTCCTGACTTGATTTTTAGTTGTTTGACCCCTAGACTGAAGGTATGCGTTCACCTTGAGAACTTCATCTTTGTTTCCAAATGCAATGACTTCAGTTTTGTCTTTGTTTAACTGAAGAAAGTTTTGGCACATCCAATTGTTTACTTCATCAATGCATTGGAACAGAGAGTTAATGGGGCTGTAATCGTTAGGCGATAGGGCTAAGTAGAGCTGTGTGTCGTCTGCATAGCTATGGTAAGCGATTTGGTTCTTTCTCATTATTTGGCTCATTGGGAGCATGTACAGGTTGAATAGGAGTGGCGCAAGAATTGAGCCTTGAGGGACTCCGCATGTCATGGGTGTCCACTCAGACTTATGGTCTCCTATACTCACATAATAACCTCTCCCTACCAAGTATGACCTGAACCATTTTAGGACTATCCCAGAAAACCCGACCCAGTTTTCCAGCCTGTCAAGAAGTATGTCGTGATCGACAGTGTCAAATGCAGCACTGAGGTCGAGTAGTACCAGCACTGATAATTTGCTTGTATCAGTATTTAAGCTAATATCGTTTACTATCTTTATGAGCGCTGTCTCTGTGCTGTGATGCGGTCGGAAACCAGATTGAAAATTGTCAAAGTATCCATTTGAGCTTAAGAATTTGTTCAGCTGATTGAAGACAACTTTTTCAATGATCTTGCCTATGAAAGGAAGATTTTAGATCGGTCTATAGTTGTTTAATATGGTCTTATCCAGATTGCTCTTCTTCAGGAGGGGCTTGACAACTGCAGTTTTCAGGGAGTTAGGAAAACTCCCAGAGAGAAGTGAGGCATTTACCACTTCTAGGAGATCTGCTTCTAAGCTGTGTAACACCTTTTTGAAAAAAGATGTGGGAAGTGCGTCAAGGGCGCAGGTTGATGTTTTAAGGTGCTGTACGGTTTCTTCCAAAATGTTGCAATCAATTTCTTCAAAATCAGACAAAGTGACTACTTTCTCAGGTTGTGGTCTGATCTGCCTGACCCCAGCGCAACTCAAGGATGAGCTGATCACCTTTCTGATATTATTGATTTTCTCAGAGAAGAAAGAAGCAAACTCACTGCACTTGCTCTCTGAGAGCATTTCACTGGGAATCTGGCTTGGGGGATTTGTCAGTCTCTCTACAGTAGCAAAAAGAGTGCGTGTGTTGTTTATATTGCTGTTTATAATATTTGAGAAGAAAGTCTGTCTAGCTTTGCCTAGTTCCTTATTGAAAGCATGGATGTTGTCTTTGTAGATGTTATAATGGACTACAAGTTTTGTCTTCCGCCACATGTGCTCTGCTTTTCTGCATTGTCTTTTCATATTTTGCACTGCTGATGAGTTTCTCCAAGGTGCTTTTTGTCTGCCATTCTTCTTCCTGACTTTCACTGGAGCAATATCATCAATTACACTCTCAACTTTTGAGTTAAAAGAATCAAGGAGAAAATCAACAGAGTCAGCAGATATGCTTGGTGTTAAAGATATGGCCTTCATAAACAGTACACTAGTGTTCTCATTTAAGCATCTCTTCTTGACAGACACAGATCTAGCTTCAATGGCAGGTGAGATCAATATATCAAAGAAAATACAAAAATGATCAGACAGTGCTACATCCTTAATAACAATCGATGAAATGTTTAGACCCTTACTGATAAGTAAATCTAGAGTGTGTCCATGATTATGTGTGGGTCCATGTACATGCTGAGTCAGATCAAAAGTTTTTAAAACAGTTTTGATTTCTTTTGCCATATTGGTTTCTGCATTATCTATGTGAATGTTAAAATCTCCAGCAATGATAAAACAGTCAAACTCTGAGGAAATAGTTGATAATAGTTCTGTAAAATCATCAGCAAAGGCTGGAGAGTATTTTGGAGGCCTGTAAACAATGATAAGTAAAATGCGTGGAGCACCTTTTAACACAATACCCAGATATTCGAAAGACGGGTAATTCCCAAATGATATTTGCTTACATTGGTAGACATTTTTAAAAAGAGCAGCTAAACCTCCACCTCTTCTAACAGCTCTGCAGACACTCATAAAAGTAAAGTTAGGAGGGGCTGTTTCATTGAGGACTGTTGCACTGCAGCTGTCTTCTAGCCAAGTTTCATTTAACAACATAAAATCCAGGTTGTATGTGGTTATTAAGTCGTTGACTAGAAGTGATTTATTTTTAAGTGAGCGGATGTTTAAAAGTGCTAACTTAACAGTCTTACTTTTTCTCCCCACAGCAATCTTAGTTTGTCGTGTAATAGGCACCAGATTAGATGGGTTTGCTGTACGGCTTTTGAAGGCCTTAGACTTTGTATCATGTAATCGAACAGCAATAGCGAAAGATACAGGCACACTGGGTTCCCGCTTGTTCTGTAAACATTTGAGAAAGTTACTGTTATCATAGCGGGGACCCGACACATATCACTGAGAGCTGGTATCAGTTGTTTTTGGTTCACCTCGAGCCACTGGAGGAGGGTGTGGGCCCTGGCGCTGTGGCAGAGGCCGAAGAGCTCTCACAGGGGGAGGGCGAGCTGGGCCCGCAGGCATTGGTGGTTGTGGGGCCTGCCGTTTTTTGGTTGGTATCTGGGGGCTTGCAGCAAAAGAGTGGGATAGTCTGGTTCCAGCATACACTAGTTGTTCCATTTTCTCTGAGAAGCACAGAAGTGGAGATGCTGGAGAGATGGAGAACGGGTCCGGTGAGGGCGGCTGTTGCTCTGGTGTTATCGGAGGCTGTAATATGCTGTCCTGGTTTCCTTGGCTGTTTTCCAGAAAGTCGTCCTTGGGTGCTGAATCTTGGAGAAGTGCTAGTATGTCACAGTCTGTCTGTGGTGAGTTCTGTGGGCAGGGCTCAGCTGAGATTGTGTCCGTGAGCAGAGGTTGTTGTGGCTGAGTGGTGTTATCATTGTCCTTGTGTGATGTGTCAACCGCATGTCCATTCAGGTGCTGAAGTGAAGTCCTGTGGTCATTCATACTGTATCCAGGTGTGTGTGTGCCATTCAGGTTGAGTGGATTGGCACACACTGCAGAAGGATGACGGAGGGAGAAGTAGATATTGTCCTTTAGCACTCTTGAACCAAGTTTGTTTGGGTGGTGGCCATTCTGTTGAAACAGTTGCCTCTGACTCCAGAAAAGATTGAAGTTGTCAATGAAGTTCACTCCTTTTATATTCCAGGTTTTTTGCAGCCATGTATTAAGCCCAAGCAACCGTGAAAACATGTTTGTTCCTCTTGCTGGGAGTGGTCCACTGATGAATGTTTGAACTTTCAGTCTTTTAAGTGTTTCAAAAAGTTCATTGAAATCCTTCTTAAGGAGTTCCGACTGCTCTTTATGAATATCATTCTTCCCCACATGAATGATGAGTCGATTTGCAGTCTTATGTTTCATAAGAATGTTCTGAAGTTCCCTGTTTACATCAGAAGTTGTTGCTTGTGGAAGGCAACACGTAGTTGTATCCCTGCTATTAATGTTTCTGATTATGGAGTCGCCCACTATCAGAGTCCTGGGCCCGGCTGCGCTTTGAGCTGAGTGCCGCTGTCTGCTCGACCTTGAGCCCCAGTTAGCATCAGTGTTAGCTACTTGCTGATTCAGTCTGTGTTCATTCATCAAATTTGGGGATTCCTCATTCATTAATACTTCAAATCTGTTCTCAAGATGTATAGGCGGTGGTAGGAGCAATCCTTGTCATAGCCATATCTGGGGTAGAGGATGCTACTGCGGCAATATGTGATGCTCGTGACAATCTGATGTCTCGAGTGCCTTTGGGTCTCGCTCCCTGTTTGTGCCATCGATTTGTAAGTCGATCGGCTTGTTTCTCTACACTCAGTATAGCCTGTCGAGGAGCACTAGATTCATGGGACTCACCGGCTGTATGCTGAGGGTGTCCGTGACGAAGCTCTGTTGTGTGTTCTGTCTGGTTTGGTGGTCCCGCAATTAACTTTGTTTCAAGAACTGCAATCCTTTGTAAAAGTCTGTGGCAGTTAGAGCAGCAAGTAGATTCCAGAGGAGGCATTTTCTTATCCTTATGAATGTCCTAATGGCAGTTGTGTTTTCTCTTCCCCGGAATGTAAGCTTTCAGTGGGAGGCTGGTCGAATAAAAGAATTCTGCTTTTTTTTTTTTTTTTTTTTGTAGTAATCCAAGCGTTTGAGCACTGTGTTAATTTGCTGAAGTTAAAATTAGGTGATAAAAGGAAATAAAATATAAAAATATAAGAGCGATAGAGAAAAGCGCGGAGCAGTAAGCAAGAGTGTCCGAACAGTAGCTGAGCATCAAATAACTAATGTCAGTAAGCACGTCCCAGCCGGGTTCGTCACTTATTAGGGTCCTCTGGAAACATTTACGTTGTGTTCTGTTCTATTTGCAGCGCATTTCTATATTTGGTTGTGTTGTGAACTTTTGGAGCGCGTTTCTGTATTTGGTTGTGTTGTGAAATTTTGCAGCGCTTTTCTGTATTTGGTTGTGTTGTGAAATTTTGCAGCGCTTTTCTGTATTTGGTTGCGTTGTGAGTATTTGGAGCACAAATGTGTTGTAAAACTGATCCAGGGATAATGGGATGATGTATTGTGTGACTCTTTAGCTCCGCCGACGGTACGCCTCCAGGAGCTCGGCTGTTTTCGAAAAGAGTCGGTCAGTAGGGGTTCAGCGAAAAAATCGGCAGCTGGCAACAGGAAGTAGCTGCCATTGACAGCCGGAAGCCCTGCCAAATTAGGAGGGACCTGCCAATCGTGGCAGCCAATCAGTATCATCCAACGTAGCAGCAACCAATCACATGTAACTGGAAGTCAAGCTACAGCACCCAATGGTTAATGGCGAATTTTCAGTAATGGCGGCGTTTTTTTGCGCGGTAAGTTCGTAAAAGAATTATCAGTTTAATAAATAATTGTTGCTCTGTAAGTTGGATTTTAACTTTTTATGTTAGAGACAGTATATCTGTGCCTACTTTAGTTTAATTGGCTAATTTAATCATTTGTAGAAACGCAGCTTTTGCACTGAAATTCTACATTACTATTACCATCACCATTACATATTAGCGTTTGTTAACATGTTAACTTAATCTATTGATTAGAATAAAGGTAATGCTGATTTATTGGAATTATTGACAAGCTCAGCCTTGATGATACACGTGCAACACTAGCCATATCGTTTTTTGTGTATTTCATTTTTCAGGGGATTTTCTGATATCCAACCATTTATTGATTTTTGTTTTATTACTATTGCATTTTTTGACCAGTTCTTTAAAGAACTACCTTTCTATCTCTAACTCTGTGTACACTCTGTTCTACACCTCTTGTGTAACTGCCAATCAATTATGGCAGGTAAGAAACCAATGTTTTCCCTAAATCTTACTAACTAAAGTTAATTTGAGCAGAACATGCAAAAACCTGCCCATGTTAAAGATGTAATAAGAATTCTAAAATGTTCTACCTTTATATGTGAATAAATTTTTTTGCTATTTTGAGGTATGTTAATTTCTCGTATACACTGCATGTGTAGGAATACTCTTTGCTTTTGGTTCTGGGACAAGCAGTTGTCCCTACTGTACAACTGGGGTGATGTCAAGTCCTGAGAACTTTCAGGCAAAGCAAGTAAAGCATGCCATATATTTTGAGGAGAATGGCATCCGTAAGCATTGTACAAAGCACACATGCATTTTACATGTTTGTTGTAAGTTAAAATGTATTAACTTTCTCTTGTCTTTCTAGAAAAATATTGTGTTCCTTGCTTTTGTTTGAATGCCCGACAACAAAAGTTGTTCTTTTATACATTTGATTTAAATAAGGTTAAAATAGTAACTGAGAAATTTAATGGTATGGCAACATGTCTTTAATTGTTCTCTTTTTAATCATGCTCTTTTTTATGCTCCTCAAATTTAAATACAGTATTCAGGTGTAACAAATTAGAGAGAGAAGTCGGTGACATGTCAAGAACTGCTGACCAGGTGTATACATTATGAATGAAAATGTGATCACTGCTCGGTGCTTAATGACAAAATGCTATGTGGCTGCATCTATGTGTACTGTTAATAAGTAATTTGGATATTAATGTCACCATTTTCTTATGAATCCTTTAGGTTATGTTGGAAGAGGAAAACAAGGAGAAATGCAAGTCTTTTACTCGGAAAACACACATCCAGGGTTTTGCAGTGATTGGTGTCAGCTGCTGGAGAGTGAAAATTCGTTTAATCCACCAGTTCCAGTCTAAAAGCATACTTAATGGAACTAATCTTTCTTTTTTTATAACTAATCTTTAACTTAACAGATCATTTCTTTCTTTCTAACTTTGACTGGTGACCAGTAATGTATACACCTGGTCAGCAGTTCTTGACGTCACAGACTTCTCTCTCCAATTCGTTACACCTGAATATTTAAATTTCAGGAGCATAAAAATGAGCATGATTAAAAAGAGAACAATTAAAGACATGTTGCCATACCATTAAATTTCTCAGTTACTATTTTAACCTCATTTAAATCAAATGTGTAAAAGAAAGTAAATGCGTACTGTCAAGCCAGCAGAAGTGTGCTTGTTTGTGTGTGTTTAGAGAAACGAGTGTGGATGTGTGTGTGTGTTTATGTGTGTTGCTCTTCTATCCAATCCCACGTTCCTCTCTCTTATCTATTTCTGGATTCTATTGGTCTGGACTATGGTTAAAGGTTTATTAGTTATTCACCTAAATATTAGGAGTTTACCTCATAAAATTGAACTTCTTAGAGCATGGCTTTCTTATAACAAACCTGCTGTTATTACTCTGTCTGAAACTTGGTTAAATAGTAATGTACGTGATGATGAAATAAGTCTTGATGGCTATAATGTATATAGAGCAGACAGAGGCAGTCGTGGTGGAGGAGTTGCTACTTATGTTTCCGCAAGTCTATCTTCTGAACTTATTATTGCAAATGTAAGTCCTATGTACTTTGAATGCCTTTTTGTTAGAATATGTTTTCATCAAAACAAACGGTTGAGGAAATATATAAAGACCCCCAAACTCTCCATCCGAATCAACAAATATTATTATTAGTACTATTAATTCTTTAAATTGTTTTGACAAAATTATAGTATTGGGAGATTTCAATCGAAATTAGCTTGATAGGTCCTCTTTGAAAGAGAGGAATCAGTTTGAAAGCCTAAATCTTACTCAATTAATACGGGAGCCTACCAGAGTGGAAGGGAATTCCAGGTCTCTCTTAGACTGGATCTTGGTCACGCATCCCAATAGAATTGCTGATTCAGGTGTTTTATCTGATTGTTTCAGTGACCATTCAGTTATCTTTTGTAGCTGGAAAATAAGGTTACCTCATCTACCACCTAAAATAATCAAGGTAAGACAATTAAAAATTTTGAATAATGATGCATTTATTCAAGATTTGTTATGTATTAATTGGAACAGTATGGATTTAATTCCTTATGTTGATGATGCCTGGAATTTCTTTTATACTGAGGTATTAAAAGTTATAGATAAACATGCTCCATGGGCATCAGTCAAAGTGAAGGGTAGTCATTTACCATGGATTGCTGGTGATTTAATATATCTATTTAAGCAAAGGGACAAGGCCTTGGAAAGATACCTTTTAACAAAAGATCTGGTAGATTGGATTGAATATAAACGATTACGGAATGTATGTACTGTTAAAACAAGAAATGCCAAATCTGACTATTATAAAAATTCACTATCAAATGATTATACAAATCCAAAACACTTTTGGAAAAAACTTAATTGCCTGTTGAATAAATCAAAAAATAATTCCCTTGCAAAATTAAGAATTAATAATAAGTGATCCAACTTCTGTGTCTGATGCCTTTAATTAGCACTTTTCTTCTGTTTGTAATTTACGCCCACCTGATTTCTGTTACTCCAACCCTGTAAATAGTAATGTAGCAAACAGCTCTTTCTCATTTACTACAATTCTTCCCACTGAGGTACAGCAGTCAATTTCCGAGATTAAATCTGGAAGTGGTGTTGGTATAGATGGTTTGGAGATAAAGTTTATTAAGATTGCCTCTCATGTTCTAGCATACCCATTATGTGATCTATTTAATTTATCCATATCTACTTGCAAAGTTCCAATCATGTGGATGTGTGCTAGAGTAACACCTTTATACAAAAGTGGTGATCCTCTCAATCCTAACAATTACAGACCAATCTAAATTATTAGTAATGTAGTAAAAGTATTTGAAGAAAATATATTCAAGAGATTGTTTAAATACATTGAGTTTTCTATTTTTTCTCCAAACCAATCAGGTTTTAGGCCACCACTACTGCTCTTACTGTTGAATTTGTTTACGAAATTTTGCTCTTACAAAATTTGTTAACGATGCTACATCTTCTCTGGAAAATAATATGTCCACTGGAGCAATATTTATAGATCTTACCAAAGTGTTTGATTTGGTTGATCATTATATTCTCCTTGATAAATTATATAACATTGGTCTCTCTGAACGGTCAATTGTATGGTTTAATTCATATCTTCACTACAGACGTCAGTGTGTAAGTCTCAATGGTGCTTTCTCTCAGTTTTTGATAATGGAAAAGGGTGTTCCACAAGGGTCTTGTTTAGACCCTCTTTTATTTTCTATTTTTATTAATGACCTCCCACAAATGTGCTCTGACAGTCAGATTATCTTGTATGCTGATGATACAGTTATTTACTATTCAAAACGTGATATTAATTTGATTCAGTCCTCACTGCAACTTGATTTTAATTCTATTCAAAAGTAGTTCTTGGATAATGGACTTATTGTAATGATTCCTGTCTGTGTTTCCCTTGTCTTGTGTGAACTTTAGTTACTTCCCGTTCTGTGTCATGTTTTGTAGTCCTTTGTAGTTTTTCTAGTTTATTAGTATCCCCAGGTGTTTCTGATTAACCACGCCCTCTTGTTATCTTTTTTAGCTTGTTAGTCTCTGTATTTAAACCCTGTGTCTTGTTACAGTGTTTGTGGGTTCATGATGTTGTTAGAGGTTGGTTGTGTTGTTCTCTATGTCTGAGTTTTTGAGACCTCCGAGGTTTTAGTTTATTTAATAAAAGTACTACTGCTGCATTTGGATCCTGCTTCCTTCTATATTCCAACCTGCCACGTTACAGATGAACCCACAAACACTGTAACAAGACACAGGGTTTAAATACAGAGACTAACAAGCTAAACAAGATAACAAGAGGGCGTGGTTAATCAGAAACACCTGGGATACTTATAAACTAGAAAAACTACAAAGGACTACAAAACATGACACAGAACGGGAAATAACTAAAGTTCACACAAGACAAGAGAAACACAGACAGGAATCATTACACTTATATTGAATAAAAGTAAGTCATATAGTATGTTATTTTCTACTAGGTCTGCCCGTCATAACCAAGGTAATAGTCTAAACAATTAAATTCTTAGATGGTACATTTATGGAGAATGTTGAGGAATTTAAATATCTGGGACTCTGGCTCGACTCCAGCCTCTCCTTTAGTCCTCATATTGACTCTATCGTGAAAAAAGTAAATTATAATTTAAGATTATTAATATATCATTCAATTAATTGCTTCACACAATCAATTAGATTAAAAATTGTAACTTAACTTTTATTTCCTATTATTGATTATGCTAACAGAATTACACCTTAAATCCTTAAATGTTGTTTACAACAGTCTATGTCGATTTGTGTTGAGATGCCCGTTACTAACTCATCATTGTCATATGTACCAACAATTGAATCTCTTATCACCAAAGGCCAGACGACAGCTACACTGGTTCCAGTTTATTTATAAATGTTTATTTTTTAATTATCCTCTTTATTTGAAGCAACATTTAGTTCTATATAGGTCAACTTATAGCCTGAGACACCTTGATCATCTCTTTTTTGCTGTCCCAAATATATCCAAAGAAATCGGAAGACGTGCTTTCAAATTTAAAGCCCCCTCTGATTGGAACAGTTTACCTTGTTCCTTAAAGTCCATTTCTTCCTTTCCACTCTTTAAGTCAGCCCTTTTAACTTATTTGCAATTCTGTGATCAATGTAAATGTTTCCCTGGTGTTTGACCTGTGTGTATGTATGTGTATGTATTTATATATATATATATATATATATATATTATGTATTTGTAGGTTATATATTTGCTTGTTTTGGTGGCTTCATCAAAAATGGTTCTCTCCTGTAATATTGTAATATCTTAATATTACCTTAATTTCATACTATATTGTTTATGTGAATACACTTTTGAAAGAGGTGGGACAGGTTGGGGTGGAGGAAGAGCTTTAATATGTATGTATGTGTAAGTTTTTGGTGTTATCTTTCTGGTGTTATCTTGAGGACCCCCTCGAAAATGAGATGTTTCATCTCAAGGGGTTATCCTCTAATAAAATGAAATGAAACTTTGCTAATAAGCTAATAGAAGAGGTCAAGTCTGTTTTTTGCTGACCAAGTTAAGGTTACAGGGGTCAAACACTACGTGGCTTACGTGATCGGATTCACAGAATTGTACTTTTATGTGTATTTCTTTAATTAACAAAGTGAACATTATCTGTACTACTTTCTGAGGAGGGAGTGTTTTATCAGTATGTTTAGGTAGTCTGTGCCTCTACAACTTTGGAGGAACTGTGATTCCCTTCTGCTTTTGTGTATGTGTTGAATGCTCTGTGCAGGTCTTGTGATATGCAACAACCTACGACCTCCGAGGTCATTTCGGACCAAGTCTTGGACTCGGATGACAATTATCTTGATTAATGTCGACTTACCCTCCTATCTATTCATAAGTGTAGAATTGTTTAGACTTTGTTTTCTTAGCCAATCAGAAGTAGCCAACATGTATGTACTGATGTTATTCATGCCCTTGGAAATGGTATAACTGGTGTAAGATTTTGTGTACGGTAGAGTCTCTGGCCTGCAACCTCCTCGATGAAACTGCAAACTATTCATCAGTAAATTTTTACTTATTTGATTGAACCTCACGACTCTTGGTCTTCTTTCATCATATCTGGTCCTGGGTCTTTAAGTTGTTATCCCCTAACACAAGAAACATGGTAAATCTCGTTAAACCATTGGTAGACCATTCTTGTTAATGAATCATGGGTAAATTCGCTAACCAGGAAAAAGGTGGATATATTTCAATATTTAACAAACATGTATACTCATTCATAAGTTACATTTATACATGTACAAATTCATAATTTCAAGTGTAGCTTATTGTTTGTTTGTTTTTTTATTATGTCTATGATCTTCGTAACTTGATTTTGATCAAATAATATAAAATAATTACTGATAGAAGTATTTTAAGTAAATAAGTACTACAATTATTTATAAATTGATATAATAATTTATTTGCCTGGCTAAAAGCGGCATACACCTCCGACTTCCGGTTATTAGCGGCAGCTGACGTCTGGTTCCCTTTCGTAGTCACTCCGAGTTAAGTCAAGTGACGACGAAATGGGGGTTTCGCTTAGAAAGCCTATCGACTTCGAGTATACAAAACGAGCCAATGGCAAAGAAATGACATGGGTCTGCGGAATTTGCATGGCGCAACTCCGCCCCACCTCGTGGGTATAAAAGGAGGACGCCGGCAACATGCAGATATGTTTTGGCTTCGGACCCAAGAGTATCTCTTCACTCCACAGCCATTTCTGACTTCACTCTACGAGACTAGCGACTCTACGGTGTTGGTGTGACGGCGATCTCCAGCGAGTTCACACTGCCTGCTGATCTGTGCAGTATCTGCCAGTGAGTGTGTTCTCCCTGCTTGCTTCAACATCCGCAGAGTTTTTTCTCTCACAAAAGAGCTTGCACGCTCTTTTTAAAGATGGCTCGCCCGTGCACTTCTGGTTGCGGTCGACTCATTTCTGATTTTGATGGGCACATTCTCTGCTCTGCGTGCTTGGGCTTGATCACGCTAGAGCAGCGTTTGTGGATGACTCATGTTCTCCCCGCGGGAACATGACCATCGCGTCATTACAGTCGAGACTCAATGATCTCGTTGGAGGGAGAGTCCCCTCATCCACACCCCGATCTAACACTCTCCACGTGAGGTGGTGCTTCAGCTGGTGGCCAGGGTGGCCTGAGGGTGATGGTGTGGTTCAAAAGCACCGACGATTCATCCTCGGCCCACTCCTCCCTCTTCACAGCGATCACGGCCCGGGTTTCCTTTGATGTTCTAGAATCGGATCTGTTGTCCATCACAACATCACAGGGCGGGCAAGAATCTTCAGGAAGTGAAGATTCGACAGTGCTGCCACTTTCGAGTGTGCATATAGCATTTTGTCGAGTCGGATCCTGAGATGACGGCCATGCTTTCCCGGGCCGCCGCGAGCATCAAACTAGAGTGGAACCTTCCACCCTGTCCGAGTGCTCGCTGCTGGACGATTGGTTTTTTGGGTGCGGCCGCTGACACCTGTCAGCGTCCACCCCAATACCTTTCTTCCCGGAGTTGAATCAGGAGATCTCGAAATCCTCGAAGACCCCCATGTCTTGCCGCGATCCCTCGTTGATCTCCTCCACCTTTCCTCCCCTCGACGGGGCCGCTGCCCATGTGTAAACTGGCCCATGGCCATTCTGCTGGTCTACCAGACGCAGATGCTCTCGGACATGCACGAGGGCAGGACTGACCCAGGGCTCTTTAATGAGCTGCTCGCCGCCACTGACCTTGCTCTCCCAGCGACAAAAGTGGCCGCATGCTCCCTGGGTCAGGTGATGTTCACCAGTCACCAGTGGCTGATCCTGTCCGATGTGCAGGATGTCGGGCGGACCCATCTGCTCGACACTCCCATATCCCAGGTCGGCCTCTTCGGCGGTGCGGTTGAGGGCTTTGCCCAACAGTTCTCAACTGCCAATGAGCAGACTGAGGCTTATTATGCCCCGACGGCCAGCTCTAAAAAAGCCCCGCCGTCGGCTCAGATTCCTCAGTCTGCCCACCGCCGAAGGTGCCCTCCCGCCCCCGCCTGTTTACCCGGGCTGGCTCTGGAAGCTGCAGGAGGATGCCACAGCCCTCTCCAGCCCCGCCCCTCCAGCCGAAATGAGGTCCGGGTTTTACAGCCCCTACCTCATTGTCCCGGAGAAATCCGGTGGATTACGGCCATTCCTGGACCGGCGCATCTGAACCACCCCCTTCATAGGCTGTGGTTCAAGCCTGACGCATTTTCGAAAGTGTGCGGCCACAGGATTGGTTTGCAGCGATGGACCTGAAGGACGCCTACTTTTATGTCTCCGTTCTCCTTCGACTCAGACTGTTCCTGCGGTTTGCTGTCAAGGGGCGCGCTTATCAGTACACCGTTCTCCCATTCGGGCTAGCCCTGTCTCCTTGCACCTTCGAGGTAGCCCTTGTTCCTCCATGGGAACACGGGGTTCGCATCCTGATCTATCTCGGCGTCTGGCTTTCATAGCTCACTCTCGAGACCAGGTTTGCGAACACAGGGACCTAGTGCTCCTGCACCTAGCTCGTCTGGGCCTTCGGGGTCAACTGGGAAAAGAGCAAAGTTTGCCCTGTGCAGAGGATATCTTTTCTCGGTATCGACTCGTCGCCTTCTCCACTCAGTCACTGCTGACTTGACTGAGACTATCTAGCGCAAGAGTGTGGTTCCACTGAAGTTATTTCAGAGGCTCCTGGGGCATATGGCGACCGAGTCCCGAGGTGGGCATGGCAACATGGCACGCTCCGAGTACCAGCTACTCCGACCTGCCGTCAGACTTTCACCCCGTGGTTGAACCCTGTGGCTAGTGCCCCTGGAACAAGCTTCCGGGCATGTTGTTGTCTCAACACATGCCTCCACCACGGGCTGGGGCGCCATGCGTAATGCCGCGAGCTCCTAGACAGGACCTAGTGCCCTTAGCATGTCTATTGCCTCGAGTTGCTGTCAGTATGCCTTGTTTTGCACCGCTCTTACGTTGCTCAAAGGTCAACACATACTAGTCCACTCAGACAATAACACGTCAGTAGCGTACATCTACTGTCAAGGTGGTCTACGCTCCCGCCGTATGTCGCAACTCGCCCGCCACCTCCTCTTATGGAGTCAGAGCATCTGAGGTCGCTTTGAGACATTTTTTCCCAGAGCCCTGAACTGTGCAGCCTATGAGCTTCTAAGGCTTCAGCCCCTCCCTGGAGAATGGTGACTCCATCCCCAGTCGGTCAGCTGGTTTGGGACCAGTTCGGGGACGCACAGGTAGATCTGTTTGCCTCCCACGACTCGTCCCATTGCGCCCTGTTTTACTCCCCGACCGAGGGCACGCTCGGCACGGACGCACTGGCGCACAACTGACACACTGGCCCCGCAAGTATGCGTTTCCCCCAGTTAGCCGTCTTGCACAGACCCTGTGCGAGATCAGGGAGGACGAGGAGAAGGTCATATTGGTCGCGCCTCACTGGCCCACCCGGACCTGGTTCTCCGAACTTGTACTCCTCGTGACAGCACCTCCCTGGCCTATTGCTCTGAGGAAGGACCTCCGTTCTCCTTGTCATGTTCCTTGGAACCTCCACGTGTGGTTCCTGGACAGGACGAGGCAGGTTTGAGTACCCTACCACCAGCGGTGGTGGCTACCATCACTTCCACTAGAGCATCGTCCACGAGACATGTCTACACGTTGAAGTGGAACCTCTTCATCAACTGGTGCCCTTCTCACCGAGAAGACCCCCGGAGATGTTCGATCAGTGTCATGCTTTCCTTCCTGCAAGATGGGTTGGAGCGAAGGCTGTCTCCCTCCACCCTGAAAGTATATGTTGCCACTATCGCCGCACATCATGACACAGTTGAAGGTAAGTCCGTGGGAAAGCACGACCTGATCGTCAGGTTCCTGAGAGGAGCGAGGGGACTAAATCCTCCTCGCACTCCTCTCGTTCCCTCTTGGGACCTCTCAGTGGGTCTAACTGCTCTGCAGAGTGCTCCCCTTGAGCCTCTGCAATCAGTCGAGCTTAAGTTCCTGTCAATTAAGACAGTGCTCCTGGTTGCATTGGCCTCCTTCAAGAGTGTACGGGACCTGCACGCAATTCCGTTGACGAAGAGCGCCTGGATTCGGGCCGGCTTACTCTCACGTGATCCTGAGACCCCGGCCTGGATATGTGCCCAAGGTTCCCACCCAGGTGGTGAACCTGCAAGCACTGCCCTTGGAGGAGGCAGACCCAGCCTTGGCACTGCTCTGTTTAGTACGCACTCCTGCCTACTTAGACAGAACGCAGTGTTTCTGGACCTCAGACCAGCTCTTTGTCTGTTGTGGTGGGAAGCTGAAGGGAAACGCTTCTCCAAGCATAGGTTGTTTCACAGGATGTGGACACCATTGCTTGGGTTACCAGCAGCAAGGTCGATCATGCCCCCTTGGTGTGACAGCCCACTCCACCGGAGTGTGGCTTCCTCTTGGACTCTAGCACATGGCGCTTCGCTAACAGACATCTGCAGAGCTGCAGGCTGGGCGACACCCAACACATTCGCCAGATTCTACAATCTCCGAGTGGAGCCAGTGTCCTCTCATGTACTCGCTCCAACCAGCCAGTACTAGGACCCGCTCAGGTGTCTTCACTTGCTCACCATTCCACTCCACGGACTGGATACGTGCGTTATATTCCTCAGGTGAGCTTGCCCGCAAGCCCTGAGTTTCTCCAGCACTACTGACGTCGACGCCAGTGTCTATTGCCTGCGCATTGGCTAGGTGCCTCCCATGTGCATGGTCCCCCGTCTGGGTGACCCCCACATGTGTATTTCCACTGTAAGCCTCTCTGAGCATGTGTCTTTCTCTTGGCAAGCCACCTTGCCACCCCTGGGGTTGAAATTTTCCACCTGCGGCTGGACACCCCAGTGTTCTCCATATGCATCCCTACGAGTCATATGTGTATTCTCTAAGGGTATTCCCCTCTGGGTTGGCAGTAATTGCATATTCCTCTGACATATGGGATATGCTCCCCAGTGTACCTTGGTATTCCTGTGTTAAGTAGGAGTCCTTCGTCCGTGCCAGTTTCACGACAGGGATCTCAGACTTACGCGGGGCACTGGAAGACAGCTGTGAAGGTGGCGCTATTAGACTGGTACCTCCATTTCGTCCTCGCTCGACGTAACTCGGAGTGACTACGAAAGGGAACGCCTCGGTTACGTATGTAACCCTCGTTCCCTGACTGGGGAACGGAGACGTTACGTCTTCCTGCCACTTCCGCTGTACCGCGGGGATCGCCTGAGCTCAGTCTTGGCTCCTCAGCGAGGAAACATATCTGCATGTTGCCGGCGTGGAAGCTTTATATAGCAACTTAGCAACAATCAGTCAATCAGCCGGCTATAGTATCCCTTGATCTCATGCAAAGAATGCAATGCATATTTGTGTTATGCTATGAATTGCATTCAGAAACATTTTAGAAAGCAATTGCACATGAAAATAAGCTTGCATAGAATATTTAGTACATTTACGTTTAAAAGCACAAGATGAAGAGCAGTGCAATGAAGAAAAAAAGAGAGAATAGGTCTCCTGTCCAGAGACTAGGTCTAATGGTTTTTTTAAGTCAAATTTCTTCAAACTTAGATTTAACTTGAGCGCCATTTTTTTAGAATGCTGTGTCACGCATGGTACTCTGCAAGAGGCAAAGCAATAATTGCAACCTTCAAACGCGTCTATCTAGCGCATGTTTACCTAGAAAAACAAAGAAAAAGCACAGTGGAATGCAAAAAAAAAGCATTCTGGGTTGTTCATACAGAAAGCGTTTTTGCATTTAAAAATGCCAGACAAGGCACTGGAAAGAAAAATGTTCTATAGACGTCCTTTTTAAAATTTGAACTTTTAACTTGAGGGTTGTATTTTTAGAATGTTGTGCTATGCCCGAGATGCTTCAAAAGTTGCGAGAAGAGAGCACAAAGGCCAAGCACATCCATTTAAATGGCTGAAAAAGAAAAAGTTCCTCTTTCTAGGAACAGTGTACAAATATAGCAGAACTATAAAAGGGTTCTCAGCAATCAGGCATGATAAATTGTTGAGTAAATGAATAAAAACATGTTTTTCCCCACATCAAAATAGAAGTGAAATTGGTCTGCTGGTGTTTCAGAAGATCACAACAGTCTTTAGACAAACAGTTTAGTAGTCTCACCTTAAGTAGCATCCAGGAGAAACATGTGAAAGGTGTGCTGATCTCCAGCAGGCAAGAAATGACGCAGCCAGTCCCACACAACCACCCCAGCAAACCCTGCCAGGGCAAAGGAGTGGTGCACAGCAGATCGAAGGACCAGAACACCACTTTGTACACATAAAGGACCACATTTTCAAACAGGAAAAAGCCCGTAGCGAACAGCATGTTGAACCACGACCCGTCCTCCTGCCCGAGAATCTTATCATTGAAGACAGCAGAGTCCTCCATGAGCGCTCGAAACCCTGCCACAATGCTTTGGATGCCAAACACAGCCCGTGTCGTAACTACATCCCAGAAGACCTTGAAGCAAAGATAAAGATCGTAATGTTAGGAAAATTATCTAAATAGCAGAATATCATATCAACATAATGGTTGGTTTTTAAAAAAATCAGTTTTATGTTAACATAATAGGCATAGTTCAACCAAAACTTTTAATTCTGTCATCATTTACTCACCCTCAACCTGTATGTGTTTATTTCTTCTGTTGAGCACAAAACAAAATATTTTGAAGAATGTAGGGAACCAGACAAATGACTTTAGCCATTGATTTTCATAATATATTTTTTTCCCTAGTACCGAAGTCAATGGCTACCGTCAACTGTTTAGTCACCAATGTTCTTCAAAATATTTTCTTTTGTGTTTAGCAGAAGAAAGAAACTCATGCAGGTTTGGAACAACTTGAGGGTGAGTAAATGATGACATAATTTTCAATTTTGGTTGAACTATCTCTTTAATGGGCACCTTTTCTTTGGCTGACAATGAGCGGTAGGTGCAAAACAGCAGGTTAGACAGGATGTGAGAGAGGAGGAAGATGAAGGTGAACTATCCCTTTAACAAATCCGTTTTGTTTTAACGCTGTGGTTCTGCCTTCACTGACAGGGGGCGCCATTGAGCAGTCAGACCTCTATGTGTTTGCAGTAAAATAAGAAACTATGTAATATTACCAAGCCAAATAAAATGGCTTATTTAATTAAAAACAAAAACATCAAATTAAATTAGGTTAATGACATTAGTAATAATACTAATAATATAATGAAAAATAAGCCATATACTTCATTCATTGCATGCTGCTTCCACCTGGTGGATATATCTGTTTTTAAAGCAAAACGTATACACCAGATGAATGAATGTTGAACTCATTAATGAATCCATATAGAACAGAAATGGTTATTTACATATTTCAATGAATCATCATCCGTGTGTTCCATAAAGGAAGAGTCCACAGTTGTTGTTGTTTTATGCATAACTAACTATTGCAGCCTTGGTGAGCAGAAGAGACTTCTCAAAAACATTAAAGCATCTTAATTATTATTATAATTTTGACACATTATTACAGACTTTTGACTGGTTATGTATGGCTATATAGATTCCTGTTATATAACCAGTAAAAAGTCTGGTTATAGAACTCTTTTCTGCTCACCAAGGCTGCATTAGTTTGGTCAAAATATAGTAAAAACAGTAATATTGTGAAATATTACTTTATTTAAAATAACTCTTTTCTATTTTTAATGTATTTAAAAATGTAATTTATTCCTGTGATCAAAGCTGAATTTTCAGCATCATTACTCCAGTCTTCAGTGTCACATGATCCTTCAGAAATTGTATTTAATTTTATTGTATTTATTTTTATTTTTTAATGTCTAACCATGATTTTTTTTTTATAAGAATACTTTTTTTTGTGCCTAAAAATGGGAAACAGAAAGAGATGGATGGATGCTAAAAATTAACATAGTCAACCTCATAAGTAAATGATAATTAATCTGAAATAATGTCCCTCTCACAGTCCAAGAGCTTTTTAACAGTCCAGTCATGTTGGCTTGTGCTCATGGCTATGGACCAAGTCATTTAAAACGAAGATTAATATCAGATAACTCCCTTTCATTAGCAGTAAAACCGTCATTATGATGTTTTGACAGATAAAACCCTTCTTTGAAGGTGCAGTGTGTGATTTCTAGCAGCATCTAGTGGTGAGGTTATGTTGGCATGTTCACATTAGCAGATAATGAGTTGCCATGAGAAAGACTGACATCTCTATCTTTTCATACACAGAAACAACCAATCAGAAATCAGAAACAACCAATCAGAGCCAGGAGGAATGTCTTAGCAGTGTCAATCACGCTCGTGTACGCGCTGATCACACCTCTCTTGCACAGCGCGAGCGCGTACCGTCGTTCGTGACTCTCCTGTTTGAACTCGTTCATCAAAATGAACAAATCTTTTTTCGAATCATTTCGTTCGTTGAATGAACGAAATGACTCCGAAAACGACTCGTTCGAAATGAACGAATCTTTTTTGCGAGTCATTTCGTTCGTTGAATGAACGAAATGACTCGAAAAAAGATTCGTTCATTTAGATGAACGAGTTCGAACAGGAGAGTATTTTCAATACTGGCAATTCCAACTCCTGACTCGCTACAGTGGTTTTGACGGAACAAGATGTTTTTTATTCCAGGGGCTGAGCCTATACCAAGGGTGTGGTGAGCTGGTGCCTGCTTACGTCACACGGCGCCACAACTTCCAATAGGACAATTCAACTGCAGTAGCCACCGTTCAACCTCTAGAGGGCAGCACTCAGACGTTTTTACACCATATATTGTAGAATTTAAACACTTTATACCCAAATATCAAAAATGTACTTGAATCATTGAACAGCACTAATAAAGCCCCAGTCTTACAGACCATTAGCTAAAAAAAGTTGTTTTAGGGTTTAGTTACCCTTTAATAATCATGCTATCATGTGAAGACAATGCATTTGTCCTCGAAAGGCTGATAATTTACTCATTGTTATTCCTGTTTTATTACATAATTTCTTTTATCTACCAGTAGAAGTGTCTCCACTTATACTTTTCCACACATTTAATATCTTTACAGGATAAATTATATGATTATCATGTTCTAACAGTTTCAGAAAATTACACTGTTTACAAATAATAAGCATATACAGATGATTAAAGGGTTTACTCACCCTCATGTTTTTCCAAACCCGTAAGACTTTCGTTCATCTTCGGAACACAAATGAAGATCTTTTTGATGAAATCTGAGAGTTTTCTGTCCCTCCATTGACCGCTGCACACAACTGACACTTTGATGCTTCAAAAGGTTCATAAAGAGATCGTAAAACTAATCCATATGAATTGAGAGGTTGTCCAAATTTTCTGAAGAGACTCGATTGCTTTATATGATGAACATATATAATTTAGTCTTTTATTTACATAAACATTCATCAGCTCACACATCAGTTGTGGTAAACTGAAGCTCACATGCATGTTCGCTTAACGTGTGAGAACCAATGAGGTTCATTCTCGTGTTACGCATCACGTTTGAGCTTCAGCAAGAGGTTTGTTCTCGCACATCAAGCAGGTTCGGTTGAGCTTCGGTTTATGTATGCTGATCAATGTTTATATGTGAATAAAAGCCTAAATTCAATCTGTTCATTATATAAAACGTTTGAGTTTCTTCAGAAAATTTTTACTAGACTGCACAATTCATATGACTTAGTTTTACAATCTCTTTATGAACTTTTTATAGCATCAAAGCGGTAGTTGCATAGCTGTCAATGGAGGGACAGAAATCTTTCGTAAGATTTCATCAAAAAGATCTTAATGTGTTCCGAAGATGAATGAAAGTCTTACATGTTTGGATTGACATGAGGGCGAGTAATTAATGACATAATTTTCATTCTTGGGTGAACGATCCTTTTAATTTCAATTTATAAATGTGAGAAGCATGCTCTTCATGTAAATTATATACTGTTAACAGCACTGTGTAAAAACAAAAAATCAATAAAATACTAAACAATAGTTAAAATACTATGGTCTGACTGAAAAAAAAAATGCTACCAAATGCAGGTAAAATCACACAACTCTACTCCTCACTAGGTGCCCACCATCATATAAACTAAATGTGATTACTAAGTTTGTGTGGGACAATGTGGGACATGTCACCAACACTAAACCATAACCTGAAACTGTTATATAATGTCTATCTAACTTAATAAAAACATTTGTATTCTGCCTTTCAGATGATAAAAATACTTTGTTCTTTAGTCCCTTCCAGAAAACACCATTACATCACAATGTAACATAACATGTCTTTATTTTACATGTCATTTAAATTCAACATCACTGGGCCCAAAGGCATTGGGCATCATGCAGATAACTATTTTTGAAACAGTTATGACTAAATCAAACTAAAATCCAACAAAATAAACAATGTACAAATAAAATATAAAACAACATGAAATTAGTTAATTTACAGTCTTATATATTAAGAATATATTCAAGCAAAAACTTTTTAGAAAGGATGTGAATTAAAACAACCACAGCAAGTTGATAAATTCTGCAAAATAAAAATGTTAATTTACCGAATTATCCATTTGTTTTCTGACAGGAAACACATGGAACTAATTACTGCTCCGCATTTTGATTGACAGCCGTCACAACCCACTAGTGACCGTGTTTACTCATTTCTTTTCAACCATTGGATAGGATTTAAAAAACGGCTGTTGTATTTGTACTGTTAAATATAGGCTTTCTTAAAAAGGCAAAAGAACGCATTCACGTTTTCTTAATATGATAGTTAAAACCCAACAGACTGATGAAAATGCGGGACATTTTCTCAATATGGGACGTGCGGGACAAGGGGTGAAAATGCTGTGCGGTACAATGCAAAGCGGGACGGGTGGTCACCCTACTCCGCACTGCTCACATGATCTGGTCTGGAAAGCAGACAATTTGAGTGACGAAAATATCCCAATGCTCTTACTACTGTCATTTTTTTATTATTATTTGTTCTTTTAAAGATTAACTTTAAAGTCGGCATGAAACGAAATTTGCGATTTACTTTTCTTCCCTATTGTGACATATATCTGAGTGAAACAGCTTCTCAAACAAGAAGAAATGTAGGGCGGGACTTGATTTTGTTTGTGGGGAATTGATTGGATGGTTGTGGTTTGCTATTGGTGGATCTCGTGTGAGTGACAGGTCGCTCCGCCCTCATCATCAGAGATGAGAAGAGATGTTGCTGCAGGAGGAAGGAGAAGTTGATTTGATAAAAGATAAGAGGGCACACGAATTAAAACAATTGGTATAGGCTATAATAAATACTGCAATATTCCATAAAAAATAAGAATGATCAATTTTGTTTTCATAGTGACTTTAATTAGCATTAAATGACAGCAAAGGTAATCTGAATGTAAAAATAGAGGAAATAGGCTCATGCAGTTCAATATCAGTATGTCATTGTGATTCGTGGGCCTTTGCCATCATCCATCCGATCCGTCTCTCTTCCCAGTAGCTCAGATTCCTCCTCAAGTTCCCATGGAAAGGACATAAGACGCCTTTTCTCTTCCCATTTAAATCTTGAATGACATTTATTGAAATCAGATTAGCAGGCTTGCATTTCCATATCTAAGTGAATTGCACTGAATAGCATGAAAATGTCATGAAGAGTAACATGTTGCGATAGGTCGGGCTACTGTTGCCTTGGCATTTGAAACGGCGAGTCTGATTGGGTTCACTGGCTGTTCTGTCTTGTTTCCTTGTCCTAATGCTTCATTGTTCACTGCTTTTGCTTGATATTTCACTTCTTTGTTCTTCATATTGTGTTTTAGGACAGAGGTTATGAACCTTTCAGCTTAATAAAATGATTGCTTTCTGCTTTTGTTCCAGTCTGTCACTGATGATGTGCACCTCAAAAGCCTCTTGTCGTGTACTTTGAAAGGTCTGGAAGTGTTCAGATGTAGTAGTTGTTCTCAGCCACAGTGGGGCAGTATGGGGTTGCGACTCAATCGATCAAACCAGCATGCAGCTTCTGTGGAATTTTGCTATTATGTTGTCAGATGAATGTTGCCAAGAATCTATTTATTTCATTTTGAATTTGTCCATATACACAAGAATAGTCAGTGATGTGTATGATTTTTTTTTAATTATTATTGCCTCAAATGTAGCAGATATGAGAAAAGAGGGTTCTTAGGGTTTAGTTCATTATTTCATTTATTTATTGGTCTCTGCAAAGAAATTTGCCTTGGGCAACACAGTCACTGTTACTTGCAGTATACACACTTTTCATATATATATATATATATATATATATATATATATATATATACCATTACATTCATACCCTCATAAACCCAAAATACCTCAATACATGGAAGCTTGCTTCCACCACAGAATTGTGACTTTTATATAACCTCATATCTCACAGTTATGAGGAAAAAAACCCAAGATAAAATAGAATTGCGAGATATAAACTATAACTAGAGTTTATAACTCGCAATTCTGACTTTTTTCTCAGAATTGTGAGATATAAACTGGCAATTACCTTTTTTATTCTGTGGCAGATTCCAAATCAATCACTTGACCGCTCTTTATTCAGAAAGAATGACACCATAGAAAGTTTTCTTATTCTTACCGGTGGCATTAAACCATAGTCTGTATGTTAGACGTGATTAGATGTGGTACAATTTTCCTTGCCTGCTAAACCACCTCTTCCTCAAATATATCTTCCAAAGAGGAAGGGGGGAAAATGACTTTCACTACTGTTTTATTCAGTCTTGGGATCTGGGACTTTTAGGAGTAAAGTACCATACCATGTTGAAATCCCATTTTTACAAAATTTGCTCTGGAACTTTTTGGAGTAAATACTAGAAACAGATATTATTTTACAACCGAAACAGAAATGAGAAGCATTGATTTATCTGTTTTCAAAAGAAGTTTTCTTCTGATCACTAAGGCTCCATTTATTTGATTAAAAAGTACAGTAAAATCGGTAATATTGTGAAATATTATTACGATTTAAAATAACTGTTTTGTATTTTAATATATTTTAAAATTGAATTTATTCCTGTGATCAAAGCTGAATTTCAGCATCATTACTCCAGTCTTCAGTGTCACATGATCCTGCAGAAATCCTTCTAATATTCTGATTTGCTACTAAAGACACATTTCTGATTATTTTCAATGTTAAAAACTGTGATCAATTGTTTTTCAGATTCTTTGATGAATAGAATGTTCAAAAGAATAGCATTTATTTAGAATATAAATCGTTTGTAACATTATAAATGTCTCTAACACTTTTGGTCGGTTTAATGTATCCTTGCTGAATTACAGTTAATTTTCATTTTAAAGTAAATACATAATTTTTTTTTTTTAAATACTGACCCCAAACTCTTACGGTAGTGAGATGGTAGTGTATAAAATGAATGTGGACCTAATAGCTCAGAACATTTGTTTTTGAAAGGATCATATGAATCTCGGGACATGGGATCTTGGCAAATATGAGTGCAGTTTGAGATTTTGTTGAAACTCTAGAGGAAACACATGTGAGATTACTGGGGTTTTCTTCTTAGAAGAAAATTCAGATCTTCATCTGCTCTTTCTTTGCTCTGATTGCTGTCTAGGAGAAATAATTGAGATCAAATTTAGATTTGTCTTTCCTGTGGGTCCCATGACCGAATGGATTATAGTTGCACTTTTAAAGTAAAATACTTTTGAAATCATCTCTAATTCTCCCTGCAGTGATAAATATATAAATATTGCTTATATATTTTAAACTTATATATTGTCGCTGTCGAGCGTAAACCTTGTATCTCCTAAAAACGCTACTTTTCAGGAAATGGAAAAACACTTTGCCCCCAGTTTCACAGACTGAAATGCATGTTTGAGCAACTAATACTGACATATCTTGAAATATGTCACTGCCATTGTTTTGTCTTAAGATGCACACAGTAATGTTTTTTTTTTTATTTGTTGTTTTACTTAAATGCCCTAATTAAACTAAGACCTAATCCTCAGACATTTTGATGTGCCCTTATATTATGAACATATGATCAAAATCAAGCTCAAATGGAGTTACAAGGTTGTTGACCAGCGGATTTCAGAGAATGTCGGACATATGTGTTGCAATAAGTGCATCATATTACCTTTTCATCAACTTACAGGTCCTAAAGTTTATTGTAGGCGCTTAGTTTTTATGTCAAAATCTCATTTTATTAAAGACTGTTACATGTCAGTTTGTGTTTGGACTTTCTGTTTGCATTTGTTTAGTTTCCCGCCACTCCTTTGTTTCCATGGTCAGCGTCTTCATTAGTTCATTTGGTTCAGCTGTGTGTTGTTAATTATCTTGTTAAGGTCCTTTGTTTGTCTCATGTATATTCCCTCAGTCTCTGTCGGTTCTCGTTAATGTTTGATTGTCGTTTTCTCCTGGGTTTTTCCTGGTTCCTAAGTGTTTGATCATTAAAGTCTTCCTTCTAAAGTTATTCCTCATTGGGAGCATTTCTAAGCGTCACGTAATAAAATAACTGACCCAAAACAGACCGCAAGATGGGCATTTTCCTCACACCAGTTGACCCAGCCGATCTGCTTCTCGGCATCTCACAAGAACACAGCCCGATCGAAGATTATGTTGAGGAGTTCCTCGACCTTGCCCATATAGTGCCCTGGAACGAGGGGACCCTAAAGACCGTCTTCTGGACTGGTTTGGATGTGCAACTATTTTGCCAGGTACCTGCAGTGGCTACCACAGGTTCCCTAGCCAGATACATTGATTATGTGCTATGGCTGAGGCCCGTCATGGCCGCTATTCCAGAGTCTCTTCCTGTCATTGCCGCCATTCCAGAGTCACGTCTAGTCATGGTCGCCATGCCTGAGCCCTCTGCCAAGGTGTCCGCCGCCACGCGTGTGCCCTCTGCCAAGATGGCCCGCCGCCGCGCCTGAGTCTCCAGTCCCCGTCTTCATCCAGAGTCCAGTGATGGCTAAATCTCCCGTCCAGAGTCCATTGATGGCTCCATCTCCAGTCCTGAGTCCAGATAGGACTCCATCTCCTTTCCTGAGTCCAGAGAGGACTGCATCTCCCATCCAGAGTCCAAAGAGGACTCCATCTCCCATCCTGAGTACAGAGAGGTCTCCTTCTGCCCTCCAGAGTCCAGTGGTGGCTCCATCTCCCGTCCAGAGTCCAGTGATGGCTCCATCTCTTGTCCTGATTCCAGAGAGGACTCCATCTCCTGTCCTGATTCTAGAGAGGACTCCATCTTCTGTCCTGAATCCAGAGGGGACTCCATATCCCATCCAGAGTCCAGTAATGGCTCCATCTCCCATCCTGAGTCCAGAGAGGACTCCATCTCCAATCCAGAGTCCAGAGAGGACTCCATCTCCCGTCCAGAGTTGAGAAAGGACTCCATCTCCCTTCCAGAGTCCAGTGATTGCTTCATGTCCCGTACTGAGTCCAAAGAGTACTCCATCTCCCGTCCAAAGTCCAGAGAGGACTCAATCTCCCGTCCAGAGTCCAGAGAGGACACAATCTCCCGTCCAGAGTCCAGAGAGGACTCCATCTCCCGTCCAGAGTCCAGTGATGGCTCCATCTCCCGTTCAGAGTCCAGTGATGGCTCCATCTCCCATCCTGAGTCCAGAGAGGACTCCATCTCCCGTCCAGAGTCCAGTGATTGCTCCATCTCCTGTCCTGAGTCCAGAGAGAACTCCTCCTCCCGTCCAGAGTCCAGAAAGGACTCCATCTCCCGTCTAGAGTCCAGAAAGGACTCCATCTCCCGTCTAGAGTCCAGAAAGTACTCCATCTCCCGTCTAGAGTCCAGAAAGTACTCCATCTCCCGTCTAGAGTCCAGTTATGACTCCATCTCCCATCCTGAGTCACGAGAGGACTCCTTCTCCCGTCCAGAGTCCAGTGGTGGCTCCATCTCCCGTCCAGAGTCCAGTGATAGCTCCATCTCCCGTCTAGAGCCCAGAGAGGACTCCATCTCCCGTCCAGAGTCCAGAGAAGACTCCTTCTCCCGTCCAGAGTCCAGTGATGGCTTCATGTCCCGTCCTGAGTCCAGAGAGGACTCCTTCTCCCGTCCAGAGGCCAGAGAGGACTCCATCTCCCCTAAAGAGTCCAGAGAAGACTCCTTTCCCCTCCTTCTCCCATCCAAAGTCCAGAGAGGACTCAATCTCCCGTCCAGAGTCCAGAGAGGACTCCATCTCCCGTCCAGAGTCCAGTGATGGTTTCCTCTCCCATCCTGAGTCCAGAGAGGAGTCCTTCTCCCGTCCAGAGTCCAGTGATGGCTCCATCTCCCGTCCTGAGTCCAGTGAGGACTCCATCTCCCATCCAGAGTCCAGAGAGGACTCCATCTCCTGTCCTTAGTCTTGAGTCCAGAGAGGACTCCATCTCCCATCCAGAGTCCAGAAAGGACTCCATCTCCCGTCCAGAGTCCAGTGATTGGTTCATGTCCCGTACTGAGTCCAGAGAGGACTCCATCTCCCGACCAGAGGCCAGAGAGGACTCAATCTCCCATCCAGAGTCCAGAGAGGACTCCAGCTCCCGTCCAGAGTACAGTGATGGCTCCATCTCCCATCATGAGTTCCTCGACCTTGCCTACCTGGTGCCCTGGAACGAGGGGACCCTAAAGACCGTCTTCTGGACTGGTTTGGATGGGCAACTATTTCGCCAGGTACCTGCAGTGGCTACCAGAGGTTCCCTAGCCAGATACATTGATTATGTGCTATGGCTGAGGCCCGGCATGGCCGCCATTCCAGAGTCTCGTCCTGTCATTGCCGCCATTCCAGAGTCATGTCTAGTCATGATCGCCATGCCTGAGCCCTCTGCCAAGGTGTCCGCTGCCACGCGTGTGCCCTCTGCCAAGATGGCCCGCCGCCGCGCCTGAGTCTCCAGTCCCTGTCTTCATCCAGAGTCTAGTGATGGCTAAATCTTCCGTCCAGAGTCCAGTGATGGCTCCATCTCCAGTCCTGAGTCCAGATAGGACTCCATCTCCTTTCCTGAGTCCAGAGAGGACTCCATCTCCCGTCCAGAGTCCAGTGATGGCTCCATCTCCCGTCCAGAGTCCAGAGAGGACTCAATCTCCCGTCCAGAGTCCAGAGAGGACTCCTTCTCCCGTCCTGAGTCCAGAGAGGACTCCATCTCCCCTCCAGAGTCCAGAGAGAACTCCTTTTCCCGTCCAGAGTCCAGTGATTGCTTCATGTCCCGTACTGTTTCCAGAGAGGACTCCATCTCCCGTCCAGAGTCCAGAGAATACTCCATCTCCCGTCCAGAGTCCAGTGATGGCTCCATCTCCCGTCCAGAGTCCAGAGAGGACTCCTTCTCCCGTCCTGAGTCCAGAGAGGACTCCATCTCCCCTCCAGAGTCCAGAGTGAACTCCTTTTCCCATCCAGAGTCCAGTGATTGCTTCATGTCCCGTACTGATTCCAGAGAGGACTCCATCTCCCGTCCAGAGTCCAGAGAATACTCCATCTCCCGTCCAGAGTCCAGTGATTGCTTCATGTCCCGTACTGATTCCAGAGAGGACTCCATCTCCCGTCCAGAGTCCAGAGAATACTCCATCTCCCGTCCAGAGTCCAGAGAGGACTCCATCTCCCGTCCAGAGTCCAGTGATGGCTCCTTCTCCCATCTTTCTTGAGTCCACAGAGGACTCCCTCTCCCCTCGAGAGTCCAGTGATGGCTCCATCTCCCGTCCAGAGTCCAGTGATGGCTCCTTCTCCCGTCCTCAGTCCAGATAGGACTCCATCTCCTGTCCCGAGTCCAGAGAGTACTCCATCTCCCGTCCAGTGTCCAGAGAGGACTCCTCCTCCCCTCTAGAGTCATGTGATGGCTTCATGCCCCGTCCTGAGTCCAGAGAGGACTCCATCTCCTGTCCAGAGACCAGAGAGGACTCCATCTCCCGACCAGTGTCCAGTGATGGCTCCTGACCCCAATTTACCTGGACCGCCCCTGGTCTCCCGAGTTACTGGCGCCACCCTGGTCTCCCAAGTTACAGGCACTGCCATGGTCTCCCGAGTTACTGGCCTGGCCATGGTCTCCCGGGTTGCCGGCGCCACCCTGGTCTCCCGGATTGCCGGGATATATATATATATATATATATATATAGTACATAATATATGTATATTAGGTTTACAACCAACGGCAACAATATAAAGGTTTTTGTCTTCAACAATGATGTAACATGGATTTGCATAGGCATGAAACTGAAAACGGTTGCTAAAACTTATTTTTTCATATTGTAGTTTCCTGTATAATGACTCATTATGTATAGTTACATCTCCATTTATTCAGGTCGTTGTCCAAGATGATCTGAATGACTATTTATTTTTAGAGCTATCAGCAAATGTTTGGTTACACTTTATTTTAAAGTGAAGTAGTTACATTGTACTTACTCATTTAAGTACTGAGTAATATTAATTTAATACATGTACTTACTGTAGAGTTATGGTTAGGGTTTGATTTAGTGTTAGCTACTTAATCATATTGCATGAATTCAAACATATACAGGGCTTCAACATGACATTTACCTGCATTAACAGAGGAACTGGATATTATTCTGAGTTCAGCTGATTGTAATCTGAATCGTTTGTTGTTCTAGTGATGCTTTTCTTTCCTAACAAGATTAGACATTTCCTGTTTTACACTATAATTTCTTTTTTTAAATGTGATGAGTTCTGTAAGTAAATGTCCTCAATGGATGTCTCATCATTATTCTCGCATTTATTAAATTAGGATGATTGATGGCCAGTTTGCCTTGCTGCAGTATATTACGTAAATTACTTCTGAACTGAACTGGCTGTTTCATTAACTTTTGACCTCCAAAGCACAGATTATACAGTCTTCTCTGAACTTGGAGGTTCAATTTATTCCAAACTGTACAGAAGTTATTATTTTTTTCTTTCCTGTGCTGAAATCACTTTGCTTATTTTCCCACAAAAGATGTCAACATTTTATTCTTGTCACTGTGTAAGAGTGATTTTATGCTAACAAGACAGCTTAGAAAATGTCTAACAACATTAAAATTACTGGTACTACAATTGGGTTGAAACAAATTATTCCTTGAGATTTATACTGTATATTATTAATTATATATAATCAATATAATGAGTAAACCATACTCTTAGTATTTTTCTGAGCAAAGAAAAAATCATCTTTTGAGTGGTTAAATTGTCAAACAATTGCATGTGTATATATATATATATATATATATATATATATATATATATATATATATATATATATATATATATATATATACAGGTCCTTCTCAAAAAATTAGCATATTGTGATAAAGTTCATTATTTTCCATAATGTAATGATACAAATTAAACTTTCATATATTTTAGATTCATTGCACACCAACTGAAATATTTCAGGTCTTATATCGTCTTAATACTGATGATTTTGGCATACAGCTCATTCCAAAATTCCTATCTCAAAAAATTAGCATATTTCATCCGACCAATAAAAGAAGTGTTTTTAATACAAAAAAAGTCAACCTTCAAATAATTATGTTCAGTTATGCACTCAGTTTGGTCGGGAATCCTTTTGCAGAAATGACTGCTTCAATGCGGCGTGGCATGGAGGCAATCAGCCTGTGGCACTGCTGAGGTGTTATGGAGGCCCAGGATGCTTCGATAGCGGCCTTAAGCTCATCCAGAGTGTTGGGTCTTGCGTCTCTCAACTTTCTCTTCACAGTATCCCACAGATTCTCTATGGGGTTCAGGTCAGGAGAGTTGGCAGGCCAATTGAGCATCAGTAAACCATTTACCAATGGTTTTGGCACTGTGAGCAGGTGCCAGGTCGAGCTGAAAAATGAAATCAGATGGAAGCATGAAGTGCTCCAAAATCTCCTGATAGCTAGCTGCATTGACCCTGCCCTTGATAAAACACAGTGGACCAACACCAGCAGCTGACATGGCACCCCAGACCATCACTGACTGTGGGTACTTGACACTGGACTTCAGGCATTTTGGCATTTCCTTCTCCCCAGTCTTCCTCCAGACTCTGGCACCTTGATTTCCGAATGACATGCAAAATTTGCTTTCAAATGAGCAAACAGTCCAGTGCTGCTTCTCTGTAGCCCAGGTCAGGCGCTTCTGCCGCTGTTTCTGGTTCAAAAGTGGCTTGACCTGGGGAATGCGGCACCTGTAGCCCATTTCCTGCACACGCCTGTGCACGGTGGCTCTGGATGTTTCTACTCCAGACTCAGTCCACTGCTTCCGCAGGTCCCCCAAGGTCTGGAATCGGTCCTTCTCCACAATCTTCCTCAGGGTCCGGTCACCTCTTCTCGTTGTGCAGCGTTTTTTGCGTCACTTTTTCCTTCCCACAGACTTCCCACTGAGATGCCTTGATACAGCACTCTGGGAACAGCCTATTTGTTCTGAAATTTCTTTCTGTGTCTTACCCTCTTGCTTGAGGGTGTCAATGATGGCCTTCTGGACAGCAGTCAGGTTGGCAGTCTTACCCATGATTGCGGTTTTGAGTAATTAAACAGGCTGGGAGTTTTTAAAAACCTCAGGAATCTTTTGCAGGTGTTTAGAGTTAATTAGTTGATTCAGATGATTAGGTTAATAGCTCGTTTAGAGAACCTTTTCATGATATGCTAATTTTTTTAGATAGGAATTTTGGGTTTTCATGAGCTGTATGCCAAAATCATCAGTATTAAAACAATAAAAGACCTGAAATATTTCAGTTGGAGTGCAATGAATCTAAAATATATGAAAGTTTAATTTTTATCATTACATTATGGAAAATAATGAACTTTATCACAATATGCTAATTTTTTGAGAAGGACCTGTATATATACATGTATGTATATATATATATATGCTATTGTACATTTCTATACTTGTAAATAATAGCCTATTTTATGGAAACACATTTTGCTGAGATAGGAGAAAGCATTTCTCAAATCATCATCACAAACATTTCCATCATAGTTTTGCATCGTTTTAAATTGTATTTTGTACTTTTATTTATGAAATCTGGAATTGCTCAGACATAATTGCATCGCTTACAATAGAACGACCCGTTAACAGTGCTGGATTTTCTCCTAATAGTTAGATTATAAATCATTTATGGACATTGATTCGTTGTTCCAGAGTTTGAGATGTGAGATTTCCAGCACCGCTGCCTCGTCTCTCTGAAGGAGAGCTGCTGGGAAGAGAACTAAGGCGCTGTGGCCCGCATACATGAATATGAATGCTCCTCACCTCTATATAATCAGCCAGCAAGAGGCACTGATTGTCCTCCTCCAAGCACCTGGGTGAATTTTAAACAGCAGTTTTAAGCTGGGTAATTCACCTGGGAGAGAAAATCTCAACACATCACCTGGAAAAAGCCATCATGCTATCACTCAAGTCTTACTGCTGGGAGATCTGGCTAAGCCCTCTTTCTGTACCCCTCTCCCAAGAGCTTATGAGCCAATCAGATGGACAGATGTGGATGTAAAACTAGCCCCTGTTTAACCCTCTCCGGAGTCAAACTAGAGCAGTCAAGCCTTTGCTCCTTCCTGTAGGTCACAGCCCAGTCAATAAAATGACATTATCTTCAGGACAGACATTGTCTACATGTTTATTGCATGTCACCCATGAATGCGCCAGACGGCGAGCTCATGAATATCATAGAGTGTCTGTACGTATCAGCAGCTTTAAGATTGTGCGCGCTATCATTCTCCCTCCCGTGCGAGTTTTCCTGTCTGGCCTTGAGGAGTTCACCCCACCGGGAAATCTGACAGAGCTGTATATTCCCATTTCAGAGATGATGGTAACATTGCTCATTGTATTGGCAGCTGTCAATGTCAATATGCAGCAATAGGCCGAGCCAGTGTTTTCACACAGTATTCTAATCTAATTATGATGCTTTGCTTTCTGCGTGTATCTTGTCAAAAACCAGAGCAGAGGACAATGTGGAAAAATGCCCTTTTACGTTATTGGAAACCATTTGTATGCTGGACAAAATGAGGGAGATTTTTAAAGGGATAGTTCTCCAAAAAATGAAAATTCTGTAAGTTACTCATCTTTGTGTCACTCTTTGTATTTACACAATCAAAAAAATCATAAAATCTAACTTACAATACACATGCTCTGTAAATTCAGAATTAAAAGAGTTTGAATTAAACAGATGGTTTTGGCTCTAAAATCTGATATGATGAGCTATGTCAGAGCTGCTGTAAAATGCAGATATACACACACAGCGTGACTGTACGTTAATTTAATTATATGATTATATGGCCCAAAGTTGCAACCAAAAGGCTAATGAACTATATTAATTGGTTGAAGAATTGTTTATTGTGATGATTATTATAAATGTTATCATATCTGGAACATTTCTTGTATATTATCTGATTGCCTTTCTCGCCATCAATGCTTAAAATTGCTTATTTCTATAGATGGCATTAAATACACACAATTCAAATATTATATGGCAAAATTAAATATTAAATCAAATCATTGGTAATTTTCTAATCATTTTTATTTTTAATTATAGTTTTTACAAAAATAGTGTCAGTAAAGGGGAAAAAATGGTAATTTTTTATTGTGCATGTTTTTGTCAAATATACTCTGATTTAGTTGAATAAGCTGGAAAAAATGTAACTGCATTTAATTAAGATACATAATGTGCCATATATAAAATTAGCTTTAGCAGGACAGACATCTGCCATTTTGTTGCAAAAAATATATATATAAAATGTTACTTCCATCACATAATTCAATACATAATTTGAGATGTGGTGGAAATGATATTCAGCAAATGAAAATCCCATAATTCTCCATGTATGTCCACTGTAACAAAGAAAAATGAAATAAACTAGTAAGAGTTTTTTAAGTGAGTTTATTTTCTAAAAGCCCACAAGTACCCGTAAGCCGCCCATGTCCAGTATAGTAATGACTTAGCTTGCACTTATGTTGTCTATTATCTCAGTTTCCACAGAAACATGACACATAGCCCTACAATCTGAGCCTGATATTACACTCATTCGCTGATCCCAGAACTGAATTACTCAGCACTGGAACACCCAGCTCCTCTCAGTGCATTTCCACTAGTAGAGCCAATACAGATATGCATTTAGATGTGGTCTTGAATTACTTTGTCGCACGGGGCAGCACATCTGTCCCATGCAAATTGCCCCATTTACACCCAATGTCTTCGCAATCCGCAAACGCTATATCATTGGCCATAGGCAATGAGCTGACAATCCACAGGCAGCGAGCCAAGTTCCTCTATCACGCCATAAATCTCAAACACACATATGCTGCTGTCTTCCAGGCATTGTTCTCATAGCCCGTCTTCGCCTGCTGCGTGACTGCTGTCTATTTAAGGAATCGTTTTTACAGCTGTATTTAGAACCACCTTCTGTTTAAAGGATATCTATGAGATTTTAATTTGGCCTCGGCTGGGAATTTTAAACCAGGATTAATCTGTATGGTTTGACAGGCGTGCAAGGTTGATTATTTACACTTGATTAAGAAGGTTTAGTATTCAGATGACAGCAGCAGTAATGGGGCCGTGTCACATGGGTTGCTCACGGTGGTTCAGGAGTATCACTGACTGACTGTGGCGTCATCATTTTAGCCACTCGCATGCATGGGGGAATTCCACTTACTGTACTTGGAACTGTCTCCTTCAGGAAGACATCCTGAGCTTTAAAACTTTGAGATCAAACCTTCAGAGCTTGATCCTTGTTGTTTTCCCGATTGCAATGCCATTCACTCATGCACAGAAAAAAAAAAAAGAGAAAAAGCCAGTGACATTTAACTTAACTTGAGGCAAACTTAACTTAAACCTAAAATGTATATATGACCCGTTGTTCTGGAGTTGAAGGGATAGTTCACCCTAAAATTAAAATTCTGTCATCATTTACTCTCCTGTATGAGTTTGTTTGTTCTGTTGAACACAAAAGAAATACTATGGAAGTCAATAGCTACCATCAACTGTCTGGTTACCAACATTCTTCAAAATATCTTTTTTTGTGTGTTCAACAGAGTAGAACAACTCATACAGATTTGGAACAACACAAGGGCGAGTAAATTATGACAGAATTTTCATTTTTGGGTGAACTAAACCTTTAAATTGACACCTTTGAAAGTGTTAAATATTTACATTACTATGCACATTACCCCAAACCTACCCTAACCCTATAGTAGGTACATGTAGTTAATTAATATTACTCAGTACTTAAACATATAATTACACTGTAACAATGACTCAATAAAGTGTACACAATAAACAATAAAGTGTAACTGTTCTATCTTACCCTACTAATGACAATGCAGATCCTTGTAATGTTAAATGCACACCTCCAATGAGTAAATATATTGTCAATTACTTTATGTATTAATTTGTGTGTGATACAAGTAACAATGATGAAAAAAAGCCAATGCAAGCCAACATTCCTCATATCTCTTTGAGTTCCATAGAAAAATATAGACTTTGTATATAATCTACTATAGTTAAAACTATTCTGTAACAAAGTTCAAGGCTCAGAGAAGTAGGAGGCGGGAACCGGCAAATGATAAACGTAACGTAAATATTTTATATTTTTAAACATTTTAAATATGAGGTCAAGGTCAAAGTTTATTTATATAGCACCTTTTAACAACACGTATGTTGACCAAAGTGCTTCACAAGTAAAGCAAAAATACACACATAGTAAAACAGAACATGTCAAAAATTAAAACCAAAAACCTAAAAAAGCATAAGCAAAAGATAGTCATAACCTGGAAACATCACAAAAACTGCAACCCCATTGCATTTAAAAGAATGCATACAAAATAAAACCGAGTTTCTAGTAAGCCTGAAAAAGAAGGTAGGTTTTAATTGATGCTTTAAAGGCGTTTAATGTGGGAGAAGCTCTAATCGTTAAAGGTAATGTGTTCCAAAGTTTTGGAGCATAGACTGAAAAAGACCTCTCCTTTTGTTTTCTAACGAGCTTTCGGGACATTTAATAACAGCTGAGATGAAGATCTGAGAGATCTCTGAGGAGAATAAAACTTAAAAGTTCTGATATATAAATAGGGGCAAGTCCATGTAGAGCTTTAAATGCGTAACTTAAAACCTTAAAATCAATTATTTGTTTCACATGGAGCCAATGGAGAGAGGCCTGGATAGGTGAGATATGTTCCCTATTTTTTGTCCCAGTCAGGAAATGAGCTGCAGCTTTTTGGACAATCGGTAATCGTGAGAGTGATGACTGACTAATTTCAGCATACAAATCATTACAGTAATCAAGTATTGAGGAAATAAAAGTGTGAATAACAGTCTCCAAATCCCTAAAAGTAAGAAGGTGCTTTAGCTGGAAAAAGCTGGCCCTGACCACTGAATTTATTTGTTTGTCAAACTTCAGGTCGGAATCAAAAATGAGAAAAGAGTGATTGTTTGACTGAAATTTCCCCAAGAAAGCACTGTAGTTGTGTGTAGTTCTGTGGTTTGGAGCCAAACAGGATGACCTCTGTCTTGTTTTCATTCAATTGAAGAACATTTTTATCCATTTATTCTCTAATATCCTTTAAACATTCTAGCAGGGAAGAAACAGAATCACAACCAGAGTCTAATGGTAAATAGAGCTGGGTATTTTCTGCATAGATGTGATAGGAGATCTTATGATGCTCAAAGATCGAGCACAGAGGAAGCATGTAAAGAGAAATTTAAACTGGACCCAGGATCGAACCCTGTGGCACCCCACAGGTGATTGGCACTGGGGAAGAAAAATTCTCCAATTTCTACGGATATACTCCTATTTGAAAGATAAGACTCAAACCACTCTAAGGCAGTATCACAGATGCCAACCTCGTGATTTAATCTTTTTTTAACTAAATACAATGGTCCACGGCTGAAAAGCTATGCTTAAATCCAACAGAACAAAGACTGCACAGTTTCCAGAGTAAACTGATATCAAAATATAATTTGTCACTCTTAATAGGGCAGACTCAGTACTCTGCTTTAAAAGCAGACTGAAAAGGGTATAAGATGTTATTTAAAATTAAATACGGTGTAAGTTTATTTAATACCACTTTTAAGGTCAAAAAGGGCAAATTTGAAATGGGTCTGTAGTTATGGAGTTCAGAAGAATCTAGGTTTGTTTTTGTTTTTTAGCAAGGGGTGAACCACAGCATGTTTTAAACAGGATGGAACAGTGCTGCTATGCAGAGAGGCATTTATAATTGAAAAAAGTACACAAGGTAAAGCAACATCCAATACCTCCTTAAAAAGGACAGCAGGAATAGTATCAAGAGAACAAGTGGTTAATTTCATATTACAAATCACATAGCAAATCAGAGTGAGATAGAGTCTCAAAAGCAGACAGACTAGAAGAAATCTGTAAATTATACTTTTGGATGAGGATAATAAAATCAGGGACCTAATGCCAATAATCTTGTCTATGAAGAAGCTACACAACTTCTCACACAGATCAACACTTGGAACTAAACCTGATACAATTTGGGGATTTAACACAAAGTTTAAAGTGGAAATAGAGTATTCGGACAATGGGAGTTCCCTTTCGTCCTGGGAACTCCGACGTGTCGTCGGGGGAGTTCCCTGACGAATTGGGATCACGCTAGGGAGCCAACTGCCTTCGAGAGAATTAAAACGAGCCAATAGACATTGGCATGCAAGGTTTGCATTCCGTGACCCGCCTACCAGCGCGGGTATAAAAGGCGGAAGTAAACATTGCGCAATGCTTTTTGCTTCGGAGCCATTCAGTGTCTCTCTGAGCTGCTGTATTCCGAGGAAATATTGAAAAACGAGTCTTCTTTGGCGAAAGGAATCCTCTGCTGCTGGTGTGACGGCGCTTCAAGTGGCCATCGCTTCCCGTTGCCGGCCGTTTCTCTCTCTCTATTCAAACAAAGAGCTGTTTTAACGGCTGGTATTGGTAACGGTGAGTGCAGCACACGGGCTTGCAGTTTCCCCGCTGTGTCTGCCGCGGTGGTCCCTTTGTGCCTCGGCACATAAAAGAGCATTTCTTTTTGTCTAAAAGAGCAACACGAGTGAAGATCGCGTCCTTTTCAGGATGACGTTTCACTCGTGTGTTTCTGGATGCGATCGTTTCCTGTCCTTATTTGACGGCCACGTTCATTGTTTCACATGCCTAATCAGTGTGTGAGACTACGTTCGTGGGTGGTTCATGTTCTCCCAGGAGTGCATGACCACGTCGGCACATTGTTCGTCTCCCCTTTCTCGTAAAGGCTTGAGCCGCTCAGCGTGCCGTGTGCCGTCGAGCGCCGGCTGACAGCGCGGGTTGTCACGGCAACCCAGCGCGCGTCATTCGGCGCTCAAGATGCGCGGTCAAGATCAAGACTCATGTGCCTCTATGAGGTGAGTCCCTTTGCTTATTTCCCCGATATAGTTTCTCTTCTGGTGCACCAGAAGAGGGCTACTTTGGCGAATAACATTGGTGATCTGAGGGTTTCAGTGAGCACGAACCACTCACTCCTCTAGCGCATCGCAAACATGCTGAGACTGTGTTCGTGGGTGGTTTATGCTTTCTTATGAGAGCATGACCACGTCGGCACGTTGTTCGCCTTGCCTGAAGGCTTGAGCGCCCAGCGTGCCGTGTGTCATCGAAGCGATGGCCACGTTCACTATCTTGCATGCCTGGTTGACGGCCACGATCACTGTTTCACATGCCTAATCAGTGTGTTGAGACTGCGTTCGTGGGTGGTTCATGTTCTTTCAGGAGTGCATGACCACGTCGGCACGTTGTTCGCCTACCCTTTCTCGTAAAGGCTTGAGCCGCTCAGCGTGCCGTGTGCCGTCAAGGCTTTCGGATGGGATTCTGGTCCTTCTCATGAGGGACCAAGCATTTCATTCGGGGCCCCAGGGAGGACAGATGTCGATCGCTACATCGGAGAGAGGGCTGTTATACTCTGAAAATGATGCTGAGTTCCTACTATAATGGTGTTTCTCATGCTGAAGATTCAGACTTAACAGCCACACTTTCCTGGGCTGTTCTAAAGTGCCTGGATGTGTGTGAAGAATTTTGGCAGTATGGAAGCATTTTGGTGCCAATATGGCAAGCCAAACATGCCTAAATCTGCAGAAGTTTTTCCTCTCTCGCTACCACTGCACGTGCGTAGTTCTAACTCGGGGTTGAGCTGTGCTTAGTGACTGACCGTGATTAGTCACAGCGCTGGCCCTCGGTTAGACGATGTCCACACTGGTGGTCCAGAAGCACCTCACAACCAGCCCGCTCGGAGTTTGTTTTCCCCCCAGCAAAGGGAAGGGAAACAACCCTGAGAGGAGCGACCCAGAGTATGTGACGATCTGCTCTTTGGGAGTGCGTGCCATCACCACTCCTTCCCCCGGGGGAGGGCCGGGTGGAGAATTTCGCTTCTGTTCCGCCGCTGGTTATCCAGTAATCAGCGGTACCCAAAGTTTGAGCAGTCCATTCCTCTGAGTCGTTCACGGGCCCCAGCGCTCAGATGGCAGTGAGGGCTACGGCCTTGTCACTCTCGTCTCTCGCTGGGTGAGGGGAAACCAGGACTCGATGCCCCCGGGCCTTGTTCCTCGTTTCCCCTCACGGTCGAGACTGGCAGTATAATAAGACCAGTTTCCTCCGTCCGAGAGGGTCAGAATGGCAGTGCGTGCCGACCCCCTAGCTGCACCACTCCCGTTCCCCTCTCCCCAGCTTGCAGATAGCAGTGACTCAGCCTCGGCTGCGTCGCTCCGGTCTGCAGCTGGGCCCGGAGGCGCAGAGACCAGGACACGAGGAGTCAGGGCCTCGTTCTTCGTCTCTCCCCCTCCCTTTGCCACCGGGCAGCCCGCAGCAGAATGCCCACGGGCCTTCTCTGTCGTCTGCCCTCAGGTGGAAGCAGGTTGGTGTCAAGTTAAAACGCCCAGACCCCGCTCTTGGTCGCTACAGTGCCACCAGGGCCAGGTCCCTGCCTTCCACCTCGCTGCCCCTCCGCGGGTACGCCGGTGGTTCGGGTGGGTTTGTTGAGACCGTATCTGGAAGCCTGGCTAAAAAACGCTTCCGGGTCCGTCCCGATGGCTCATCCGCACCGTCCGGTTCGGCTATGCAATTCAGTGTGCACGCCGGCCTCCCAAGTTCAGGGGCGTCCACTTCACCCATGTGCGGTCGGTGGACGCCCCTGTCTTGAGGAAAGAGATCGATGTCCTGCTGGCGAAGGACGTGATCGAGCCGGTCCCTCCTGCCGAGATGAGGTCTGGGTTTTACAGCCCCTACTTCATTGTACCCAAGAAAGGCGGTGGGTTACGGCCAATCCTGGACCTGCGTGTTTTGAATCGGGCCCTGCACAAACTCCCGTTCAAAATGCTTATGCAGAAGCGCATTTTCGAGTGCATCCGTCCCCAGGATTGGTTTGCAGCGATCGACCTGAAGGACTCGTACTTTCACGTCTCGATTCTCCCTCGACACAGACCGTTTCTTCGGTCTGCTTTCGAGGGTCGAGCGTATCAGTACAAGGTCCTACCCTTCGGGCTGGCCCTGTCGCCTCGTGTCTTCACGGAAGTCGCGGAGGCGGCCATTGTTCCCATGAGAGAACAAGGTGTTCGCATTCTCAACTATCTCGACGACTGGCTCATTCTAGCCCACTCGCGAGATGTGTTGTGCGATCACAGGGACATGGTGCTTCGGCACCTCAGCCAGTTGGGGCTTCAGGTCAACTGGGACAAGAGCAAACTCTGCCCCATGCAGAGGATCTCTTATCTCGGTATGGAGCTGGACTCGGTCGCCCAGACTGCGTGCCTCACGGAGGAACGCGTCCAGTCAGTGCTCACCTGCCTCAGGTCTTTTCGAGGCAGGACAGCGGTTCCACTGAAACAATTTCAGAGGCTCCTGGGGCATATGGCAGCCGCAGCCGCAGTAACGCCGCTCGGCCTGTTACATATGAGACCGCTTCAGCGCTGGCTTCACGATCGAGTCCCGAGGTGGGCGTGGCGCAGCGGCCAATCCAGGTCAAAGTGACCCCGCACTGTCGCCAAACCTTCTCCCCGTGGTCAGATCCTGCGTTTCTACGGGCCGGAGTGCCCCTAGTCCAGGTTCCCAGGCATGCTGTGGTTTTCACAGATGCCTCTGCCACCGGGTGGGGGGCCACGTACAAAGGGCATGCAGTTTCAGGTCTGTGGACGGGGCCTCAACTGCATTGGCACATCAACTGCCTAGAGTTGCAAGCAGTACGTCTAGCCCTGCGTCGCCTCAAGGGGTTTCTCAGACACAGGCACGTACTGGTCCGTACGGACAGCACTGCGACCGTTGCGTACATCAACCATCAAGGTGGTCTACGCTCCCGTCGCATGTCGCGACTCGCCTCCCACCTCCTCCTATGGAGTCAGAAGCATCTGAGGTCGCTTCGTGCCGTTCACATTCCAGGGGAGCTCAACCGTGTGGCAAACGAGCTCTCACAGTTGCCTCCCCTGCCAGGAGAATGGCGACTCCATCCCCAGGCGGTCCAGCTGGTTTGGAGTGTCTTTGGAGCCGCACAGGTAGATCTGTTTGCGTCTCCAGACACAACCCATTGCCAGTGGTTTTTCTCCCTGACCGAGGGAACCCTCGGCACGGATGCCCTGGCTCACAGCTGGCCCCGGGACCTACGCAAGTATGCGTTTTCCCCAGTGAGCCTTCTTGCACAGACACTGTGCAAGGTCAGGGAGGACAAGGAGCAGGTCCTTCTAGTGGCGCCGTATTGGCCCACCAGGACTTGGTTCACGGAACTCATGCTCCTCGCGACAGCCCCTCCTTGGCCGATTCCTCTAAGGAAGGACCTTCTTTCTCAGAGACGGGGCACTCTATGGCACCCGCGTCCAGACCTCTGGAAACTCCATGTCTGGTCTCTGGACGGGACGCGGAGGTTCTAGGTGGTCTACCACAGGCAGTGGTAGACACCATCACTTCCGCTAGAGCCCCCTCTACGAGGCGCCTCTATGCGTTGAAGTGGAACCTGTTCGTCGATTGGTGTTCCTCCCGTCAGGAGGACCCCCGAACTTGCCCGATCGGTGTCGTGCTTTCCTTCCTGCAAGATGGGTTGGAGCGGAGGCTGTCCCCCTCCACCCTCAAAGTGTATGTCGCTGCAATAGCCGCGCATCACGATGCAATAGAAGGTAAGTCCTTGGGGAAGCACGACCTGGTCATCAGATTCCTCAAGGGTGCTAGGAGGTTAAATCCACCTCGAGTTTTGCACTCTGTACCCTCTTGGGACCTAGCTCTGGTACTTAGAGCTCTTCAAGGTCCCCCCCTTTGAGCCGTTGCTGACCGTAGAGCTCAATTTCCTGTCCATCAAGACAGCGCTCTTGTTAGCTTTGGCCTCTTTCAAGAGGGTTGGGGATCTGCAGGCTTTTTCGGTCGACGAATCGTGCCTAGAGTTCGGGCCGGTCCTTTCTCATGTTGTATTGAGACCCCGGCTCGGATATGTGCCCAAGGTTCCTACCACTCCCTTCGTGGACCAGGTAGTGAACCTGCAAGCGCTGCCCCAGGAGGAGGCAGACCCAGCCCTAGCTTTTCTCTGTCCCGTCCGCGCTCTGCGGGTTTATATTGACAGAACGCAAAGCTTCAGAACCTCAGATCAGCTCTTTGTCTGTTACGGAGGCCAGCAGAAGGGGAAGGCCGTCTCCAAGCAGAGGTTAGCCCACTGGTTAGTGGATGCTATCACCCGAGCGTATGAATCTCTGGGTGAGCCTTGTCCTCCCAGGTTGCGTGCCCACTCTACTAGAGGTGTTGCCGCTTCCTGGGCTTTGGCTCAAGGCGCCTCGCTGACAGACATCTGTAGAGCTGCGGGCTGGGCGACACCGAACACGTTCGCTAGGTTCTATAGCCTTCGTGTGGAACCTGTTTCCTCCCGAGTTCTGGCTACGGCCAGTGGGTCGAGGGAATAGGTTGTGTCGGCTTGCCACGCCACTCCGTGCCTCGGCCGGATACGTGCGTCTTTTTGCTCCGTTGGCGCCCTACGTCGGTGAGCCTCGTGAGTTCCTCCTTCACCCCTCGGTGCTGGGCGCGGCGGACCGCCCGGCGCCAGGTCTGCTACCTCTAGTAAGGAGTTGTTAGTAGACTGGGTGCCCCAGTGGTCTCTACTGTGACCCATGATGCCATGTGCAGTTCAGCCATGTCTTCCTCTTGACGGACTCGTTCGTCGTCCCCTTGAGTACGCTCCCACTTCCCTTGGATTGGGACTACCTCTGGGACTGCCATATGTTTCACTATTCCTTCGGGCTAGTACATATGTGTATTCCTGGCCTTCCTCAGTCAGGCTGGGGCTTCCGCAGCGTTCCCTCCTCTCTTGAGGGAACGCTTTCCCAGTGTTATCCAACCACTGTGCGGGTCTTGCGGAACAGCAGTGTGGTTCCCGTGCTAGCTCCCGCAACTTATTTCAAGAAACTGCTGCAGGGTAGCTTAGCTGGGCGCTGGAAGGGGCCAGCACCATGGCGTTTTATTAGGGATCCCAATTCGTCAGGGAACTCCCCCGACGACACGTCGGAGTTCCCAGGACGAAAGGGAACGTCTCGGTTACGTATGTAACCCTCGTTCCCTGAGTACAGGGAACGGAGACGTGTCGTCCCTTCGCCATGTTGCTGTACCTTCGCGAGGACTGGACACTGTTCGGCTCCTCAGCGAAAAGCATTGCGCAATGTTTACTTCTGCCTTTTATACCCGCGCTGGTAGGCGGGTCACGGAATGCAAACCTTGCATGCCAATGTCTATTGGCTCGTTTTAATTCTCTCGAAGGCAGTTGGCTCCCTAGCGTGATCCCAATTCGTCAGGGAACTCCCCCGACGACACGTCTCCGTTCCCTGTACTCAGGGAACGAGGGTTACATACGTAACCGAGACGTTTTTTGCAATCAAACTGGAAAAATAGTTAGCCCTTGATAAAGAAACAGAATATTCTCTGATATTGAGACAGACTAGCTTGCAAAAGTTGATAGGAAATTTGCAGTTTGTCACGTTTCCATATTATTTCTGCCCTTCTACATGTTTTCCTTAAAGCTATAATGTCTTTGTTTAGCCAGGGTTACTTATTTCGTTTGTTTGTTTTTAGCTTTAAGAGAGGCAACTGCATTTAATATTTCAGTACAAGAAGCTAACAACAAATCCTTAAAATTGGTAGCGGTAGATGAATTTAAGGGGCAAGCAAGAAAAGTAGATTGCTGGTATACAGAGCTGCAAAAATAGAGAACTTACCGTCAAACACAACAGGCCAATGATCAGACAAAAAAGTGTCACTTACATAAATGTCTTTGATGGAGAAACCTGAGGATAACACAAGATCTAGTGTATGCCCTAACTTATGTGTAGGGCCAGATACTGATTGTCATGATTCTGCCATCAGGTCTGTGAGTTCTAGTATTTTGGCAGGATCATGACAGACCCATGTTCTGTGTGCAAGCACATGGCCTTGTGTTTTGGTCATGTGCTTGTGTTGTCTCGTCTCGTTACCCCGCCCCCTTGTTATCCTGATTCTGTCATTAGTGTTTCACCCGTGTCACCTGTTATGTTTGATTAGTCTTCCTATTTAATCCCCTTGTGTTTGCTGTCTTGTGTCGGTTCATTGTTATACGTTGATCGTGAGTACCCTGTGTACATCTAGTCATTGTTAGCATCTCTTGAAGTCTTGTTTGTTTTCTTGTTCATTTGTTTCCCAGTTTAGTCTAGTCAGTCTGGTATTCTGTGTTCCATCTGTTTTGCCCTCTCATGGGTTTTGTTTTCCTGTTTTTGTCATTAAACCGTGTCTTATTTTATACTGTCTGCGTTTGGGTTCATCTCCGTGTCTCACCGTGACAGAATGAACCGACCCATTCTGTCCCGTTCCGGGACATGGTGGACTGCTTGGTTCGTCGGGAGTCACAGGGTCCCATGGTGTCGTCACCTCCTGCCTGTCTGCCGGTGATCCCGGAGGATCTGAGGTTAGGCTTCGTGAGGCTTGGAGAACAGACTCGTCCCAGTTCGACTCCCGAGGCATCATCGGCTCCGCGAATCAGGAGGAAGAAGAGGAGACCTGCGTCTGCCCAGCCAGAGCCAGTTCACGCCCTGTCTGTCCAGCTAGAGACTGTTCACGCCCCGTCTGCCTTCCTGAGCTGGGACTATCTGGAGCGTCTGGCTCGGATCTATTTTTTTAATATATAAAATATACTTGTATGTTTAAAAAAGTTAAATTAATTTCAGAAGCATTAAAAACACACAAACCAACTCAAAATGAACATCAACTAATTAGTGGTTTCCTACAAACACAAACCCACTAAACCTACATTTTTAAGTAAAATGTTATTTAATTGTGACTGATTTACCTTAAATCATGCAGCCTTTTGAGCAGATATTTGTTGCTTCTTTTTCCTCTGGCAGATTTTTCAGTTGTTTCAATTATAAACTTCACTTTAATTTATTATTTTATTTCTCATTTTGAAGTTTATGCTGTTTCTTGTGCATATACACAGATTCAACCGTAGAAAACCATTGAATATGTCACAAGTGGGCATTAAGAAAGGATTTGTTGAAATCAGCTTGCAGAAAGCCTTTTTTGCATGACCTTTGATATAGATTTAAAAGTGACACACAAGCTTACTGTAACTCACTCCTGGGATATTTCTGCTACATTCCTGAGTCTATGAGGAATATACAGACTATCAGCCAAACTTTATATATAGGTGAGAATTGAATCCCTGCTACCATCTGATATACAGTAAACAGTGTGGCTCATCATCACCATGCCATTTAAAGCAGTTTCTCTGTTACAAAATGATGTGAGAATGGTGAGAGAACATTGTGCATGGTATGTTTTTCATCTTCAAACCAAACTTGGGTCTTCAGTTGACAAAGTTTAAATCTAGTCTGGCTAGCTCACTTCCCATAATCTTTACGCATTAGGTCAGTAGGCAGAGAGTTGACAGTCGTCTGTTTCATTCGACCACATGAGCATTCACACTACGAAAGCAATCCAGTTGAATGCGTTTTCAACTACCTCTAGAAAGTGGACAAGCTCAAAATGTTTTAGAACACGTTTACACCTTAGAATCGTCCACTTCCGATCCGATCGACCAAAATGCATCTTGATACCAGCAGTAAACAGGGCCTTAAATGAATCACCACCTTGTAAACTAGTTACATTTTCTCATGAGATTGGGTTGAACTACTCTAGCCTTATAAGATACCATCGTTTAGTCAACTTCTAAGGCAGAATCACTTAATCTTAAAAATCATTGCAATCTTATAATAATCAAAAAAATCAATAAGAATCTTAAAATCCATTGCAATGAGCTCAATGGGTGGGAACAAAATCACTCAAATGGAGGAGGATGAAGTGTAAACAAACATGTCAATAACAAATATATTAATTCAGTAATGAAAAGTTTTAATAAAACTATATCTAATAAAAAATGACCTACATGACCAATAATGCTTATTGGAGTAGTGCATGAGTCATGTGAGTTCCTGTGCACTTCACTGGAAGAGCACTATTTCTATGAAGTCTGCTGCCTACATGTATGCAGAGTATTCCAAATCAGTCACTTAAGAGGTTATTTTTTAATAAGATGCTTCCTAAGAAGTTGAAATGGCAAAAGTAGCAATGGTTTTGAAACAGAGCCATTGTGTTAGGTACCAGAGGGTAAACCCCAGGAATGTGCTTATTCATGCAGCCTATTTATTGATTATGTAAATGCAATACTCTTTGTCCTCCTTAGTTTTTAGAATTCTAAATATGTCCGTTCATGCTACTGAACTGGAAATTTCTACCTCAAATTATCTAGATAAATCATCGTTTTCTGCTGCCACTGGTATAATATAGACTAGACAAATATGAATATAGACAAACAACAATAATTCAGAAGCAATCTGCACAGTACACACGCCTACCAGATATGAAAATCTCATAAGCAGTCAGAGCATGTTTGTCCCCTCTTTTGTATTCCAAATTAGGTGAGTTCTTGCACCTCTAATTGAAAATGAAAATTAATCAGATAGAAATATGAAAATGAAATGAAACTAAGGAGCGCTGCCCCAGAGGAAACCTCTAAAGGAGTTACTGAGTATAGTTGCATAACCTTTCCAGCCAGAGCCCAAATGGAACAAACACAAATTACAGAGGGTAGCCACTTTCTACTTCAGATTTCCACCAAGGCAAGCTTTTTCCAAGTATCTTGACATGAGTCATATTGTGCTTCATGTGAGTGCTTCACTGGCTTTCTGTCTTTGAAAGTGGTTTGGCTGAGAGCACAAAGGTTATTTACAGTGCTGGGATGGTCAGTATATCTCCACAGGGTGTGACCAGTAAAAGAGAAGGAAGGGTGTGGACCTGGCTCTGTTACACCATCACTTTTAGCCCATCGGGACACTCCTAGTGAGTCACCAACCTAACACCAATCATACATCTCTAACGTGGATGGATCCTCCACCAAACGCCCAGCCATTTCTGCCTCGTCTTGCCCATCTACAGCAGGGGTGTCCAATCCTGTTCCTGGACGTCTATCTTCCTGCAAAGTTCAGCTTCAACCCTGATCATCATTGTATGGAAAAGAGAAGCTTGGACATTTTGTCAGATAACTCATTTTGTTTTTCTCAAAAGGTGAGGAAGACTTACAGATTTGGAATGACGTGATTGAGTAAATGATGACAATTTCTGGACTAACATTTTCTTTAATTTCCCACTTGATCATGCTACACCGTAAAAAGCAGCATTATCTTTCTTTAAATTGTCTTTTTCATTGGTCAGGACCCCTTCAACCCTCTCTAAACCAGCTCTCAATGGGATAAATTCCCAGCAGCCAAGGTTGGCATACTATTCCCCTGAGTAACACCACTCCCCAAACCTCTTATTTTATCTTGCTCGCTCTGGTGAGTCACTCTCTGCATATCTGGTGACACTTCCAGGATCAGAGACCTGCTGCCAGCTCTTTCTGATTCAGCTTATGGTTATACGGGCACGCTTGCTCACACACATGCTTTCCTTCTCATCACCTGACTACCAGGAAGAGTACAGCAGCCTGACTGAATGGAAATTATGTCATTAACCCTTGGCCCAACGGGGACAGTAAGAAAGAGCGAGTCAGTGGGTGGCTCAGCAATTCCTGCTGGTCATTATCTCCAGCATATGCATGGGATCGAGCAGGAGATGGGATAAATTTAACCACATACCATTAATAATGCAGCACCCACCGGAAGCCATTAGAGTCTGCAGTTTGTGGATGCGATAAGGTAGTTTATTCAAAACCGCAAATTTTAATCCATGTACAAGAAGGGGGGGACAGTTCATATTGTAAATTGAATTTAGATGTAACACCTTTTGCAGTAAACAGTGCACCAGAGGCTATGAGGATGCATGGTTTTATCTTGTTCTTCCAGATGGTTCCTCGCAGTATGTTTCGGGTCATAGGGGAAGCGTGACTCATATCTAGGTGTGCATTTCCTGTGCAACACGTGAATGACATTAATTTGGTATTGTCTTGGATACATGGGGAAAGAGGATGTGATTGCACGCAGTGATTTAGCACAGAAAGGGCTTGTTTGGTGATAGCTGATTTGCCTTGGGGTCAAGCTGAAATGATCATACAGTTTAATGAATGTCAACATATCAACCATTACTGTATACTATGAAGTGTGTGATATCCATCATTGACCACCTGTCTGAAGTATATCCAATATCCACAATGCTGATCCACATCTGTCTGGATAAAGGCTTTATATGATAAACACAGATACTGAATATAGAGTTTGACATTCATCAGCACAACATGACTCAACTCTCTACATCCCCTGACCAGCCAGCTGTCCCATTTGTGGGTCAACCCTTTTCATCTTTTTGTCTCCATCAACAGTTGTTGATTCTCAACCAGGATGTAAAGGGGAATCTCCCTTCATGGTCTAATCATCATGAAGTGTTGCTTCTAGACTTCCCATGTAAGCTAAGCTCTCCATGCAGTCAAATCAGTCAAATCCCTCAGTGCTGTTTAATGGACTTCAAATGCACCTAGACAAATGTAGGTGTGGGGAATATTTGGTTTTCAAGATTTCACCACATTCGATCACCAGCCATAACTTACATAATTATTACAGACCCTTGTCAATCAGTTACACATCTTTTGGATTTTAGTAATGTTCTTGTGTGTTGAATCTATCCCCGCTTGTCTTAGGTAGTTTTACCTGGTGTAGTTGGTCTCCCAACCTGGTCAAGTTGGTGTTTACAAAATTTAAGTATAGACTACAGTTAAATAAGATTAAGATGCTCACATGTAAACAATGTGAAATGTGTTACTTGACTATCCTACATGACAGGACATTAATATATTTTGTAAGAACTTGGTACAAGTGTTTTAAATTAGTTTTTTTCTTTATCATGTACACTTCTTTATAATATTGTCATCCGTTTTTGCATATGCATAAATCAGGCACTAAAACAAAGAAGGCAGTGCATTCAAATAAACAAAACTGTCAGTCTGAACAATTCGTTTTTAGTAAATTACACCCTGAGATTGAGTGGGTTATTTTACCCAACTTTTCTTCTTCCTCCTCTTCTTGTTATCCTGTAATTCTTTTTTACGTCACTGTTCCTTTTGCACCTAGAATTTAACATCACTTGAAGACACCCAATTATGCTTGTTAATATGAACAAAGATAAGCAAAGTTAGCCAAAATGAATAGAAACCACTGAAATGTTCATTTTAAAAGGTGTTCCAGTCTTCTATGCCTTCTATTACCTTGCTGTATGCAAAATCATTCAAATATGCAAGGGACAAGCACTATTTTTAAGACATCCTTATCACATAAGGATGCAATATTTTCTATAACTTGACCTTGTAGCTGAATTCAACTTTTTATTTGAAAGACTTTGGATTAAAAATGTGCTTAGACATGGCCGCCATTTGAAGGTGACATGATAAGGTTGGGCTTTCATATAACACTTTAGCACTTTAACAAAATTGGCAGGACTCTTTTCTCCAGAGCTTGACTCTACATTTCCATCACTTCCCCACATGACTCACTAAATTTGTTCTCAATAAGATCCAATAATGTACATTATCCCACAGGAAAACATTTGTAGAAAGTCTACAATGATTTAAATGTCATACTCTGGCTTTATCTTCCATTGAAAAGGTGTTGTTGTAGAGAATTCAAAGCTAAAGAACAAATTACCACACTGACAATTGTCTGATAAAATACCGTCAAGTTCTTGAAAACACTTTGAACATTTCTTATAACCACCTAGCTATCTACCAGGCTTAAAGTGCTGTATTATATTTCAAACAGATCATTTCTCACTGTCAGTAATGCACATCAAATCCTACTAGCAGAGGTTTATAAGATTTGATCAGCTTTAATGCCTTTAGCCACAACCAGCGCTTTGCTACAGGAAATCTCATTTAACGTTGCCCCTCATGTCTTGGACTTGGCTTTCAGAGGCTCAGAAAGCTTGCGGTTTGCAGCGCTGCAAACAGAAAGCAGATATCAAAATCCATCTTGATCTCATTTACACTCCAGTGGCAAGTTCAGCTAATGTTTTCCTTGTCCATATAAAGAAAAAGCAAAGAAAATAGCGGCCCTTCGGTTGTAGATTATAACTGTGTGTAAACCCGGATTGCACAGGAGCCTGGAACATTCTATGTCTTGATTATACAAATAAGTGGTTCGTACAGTCTTTTCCATCTTGGAACAAAGCCGTGGTGGTAACGAGAGGCAAACGTTTCCAGTTCTTTCTCGCATCACCGTATCCTCAAGTGACCTCTTGCTTTTACAGACAGAACTAAACATATAGTAAACCTCCATTTCCAAATTAAAATCAATCAGCTGAAGAAAACAAATGAAGCAAAAAGCCAAGTGGATCAGACACACAGATTTACCATGTTAGCAGTGACCTTCAGAGAAACATCAACATCATAGTTTTTCCCTTTTCATCAGAATGGAGAATAGAAAATCACAGACATATGCATAACTCAAACCCCTTAGTTTTACCTCTAATAAGGGTATTTTTTTGCATGTCAGAGTGGATGATTTATTTTAAAACTAACAAACTGTTTTGGAAACTTTTTTAACGTGCCTTCATTATTTTTTTTATCACTTTTATTGTGCTACTGAAATGTATAGGTTTTATAGATTTTTAAAAGAAAAGTCCTAGACCCAGATTTTCAATGTTAAAACATACAAATCTATCATAAAACTATTTATTTAAACTAATAAATCATTTTAAATATGAATAAAGTAAAAAAAATAATTGAAAAGTTTTTTTTTTTCTTATTTTATTAAAATATTTTTGTGCATCGTTTTCAATCAGTCTGTGTATGTATATACACCATTGGACATTGTTAGTTAATACACCAAACAAATGAGTGAGTGTGAAATGTTTTAAGAGTTCACCCATACACCCATACATAACAAGCTTTGTTTTACAACATGTGCATGTTTATGAGAAGCAAACAGAGGTGTGAAAATTGGTGAGGATGCGGAGTTCTGTTGTGGTGTTCGAGCTGATTAGCTTGAAGCAAAGACGAGTAAAAGAAAGTTAGAGGATGTCTGCCACATTTTAACCCAAGTGAATGAAGGAAAATGTTGAAATTGCAAAAAGAGAGAGTTTTGCAAAGTTACGCAAGCAAAGCTTAGCTTCCCTAAAGTTTGGTTTTATTTGTCTTTGAAATAGTAACATAGTTACATAAAATTTTACTTCTTGCCAACTAAAAAAAAAAAGAAAGAAAGTCTTTTGGTGTTTTGAATTCTGTGTGGTGATTGATGTTTGGAAAAGTTGTTAAGTAAACAATGACATAATTGTGGTGAAGTTTGAATTCTTCTCCCTGAGTGAAAGAACACACTCACAGCCACCGAGGAAAGAGAGGCTCGCCTTGACGTAGACGGGGTTTCATGTTTCCTGATTCACCGTATCCTCAGATGACCTTTTGTTGTATGTTTCGAAAAATGAAAATACATGTCTCTAAAGTTTCATTAATAGTCACGTTCTATTTTTACTTATTTCCTGCCCTTTTAGTGTCCCATTACATAATGTAAAAATGACATCAGCTATTTTTTTATCCCTAAGAAAATTTTAATGGATTTATCAGGTGAAATGAGTTGACCATACAGCATATGGATGATTTATTACCACTACTGCAAGAACATCTGGATATGATTGAATAAATTGTTGCACTTATACAATCACATTACTTGCTAATTGCACTTTCATAAGCTTAAAATTTGTTCATTATTATGATCATGTTGCCAGGCAAATTAAACAAATGTAAAAACATCTACATTATGCATTTCATATGTAGATGGATGGATAGATAGATAGATAGATAGATAGATAGATAGATAGATAGATAGATAGATAGATAGATAACATTGCAAATAACTTTTTAATTTCATTAATGCATTTCATTCTAAAATTTGAATGCTACCAAGTTACCTACCATATTGTCTTTACCCAGAAAACATCGCTTTTAAAATATCTTGAGATAATGTTTACATCATCTTCTCCTCTATATTGATCAGACCTCTGTTGTCTTAAAAGGGTCACAGAGCAGTGCCAAATGATTGTGGTGTCAGCATGGTTTTTAAGAGCAGCGTGGCCTTGTTTGCGGTTCTCCCACGTCGCGCTTGAGTGGCACGTACAAAACGGCTTTGGCTGTCAAATCCTCAAGAGTTGCAGGAGACGCATTGGCATTCACTCCGACAAGCCTAGACCAACACCAGCTGCCGCGTCAGACACACTAGAGGGCAGTGTGTATACAACATGGAGACATAGAAAATTAAGACACTACCTCCAAAGCACATCTGTGAATTTACAACATGATCAAATTTATTATAAATTGCATTAGCCTTTAAATGACATTACATAACCACAAAAAAAAAAATATATCTGTTTGTCTCTGCTTTGATTTCCTCTCAACTGCCTCATAATGGAGGGCAATGAGCGCAGATAGGATTGCAGGTAAAACAATCAACATGTAATGAGGTGATATTATCATACGAGACCATGATACCTCCATTTCAGGGTTTTATTTCATTACATTACGTTGCATGTTTTCATTCGATTCAGGCTGTCTTCAAGGGCCCGCTAATTAAAACTAAGGCCAATTAATCAAACAGAGGCAAACCTACAGGTCAACGGCGGGGATTATATTTAATATAGCCGTCAGTGTGTCTTTCTACCTGTCTTTGCTGGGTTTTTTTCTCCCAATCATCCGTTTAGACTGGGATTGTCTGGCTCTCTTGGCACTAGGCTGACGAGTCGGCATCAAAGAGACATTGCCTCCGTCACATTATGCAGCTCTTCCTTGACCAGGTTTTGATTGAGCGTAGTGATCCAAGACTGATGCCTCCCGGATACTGACTGACTCCAGAGGGAGGGAAAGACAGGAAGACAGGAAGATCTTGTCATCCCGAGATGCACATCAGCGCACATGAGGATAGGTTGGGAGAGATGACAATGTTGGCCACGCTCGGAGGAGTCTGACAGTAGCTCATCTCATTCTGTCTCCCTTTAAATGATGTCTCTCTCTCTCTCTCTCTCTCTCTCTCTCTCTCTGCGACTAGAGCCGCTCAATTACTGCACTGCCTACTGTCTAAAATCTGATTGGATTAATAGTAATATGGACACCTTAATTTTTCTGCTATAAATTTTACCTTACTTTTTCTGCTATTTTTCTGACTATAAAACTCCTAAACTGAAACATTTAGAAGCCAAATTATTTTTAGTTGCCAAATTACACACTTGTTTGATAAAGGTGATTTAGAAGCACTTGAGTTCATTGAGTTCATTGCTTCTCATTGTGTGTTGATAGTGATTTTTAGTTATAGACTATGATTATTTGAGTTGTATAAACAAATGTTTTTCTAGTTGCTTTTAAAATAATTTAATTCAAGTTGTATACTGTATATATATATATATATATATATATATATATATATATATATATATATATATAATTCAAAAGTTTGGGTTAGGTAGGTCTCTTATGCTCATCAATCTGCATTTATTTTAAAAACAAATGTTTTTTCTAGTTGCTTTTAAAATAATTTTATTCAAGTTGTATACTGTGTGTGTGTGTGTGTGTGTGTATATATATATATATATATATATATATATATATATATATATATATATAATTCAAAAGTTTGGGTTATGTAGGTCTCTTATGCTCATCAATCTGCATTTATTTTATGAAAAATGCAGTGAAATGGTATTGTAAAATATTATTTTCATTTAAAATAACTGTTTTATTAAGAATATATTTTTAAATTATATTTATTCCTGTGATCAAGGCTAAGTTTTCAGCATCATTACTCCAGTCTTCAGTGTCACAAGATCCTTCAGAAATCATTGAAATGAATAAAAAGTTCAAAAGAACAGCATTTATTTGAATTTTTTTAACATGCATGTGTTTAATGACATTTTTTTGATTAATTCAATATGTCATTGTTGAATAACATTTTTATTTAATATAGTAAATTCATTTCTTTTAAAAATCCCTGGATCTGTAAAAAAAAACAAAAAAAAAACTGGATATGGATACAATAGTGTATGTGTGTGTGTAGTGTACTTAAAAAAAAAAAAACATGTTGGTTGTTTATAAAAGTAGTCCATGCGTCTTGTGATCTATATTTTAAAGCCACTATTCACAGAAATTCTTCTCTGCTCTCCAGCGCTACCAAATAGGCCGAAGAACTTCTCCAAATAATCGTTTAAATTAGGTCTATTCCTCACACAAAGACTCAGAATCTTGGAAAATAACACACAAATGCCTTTACTATGGGAAGAAATAATATCACATCCCCCCCCCCCCCACCCACGCACGCACAAACACACACACAAACACAAACACACAAACCCAGTAAAGGTTTGGAAAGCAGGTTCAGCTCACACACTCACATACTCATCTGGAATGTCACCCTGCTCTGACCTTCCTCAGTTACATCAGTGAATACTTAAATCTGTAGATAATTTTGCGGGATTTCATCCTCATAATTCTTTCATTTAGCAAGCTGCTCGTGAGAGTCCTGTACGCCGCTTTCACCTTGCGTCATACATCAGGCCAGCAGCAGGGTTTAAATGGCCGCTTGCACACATGCTGTGCTCTTGCACTTTGAACTGAGGTTCTTGTCCTCATGCATTTTACATTTACATGAAATATGCATCTTTAAGAAACCCCTCGTATGCCAGGATGCAAGCGCATGTCATTTCCAGGTGTCAAGAGTGCACGTTTTCCTGCTTCCTTCCTGATTCTAATGTGCACATTAATTTGAGGGATATTGGAGGAAACGGTGTGAGTGACTGATTGCTGATGCTATTCCAGATGATTTCTCTAAATATAGCACTGCCTTTTGTCTAGAAAATTAAAAAGATCAGCTTAAATATCAATCCCAGGTGACTCTGAGACATTAAATCTGGCATTTAATTTAAAATTAAGGTATTCTTTCTGGGGGTCTGCGTTTAACGTTTGAGGCAGATGCCATTTTGCAGTCCTGTGTGTGCTGAGATCATTACTGTTCAAGCCAAAACCGCTTCCCACACATGCAGGCCATTCCTCGCACTTATGTTTGCGGGGGTTTTTTTCCATCTCCCATCTCTCGTTTCTCAGTCTTGCTTATTAACTGTCTCTGAACCCTGTCTTTGACCTGGATTTGTTATATATGGATGTTTCTTCAGCTATGGGCACTTTTGACCCTGTGGGCATTTATAAACTCCCTTAAAGGTGAAGTACTATGTAAGATTTTTTATGTTAAAATACATTTTTATTATTCCAGTTGTATTGTACATTGACTACCATTAGTATGCCATTCCAACGCTATCTCACGACAAATTCGTACGTGAGTATGAGGTGGCTAATTCGTAGGAATTCATACAACCTCACTCGTACGAATTTGTTCGATTTGTTTAAACCCCAGTGATGGGGCTGGTTTAGGGGTGGGGTCAGGGGTAGGTAATTCGTACGAATTCGTAAGATTTTTGCTAAATCATCCATATTTTACTAGTTGCCCAATTCGCAATTGAGGTCATATGAATTTGTGCGAATTAGCCTCCGAGATCGGGTTGGCCATTCATTGGTTTATCTCCGGCAAAAGTGTGAACATTGAGCCTCCCTGGCACCATCAAATCATTGAGAGTGGTCCGCTCAGATCCATCAATCTCTTTCCAGCTCAACCTATAGCGAGAGTTTGGGGTGTGGCTACTGTAACAGGCGTAGCCAGAGGTTGTTTAATCATGACTGATATGTTAAGGCTCTTATATACTCTACTTCAAGCAAAATCAAAGAATGAACTTGTGTGACGTCATTTCGAACACAATCAGGCCAAAACGAAGTCATTTCAGTAGTTTGAAACAGCAAGCCAAAGCAAAGTTTCTGGAAACGTTTGCTCTGGCTGGTAAACCCCTCCAAACTACCATTGGTCCGTAATACAGTAGGTGACTTTGACGTGGACATCTCTGGTTCAAATCTTCTGGTCATTCCTTTGAGACTGGACGTCCCAGAGTAAAAACATGAACATACTGGACAGCCGCTTTATAGTAGAAAATGAAGTTGTAATTCTAATTGAAAGAGATATTTAGAGTTTTTTATCCTGTTTAATACTCTAAAGCTGATGAGCCCCGCCTCCACTCACTCACAGCAGCTCAGAGATCCCCTCGTTGATGATTACACGTTGACCTGATTGGTTACAAGGTAGTTTGTGACATCAGAAAAACCAACGATTTCAAACCATGTTTTGAGACTGTCTTTGGTTCACTGCAGTTTTAAGGAGAAAATACTCAGCAATGGTGTTGACTTGTGAATTTGTACATGGTTTGTCTTAAAGCATATTAAAAATACCACAGAGACATATAAACAACATTAAAAGCTGGATTTTTACCACAGGGACTTTAACGAATGTTTGGGTTAATGGGTTTAACTAATGGGTTTATTATCAGAGAGACACTCTTGTTCGCTCTAGACAGATTGTTCGTCTGCTCACATGCTTACTCATGACACATAGCAACACAGCTCAAAGTATTTATAAAAGTACCTTCAATTGAAACTGTCCTACTTTTATCTGTTGAATCATGCATTCACAAGCATGTTTGAGTTGGGGAGGTGCGGCACACGAAAGGGTCGTTTGGGTTGTTTTAAATTAAGTGCCACAGAAACGTCTCGGTTAATATGTAACCCTCGTTCCCTGAAGGAGGGAAAGGAGACGTAGTCGACGTGTCGAATGATTGGGATCACGCTCAGGGAGCCTGTCATCTCCGAGTACTGTTAATACGAGCCAATGCACATTGGCGTGCGAGATCTGCATCACACACTCTGCCCCGCAGCGCGGGTATAAATATGGAACTGGATGCACGCACCAGTTGTTTTTCACTGAGGAGCCGAACGGAGCCCGGAGTCAGCGGTGGTCGAGCAATAGTGGTGATTGGACTACGTCTCCGTTCCCTCCTTCAGGGAACGAGGGTTACACACGTAACCGAGATGTTCCCTTTCAGTCGCTCACATTCGACGTAGTCCACCAGTGCATATGAGTGATACGTCTGGCTTCGAAGGTTCCGCCACGTCCGTTGCTGAAGGGTATGGAGGAACTCGACAGGGTTCGGCTAATAAGGGGAACTCTGCTGGAGCAAGAACAACTGGCGGAGGGACGAGTCCGGAGGAACAATAGATGTAACTGTGCGACAACAAAGTGGTCCCAAACATCTGGACCGCCTGGGGGACGGAGTCTCCACTCTCTCCGGGCCAGAGGCTGTCGTGAAGCTTGAGTAGCGGCACGATTGAGTAGACCAGAAGAAATAAGTGGAATGAAACGACGTCAGAACCATCTGACTCCAAGGAGGAGGTGGTGGGCGAGTTGCAACATGTGAGGGGAGCGTAGCTCAACTGTCACCAGGTTGTCTTTTCAGACCAGTACATGCTCGCTGAGCTTGTCTCAAAGCAAAGTGAACTGCAAGCAACTCGAGACAATGGATGCCAATGCAGTCGGAGGGCCACCCAGACCTCCGTTACTGCATGCCCTTTGTGCGTGGCTCCTCAGCCGGTATTGATGGAGACTTGTTCTAGGAGCCATTGGCCCGGAGAATCAAAAGGTCTGTTACGGACTGAGGGTTTGTCGGCAGGCCTGGGTCCTTTCACACGGAGCGTGCCTCTCTGCCACGGCCACCTCGGGATTCAGCCGTAAAGTCAGTGCTAAAGCGGTCTTCATATGGAGGAAGCCAAGCGGCTGCGTCTACCATATGCCCCAGGAGCCTCTGAAGAGTTTTAGTGGGACCTTTTCTCACTTCTATACAGCACTAACCATCCACATACTCTTTTTCAGAGATGCGGTGGACCGAATCCATCTCCAAACAAGAAAAGAGATCCTCAACCCGTGGACGAGTTTACTCTTTCCCGGTTGACCTGAGGACCCAACTGGCTATGAGCACTGAAGGGTAGGACTTTGTATTGATACTTCACACTTTTCAAACGCATGAACACAGGATGGCCTGTGGTGCGGAAGGAAAGAGATCTGAAGTACATGTCTCTCAGGTCGAACACTGCAGACCAATTTTGGGGACAGAGCATTTGAAAATTCATTTTGCAAATTGAATGGAGGCTTTTGAAAAAGGGCCCATCTCAATTAACACAGGACCAAGATGGTCGTGACCCAACTCTCTAGGGTAGAATGAAGAATGGCTTTCATATCGGCTTGAGGGACCGTTTGCATCGCGTCCTTCACCAGTAGACTGTGATGTGCGCACACAAGACAGGAGCATTGCTCAACAACTAGGTGTGATAAATATTACTAATTTTAGGAGCATATCTGCTCGAAGGCGGCCCGAAGCAGGGTCTGAGTGTGGTGTACATCACTTACCTGTCTCCACGAGGCGGCCAGGGATGCGTGAGAAGGCGGATGACCGGGTCCTCGAACCGCACCCAGCTGCCGTGCTGGCAAACAAGAGGGGGCTGAGGGGTGCAAGGCTTTACAGGGTAGCACATCGCCTGACTTGCCCTCTTGGGACCCAGGAACAGAGGAATTTGCTCTTCCTTTGATGTGTGGGTACCGCTTGCTCCGCTTTCTTTGGGAGCCAGCGGAGGAACAGACACACACAAAACTGCGGCCGGCTGCATGCTGAGGCTTGGCTGGAGGCTGCTGCGGAGGCCCAGCTGGGAGTGGCGGCAGGGGAACATCCTCGGCGATGAGCAGGCGGAGGAACTACCATCGGTGGAGGGGTGGAGGCAGCAGCGGACCGCCGGGGCAGGATGTGCCGGATGGCCTCCGTTTGCGCTTGGCCGGCAGAGGACTGTTGGGCGCAGTTCTCTGTTGCGTCGCTGACCAGCCTAACCTGGGAAATTGGGGAGACCGGGAACCGAACCTTGTCCGCATCCGCCATATCAACCAGGCTAAGCCAACGATGGCGCTCCTGAACCACCAAGGTGGACATCGCCAGACTGATCGCACACGGTCTGGGCTACCCTTGTGCATGTCCATGAGTGCCCTGGCCTGATGGACCTGTAGCAACGCCATGGCTCGCAAAGAGGAGGCAGCTTGCCCGCAGGCTTTGTAAGCTCTGCCTATCGGAATGGACGAGAACTCACAGGCCTTAGGGGGGAGTAGAGGATCCCCCGTCCAAAAGGCAGCGACCGCCGGACACAGGTGCACCTGTGTTGCAACAGACCGCTCCACTGGAGGGATAGCCTCGAAATCTTTCACCGCTCCTCCGTCAAAGGTAGTGAGGGGGTAAAAGCTATTCAGGCAGGTTTTGGCAGAGAAAGGTGCCGTCCACAACCTGGTAAGCTCTCCATGCACCTCGGGAAAGAAAGACACTGGGGCGGCGAGCTGAGAAACAGCGCGGCCTGCCCTGAGATACCAATCCTCCAACCGAGACTGAGCGGGACACGGTGGAAGACTCCACTCGAGCCCGGCAGCTTCGGCGGCCCGTTTCAGCATAGCTGACAATTCTGGATCCTGCTCGGGAAACGTTACACTCCCAAAGGGAGATAACACAGCCGAGTCGTCATCTCCAGAGGCCAGCTCACCCTCCGATGCTGCTATCGACATCCTATCCTCTGGGTGAACCCCAATTGAAATGGCTGATCGGTCCATTACAGAGGGACCAGCACGTTCAACAGGAATTTCCAGTGGCTGCGGTGTGATTGAGGAGTGAGGAGCCCACAGGGAGTGGTTACCGGGCGAGACATCCATCACTATCCTCCGATCACCCATCCCACATGGCACCCGGGGGTGGGGCATGGTAATGGGGACTCCAGCTTCGCGGACGAAGGCGAGTCTCGATCTCAACACCGCGACAGTCATATTCCCGCAATGGGAACATGAACCGTCCACAAAAGCTTCTTCAGTGTGCTGTAAGCCCAAACACGTGATGCAACAAATGTGACCGTCAGAGAGGAACAGGAAACGATCGCATCCAGAAACGCACGGGTGGATTGACATCTTGAAAAAGACGGAAACGCACTGTAAGGGTTCTTCCATAAAATTTTCAGAAGACATTCATGGAGTCAACAAAGTGTCGGTTTATTGACTGTAACACTTAAGTACTGACACACATTGTGCAAACAAAGAAAGGGGGGGAAAAAAAAACACTGAATAATAAATGGGACATCAGCACATTACTGAGTTCTGGGTCTCAGATGTTTCTCAGGGATCCCTCACCAGAACTAACTCAGCCACAGAAAATGAAGCCCTTTTAACAAACCAGACCAAACCATTTTATAAATTACAGGGGTCTCACAAAATTCTCATTTCCTTACATCAAACACAAAAAAGGAAATATATATAAATACACAAACTCGAATAAACAAGTCACATTTACCATAAAACAATAATGAAAATACACTTAAACATACACACAAAAACACATCCTTTAAACACATTCGAATTAACACACGACCCCAACCCATATTGTCCCCAAAAACTACATTTCCCATAATTCCCCATCGGATATATAAAGGACACCAGGAAAGGCCAGACCCCTTTCAATTCCAAACCTTTGTTCCATGCTGCAGTCATGGATCCCGGCGGAACCACGGGTAAGATTTACAAACAAACTTAAATAAAACATTAAACCCATATTTTGGTTGTGGTTTCATTTACTCTAGCGTGCACTCTAGAAATAAATGACTATTGACTTTGTTGCTCTTTGAGATTTAAAACGCTAGAGACAACATAGCTTCTCCAGTTCCAAGGTTTGGGTAAATTATATTTAAAGAAACAAGTAATTACATAGACATTCATAATATACAAAAAAAACCATTAATTCCTTAGATCAAACGAAAAATCGAATTTAGCATACAAAAAAATAAAATAAAATAAAGAGTAAACTAGCCCTTTCATGCATGAATTATGATAACCTCAGTCAGGATTTTTTTCCTATGTGCTTTTATTGCTCTTAGGGCATGAAAAACAAGATTTGATTAGATTTTTTTTTACAAATTTTTCAAAGAGATTTTCAGATGTCCACTTGAGTGGACAGCATGCATTTATGGTTTAAACTGAAGAGATACTGTATTAAACATAATACAATAATCAAACATATAAAGTATGTGTATTTAACAAACTAATCAATACAATTATATCAAATCATGTGAAAACTATAAAATATATAAAAAAAAATATAAATCCAAAATATTGCAAAGGCAATTGACCTTCATACAAGTTGCACTTCGTGTATCTTTGATATCAGAACATGAAGACGTGATTCCATCAGAATTTTCTACAGCCTGTCAAGGTACAACTGTGGAAACCACTCAGATGCTCCCTCCAGAGCTGTGCCAGAGTATGTCAATTTACCCTTATTAGCTGATAATTCTGATTATGTTCAAGATGGACACATTTCTAGCATAGCCCTCTTCTGAGAAAACCTAGCGATACGTTTTTTTCAATCTCATCTGAAATTAGATGTGTTGGGGCAGACATAACGCATTCAGATTACTTTGTTGATGTTACAAGTAAAGTAATGTGTTACAAGTAACATGCATTACATAATCAGATTTGTTTTAATGTTTTGAGTAAAGTAATGTATTACAAGTAACATGCTTTACCTAATCAGATTACTTTTTGATCTAACAAGTAATTAATTACAAGTAATGTGCATTACGTAATCAGATTACTTTTTGTTGTTACAGAAAAGAAAATCATTACAATAACATGCATTACTACTTTTTGATCTAACAAGTAATGCATTACAAGTAACATGCATTACGTAATCAGATTACTTTTTGATGTTACTAGTAAAGAAACGCATTACAATAACGTGCATTACGAAATCAGATTACTTTTTGATGTTATGAGTAAATAAATGCATTACAAGCAGCATTCATTACGTAAACAGATAACGTTTTGATCTAAGAAGTAATGCATTACGTAATTAGATTACTTTTTTGATGAAATGAGTAAAGTAATGTATTACAAGTCAAATAAATTATGTAATTACATAACTTTTTTCGATGTCAATGAAAAGTACATTCTAATTATACAAATACATTTATTTACATTAAAAAAAAGTCACTGCAGATGAAGTATTTTCAAAAAAAATATTCACAGTATAAGTATGAATTGTAGCTGAAATATAGCCATTGATGCATGAGGTCCACTATAGTGGACATCATCAGATTTTTCTCCCAATCTAAAATCAAAACTTGGAAACTTTTACTGTGATATGACTTATTAGATATTGCTTGATGCTGCAATATATTTTTTACCTACAAGAGTCTCCTAGGATAGAAGGAATGGGTGGATATTCCGGAGCAACTTGGCATGTCTGACTGACCATTGGCCATCTTGGTTTGGAGGGGGAAAAAGTCAAAACACAATGGCTTACAACTTGGTTGCAATGTATAGGATGATGCACCAGGGTCCGCTGAAAAGTTAGATGTGCAACTTTGCCATCAAAACCCTTGCAAATTCAAGAAAATGCTTTTTAAATAGCTGTCCACTGTAGTGACCACTATGCATGAAAGGGCTAGAACCAATTCAAATGAAATGTTCCTTCAAGGGTGGCCTTAGCCATCACACGCACCCAAGTTGCTCTTTCAGGAAATGAAAAACTCACCAGTGCCGGAGCACAGAGGGGAATGATCGCGGCAACACTGACAGGGATGGTGCAGCCTGTACTAGTGAAGCAATCACCTTCTTCGCCCTCAACCGGCCATCAAACAAAACAAACACAAACACAGAATTGTGATGCTGTTAAAACAGCAGTTGAAAGCTCAGAAGGCTTTCGACCACCGCTGCACTCGTGCTGTAGAACCACCAGCACCGGGAGAGACTTCCTTTTAGAAGCGCTGACACACTCGCTTGTTGTAATATAACAACACTTTTCAGAGACATCAACATGAAGACTAATCGGCTCCGAAGTGAAAGACTACTGGTGCGTGCATCCACTTCCGTATTTACACCCGCGCTGTGGGGCGCAATGTGAGATGCAGATCTCACAAGCCAATGTGCATTGACTCATTTTAACAGAACTCGAAGTTGACTGGCTCCCTAAGCGTGATCCCAATCAGACTACGTCGAACATGAGCAACTGAAAGGGAACTACATACTTCACCTTTAACACTTTTCACACTCTCACAATCGTTCATTTCATTAACAATATCCAACTCTGTACATACATACATCACAGGAAAATTATGTTGTTTGTCTTTTCCCTGAAAAATGACAAATGTTATTTCCACCACATCTTTAAATCACCATTCAAACTAAATTATATATTTTGGAATAGTTGACTTAGTATTAAAAAGATCACCCAAAAATGAAAATTTGCTGTTAATATACCTCAGGCCATCCAAGATGTAGGTAAAAAAAAAAAGTTATTCAGTTGAACAGTAAAGATTTTTTTATTGCTGAAACTGTCCTTGGTGTATATATATACAGGTCCCTTGTGATTCGTATGATGCTTATAATTCGTATAATGAAGATTTTTGGCTGAAACTGTCTATATACAGGTCCTTGGTGATAAGTCAATGGCTTACTTCACTTTGAGGGTAAAAAAAACCCACATATGTCCCAAAAAAATTAATACCCGTGGCTCCTGACAATACATTGAAGTCTTATGAAGCAAAATGATCGGTCTCTGCAAGAAACTGAACATTATTTACAACATTATCACCTGTAATCCACAGCCTTGGCAAACGGTCCTGGCATTCATGGCAGTCTGGGGCTCGAGCTTCCTGTCGCATAATGACATATGCGACTAATTAAAAATGATAAAATAAAAAAAAGTCATTTTAAATTGTAATTATATTTCACAATATTACTGTTTTTGATTTTTGATCAAATAAATGCAGCATTGGGGAGCATAAGACACGTATTTCAAAAACATAAAAAATCACATTAATGACAAAAAAAAAAATAATATCTCATATTCTTCACTTACACAGTTGTCTTTTAACAAATGCACTAACATTTGAAGAAAATTTATGAGAGCCAAAATTGATGTTGTTGGTGAAAAGGACACAAAAAGACAGCTGTACTGTAATTTATGTTGTTGTTTTTTTCACTAAAGTGTAAATATTTTCACTAATAGTAAATATTGAAATGGTTTGTTTATTTTAGTCTTTTTAGATTATCATAACACTTAAATATAATATTTCATATTTTAAGATTAAAGGTTCTTTATGGGCATCTATGGTTCCACCATTAACATCTGTTACAATTCAATTGTTAGATCGCAACAAAGTAAAGGAGATGCCACACAACCACTGTATAAACTATAAGATTGATTTATCTAAAGTAAGAAACATGAAATGTCAAGTGATCAATTGTAAGTCAGCGTGTCAGCATGTAAATGTAAGTAGCAAGTTCAAGTGACATCAGTCCAACCAAACATAAACAACGAAAGGTCCAAATCAAAACATCATAATAGGGTAAGATGGATCAAATGAGAACTCCGATGTGGCTGTGGTCTCCTGTTACCCACACATCCCGTCAGCTCTCCGGTAGCCTCATGAGCAGCAACAACACCAGCGAACAATAGTTCCCTTCTCTGTTTGACCCAGTGTCTTTTAAAGTACCATGATTTCATTCAGGTGTAAAGCCACGCTCTCCAGCAATCACCTGTAACTCAAGGACAAACACACAACTACTCACTGAGCTGTCACACATCCAAGAAACTGTTCCATCACACAAAAGGTTCTGTATAATGGAACAAGTTTCTTCAGATTATTAAATAATTTTTCACACTAAGAAAAAAAAAGGGTATTTTAAGAACAGTGAAATTATATACATAACAAGCATTAAAATTGTAGTCAATTATAGCAAAAATAAATTATGAACACTCATAGAAGAAAAGGGTTCTGTTAGGCGTTTCATATTAAGGGTTCCCATCATGAGATCATTTTATGGATTTAGATTTAATTCATTCATTAATTATCACTAGAAAAAAAAAACCTGTTAAACATGAAAGCATGTTAATTTTACAATAATTTTACATTTCTCCTATATAGAACCTTTTGCACATAAAGGGTTTTTTAAAATTGAGTCTGGCATCCTAGGGTTCTATATAGAACCTTTTTCTAAGAGTAAAAACAGTTTTTATGCGACATAGGCCTATTATTTATTGCAATAAAAAACCTTAAATCTGTTAATAAAAAAATCAACCCGTGGGACTAAAAGTGCCTGTTACTGAAGAAACTCTTATACACTCAGTCTGTTTCATATGTTTATGTATTTATTCAGACAGGTGCAGCAAAAATCTGATTTTTTTTTTTTTTTTTTTTTTTTGCATATCCAAATCAAATCACAAAATAAAACCGCATGAAATTTGAATAAAATTTCCAGTTTTTGAATGTGACTGTAACATTACACACAGTGCAGTAGCCTAGCTTTGTCTGGATTCACTTATTTACAGCTCTCATGAACTGAGTGAGTGAATGGGTGAGCGCTTTCAGACACATGATACATAAATGTACCGTGCAACTCCACCTTACAAGTTTAACACCACAGAAAGATGTCAAGATTGACATAAGCGTTTCGTGCTTTTAGTTGTTGCATGAGAAAGTCTCTTGGAGTCACACATCATTATTATAGCAACCAATAGATCCATTGTATATTGACCACGCTGTCAGAACAAACAAATCAGATTTCATTACTTAAGGATCTAGGATTTTTGTGCATTATGAACTAAATTATATTCCTAAATCTGTAGAAGTCTGTTGCGGAGCTCGCATCAAAGAGGGCCCGACAAAAATGGGCATGTCGGCTGCAAAGGGGGCACTCATGAGCACCCTTCTGAAACCTAATGACAAATGGGACATACAGTCTTGTGGACTTAACAGACACGTGCATGTGGTGGCCATTGTGAGCCCACAATACCGTAAGTGCACATGAAGTGTGCCATTTGGGACAGGGCCTTACTCCCGATTGTCAAAGCATTGTAAAAAGCATGTTTGTGTGCAGGATGCACTACATGCAAAATCGCATAAAAAATAAGACTGTTCAGCTTCAGATATTCACAGGTGTCAGCCTAATAACTAATCCATTACACTCAGAGTAAAATGCATAATGGAAAAAGAAGCACTTAAAAGAATTCACTCGAGACCAGAACAGATCTCTTCCGCCAAACCACCTATAAACATGCAGTCGGTCTATGCAAGAGCTAAACTCAGCAAGCAACATGTCTCTTAGGCCCCATCCACACTACTTCGTTTTAGTTTAGAAACGCAGACCTTTTGCTACGTTTGCACCTCCCGTCCACACTAAAACGGCAAAAACGAAGACCTAAAACGGAGAAGTTTAGAAACGCTGCGACCCCGTTTTGAATCTCCGGAGGGCGTTTTAGTGAAGACGGGTCAAAACGGAGGACTTTAGAAACGATGACGCAGAAGCTCACGCTCGGCTCTCTGATAGGGTGTAATACAATGGAAGAAAACGCACAACAAAAGCCTGGACTACCAGTTACGTTAGTGCAAGTAAATTCTGCATTTCACAATGCTATAACTGCCTACATGCGTCGGAGGCAAGCTATTATTCCAGCGATCTGTGACAATTCCCATGTGCAGCGGCGGAATCGACCGTACATGGAGCGTCGGTTTTGGGTTCAGCCGGGAAGAACCAGTGCATGGTGGGATAATTTTATCAATGAAGTTGTAGTTCCTGAAGAATGGTGCGAAAACTTTTGAATGTCCAGATCGGCACTTATCAACCTCAGCGAAATCTGAGGAATAGTCAATCTGATTCCTGTTTACACCGGCACGCGCATGCCCAGTGTAGGTGAATGGTGACGTGATCCGCGTTTTCAGTCGTTTTAATGTGGACGGAGATCAGTTCTAATACGCAGCTAAAACGCTGGTGTGGACGGAGATCGTATTCGTTTTAATTCTCCGTTTCTAAACTAAAACGCAGTAGTGTGGATGGGGCCTTACTTCCGTACGTTGACCTGTTCTATATTATATCCAGATGCATGGGTTTAGATTTAAATCTTGGCTTTGGAAGACTGACTAATAAATTGTAAAATCACAACATTTCCTGTACTCTGCACCTTGTACTGTCAGGTGCAAGTGGCATGGCACTTTTATAGAACAGATCTCCTTGCTTTCTGAGTTTTCTGTTTGCAAAACCAATCAATTCAGAATGAATCAGAGAAAGAAGCAAGCCAGTATTTTGCAGCAAAGCTTTTGAGCGTGTTCCAGTGCCTGTTGTATTATATAATCCATCCACAGACTGCAGTTCACACATGCACACAAATGAAAAGAGCGTTTGGCACATGCCGCCAGCAGCTCTATTCCTGATGACTAACTCCGCTGGTATGTTATTGATGAACTCACATTATTTACTTACTGTAACTGGGCCCTTGGAGAAATACCGTCTTCTGTCACGGTGAATTAACTTCATATTATATCTGATACACAATCTTATAGTGACACGAATGAAATTAGAGAAATTATAAAAACAAACATGAAGCCTGAACCATTATTGCCCCACCCTCCTCCCTCCCCCTCCTCCCCCTCCTCTCTCCTCCCTCCTCCCCTCTCCTCCTCCCTCCTCCTCCCTCCTCCTCCCTCCTCCTCCTCCCCCTCCTCCCCCTCCTCCCTCCTCCCTCCTCCCCTCTCCTCCTCCCTCCTCCCTCCTCCTCCCTCCTCCTCCCTCCTCCTCCCTCCTCCCCCTCCTCCCTCCTCCCCCTCCTCCCTCCTCCCTCCTCCTCACTCCTCCCCCCTCTCCTCCCCCCTCCTCCCTCCTCCCCCCTCCTCCCTCCTCCTCACTCCTCCCCCCTCCTCCTCCCTCCTCTCTCCTCCCTCCTCCCTCCTCCTCCCTCCTCTCTCCTCCTCCCTCCTCTCTCCTCCTCCCTCCTCCTCCCTCCTCTCTCCTCCTCCCTCCTCCCTCCTCCCTCCTCCCTCCTCCCTCCTCCTCCCTCCTCCCTCCTCCCTCCTCCTCCCTCCTCCTCCCTCCTCTCTCCTCCTCCCTCCTCCTCCCTCCTCCCTCCTCCTCTCTCCTCCTCCCTCCTCCCCCTCCCCCTCCCCCTCCTCCCTCCTCCCTCCTCCCCCCTCCTCCCTCCTCCTCCCTCCTCCCTTCCTTTCTGATTAGAAACAGACTTTTACAACAGAAAACAAAAGTAAAAGGTGTGTGTGTGCATGCGGCTCATTAGTGAGATCATTTAATTCTCCTTATTTTTAACATAGGTGCCATTTATAACTTTCTAATGTGCAAGGCTTCCAATTATTTCAGCTGAACAAAAACATTTTGTTATACTGCTTGTTATTGCAAACTATTTGTTGTATTATTTTACTTTATTTATTCATAATTCTAAACAACTGGTTTCTAGAGTAAACTGTTTAGTGCACTTTTTCCATTTATTTACCCATAGTGGCTAATGAATCAGAAGTCTCACACATGTACAGGAAATAGGTCAAATAAATTAAAAACTTTAAATTAGAGAAGAAAAAAAAATAGGGTAGCAACTTTTTAAGGTTTTACAGAAAAAAAAGTACATTTACAGATTTACATCATGGATGAGTTCCAAATTTTGGGTGAATTATTTATTTACATTTATGCATTTGGAAATTTTAACCAAAGCAACTTTAAATTGCATTCAAGGTATACATTTGATTCGTTCAAGCAGTCTTTGGGAATCGAACTTGTGACCTTGGTGTTACACGCACATTCTCCCCTTTTTGAGTTACAGACCGTTTGAGCAGCAGAAACTCTCAAATCTAAAATTGCTCTTTTTCTTCTCATTTATATTTATTATGTTGGCTTCATTATGTTGGCTATAAAACAATAGCAAGATGTTAAAACATTGACTCTTACCATGGTAGCAGTTTGTTATATTATTCTATCAATGTGCTAAAACAATGCTAGCAACATTGAAATGCGCCCGTAGTTAACCCGTTTAATCTCACTATAGTCGCATTTGTGACCGCCATTTAGCTTTGGGTTTGAAGAGTCTAAAAAGAGTTCATGCATTTCTCACCTTTCAACTATAAATGAAAGTGGAGGCTGTATTGAATTCATGTGAACATTTTAAAACATGTTAAAAACTATATTAAATCCTAACAACATGCTAAAACATGCCATACACATGATAAAACTAAAACTGTTCTAACATATCATATAAACATGCCAGCTGTGTGTTAACATGCTAAACAAGCAGCATGTTAGGAACATGTTAATAAAATGCAAGCAATGCTTAGCAACATGTTAGCAATGTCTTGGGTGTCTACCTTTAAGCCTTTAAAACTTATGTATACCTTTAGGGCAGATGTATTTTTAATTATTGTACTGTTTTATTTTTTATTAAGGATTATACATTTTTTATTTTTTTTTCCCAAAATGCAGAAAATAATGACACACCAACTGACAAAATGTTAATTCAGTAATTTGCTTATTTATTTATTTATTGTAACGTGTATATTCCTGTTTTGGTTTGGTTATGTTTCTGTTTTATGTGTATGTGTGTTGACCTAGGCAACGTTCAGACTGTTAGTCCAAATCCAATTTTGTGCACATCCGAAATACAATCAGATTTAGCAAGTGTGAACGGCAAAACAATCGCATGAAATGCTATATTGGCTACGTTCACACTGTCACTCCAAATCCGATTATTTGTGTATCCGATTGGAATCTGATCTAAAATTATTGACTGTCCACACTGTGTATTGCAACTGTTCCGATCCGATATGTGTGTCCATCCCGCTCTTTCGTTTTCCGGAATATATCTCCATTGGATTCTATGGCAATGCCATTGTGTTGGTAGGCATGCGCCAAAAACAACAACAACAGCAACCGCAACATGTAGGGGTTTGCAATAGAGATGTTGTCTTATTTACAACATAACAATGTGTAGCCGTCGCGCTGGTCTACTGCATCTTCTAAAGCAGCGTCAGAAACGCTGGAGGCTGGTATGAGCGGCTTTATTCCGTGCTGTCGTCTCCGCCGGTCTCAAAACATGTCTCCATGACCGATTTCAAATCACGTACTTCCAGGCAACTGCCATTGAGATGAATGAGAATAGTTTTCCCCAGGTATTATAGGCATCCTTGACCCTGGCCATGTAAAAATGTTCACATGAATTCAATACAGCCTCCACTTTCATTTATAGTTGACAGGTGTGAAATGCATCAACTCTTTTTAGACTCTTCAAACTCAAAGCTAAATGGCGGTCACAAATGCGACTAGTGAGATTAAACGGGTTAACTACGGGCGCATTTCAAAGGCATAGCACACATAAAAAATTGAACATGCATATCATTATCATTGCACTGCTGGAAGTCAGTAGCGCTTGTTCTATGATAGTGAAGCAGAAAGGATAAAGGATAGGCCTGACTCAGCATGACATGTGCCTCCGGAATGCGAGAACCCCCTTTTAACAATCATTCCGAGGTCTCCGTGCTGCGCACAGACTCTTTAAGGAGAAAAAGAGAGCGGCAGAAGGTGGACAAGATACTTCAGACACTTCTGTGAAAGCACAAGACAGCAGGTTGGCATACAGACTGGCATAGCGAGCACATGGGAGAGCACTCAAAGGCTGCACCTTCAGAGAGAGTTGGCACACAGCCGTGTTTTGCACACAAAAGGCTAGATCAAAGCCCTCCACACCACCCCTACCCCACTTTCATCTGCTTTCCCACACCTGACATCAGGCAACCGCAGGGGGCAATTCTTGCTCAGAGGTGCCCTCTCCTTTTCTTCTTCTGTTCTTCATCATTTCACTAATTTTCCTCATTCTCTGTGACTCAAGCATGGCCATACCTTTGCTGATCACAGATTAACCTCTGTTGGATATTTCTCAAGGCTTTCCTGCAAATAAACACCAGGGACTTATAAAAGATAGGTATCTGGAACATAAGATGTACCTCAGTTTCTAGTCATATTTAAACTCTTCAACTCTTAAATCCTTGAAATCTCTTTTCTCAGAAATCAATTCATCAACATTTTTGGTGGGATTGTGGTCCCTCCTATTATTGTACTGGAATATAATCACGTACATCGTACACAGTCATTCTCAAGCTGATTTGAATGCTTTATTTGTGAAAGGTTACTTTAGAATGTTTAAGAAATAGTTTGCAAGCTCAGGCCCAAGATAACAGGGCTGTAACATGCTCAACCCTGTTATATTCAAAATATTGTAAGGTTGGATAAAGTGTGAACATGTCTGCCGATATTAAGTTTTGTTTGCTCTTAGTTTCTGTTTTCATGGATTTCTGGCTTGTTATTTTCAATCACATGTGTTTCTTTGTCTCAGTTTCACGCCAGTCATCAGTTGTCATGGACACTCATCCAATCATAACACCTGTTCGTTATCATCTCATTATCACTGTGTATTTAAGTTGCTCTGTTTCACCCTTCGCTTGTTGTTTGTGTTTGTGGGTAGACATACTATTACTTTGCCTTCATCTTCGTAGATTACCTGAGTTTGTTGTCATTAAAAGACCCTTTGGTTTATTTAATTTGTGAAAATGGTGATGTCATGCGCATTGATATTACGTGTTCGGTCTATAGGCGCATAGTGTTTCTTCACAAAGTGATATCGCCAACTACTGGCCTGACATGAATAATATAGTGTGTTTGTTATTTTCGCAGATCCCTGTGAACGGGGATCATTTTGACAGCGTTGTCGTCTGAACCCGAAAAACACAAAGGAAAAACTTTTCTGTTTATAGTACATCATTGTTGTGTAAATGTACCCTTAAGTAGGACTTAGGAAACTCTCTTTAAGTACACTTTAAGTGGCCTTTTATTTTATTAATATTAAATTATCTGCAAGTGCACTTTCAATAAAATTAAGCACACATTCTTTTTTTTTACAAGGGTGTGTTTGAACTATGTGGTAAATTTTATGAAAGCAATATTTTACAGGAGAATTGTTAACAGGGTTGAGCAAAAGATTCATGGACAAATACAGAAATTCAAAGGCGTACAGAAATAAAACTGCATAGAGAAAGAATGATATTTTGTTTTCAGTAAAAGCAATATTGCAATTAAAATGTAATCGTGATGAATGGATAAAAGCCAACTGAAATAAATTCGTACAAAACTATTATGTTTTGAAATATATTTTGCATTACTCTCTAAACAGAGTTAATTCTATTAAATAGAGTATATTGTTATCAGTAGTTATTAAACCTTTTTCCATAAGAATAAATCAGTAAGGACATTTACCTAATATTTCTGCTTCATTCCAGAATACAATTATCTAAGTATTCTTTATTGATCTTCAAAACATTATATACAGAAAACCACAGCCTGATTCTATATTAATAGCATAAAACTCTTTTTACACAGGATGGGAATGGATGTACAGCCTGGGTGCAAAGTATCTCAGCGGTCACCTTAAATTGCAAAAGTGCAGTGAAATGCATTTTGGGAAACGGTAACAAGCCCCCAGGGCCTGTCAAAAAATGAAAGCAAAAGAAAGGAAAGACAGCAAAAGGAACAAATCTCTCTTTCTGCGGTACAGTGTTGAATGTATGATTCGTATTGTTTCAATCAATCCCAATTTAATGGACAGCAACCCAGAGAGAACCTTTGGGGAGTCATGAAGGCTGACAGATGAAAACTTACTGCTATCATCAAAGACTGCGCCAGCACCCAGAGCTTTCATTCAGACGTGAAGGATCAACGCAAAAAAATGTGGTGATACACATATTCTTACGGGCCACAGCATGGCAACAGAGCCGAAAATGGTGGCATGCACAGGTAACTCACTCACCACAGTCAGATCCGACACAGTTTTGACATTGTAAAAATGTACGCTTGTAAAACCCAAGATGGGTCTTCTATAAGGACACGTACATGGAGGCATGTTGGTGCAGGTTTAACAGCATTGTTTTCTATATTCTCTCTTAGGAAACCTGGGGAACAGCTGTTAGGGTGAATTAGGGTCTCAGGAACTTCTACTTTTCTTTTTGCTCAGATTATACATTATGAACTCAATGGTTGAGCGAACATAGGGAGCAACAATTTGTGGTAGATATCACCATTTCTAATGCTCAGTCACAAAGATACTGATTGCAACAATCCCCTAACACAAAATATTATTGTATAATATATTTGAATGTTTTCTTTAATCGATTCTAAGAGAACACCTTAATGTATTTGATTGATTCTTCAATTAGGCTACTTTATGAAAATGAGACATCTAATTATTATGAATAATAATTAGAGAAACAATCATTGCCTTGATTAACCTGGATTTTTGTATGTGTAATGGCGACACCTAATAATAATAATATTAGTGCTGTCAAATCGATTTATCGCGATTAATCGCATCTGACATAAATGTTTGTTAAGATACGTGTGTATTCGTTTGTTTATATACATACATACACACACACATATGTATGCAAATACACACACACATATATATATATATATATATATATATGTATATATATATATAATTAGATGCGATTCATCGTAATTAATCGATATGACAGCACCAAATTATATGTAAATTGGGATTTACTGTAAAAAGTTTGGTGAGATGGTAATGATAGCAGTGAAGTAATTCTTAAAAAAAAACTAACCATTCATAATGCCTAATACATTAAAAATTTGGGAGAAAGGTGAACATTTTTTTTTATATATTACGAAAGAAAAAGACAAACATAATGAATGAAATTTAGGCAAATGTAATATTTCAACATGAAAAACAACATGTGCACATAGTAATTTAAAGGACACAATAAAGTGCAAAGATAATCTATCCTTTGAAACTAGAACCATTGTTATTCTTTTTCATGCCAGGGAGCTGAAAATTTCTACTAATTGAAGAATCACCCACATATATTTTCCTGGAATAGTGTATGCACTGTCGGTGCTTGAATTCATTCTCATAAGCCCACAGATGAAATGATTTGTATCTTCTCAGTAGCGCAAAGCATAAATCAACATAAAGTGGCCGTGTGAAGAATTCAAAGAGGAATATGATAACCTACATCATTAAGCTCAAAGTTACACTTAGAGCTAGTACAAAACTTCCGTGATAAAAGTGTCTCTGTTTTGTTGTTTTGGTGTTTTAAGTGCAAAGAAAGAGGCGAGAGACTTTTACGTGAGTCTAATTAGCTTCACTGCTTCCAAACACAGCTCACTCTCAACACTGAACCCAGGCCAGTAAATAAAGTCACATATCTTAAAAACAGGAAATGCATGTTGTGGTGGTTGAACCATTTAGATCTCTCTTGGATCAATATAGCTTTAAAAACAAATGGACAAGTCAAATGGCTCAAATTGCCTTTTTTCCAATTATACAGCCTGGGTGGATTATTATCCTTCACTCACCTACTCACCACGCAACTTTTGAATATTAACCAAATCCTTAACCTCTTTGTCCATTGCACACAACAACTTTCAGCTCAGTTAAAATTAATGAAACATTTGATACCAATTACAAATTCGCCCACATTTTACTATGGAAACATTGAAGGAGTTTGGAGGGCATAAAATGCTGAGTTTAGTCAAGCTTCAGCAAATGAATAGCGCTGGCCTCCATCGCTAGCAATCTAAGCTGATTATCATGCATGGTACGTGGCCAACCGCTGTAGGATTTCACAATTTCAGCAAGATTTACTGGAATTGTGCGTTAAAATGCGTTTCACTGGAAATCCTGAGCTTAAAGTTTCGAGATATTGAAGATGCAGGGAGTTCTTTCTCGTATAGCAAAGAAATACAGTATGCCGTGAGTCTGTTCAATCACAGATAAGCCGCTGCATCCAAACAAGGTCTGATCCAGAGAGAGCGAGTAACTCTAAACATCTCTTATGCTGAACAGATGTGGGGTTCCTCCCCCTGTACTACACCGTAGCCTGCAGTCAAATGCGTGCACGCTCCACCAAAAGCAAAACAAACGTTTAGGTTGCATTTTTAGCATTGCTTAGATTTTTGCGGCTGACGTGACACGTTAAAGCCAACCAGAATGCTACGTGAGGAGAGATCGTAGTAAACAAAACCTCTGGTTTTACAAGAATGTGAAGTGCAGATAGTCGAGAACTCTGTGGATAAGAAAAAGTGCTGTTCTAGTTGATATATCTTCACGTTCTGGTCAGAGCGCGAACAGAAGATGCAGCTGGTGCGTGTCAGAGATGAGAAAGCGGATTTAAACGATCGTATCAGACCTCGATCCAACCCTTATCCTTGACTTGAACAAGCACCAACCACATCTCAAAACTGGCTGAGGGCTTCTTGACAACCTCAAAACATAAACGCACAGCTCCCGTGGAGGGTTTGAAGTGCAGTATCGAGCTAAAACAAACAGTTTCGAGGGTCAGACATATTTCACGTTTGCCGTATCTGCGGTTCAAAAGTTTCGGCCTTCTTTGATAGAGAGCATGGCCCTGATTTGACCCTTTGACCTCACTATCACAGCACCTCGTTTCAAATTAAAGTGCACCATGTGAGCTCTAACAGTTGTCAACACTTAACCCCTGACTACAAAGGTGAACGCTAAAAGCCCTGCTGCGTCCACCGACGTCACTTTCCGTAATAAAATGGCTCAAATGCTCTAAACCGCAGCTCAGTCCAGATGCAGCAAATGACACATCGACTGTCTGTGATATTGAACCAGCTAAATGAAAGATCTGTTTGTGTGAAAAGTAAATAATGAGCCTGAAAACCATCTCTCTATTGCGCCTTCATGCCACGGCTTGTTTTGAGTTTTCGCAATGAATGTCTGTCCATTAGCTGGCAAATGACACATATTGAGTAAATAGCTGTCTTACATAATGCCTGCAAACAGGGTATAGATAATGATCACAGGCTAAACTGATTTATTGGGCTGTCCGACACGTTGCCTGTTAAGATATTTACATAATAAACAAATAAGCGATGGCACTTGAAAGCGCTCCTGGTTGTTGTGCCGCCTTGACAGCGGTTGGGACTGAAAATTGAGATCTTTGTCAATATGATCCGTTACCTTGGAGGTGTTTAACTTAACGGTTTCATGATTTTGTTTATTTTGCTGCCTTCTTTTCTTGTGCAATTATATAATGCAGTACCCTTGGGTTTGAATTTTGCACTCCATAATAAAGATTCTTTATTAGCATCTATAGCCCTATTCAGATGGGACAAGTCTTCATGGAGGACCTTAGAAAAGTTTGTTTATCACTGGCAAACTTTGTGATTTTAATCCTGTCTGTTTTTCTCACGCAACCTCAGTAAAAATTCCAGGGCAAATTATCTACTGGTTTTCGACTGGTTTTCACAAACTCAACGGACCTCTAAGAAATCTAATCCCATCCAAATGTGAATGTCTGTGATTGCCGATATTTTATTATACTAACTCTTCACCTCATGTGTTTTTTTTTTTACCTACCTGAGCTACAGTACCATTTGCACACTATTATTTTACATGCTTTAATTTAATTTCAGTATGGATGGTATCTAGGGATTCCAAATCGGCTCTAAATCTGATTCTTATCGATTCTTAGTTTTGATTCCAGTAAGGTAAAAACATTAGTCAAACATTTCAAACGTTAAAAAAAAAAAAAAAAAATTGTCAGCCTAAAGAACACTAACATTTTCCTATGGTTTAAAAAAAATAAAAATATTAAAGACAAGAAAGTAAGAACAAATTAGCAATAGCACAAATATATACAACTGAACAAAGTTCGAGTAAATAAATTGTAATCAAATATAAAATAACTGCTTAGTTTCCTTTTTATAAGTAAAATATTTATTAATCCTTATTAAAGTTACAAAAGTTATTATCAGTAATGACAAAGAGCAGCAGAAATATTAGGCTGCGGTCACTTTAAGAACCCATGCATAATCCTGTTACACATGCATTGTCTTTCTCAGCTATTTACATTAATTTAAGACAAAACCGACTGTGCTTATGAGGATATTTTGACATTTGACATTTATGTGTGTATTTGTGCGTTCAAGCGCAAGAAGATGCGTACGAGAACACAATTCAGCATCGTGCACTATATGAGAGGCGACTCTGTGCACGCGGTTTGGATGTGTGTGGACGTCTTCTTGCACTTGAAAATGGTTTGAAATCACATTTAAATGTGCACACAGGAATTGGAAAAAATGATAAAAATTTTATTTTATTACAAGAATACGAATCCTGACCGTAATACGTATCCAATTCCTCAACTGGAACTAATTTTCAATTCCCCAGCCTAATAAATTAAAAAAATTAAATTTTAAAATTAATAAATATTCAAATCGCAGAAAACTGCTAAGTCTGCCGATTTTAATAGTGTCAGGTAAGATACATGTCTAGATGTCTCTGCTCACTTATGTGGGTTTATTATAAACAACTTCTATAAACTCACGATAGTTTTATTTAAATGGGGTTTTAATATTAAATGAAAGTTATATCAATAAGTAACTCATTAAAAAAAAACATATACGTCATACAGCTGATGACCTTCTGTAACCCCTGCGTCTAGAAAACACACACTTCCACCTCTGTAATTGACACGGAGATGTCAGTCCCGTCTGAATCGGTACATGAAGTCACAGATGTTGGGTGAATTGTAACTAAAACATAATTTTGAAAACTAGTCCCATCCGAAGAGGGCTTATGGTTCGGTGATAAACCTTTAACATTCATGGAACCTTTCCATTGGACAATAGGTTTTTCTCTTAGTGGAAAAATGTTCTTTCGATTATTAAAATGTTCTTAATACCAATAAAAAAATGGTTCTTTAACCCAAAATGGTTCTTTAATGGCACTGTTGTGAAAACACTCTTTTGGTTCATTTATTTTTTAAGAGTGTATTGTATATCGGATTCCTTTTTGTTGTCAATTTATCAAACCTTACAAATGTATGATGCATGTAGCTTATTTTAGTCTTAAATAAAAATATGAGCATGATAGATTATGTTTGACTTCTGTAGAATAAAACCCTGAAATAGTATGATCAAAGCAAACTCTTCCATGGTTGGATTCAACCAGGGGTGTGTGAACTGGGGGGCTTAGGAGGTCCTTGTGTTTTTCAATGGTTAAGACACGTTAAGACCCCTAATCAAATCACTTTTTCTGAAGCCTCAGGGATGGGAGTTTACAAATGCTAGATGGCTCCATTATGTGCAGTCACGCAGGTCAAGACTGGTCGCATTGACTCCGCTCAAGAGCTTTCCTCTGTTAAACTACTGGAAGAGCCTCTGTGCGATTTTAATGTTGTCAGTCTTGGATTTGCATTTTCTAATGAGTTATAAATGCTAATCAGCTGGCTACATCTGTGGGCTTTTTTTGGCATTCTCTGTGCTGATTGTGGAATGGATTTTTGGACGTGAAACGCATTATTAACATTACTCAATATGTTAAGTCAAAACTAGTTTTGTGGCTTTTAGTCTATGTCTGTTAGGTTTGCGGCCATCTTTAGGCTAGTGTGATTTGAGAATGTTTTATATAAAATAAGATTACAACACTGTTCCACACAGCTTGGAAAACTCGGAAGAAAAAAAAGGGGGAAAAGGGAAAGCACTGATGTCACTTTTATTTAGTGCGTTGGGACTGTGTTTTGCATTGGAGGTCAGCTTTATCATTTGTCTTGAGTGAGTCTGGAGTGAGTACCTTGAAGCATTACTCTCACTACTGTAGATCTGATCAAATCAAAACATAGCAGAAACTGATTTCTTATCTCTTAAGATGCAGCATTTCCCTTTTTCCACAGAGCAGAGGGAGAAAGAGCATTACGAATCATTTGATTACTTTGCCTCAAATGGATAGCGAACAGCACAGCCTTTACCCCAGGAGCCCTGCATTTCACATAAAAATCTAATTAAACCCTGCAGCTTCTGTATTTTAAAATAATTAACTGAGTTAAGTGCTTTTATTGTTGTGGAATGGGACTAAATGGAATATTAAAATAATATATTTAAATATTATTATGAGACTCAAAACAATGCAATTTTCCTTTATACGTGGAGTTATCAAGCGTTGAAATTTTGTGTGAATGCACTAATGCCTAATGTCACAGTGATGTGTTGAGTCAATGACAAATAAGTATGTTGGAAAAAAGAAACTAGTTATACATGTGTACCAAGTTCTATGAAATCTAATCTTTGTGTTCATGTTCATTTCATACATATCAATATGAATGCTTTTAATCCATTTTCAATAAAAAATGTATATTGAATAACTGAAAAAGTAATATATTTCCTAGCACCTTGAATCTTTATCATTATAAACAAATATTTTTAAGAAATACCATGAATATTTAAATCATGACTATTATAACTTTTTCATGGGGTTATCCAATTTTACATTTGATTATAAAAGAGCTCTCTCTCTCCCAATATATATATATATATATATATATATATATATATATATATATATATATATATATATATATATATATATATATATATATATATATATTGGTTACACTGACTTGAAATTTGTAGACAAAAGTTCAAATATGTTAATATTTTAAAACCTTGTGATTTGTTTTTTGGAAATAATAATTCAAGATTATATTCAAAGAATTTCAAAGACATTTTTGATAACTGAGTCCCACAAAAATAATCAAAATTAATTTTAATGGAGAAATTTAAAGCATGCCTATTATTGGCGAGGTGAATTCAGGTTTGTGCAAATGTATATTTTTGAATAACTTCATAGCAAAAGTCACTGACCCATATGCCAAATGAGATGACCTTGATTTTCTACTCAGCTATTCTTCAGTAAAGCTCAAGGCAAAGGCAGTTTAGCAGCTGTTGGTCAGTTCTTCGACAGCTGATCACAGGAAGAGGTTTGGAACACAGGCATTGGTGAGTAAGATACTCCCTTCCTCCCTGTTCCATATGGTTCTGCCCTGGAGGCCCGACAGCAGCCAGCTGTTAATTTCTGCACCCTAACATTGATTTAATGGCGGTTATGGGATCCCAGCATCTTTAGAACAATGTCGTGACAGCGGCGAGGTGTGGATGGGACTGGAAAAGACACTGGCAGATTGGTCCTGTGGACATCCCTTTGTAATAACCTTTTGTTAATATCTCCTCAATGGCCCTTGCAATAATCACATTCTGAAGTGGCATGAAATGCTGGAGCGCGCCATAACCGGGCTTGTGGCCACAGAAGGATGTAATTAACTCATATTGAGTTTCATTATTGTGGAGAGCTCTCAGCTAGCATGCGGTTCAAGTGTATAATTGTCATATTAGATTCAATGCCTTTGAGAGATCAAATAGAGTTTCAATCAAGTTGTCGGAGGTGGCTTCAGGCAGACGCAGATGTGACTGACACAGATCGGCTTGTTTTTGTTGTTGTATGTCTTGTTAACCAGGAAGAATCTGTTACATCTGTTTGCTTTAATCTTGCTGTTGCTTCTTAGGTGCGAGTGATGAGTATGAAGACATCATCTTTTGAGAGTCTGATTTGGAAACGGCACACTGTGTTTGTTACTCTTGGCTTTTGAAGATGGGAACGCCCCAGCATATGTTCAAAAGCTCAGCAATACAATACACTGCTCCGTGTTCTTCCGCCTCAATGTCGCTCCACTGCGAATCTCCTCTGGTACCACGCTAAAAATGTCTTTATTTGAAGACACTGTGGAAACTTGTGGAACAAGACGAGAACAACTAGAACAGATGTAAACGAAAATAGCGAACAAAAGCCTGAACGTTTGTTGAACTTCTCTGTACTTGTGCTTACATTGCTTGAGGTGTGACTTGTTCAAAATGTCTTTGGGTTTTCTTGTTCTTATTCCCATGTGTGAGGCAACATAAACGGGCATTGATTTCTACCCTGTCTGACAGATGGGGGAAAAAAACACATTTGCGGGGGGTTGGGTAATAAGGAAAAGTTCTCCTGTAGCGGAACGTTGCGTATTCATGCTAGCTTCCTGATTGCACCTCAGAGGAGCATCTTGAGCTTAGTGATCTTCTCATTTCTTGAAGATCGAATAGCTGACAGGCATTATAGTCACATAATGTTCTACAGATACTCCTGTATGCCAAGAAGGAGCTTCAAATGAACCATTAGAATTGTGTGTGAAGATGGGATCAAGGGATGGAAAGTGATTTGGCATCGCTCAACCTTCTTATGAAGATTCAATGCGCAGTAAAACATCTCGAATGATACTCGTTCCAGATGAATAGGTAAAAGCCTGTAATGTTCCTTGAGAACATTTGAATATTCCGCTTTTACATTTCCTCTCAAAGAAGGAAGAATGCAGCGCAGTAGGGGAGCATAGGCACAGCATTTAGAGATGATAGCAATGACTTCATCTCTCAACTTTGGTATATTACTCATCCCATTTTTCATATGGACATGAATGATACCTCAAATCATGTGATGTGTTGAGATGTGTGCTTTTACTTGTCTAAGTGATCTGACTTACAATTGTTACCTAGAAGATGAAAAAAACAAGCCAAAAGATTCCATGGTTTGATTGAAAGTATTCATATTTGTAGACTAGAATATCATAGACACTACATTCAAAATGGCATACTGTCTTGCACCACATTTGAATTTGATTTTACTTTGAAACTGTTAAAAAAGAATGTTCTATAAAATATGAATATGGGTTGTATGAATGAAATTCATACGTACTACATCCGCATTGTTGTTACTGTCATGTGACCTACCAGTGTCAGTTGCATCACTTCACTGCCATTCATGAATCCTCTCCCAAAGTGTCCATCGAATGCACACTTCAGAATCTCAGCAGAAGTAATAGGCCATCCGTGTACTTTTCGTCTATTGTTTTTCAAAGTATTCCAAAAGAGTAGGTTGTCCAATTGCATATCTGTTTTTGCATATATATAGTAAGGAAGTGCTAAATATTTTGCCACAATGCAAAAAAAATAAAAAAATAAAAAAATAATGTCACAATCATTTGATAAAAAAAAAAAGAATTCATTACTTCAATGAGCCCATTCTTTCTGCATTAAATTATTACATTGTTTAAATTAATACCTTTTTCGCCAACTGTGATTTTGTGTATGTACATTTCTGAAATACATAACTTAGACAGTTACCTCTGATAACAGATCACTCTAAATTGTAATGTGGATTCATGCATTTTCTGTAAAGCTGCTTTGAAATGATGTGTATTGTGAAAAGTGCTATACAAGTAAATCTGAATTGAATTGAATTAGGGAAGTATTTGATTTCAGACGTAGTGAGAGTCTAGGAAACTCTTTTGACTTAGACTGGTAAGAAACCACCTATCAACCACTCATAACACCCAAACAAAGACATCACAAACTACTCAAAGCACCCTCGTAACCGCATAGCAAAGCCCTAGCATCATGGCAGTAGATTTTAAACAGACCAACTTCATTTTTCTTCAGAAAAATGTCTAGCTTTGTTTGATGGTTTTGTAGATTTGCCTTAAAGCTGTGTTTTTGTCCTTTTCCTCCTCTGGTTTCATTCATTGCTGTTTCAATAGAAAGGGGTTGGGGGCATCTTGAGTTTTGTGGAGGATTGCAGAGCAAGCAAGAACTGGCCCACCTCCCAGCTGGAGGAGTACAATGCTTCACCCTGGTTAAGTTTGAACTTGGAGGTGGAATGAATGCATTATATGACAGAGAGGCCCCTGGTTTAAATAAAGAGAGAGAGGGAGAGAGATGTTGATGCACAGCCAACAAAGTATTTTTTTTCATAATACTTTATATATATATATATATATATATATATATATATATATATATATATAAACATATATTAAAAATGTTTGTCTCAAACATGAATTTTGATTAAACAATTGTGTATACTGTAGTAGATGAATGGGGACATGTTTACAGTAATGCACTTAACACTTACACAACCATTCAAAAGTTTGGGGTTACACAGGTTTTTCTTTTACACCAATCTTTGGGGTCACATGATCCTTCAGAAATAATTCTAATATTCAAATTTGGTGCTCAAAAAACATTTCTGTTGTGCTGCTTAATATTTTTATGGAAATCATGATACATTTTTTGGCTACTCTTTATTTTAAGGTGTCCTTGTTATTGTTTAAGTATACATTTAAGTACTGAGTAATATTAATTAACTATGTGTACTCACAATAGGGTTTGGAATAGGATTTGGTTTAGGGTTAGTTGCATGCAATTATACATCATTTGTAGTTATTACTATATTAACTACATGTAAATTGTAACAAGGACTGTAAAATAAAGTGTTAAAAGATGCTTTGATGAATAGAAAGTTCAAAAGAGCAGTATAGAGAGAGAGAGAGAGAGAGAGAGAGAGAGAGAGAGAGAGAGAGAGAGAGAGAGAGAGAGAGAGAGAGAGAGAGAGAGAATATACATTTTTACTGAAAAATGTAAGTGCTTGAACAAAAATACAAGCTTCACATTTCTGCTTTTTAACCCTCCGGTCCGCTTGCCTGCTAAGTTTCCATTAAGTCCATAAGTGTATTATTGTAAATGCATTTCCTGTTAGTTGTACAGACTGAGGGATAAAGGGGATAACCTGGACTATTCCTTGAAGTACATGCCTTTTACTATTACTAGTACATACTATTACTCAGTATTTGCTTAGGTAAGATGAAACACATCTCTGTTAAATGAAGTGTTACCAACCCTTTCAAAAAGCAGAGGAAATGTGGATTGTTCTCTGTAAACACGGATGAGATGGGAAATGACGGAGTTTATCTGCTACAGCTGGTTTTCTAACCCACTCCTCCTAAACCCCGTGGGCCGAATCCCAGCACGTCTATGAAGTGTCGCTCCCTCCCCCTTCCTTCTAACATCTGCAGAGACCTTTGAGAGGAGAAAGAGAAACTAATGCAATCAGTCGCTCATTTTCTGCCATACAGATGGATGGAGAGACTCCAGTGGAGTGGGGAACTTTTGTGCAGCCGTAAATCTCTCTTTGCCATGTGATACTGACCGCACAATACATGACTAATTGTGAATATTTCTTTCCCAGCCTGTTCTGGGTGTATACCTTCTAAAAGCAGAATATGTAATTCTATAATAATAACTAAAGAGGCCAAATAAGGTCTAGCCTCAGTCTTTGCTGTGCCAACAGGTCATTTCGAATGAAACTCGAATTAGTTATGCCTGATACACATTGTATGATTTTGGGCTGTCCAAAACAAAATATGGACCAATCATGGTGATTTCTGTGGTCGTGGTCGTGGTCCTACGTCGTACAGTGAGAGAGGTTCAAAGACGGCTGTTGTCACGGTCTTGTGACCAAAGATAGCCTACAATCATTTTCTGACATTTTCTGACATTTCTGATTTTCGGATCATTTTTCCTGCTACTACCTGCATCTAGTGACTAGCCAATAAAAATGCAACATAAAATGTCATATTGATCAATGCGACGTAGTGCTAAAACTACTTACCTCAAGCTCCATTTACAAAATTGGCATGCCAAGTTGGCTTCCTTTCCCTAGCCATGACTGCGTCCATATTCTCCTCTTTCACTTCCTTCTCGGCATACATAAAAATCACAGTTGCCAAAGTGTGATTTATCTTGATCTATTTGTTTACCACTAGCGTATGCTGATGACGTTATATTCCTCTATACTAAATAGCGCTGTAAGCCTACGATTCAATAGGTGTGGTCATCGTACAGTCTACAAATACATGTCGTACCCAAGTTTATTAGTGTGATTTGTAATGATCTTATAGGATTGCTGAAATCACAGTCTTTATCAGGCATAAGGTCGGTTAGTGTCAAGGGTGATAACGGAAATATAGTTCTAAAAATCTTTCTAAATATAAAAAATTAGCACAGTCCACACCACAACTATAATGATAATGGCAGAAAGGAACAATATGGTTGGAATCACTTTCAGAAAGATTTTTTTGCTGCTGATGAACGACAAAAAAAAACATTCAGAGCTAATCAGAATCCATCCTGCTTTAAAGAACTTGAGTATTTAAAGTGGCAGCCGACAAACCGTAGCATGTGCTAAACAGAACGATATTGTCCACTGGTGTGGACGCTGATATAATTATAGTAATCATTCTTGTGTGAACCACTCTTAACCCTTAGTATTAGCCTTAAGTACATAATATGCAATGCTTGTGATATGGACATGAGTACCTTAGATCATATGGCTTGTTGGACAATTCCTTTTTTAAGTAAATATACTGTTGTGATGGCAGAATTTGTCATTATTAATCAATCAGAATTTAGAGTCAGATCTATCCATTTTGTAATGTTGTTTCCAGAGCGTTCCTTTGTGGTTAAGACATTCTGAATGTTTATTAGAACACTGTTTGGATGATCTGGGTGGTATCACTAGGTGGTTTCTCACTGGCCCAAGTCAAACAAGTCGACCCCCTCTATGGAATTCTGGTCTCTAGATGTCTTGAGTCCTTCCTTCAATGTGCGTCTATGGGATTTTCTTCACACCCCTAGCCAAAACTTTGGCAAACACGGCTAATAATAGTTTGTGAAAAGTAATATTGTAAAAATCAGTTCTTTCAACTTCATAACAATACATTGATGATGCAATGCTGCTGGAGGATATCACTTCCTGTCAGTAGCTTCATGCTGGGCACTTCCACTACGTCTTCTCCAAATGACTGGCCAAACACTAGCTCTGGTTTCCTCCAATCTGTGTATTCCAATAGGGATCGTCACCCTGGTGGAAGCTTGAGGAAACAGATGTGTTAAGATAAGAGAGATGTTGACCTGAGGAACCCCCACCCCCTCATCTCTTTTTCTTTGTCTTTCCAGCTGCTTCCGTCACATGATTTGTCCAGGAACAGTCACCTCAGCGGGTCTAAGACTCTGACGTCCACCATCTTGATTTTACGATGGTGGGTGTGTAAATCATTCATGTTTATTTAGATCTTTTGGCCCATTCTTATAGTTCTCCTGAAGGGAGTGTGTGAGTGATTAAAGGCACATGAGTTGAACAGTTCCACTGCTAAAGAAAATAAGAACTACAGACACACAAACACATTCCACACAGTGATTGTTAGTTTATGATCGGTCCCAGACACCATAAAGTGATGCTTGCAGACATGTGAAACCAATCAGCTGAAGGAGGAATACAGATACAGTATGTTTGAAGAAACATTACAAATATAATGTGCATGTCTGCTTAGGGGTTTTATTTTTGATTAATTAAATATCATTCTTGTGCTTCATTTTTTAAAGCTAAAATTAAATCAGATGTAAAAAAAAAACTGCAAACATAAAATACAATCTACTTAAACAGTTCAAATGTTTTAAACATCTTTACTTTGGAAGAACATTTTTTTGTGCAGTTCACAAAAATGAATTGCTGCAATGAACATAGACTTATGTACAATGATACAAAATTAACAATATATTGACTTTTAAAGACACCTTTTGTAATAATGTTTCAGTGATTTACTTGTGGCACAATAACGTAATATCTTTGAAGTATATTCGTATGGGCTCTTTCTCAGCAAAAATTGATGTGATTAATCAGATTTGTTTCCGTAATACAAATCTGCACAAACTTTAATTGATTGAAATGTATAATCATTGACTGCAATTTGATAATTTGTTCAATCTTATTGTACTTCATTGATTTGGGCTGAGGAGTTAATTCCCTCATAAGAGAATTTAACTACAAAGAATTTAACTGTACCTTTATCTTTTTTCCTACCTTTAATTTTCAAATAATTGTTCTTAGCTTGAGCTAGTTGGCTTGGCTCTAGTCTTTAAATCTTTATTGAAAATCCAATGGAGGAAATGAATGGGGAACACATTTTGGAACCAATAATGCTGGAAAAATGGAATGGCAATTCTTGAACTCTATATAGATGGTTAAATATGCTGCATGTGCTACATTTTTCATAACAGTTTTTTTTTTTTTATGGTGTGAAAGTCTATCTCTGAAATGGTAGAGATTTCAGCATAAAATTCATGAATCCCCAGCTATTGGAGGTTATATTTCACTGCTCATCTATTGCGCTTAGATAAAGATTCTAAGGTGAGGCGACCTTGAGGACATCTTCAAAGCGAGAAGGACATCAGAGGAAAGTGAATGAACTGGGCGCCCTCTTCTCCACATACTTAGAATACATTTCATGTGCGACGCTGCTGGCCAGCCTGTCACACGCATCACATGCCACAGCATTTCACAATCTCACTCAGTCAACACCTGAATATGCCCTGTTAGCACTATAGCATTTTACAATGTGCTCCCTGGGTGTCTATTTGTGTATATTAAGGGATTTTTATTTTATTTTATTTTTTTACAAATATGAAATAAAAAAAATGAAAAATGCTTCAGATTCTACTAAAATTAAATTTATTTTCATCAGAGCTAATCTTATTCCTATACCTCAAGGATTACAGGGTATACTTTGTTTTGAATATCAAAAGTTATGTAGTTAAGTATACATGTAACTATTGGTGCATTCAGTCTTGTTTCCCTCATTAAACAAGTTTTAAATTGAAATGATAGTACTTCTGAAAGATAATGCATCTTTAATTCATGTAGGTTATAATTATAGACTTTGGAAACAAAAATGAATGCACCCAAACATTCAACATGGTCTTATTAATATTATTTTATTTGTACATAAAATATTGTTCTAAAGCATCTGTAAAGTTATACGTAAAAAGGGTTGATATTGTACTTTTGATTTGATACTGTATTTGTACTTCTGCCACTTGATAGCCTGGTTACTGAAAAAAATGGGACATTATCATTTGTTCCACTTTAAATTAATTTGTTTCATTTTAAAAGTGCACTATATAATATTGACAGCTATGGCGAACCAAATTTAAAACATTGGCAAGAGTTTTTTTCCCTGCCCCCTCCTCCTCAGACTTGGTGCTCACACGGGTTGCCAGATCAAGGACACACAACAAAAACGAGCATAATTGACAATGGATGTAGTGACAAGCCTTGCAGTATAAGTTAATCAGCTAATGTACACGTTTGCATTGTTTTTATTGCTGAGGCTTTTTAGGTTGGGTATAATTTGCTTCCATCACTGTTTTCTGCCAACTGGCAACCCGGAGTGTCAAAATATTATTAGGTAAATTGGCAGTTGGCGGGATCACACGGGCCACTTCATTTCAACCTACAATAATTGGCGTTAAAATTGTTTTTCAGAGAAACAAGTGTGTGAACGTAGCATGTTTCCTATATCTCTGCAAACGTATTATGGTACCTGCTTTAGCACAGTCAATAAAATTACATAGAGCACCTTTAAACCTGGTGCTTACAGTACGATTTATGATTGTTGCTTGTCAGACTGAACGAACATGATCCCCCGCTGTAAGCCATGTCACACTAGGATCTCAGTTGTCATTAATGTCAGACGCCTAAAAAGGCTTCATCCGGAGTTTTACATCATCAAGCCCTGACACGTTCTGTGACGGTGAGTTGCATTTACATGTGGGATTGAAATGGTGGCTAGCAAGCTCTAATTTGACCTGTTTTGAAAACAAATAGAAAAAAAAAATATATATATATAGTCATGTGTGGAGCAAGTGGTGGCTTGTTGTCGTCACACTAATTGCATTATCAGGTTCTATGCTCCAATTGGATTTTGATTTGAAGAGTTTTAGGTGAAGCCACACTGCAGGACTGCGCCTCAAAAGTTCTGAAACTGGCAGAATTCCGATGGAAGTAAAATTTGATTGTCATTAATCGGCAGTTGGCGACCGTCAAACTAGCGATCAAAGACTATAGATTTTAGCCTAGGATTAGAGGAATCTTTAAGGATTTGCAAAATTTCTCTCAGGTAGCCAAATCATGGCGAAAATCGTACTGTGCACCCGACTTTAGGCAAATTGTTTAACGTAATTTGTGGCCACTACAATTTACTGAATAACTAATTTAAAATGCAGGTAATTAGTTATAACAACTTGGGAATGATTTAACTCAAATGAGAAAACAAATTTTTAAGTTGTGGGAACAAATTCTTGATTTGTGGTCACGATATCTATTTGTTTCTGCATGTCATGTCTGAGGTTCTTTACAGTACCTGGTAACTGAACCTACTTTATAATTTGTGAACTTAAAATAAAACAAGATGAGAAAGTAGCTGTCTAGCTGTTTTAGGGGTTTGTGTCCTCATATTAAGAAAAAAGAGAAAAGCTGTTTTTATATAAACTTGTTCACTGGGTCTTGGTCATTTCTTATGAGGCGTACAACCACTAAAAATAACATTTGTCCCCAGGATATGATGTGTGTCACTTTTCATGTGCAGAGGCTTCCAGATTTTGTCTGCAACAAATCAGTTCCCATCTTCGTGTCCTCAGCCACCACTCTTGAGACTGTCCATCAGGTTCTTCTGTATCTCCTGAAAGAGATTGAGTCTCATCTGAGGGAGTGTGAGTGAAAGAGAAAGAGCAGAGTTCTAACAAGACAAGAAGCCAATCAAAGCGCAGGGCTCTGCTGGATCTGACAGAAGAGGTGATAACAGCCTTTGAACCCCAGCCTGCCGAAGGCCCCCGGCTTGGCTCTAGCTTGGCCTTCCTTTGATACCGACCTCAGACTTGCAGAGCTTCCAGATCTATCATGGCAGGAGACGCGTAGGCTACACATACACACACACTGATACTGATCTCAGACCTGCAGAGATCATCACATTGAGCATCAGTTAGGAATGAGAGTGATGCCATGTTTGCGTCAAAGATCAGCCAAGCCTTTTATAAACAGCTGAGTAACACTTTCATTGATAAAAAAAATAATCATTTGTTATTGTCTTTTTTCCTAAATCTAGTGTGCTGCCTACTTAGACCGCATTTTAAGGCAACATAGGTGCTCTCCTGACATGAAAGTTGTTCCAAAAGGTACAGGGAATATTTTTTGCCTTCAATTATACCTTCATGTTGCCAAAAAATAAGTCAGCATCATATGTATCATTCAGTATCATAATGCTTTGCGATTAACTTGGGAGATTATTCAAAGGTTACACTTTATTTCGGTCCACTATACTAACTATAAGTAACTTTGCAACTTTATGTCAACTAACTCTCATTAGAGTATTAGTAGACTGTCCAGTTAGGGTTAGGCTAGTAGAAAAAGTTGACGTATTTGCAAAGTTGCTTATAGTCAGTAGAATGTATGTTGGGGATCATCAATATAAAGTGTTAGCAGATATTAAGCAGACAGTCTACTAATACTTTAATGAGTTAGTTGACATGTAATAGCAAAGTTACAGTTAGTAGAATGTAACTAGCAGTAATGGAAGTCTGTATGTGGGCCAAAATGTTGCACTTGAATACACCACCAAGACAGCCAATGGCAAGCTAGTATGTATGTTCTGCGCCTACATGAGAGGATCCATACCAGCAGATGGCAATAGACTGTGTTCATCATTCAAAAAGGGGTACTGGAAGAGCCAGGACTCTGGATATATAAACTATAACTAATGCACTGCATGCTTATCACCTTCAGTGTGTGCTTTCTTTTGTCTTCATCATTTGCTGGCTTTTGTCACTTCCATTTTGTATTTTCTTGTGTACTGGTCCTTTAAGCTGAATATTGGCAATGGTGGGAAACACAAAAACTTGGCTGACAGATGCTCAACAAAGGCCCGACATTGTCTGATGGTCAACTGTCTACTTGGCGTGTCCTTGCCTTTATATGAGTTGCATGGAACGCTTTTTGTCATCTAGGAGCTTGATCGCCCTAGTCTCGTTACACTGTCATTATAGAAAATAGAACAGCCACGATTGTTCTTCAACATATCTCATATTCCATTGAAGAAAGAAAGTCATGCCAGTTTAGAACGGGCTGAGAATATAATGACAGAGTTATAGTTTTGGGGGAAGTCTCCTATTAAGTGCCATGCAGATGATGACTTTCTGCACTAACCCTGTCTCGAGTGACATGAGATAATGCTGTGGAAAAGCATACTGTGTGTCCACATTGGAAAAAAATGTCACACAAAGACGTTCATGTAAAGGTCATGGAACAGTTATTTTCCTGCTCTTTTCGCACTGTTTCTTTATTCATGACAGATTCCGTCTGCAAGACACGTGCTCTTTGGCCTGAATGATGTTCCATAGTTCTGTTCCTATTGTGCGCTGCCTCGCTGTCTACGGTCTTCATCGCCAGCAACTGGAAATGGGGTGAAGCCGAGTTCGGGAAGTAAATTTAGAATGGGACGCTGTTCTGGTTTAAACTGGTTTCATTTTTTAAGGGAAATGAAATGATTCCAATGATGTTTATAGCCCAAAGAAGCAGTACAGATCATGAGTTCAGTTGTGTTCGGGGTTGCGCAATGTTGACTTCCATGAATGCTGCCAGAATATTCTATTAGTGTGCTTCCTCAGCAATGACATTTAAAGTTACTTCAGACTAAATTAACCCCCAGGGTCAAGTTTATGTATATTCACTATTATACCTAAGTATAATACGCATGGTTATGTTAGCCTAAATGTCTACCTTAAATTAAATGAAAATTCTGTCATTAATTTCTCACCCTCATGTCGTTCCAAACCTGAAAGACTTTTGTTCATCTTCCTAGCACAAATGAAGATATTTTTAATGAAATCTGAGAGATTTCTGTCCCTCTGTCGACAGCTATGCAACTACCACTTTGACACTTCAAAAAATTAATAAAGAGATCATAAAACTAATTGAGCAGTTTAGTCAAAATTTTCTGAAGAGACTTGATCGTTTAATATGATAAACAGTTTTAATTTAGGCTTCAATTCACATTTAAACATTTATCAACTCCCACAACAGTTGTGGTAAACGAAAGCTCAAGCATGTTCGCTTGACGGGCAAGAACCAATGAGGTTCATTCTCGTGTTACGCGTCACGCTTGAGCTTCAGCAAGAGGTTTGTTATCAATCAGGATTGGTTGAGCTTCTGTTTATGTTCACTGATCAGTGTTTAAATGTGAATAAAAGCCTAAATTGAATCTTTTCATGATATAAAGCAATCAAGTCTCTTCAGAAAATTTGGACTAAACCGCTCAATTAATATGGATTAGTTTTACGATCTCTTTATGAACTTTTTGAAGCGTCAAAGTGGTAGTTGTATCTGTGAATGGAGAACAGAAATCTCTCAGACTTTATCAAAAAGATCTTCATTTGTGTTCCGAAGATGAACGAAAGTTGGAATGACATGAGGGTGAGCAATTAATGACAGAATTTTCATTTTGGTGGATAGTTCATAATTTACTCACCTTCAAGTTGTTCCAAACCCATATTGGTTTCTTTCTTCTGTTGGACACAAAAAGAAGATATTTTGAAGAATGATGGTAACCAGACAGTTGACGGTAGCCATTGACTTCCATAGTGAAAAAAAAAAAAAAAATCAAAGTCAGTGCCTAAATTCATCTGTCTGGTTACCAATATTCCACTTCGAACATCTTGAGGGTGAGTAAATTATGACAGAATTTTCATTTTTGTGTGAACTATCCCTTTAAATGAAAAGTAGAAACTAGTGCTTGAAATGCATTGAGAATGTAAGTTAGTCAGACACTGTTGACAGTGTGTTACAACTTGGCATTATGTTGTAATCTAAAAAAATGGTAAATAATAATTATTATTATTATTAAATATATGTTATATGTACCACTATTAATTAAGCTTTTTTGGCTTCCATTTATGCAGATTCTCGTTTAAAAAAGCTATAAAAACCTCTTGACTTCCCAACATTTGAATCTGGGCAATTTGCAGCACTGATCATAAGCGAGTGAACTGAATCCATAGCAACTCCAATAAAGGTCACTTACGCAAGCCATACAAATTGTGCTCCTATTGTGAAGGTCACAAGGGACTCCACTATTGCTATTGCTTTAAGTCAACATGAAATTATGTTCTAATACACATTCATTGGGTTCATATGGGGGTCTGAAAACCAGTCAGTATCTGCTGTGACCACCATTTGCCTCACGCAGTACAACACATCTCCTTCGCATAGAGTTGATCAGGTTGTTGATTGTGGCCTGTGGAATGTTGGTCCACTCCTCTTCAATGGCTGTGCAAAGTTGCTGGATATTGGCAGGACCTGGAACACGCTGTCGTTTACACTGATCCAGAGCATCCCAAATATGCTCAATGGGTGACATGTCCGGTGAGTATGCTGGCCATGCAAGAACTGGGATGCTTCCAGGAATTGTGTACAGATCCTTGCAACATGGGGCCTTGCATTATCATGCTGCAACATGAGGTGATGGTCGTGGATGAATGGCACAACAATTGGCCTCAGGTTCTCGTCACGGTATCTCTGTGCATTCAAAATGCCATCAATTAAATGCACCTGTGTTCGGTTGTCCATAACATACGCCCGCCCATACCATAACCCCACCGCCACCATGGGCCACTCGATCCACAACGTTGACATCAGCAAACCGCTCACACACACGACGCCATACACGCTGTCTGCCATCTGCCCTGTACAGTGAAAACCTGGATTCATCTGTGAAGAGAACACCTCTCCAAAGACGCCATCGAATGTGAGAATTTGCCCACTCAAGTCGGTTATGACAACGAACTGCAGTCAGGTCGACGACGAGCATGCAGATGAGCTTCCCTGAGACGGTTTCTGACAGTTTGTGCAGAAATTCTTTATGCAAACCAATTGTTGCAGCAGCTGTCCAGGTGGCTGGTCTCAGACGATCTAGGAGGTGAAGATGCTGGATGTGGAGGTGTGTGGTTACACGTGGTCTGCGGTTGTAAGGCCGGTTGGATGTACTGCCAAATTCTCTGAAACACCTTTGGAGACGGCTTATGGTAGAGAAATGAACGTTCAATTTTTTGGCAACGGCTCTGGTGGACATCCCTGCAGTCAGCATGCCAATTGCACGCTCCCTCAAAACTTGCGACATCTGTGGCATTGTGCTGTGTGATCAAAACTGCACATTTTAAAGTGGCCTTTTATTGTGGCCAGCCTAAGGCACACCTGTGCAATAATTATGCTGTCTAATCAGCATCTTGATATGCCACACCTGTGAGGTGGATGGATTATCTCGGCAAAGGAGAAGTGCTCACTAACACAGATATGACAGATTTGTGAACAATATTTGAGAGGAATAGGCCTTTTGTGTACATAGAAAAAGTCTTAGATCTTTGAGTACAGCTCATGAAAAATGGGGGCAAAAACAAAAGTGTTGCGTTTATAATTTTGTTCAGTGTATGTCATATTACAGTAGTAAAATGCGTTGCAGATGTTGCAAAGAAAAACAAAAACACTTATTTTTGCTTCTTTCATCCAAAATCAACAATATAGCAACATAATTTAATAAAAGTGTAAGTACAGAATACATATAGTCATGTTAAAATAAATCCAAAGGATTCATGCCATTCCATCAGCAAGCCCACACACGCCCCCACAAACACAGAGTGCGAATGGGCCTAGGAGATCCCAAAAAATTGTTTACTGTCATATCTGTCAGGCCGGGCTGCTTTCTCAAAATCCACTTCCCCCCTCTGGCTTAGAATTGAAGAAACATAGGTGAAAAAGGTTACAGGTGCAGCAGGGAAAACTCACCTCGAGGGGAACATCGGAAATGTCATTCACGGTAGAGAAAGGGGGAGCAAATGTCCTACCTGAACATAATCCAACTCTGTACTGCAGTCGGGCAGAGAGCATATTATGCATACACACATGCAAAACAAACAGACGCACACACATGCGCACTGCAATCTCGACATATAAAAAAAAAAACATCTATAATTGCATCTCCACCTGCAAAAAATGAGGGCAAAATAGCCTCAGGGCTTTTCTGGCAAAATTGCAACGCAGTCAGAGAAAATTAAACAAATGGCGTTCTGACTGGTTGAGCACACTTGTATTTAAAGCTCATATCTAACTTGAGCTACTAAGAGAGAGACTGTGTGCTCGTTTTTTGGTAAGATCGTTAGAGCCTGTGCTATTTTGTAGTGTTAAGAATACATTCGTTCCCTGCCGTGAGTGTTTAACCTGAGAGAATATCTCTGGAAGAGATGCAAAGAAAAGATAAAACACTGGGTAAAGCCAGAGACTGTCACTTGATATGTTTGCCCCGCTGATCTAGTGGCCACTTGGGAACAAACGACTAGAATACACAATTACCCAGATCTTTACACCTTGTGTCACCTTTTCGGCCAATTTTTATGCAGTTATTATATATGAGAGTGACGATTTCACATTCTGTTGAACATAAAGGTTTGATAATGTGCTCGTTGAGAATAAATTGTCGTTCTTGGGAAATGAAAATGGAGCCATTGCTAGATTATTTCAGGATTTGAATGTATTTTTTATTTTAAAATAATTAATTCATTTGAAATGGATACTGAATTCTCAATAAATCATACTTTCTTCCCTTCAGGCCCAAAGTACAAAAGATAATTAGTGATCATCAAATAAAATGTTTCTGAAAAATTCTTCATTAAAAATACGGTAATTTAACTGTAATATTGTGAAATATTATTAAAATTTAAAATGACTGTTTTCTCTGTTAATAAATTTAAATTTGTTCATTTTATGACAAAGCTAAATTTTCAGCTTCATTACTCCAGTCTTCAGTGTCACATGATCCTTTAGAAATCATTATAATAGGCAAGAAACGTTTCTTATTATTATCAATGTTGAAAACAGTTGTGCTGCTTCATATTTTTGGTGGAAACCAAATATTTGTTCACCCTCCTTGATTCTTTGATAGACTAAAAGTTCAACACAACAGTATTTATTTGATATAAATGTTTTGTATCAATGTAAACGTCTTTACTGTTATTTTTGCTCAATTTAATGCACACTTGCTAAATAAAAGTAATTAATTTATTTTAAAAACAGTTAAATAAAATCTCAATGATCCCAAACTTTTGAACAGTATAGTGAACATATATTTTATGATAAAAAATAATGAAATGACTTTCCCCATTACATGGTTAAACTTTTGAGCTTCACAAAGCCAATATAAGTATTAAATAATCATACATAGTCAAATACTATAAAAGAAACCTGGTAAAAAGAAATGTCACTCTTAACTAGAATGTCAGAAAGAAAAAAAAAATTTAAATTGGAGAATGTCACAGAATAATGCATTAAAGTGCAAAGTGTAAAGTTCTGCATTGTGAAATCATGATATTTGAAAAAAAAAAATGTCTGTAGATTTTTTTCATTAAAATGTAATGCCAATGAACTGGGACATGCAAATTAGCATTCTTTTTTTTAAACAAACATTTTATTTAAATTATATATTTTTGCTCACTAAACAGATGAAAAATAAAAATAAACAAAACATATGATAAGTTTAACATCAAATAAAGTGAAATTTTATTTTGCCTTTATATCAGTATGACAGTTTCCTGAGATTGACCTCAAGAACAGACACAGAAACCAGTGTAAATTTTACTGCATCTAACTTATAAAAGCACCAAAAGGGCTGAGCAAGAATAAAGAGCAATTTGGCAAACATTTCATAAAAAGTATGAAAGTGCACATGGGAAGGCGTATAGAAAATGCTCTTTGATGCTGGTGAGCGCTGATGGCCATGGAGGGCAGGCTGAAAGAGGAGACGTGGAGTACAGCAAAAAGAATTTCCCAACTGGGTGATTTTCTGCTTACTGAACACTTTGGCTGTGCATGTTTTCAAGATGTGAAGTGCGGTGTAATCGTGTGCTCCCTTCCCCTCACATGTGGCCCCAAAACGCTCTTTCTGCTAATGCTTTTATTTGAAATTGAGATGAAAAGAATGTTCCGGATTTCCGATTTGTGGCTTTTTTTTTTTTTTCAATTACTCAGGCACTGATAAGCAAAAGGTGTATTTCACATGTGTAAGAGAGTGTTGTTGTAAAGTTCGAATAAATCAGGTTTCTCTGTTTAACTTTCTAGTTTGTTTTTCTTCTCCAGCCTGTGGATGAATTAGATTTGCCATATAGCGGAAGAACGCTGTCCTGAATGAGGGTTAATGGGACATTTCATGGGCTTTCAAAGGGTTTAAAACAAAGAAATTCTGACTGTTATATGATATGATTGTTTGCTTTGGCTCTCCACCATACAGAGTTATTAAAACCACTGGCGTACGCTTGTCTTTACATGCTGCTTGATTTTCTGTCTAAAGCAAAGTAAGAACTGCATGAACTGAACTTTTCAACTGTAATTTGATGTGCGGTAACAGAACCCAAATAGAAGGAGGTCAAAATCTCAACGACCATAATTTATAATACTTCATTGGAGTATAGAATTCATTTCAATCAGTAACGGCGTCTGAAGTGAATTAGCACATGAGATGACCCATCACCGAAGGATCTCCTGTGTTCTTCTGTAATACAGCACCCACTCATTCCAGTAAGCACCTCACAAGGGTCCTTAAAATCAAGTATTATTTGGTCAAGTAGTCTGGATGGATAAGTGGTAGTCACAGCTAGCCAAAACAATAGCGGAATCCACACCTGCAGAATTTTGCAAGAAAGAATTTGAAGATTGTTTTTAGCTGACAGCAAGCTCTGTATACTGCATTTAAAATATGAATACAACCAATTTTAAATCCCTTCTGCACAATTCTGCTAATTTTCTCCCACAGTCATTGCTGAAAATGTCAGGTTCCTTTGCTCTTGTCTTCGCTAATTCACGTGTAACAATTTTACATGTTGGCAAATTTGTGGTAAGTTCTAAGGAATTTAATTTACGTTTTCATATGATGCTTATGTTGCATTCAACTCATGAGGAAAGATCATATTTATGAGTTGAAAGCAAATGAAAGCCACTACAAAGCTGAATTACGAGTGAGGAAACTCAACTTTCTTTAAGTCCTGAGTTTCCAAGTTGAGGACATATCAGTGAGAGAACCTGGTGGATTCAATATTGTGTTGACGGTAAATTTGTTGAAAGGATTTTTTTTCCCATTTACAATAAAACTAGCTAGTAGCATGTACAAAATACTATAGTACTGTACAATTGTAATTGAATATAGAATATAATTAAATTTACTTCATAAATCGGATATAAACACAAAAACAATAACACACATGATGTGCATTCTTTATTCATCATTTTATCGATGCAGAGTTAAAAAAACTTTCTATATCCTATTTTGCTCCAACAAAAGTGACTTGAACACACCTGATTTTAAACGACTTCCCAGATCGTGAATACGAACTTCCCAGGAGGACTTGAATGTGCTATTATAACTCACTGAGAGTATGTTGTATGTATGTATATATATATATATATATATACTACAATGATAAATGATACAAGAACTACAAATGTGTTAAATTATATTGTATAATATATATATATATATATATATATATATATATATATATATATATATATATATATATATATAACAACGTTAACATAAACATTTCATATGCAATATCATTTAACACGTTTGTAGGTCTATATTGTCTCATTTATAATTGTAGCCTATAAGTGGATTTTCTGTATAATGTGTATTTATTTTTGGACTAATAGTGGTTAATAAAGTAATAAAATAATGGTATGTCAGTGGTAATATCATTGTGTTCCTGCTGGTCAGTGTTAGAGGATCTCTGTAATAACTCAGTTATTAGACAGTTAGCCTGCCCTGGACCAGGTTAGTTTCCCAGCATAAGTTGCCATAGTAACTGAGTTTGAACTATTTTAAGTTTGCTTTATGAAACAGAATCAACCGAGTAACACCCTAGCAACAACTCAGAATATCGTAGCAACCATTTAGCAACACCCTAGAAACACACTAGCACTGTGACAATGCTTTTCCATGGGCATCTTTATAAAATTGAGCTTGTTTGTAAAGTTGATTGCCCGCACTCATTGCACAGCCTTAATACTGTATGTAAACACATTTTTTGAACTGCTACATTAAACTCTTATTTATGCTAGCGTAACTGCTGCGCTCAGTTAAATACACGTTCCCCTGCTTCCAGATGCGAGGGGGGAAGGGAGGAGAGACAATGGCTCATATAATCTGCAATGCATTAGCAAACATGCAAACAGTATGTAACTGTCCATTAGCGGTTAACAATGAGAGCAGCTTCTCAAATGCTGCAGATAGCCATTACTGTAATACGCCCCATCCTGGCTTTCCTTTCCCAAATGACAAAGTCCTTCCGGCACTGACATTAGATCAATAATGCAAAAGCCTTCTTAAGCTCCCTCCTTGTGGTTCTGTTTAAAAGGGCCTTCAAACTAATGATGCAGGTTAATTGGCTTGTCATCATTTGGGAATTTACCCAAATAAAGAGACAGAGAGAAAGAGTTCATGCCGGCACCTTAAAAGGTTTGCTCTCGATGACTTCTCTTGTTGTCCATGTTTTATTGGTGAATTGTTTGTGTGTGTGTGTGTGCGCGCGTGTGTGTGTGTGTGTGTGTGTGTGTTTTGGCAGCATACCACAGTCGAAGAGCCTTTTTTAACCATAGTTGGGTCAGCATCAAAAAACTGAATGCCCTCTTAAGAGTAAAGAGACCTGAGGCCTAGGCCCTCTGCACACATTGTTGAGGGAAGATTGTGTTTCTTTTGTGTGACAGGGGTTATATTAAAACCAACACATTTTACCTTCTTTCTTTTTGTTATGATGATTTTTTCCCTGCATTTCAAAGCGTTTTATTCACACACTACCACTGCAAAGTTCAGGATCATTAAGAATGTTTGGTCACATTTTAGATTAGGGTCCAATTGTCACTGTTTACTAACTATTAACAATGACTTTTGCCTCAGTAAACTCCTAATTACTGCTTATTAATTAGTAAGGTAGTTAGAATATGGTTATGCAGAATAAGGCATTAATTTGTGATTTATAAGTACAAATAAACAGCCAATATCCTAGTAATATGCATGCACTATTTAATAGTGAAAACTGGACCCTAAACTAAAGTGTTACTGAATGTTTTTGAAAGAATTCTCTCATGGTCACTCACATGGTCATCTGATAAAAATAATTATTTTTCAGCATCATTACTCCAGTCTTCAGTGTCACATGATCCTTCAGAAATCTTTCTAATACACTGATTTGCTGCTCAAGAAACATTTCTTATTATTGTCAATGTTGAAAATCAAGCATTGCGTTAGTTCTGGCAGGTCACGTTAGTCAAGCTCGCATCAGCTGACTCTCAGCTGATCCACATCTACCTATAGGAATACGACGCCTATCACCATATACATATATAAGCTACTTCAGTATTATCAGCAGCAATCGCGTTTCTCAGGAGCGAATTACCCTCCTCCATCCCCAGCTCCTCCTCTTGTCAGTCAGGGTTTTATTTTCCCCTTGAATCAGAATAAATTCTCGAATTATGTTGTACTTTAAATCTTGAATTAACGATATTGCATGCATTCGTGTTGGTTCTGTTCTGTTTACCCTAAAGGGGGTTATTGCTGCTCTCCATGCTATTATCTATGCTAGGGTTAGGGTTAAGAAGTGAGATAATGAGGTTAGGGTTAACCTATCCCTAACCCTAACCCTTGCCCAGAACTGAACCATACCGCCAATCCAAACTGTATGCTAATTGTCAACCGTAATTTACGATAGTGGTCCTGACGGATACAGTTTTCTACTCAAAATTTTTGCGGAAACCATGATTCTTTGAATATTTTTGAATTTTTGTAACAATGTAAATGCACTGGTAATGTTCTGTTTAGTTCTACCAGAAAGACTCGGGAGATAAATTGAATAACAAGCGTATTTATTAACAGCTCAGCAAGCATAAATTTATAAAGTTCTTTGGCGTAGGCCCCGTCCTTAGCGAGCAAAGCGAGGGTAGCCGAGTCTGCATGTCCTGACTGAAGAAGGCGGCAGGGGCGCAGCCGACCCCCCCTGGAGGTAAAGGAAGGGACCATCCTGGTGGTGGTGGGGAGGATGAAGAAGAAGGTACCATCTTGGAGGTGGCTGGGGAGGATGGAGGTAATTGGCGCGTCAGCATCTGCGAACTCAGACAAATGTAAGTACCAGTTTTTTATACTATGAGTGTCAGCACCTGATTGGCTAGAAGTGAGATAATGCGTGATGCGCTGATTGAGTCTTCCTGACAGAACTTACACTAAAGCTTTCATTTCCATGTTATGGTGTTTTGAGTTTCCTGTTTGCCTGTCTGCCTGTGTTCCATATTAGTTGAATTAGTTCCTACTTAATTACTCACCATTTCTGTTCAGGTTATTACCACTCCTTGTTTATAAAGTCATTCATTTCCTCAGTTCTTTGTTCACTGTTAAAACATTATCAAAAATGCTGGTGCTGACAGGCAACTGTTTTAAAAAAATGCTTGAGGAGAAAAAAAATATTTCTTTGAAAAAAAAAAATACTGAACACTAACTTTTCAACATTAGTGTACATATATTATTAATTTACATTTAACTTTCAATTTTACACTATCAAAAATCCATTAGTATTTAAAATAAAACTGCTATTTTATTTGTGTGTGAAAAGGATGGATGTACATTTTTACACAAATTACAAGTTTCTCTGGTACTTTGTCCAACACATCCAGTAATAAACCATTGAGACTATGGTGTCAGTAAAGAGTACATTGCAATATGAGACATGATGTGTGAAGAAATGTTTGCAATCAAGCAATAATTGGAGAACAATTTAAATATATATTTTTTTAATAATTATTATTATTTATATAGCTTTTTTTTTTCAAAACGAAAGAAAAAAAGTTAAATCTGTCATTTCCACCAGAGAATAAATGACTTGAGATGTGGTGGAAATTACATTTGTTCATGACTGTTCAGTAAAAAAAAATAAAAAAATACAATTCTTTTGGACATTGTTAGTAGACAAATCGAATAAACTAGTGTGTGATAAAAGTGTTTGAAAGACTTTGAATTGTCCAGAGTTAAATTAATACCCAGTAATTTTCCTGTCACAGATCTCCAGCAAGTGCTTGTTGTCTGTAACATAAAAGCATTCACCTTAAAAACATGGCTAATACAGGAAGGATAAAGACATTCTACCTCGCTTCAATGGTCTCTAAGTGCACCGTTTGACAGTGTGAACCTTAGCAGGGATTTGCTATCTGGTCACACGGGCAACTTCCTCTTCATCAGCCCTGTTCCCGGTCAGTTTTACACCCTGAATACCCAGCACCCAATCGATGGACACAAGCCCTGCTTATTAATCTACCGGCCGGACACTCCGAGTCCCCCATCCGTTACAGATGGCATCAGGAGCCATTATGGTGACACACCACTACATCATGCTGAATAAGTCATAAGGGTGGGTGGTTATAGCCCCTCCCCCATTCCCTATATCAGCATTTAGGATAAATTACTTAAGCTAATGATAGGGAGATGAGGTATAGTGTTAACGTTTAGGGGAAAACGTAAAAACGTTTTGCGAAAAAAAAAAAAAAAAACCTTGTCAGAGAGACACATTTTGTCTACGTGTAATTAAGCAGCTTTCTTATGACTCATCAACTGGACTGACATTTAAATGTGCTGTAGTAAGCTGTTTGACAGATACACAAAATTGGAGGAGGAATTAGGAATGAGTCTTTAGCGCTGGAAAATCCATCTCCTCGCAGTCTGTGTGCATGAAGGATGGGCTATTTGTGTCAGTCTTTCTACTTAACCCATTTGGAATGTGAGCAGAAGGGAGTTTTAGGGGCCCCACACACCAGTGCTCTCTCTCACACACACACACACACACGCACGCACGCACGCACGCACGCACGCACACACACACACACACACACACACACACAAACAAAAGGCAGTGCTAGTTTCCTGTAGGGAAATAGGCAGATGAGGTTCATTGGTGAGGAGTGGGAGAACATGGGAGAAGGAAGTTGGCGTGAAAATATCACTGTGGCATTTAGGGAAAGTTTTAGCTAAAGGTGGATGTGGATCTGTGGGGGACTGTGTGGGGATTTCACAGATTGCATAAGAAGCCTATATTCATACTTTTTTTTTTTTTTTCAAATTCAGTCCAAATTTATAAATGCATTCATAAATATATTAAAATGCAATTCATACATGGCATACATAATTTCAGATTAATTTAATACTTTAATACTTTAGGTTATTATTAAACCTCTATGATTAACATGTTATTTATAACAACTGTACTTTTTGCATTAAAGTACATTTTGATATCTGACTGTCTTGATATAATAATGATGAAAATAAGCTATATTACAATGAAATCCCTAAGAAGAAAGGCTTAAATATTGTTGTATTATCATGTATCATTATTTCTTGGGGGAAAAAAAAAACATTTGTCCATCAAGCATTTGCAACAGCCAACATGCAGGGGAAAAAAACTGGAAGTTGTATCAAATAGAGGATCTCTGTGCACCCTGACTGTGTGTCAAGGTCAGTAAGTCTCTTAAAAATAGCAAATAATTTGACTTTTTTATGATGAGGCAAGATTGGTTCATGTTGTAAAATATCATGTTGTGCAACTCCCTAAAAACTGAACTTAAATATGTTTATGGATTAATGATTCATGATATTTGCAAACAAACAAACAAACAAACTAAATATTATTATTAATAATAATAATTATATTTATGAAAAAAAAGTTTGTTTGGTTGCAAATATCATAAATGAATAAATGAATGAATAAATTGATTAATTAATTGGTTACACAATGACATTTTTAGTCAATAAATTAGATTTCTCTTTGAAAAGTAAATAAAAGTGTAGTTTTTTCACCCCAAAACCTCTTGAAACCAATGTGAATACAAATAGTAAAAATTTTACCTGGAATGTGTTTTAAACGTAATCTTTTTTTTTTTTTTTTTTTGTGGACAAGCATTTGTCATACACCTGTATAATATCTTCTTCAAATACTATGCAGTTTTCTAAAATATTTAAGGCATTACGCAATGGTTGGTTAGCTCCATGTCAGAGGAACCCATTATCGAATCTTTATGATATTCTGGTTTCTAGATAAGAGTGGGGCTGCCATGCAGGGGCCTCCCCACATGTGGCATCTGTACACTGTCCAACAAGACTCCAAAGACTCCAAGTCTCTATGATACTCTGGTCTCCATGTATGGTTGATATCCACTTCAATCCTCAGCATTTGGAGCCAGGCCGTGAATGTTGCATCATACATCTGGATGAGATTTTTCACTACTTGTATCATCCGCCAGGTGAAATTCATAAGCCTGATTGATTAAAGTCACAACACACATCTCCTCTCTTCAAAAAATTGCGTGATTTTCTGCCCATGTTCGTAACAGACTACGGAATTAATAGTCTTTACTTTATATACAATATACACTCAATATATGCAAGGTATTTATTGCATAGAAAAAAATGACTGAGATTAATCTAGCTATTTTAAAGTTTTTCAAGAAGATCATAGCGGTGAGAAAAGATATTACCATTTGCAGCACTGCGTTGAGTTTATGAGAACAGCAGTAGGACGATGCGTGTGACAAGATGAATGCATTTTAGGCAGGCTTCTCTGAGGACTCCTGCTCCTTTTATCATTGTTCGAGAGAAGGACACACATCACTTTGTTGTCTGAAAAAGAGTCAATCACAAGTGAAGTGGGCTCATTAGAATTACTTGGATGGCGGAAACTCTTCAGACAAGGACGTCAGCGGCGTTTGCAGCACACACACCTGCGTTAAGGTCGAAATCTCAAACGGAATAAATCAGAGCAGCGTAGTGAGAGCGAGGACTATAAGCGACACACCATCATTTATCTCCTTGTTTTTGAGAGCTGCAGTTTTTGCAAACACAATAAAATGCAAATGAATGCTGCATGTGTTTTTCTCGCAAGACTCTTTGTCACATTCTCAAATGCGGTGGACACTCATGCTCACTAGGACGCTGACGATAATGCCCCTTGTCTGAGGTCCTGGCAAAGATCAGGTAATTGTTCTCCTTTCCCGCCAGGCTTGATCGTCTCCGGAGTGCCACGACACATGCGTAAGCAAATCAATCAGCCCGTGTTCTAATCAGTTCCACTTATATCACCCTGAAAATAAATGATCCGTCCCATGAGGGAGGAGGCCGGACCAATCAATACGGGATAAGGTGAAGGTCTGTCCGGTTCTGGGCCCTGCAGGCTTACGGTAGGGTGAGGGGACACTCTGGCTTCACAGTAAACAGGTTGCTCTTTCCATAAAGTGATTTGTCACCACTCCAGTTACTGACAATACACGGCCCCCTCGTCTTTCCTGAAATGTCAGTCAATAAACCTCTCGAAAGTGTAAGGAATAAGGGTGAGGTGTATGTAAATTGCGAGGGGGTTGGAAGGACACTGGATGCAGGGATGAATCCATTACACCTACTTACATTCCATCTCTCATCCTCCTGTTCCAGCTATGGTCCCAAAACGTGAGCCCCAACCCTTGAGCAGCTGTTCTTTATCACTGCTTGCTCGAGGCATTTGGAATAGGAACTTAACAATGGCTAAACGGCCACACCAAGAAACAGGGTTGTGACCGTCCTATCGGCATGCAGTCTGGTCCAATGTTTCCCAACCCTGTTCCTGGAGGCATCCCAACACTACACATTTTCAAACTCCTAATCAAACACACATGAATCAACTCATTAGTAGAAAATTCAAGACCTTAAATGTGGGGGGGGCAGATAAGAAAGATATCCAAAATGTGTACTGTTTGGGGTGCCTCCAGGAACAGGGTTGGGAAACACTGGTCTGGTTCGCATTGTAGCCAATTCAGGCCCAGAACCACCCACTTAGACAGGAAGATACTTTCTGACAGACATGTGAAGCAACCAGCAAGAGTGTGATTGTCAAACATTGGCAAATTCAGTAATTTATCAACCTGGGGTGCGTTTCCCATACAACAACGTAACTCGCTGCTTAACTACCATAGTGTGATGCATCGTTGAAGAAATCAACTAGCTAGTTACGACTGTTTCCCGAAACCATATCGTCGCAAATTGGTCATTCAACCACGTTGGTTAATGACGTCACGCAGGTGGTGGAGTAATAACTACTTTTAATGAATATGTTTGAGATCTAAATAATGCTTGATGTTTTGCTATAAATTACGGACATGGCATTTTAGGACTATTTCTAATTTTTCCAGCAATTTTGCTTTATTTCCAGAAACAATCATAGGCTCGTTCTTACGTACTAGAGCACGTTCACACATGCGCACTCTTCAAAAACGGTGATTTAAATCTCTTGACAAACTAAGATGTAAAATATATTTGTATGTATTCTAAATAAAAGATATAGATTGTACTGAATGTCAGGATACTTATTTGGCTCAAGATAAGGATTTACTGAGTCCACATGTCATGCAAACCTAAAAACTACAGTATGCTTCTAACCACAGGTCTAAACCTGTCGTTCCAACCACACAACTTTGCGATGCAGTTTGCGATTGTTTGTTGGAACTATGGTTTCGGGAAACACCAACTCGTTGAATTTTGCTGATAACGATGGAACTTGTAACCATAATTGGCCAATGATGCTTTTGGGAAATTCACCCCTGGTACCTTATAAACACAGATGTTCCTAGTCGAACTGGTACCGACTCCTGGAAGCTGCATAAAACCAGCCAATAAGATTGAGACTGCAGATATTCAGCAGTTCTTGCCATTGAACCGACTGTAGGTGGTCCATGGGCATGTTGTTTGAAGCTGCAATGAGTTCCACCACCCAGAAAGGACTCATATCTACAATGGCTGATTTACTCTGTCCAGTAAACAGGAATGCTGTGCCATTGTTTTCACAGACCCCATGCTCTGATTCATTCTTGTCACATGATGAGCCTGGGTTTGGATAGAAATCTGAGCGTTCAAAAAGAAAAGGCTGGCAGGATTCAAAGTGACTCACCGATTCACAAGTGACTCGTGTTTCTTTTTACTACCTTCAAACACAGTTTGCTTTCTTATTCATTCTTCAACTATGCTGTGGTTTTCAGCTTAGGAAGATGGTGCTTGTTATGCTTCTAGAAGTCTCAAGAAACTCTGGGGAACGTTTGAGGAGTGTCCAACCACTCTCATTCTCTATTAGTGATAAACATATGACGGAGAGGTTAGTCTGAAAACAGATGTGTTATGTCAAAGACTTTTCCTCCCTATTACGCTCTCTAAAAAATTCAACTGTAATGGTAAATCAGCATTTCATTAAGGTTGCACCTGGGGTTTTCACCCAATTTACTTTTTAAGCAAACATAATGCATATGACAAGGTCAATGATTGATGCTTTTTAAGATGTGAAGATAAGCTTTTCAGGCACACATTTGTTTGTTTCATTGTGCCAGATCTTCACTTTGATCATGTACACTACCAGTAAAAAGTTTTGGATCGGTACGATTTTTAATGTTTTTAAAAGAAGTCTCTTCTGCTCACCAAGGCTGCATGTATTTGATAAAAAAGTAATAATATTGTGAAATATTATTACAATTTAAAACAGTTTTTTTTTACAATATTTTTATTTATTTTAATATATAGTAAAGTGTAATTTATTCCTGTGATCAAAGCTGAATTTTCAGCATCATTACTCCAGTCTTCAGTGTCACATGATCCTTCAGAAATCATTCTAATATGATGATTTGATGCTCGAGAAACATTTCTCATTATTATCATTGTTAAAAAAAGATATTTACATTTTTATTTCAGGATTCTTTGATAAATATAAAGTTCAGAAGAACAGCATTTATCTGAAATTGAAAGCTTTTCTAACTTTAAACACTACACTGTTCAAAGGTTTGGGGTCAGTAAGAATTTTTATTTTATTTTTTGGGGGGAAAGATATAAAAGAAATCAATACTTTTATTCATCAAGGATGAATTACATTTATCCAAAGTTACAGTAAAGACATTTATAAGGTTACAACATATTCTATTTCAAATAAATGCTGTTCTTTTAAACTTTCTATTCATCAAATAATCCTGAAAAAAATGTACACAACTGTTTTCAATATTGATAATAATAATGTTTTTTTGAGCATCAAATCCGCATATTATAAAGATTTCTGAAGGATCATGTGACACTGAAGACTGGAGTAATGATGCTGAAAATTCAGCTTTGATCACAGGAATAAATTACATTTTACAATATATTAAAATAGAAAATAGCTGTTTTAAATTGTCATAATATTTAACAATATTACCAGGTTTTTTTATCAAATAAATGCAGCCTTGGTGAGCAAAAGATACTTCTTTTAAAAATATAAAAAATTGTACCAATCCAAACCAAAAGGGCAGTGTACATGTGTGTTGCATAAGGAGAATCTCACGATTTAGACTTTCCCTCCAGCATGGGAATACCACCAAATACCAGTCTCTGACATGTTTTTATGTTGGTGTGGTTTACTCAAGCATGCAAGCACTTTATTATGGTTGTTGCATGCTCATGCAGTGCTCAGTTAAACAGCCTTGAAATACATTCATATATACAACGTGGTATATTTAGCCTCGTGTCTGAAGACTAGTTGATTTGATTGGCAGCATGAACCATGCTATTAAAAGACAAAAGAATGTATTTGCAGTGCCATGTTTTTCAGCTCACATGCCTTTTATCTATCTCCATCCCTAGAACATACATGTTTGTTTGACTGGTGAGTTGTTTGAAAGATCACACATGCTCTGGCTGCATGAAGGACAGATTGTTATACAATTTTGAGTTGCAGCTTCAGTGTTCTTGCTCTGTTATTGAAATCCAGTAATTAGTTCTTCGGGGCAGATTTATTGTGTCCAAATATTTTGCATTACTGATTATTTGCATTACTGATATCTGATTATTAATGAACAGATAAACATCTGAATGTGAGTGAAAGGAACTAAATATGTTAATTTAAAGGAAGAAATATTGCCCATTACGCCATTATTCATAAAATAAAATGCATGACATTGATGTGGTCAGAGAATTATGGTCTGTAAAAGTCAGACTAATGGGTAATTCTGGCATATCCTGAGATATGAAAAATCTACATATGTTTTAACATGGTGAAACATGATGCAAGCTTTTACTTGACAGATTTTTATCAGTAGAATTTTTATTGCATATTTTATATATTATTATCAAAAATGATATGAACAGTTCTAAAATGAATTCCATTTTAAGCCATTTGTGTAATCAGTTTAGAAACGTTCTTGGTTAGTACTGGTCTTGTTATATTCGAAAGCTTGTTGCAAGAGACAAAAAATACTTCATGAACAATTTGTACAATGCATTAAATGTGTCACGGTGGGTTGCAGGAAGGCAGACGGAGACTAGGATATTTTCCAAAACGAAGGATTAATAGTAATTAAACACAGCACGGCAGAACAGGTAGCAACACACACTAAATAAGACGGAGATCGGACAAACACTGAACAGATGGAACTTAAATACAAACACAGATGACACTGCTTGATAGAACACAGGTGATAAAGATGACGATGATGACTAAACAGGTGACACAACTGAACTGATAATGACAGTAACGTCTCGGTTACATATGTAACCCTCATTCCCTGAGTAGGGAACGGAGACGTTACGTCGTGATGACGAATGGGGTTTCGCTTAGAAAGCCTATCAACTTCGAGTATTACAAAACGAGCCAATGGCAAAGAAATGCCATGGGTCTGTGGAATTTGCATAGCGTATCTCTGTCCCACATGCAACATGCAGATATGTTTCTTCACTGAGGAGCCAAGACTGAACTCTGGCGATCCCACGCTACAGCGGAAGTGGCAGGGAGACATAACATCTCCGTACCCTACTCAGGGAACGAGGGATAAATACATTCGTACATACCATTCGTCGTCACTACGAGTTACGTCGTGACGACGAATGGGGTTCCCAGTCTTATTACGCCAGCTCGGCTGTCTTCCAGTTCCCTGCGTAAGTCAGAGCTCCCTGTAGTGAGACTACCATGGACCAAGGACTCCTACTTAACACAGGAATACCAAGGTACACTGCGAAGCATATCTCAGTGGATATATGCAAATAATGCCTGCCTGAGGGGGGGGGCTTACAGAATACACATATGGTCCGAGCGCGGGCTGCATATGGAAAAACACTGGGGTGTCCAGCCCGAAGGGTGAAATGTTTCAACCTCAGGAGTGGCAAGGTTGCTTGCCAAGGGAAAGATACATGCTCAGAGAGGCTTACAGAGGAAATACACATGTGGGGGTCGCCCAGAGGGGGAACCATGCACATGGCGGCACCTGGCCAATGCGAAAGCTGCCGGTGGCATAACTTTCACACATATCGCACATATCCAGTCCGTGGAGTGGAATGGCGAGCAAGCGAAGACACCTGAGCAGATCCTAATACCGGCTGGTTGAAGCGAGTACATGAGAGGATACTGGCTCCACTCGGAGATTGTAGAATCTGGCGAATGTGTTGAAATACTGTGTTCTGTCTACGTAGGCACGGAGAGCGCATACTGAAAAGAGCAAGGCTGGGTGCCAAGGCTGGGTCTGCCTCCTCCAGGGACAGCGCTTGCAGGTTCACCACCTGATCTCAAAAGGGAGTGGTGGGAACCTTGGGCACATATCCAGCCCGGGGTCTAAGGATCACGTGAGAAAAGGCTGGCCCGACATCCAGGCACACTTCGTCAACGGAAAATGCGTCCAGGTCCCCTACCCTCTTGGCCAATGCAATCAGGAGTGCTGTCTTAATTGACAGGAACTTAACCTCCACTGATTGCAGAGGCTTAAAGGGAGCACTCTGCAGGGCAGTTAGAACCACTGAGAGGTCTCAAGAGGGAACGAGAGGAGGGCGAGGAGGATTGAGTCTCCTCGCTCCTCTCAGGAACCTGATGATCAGGTCGTGCTTTGCCACGGACTTAACTTCGACTGCGTCGTGATGTGCGGCAATAGCGGCAACATACACTTTCAGGGTGGAGGGAGACAGCCTTCTCTCCAACCCATCTTGCAGGAAGGAAAGCACAACACTGATCGGGCATTTCCTGGGGTCTTCTCGGTGAGAAGAGCACCAGTTGTCGAAGAGGTTCCACTTCAATGCGTAGGCATGTCTAGTGGACGATGCTCTAGCGGAAGTGATGGTAGGGTACTCAAACTTGCCTCGCTCCGTCCAGGAGCCACACGTGGAGGTTCCAAAGATTGGGAAAAGGGTGCCATAGGGTGCCCTGTCCCTGAGAAAGAAGGTCCTTCCTTAGAGGAATTGGCCAGGGAGGTGCTGTCACGAGGAGTACAAGTCCGGAGAACCAGGTCCGGGTGGTCCAGTGAGGTGCATCCAAAATGACCTGCTCCTCGTCCTCCCTGATCAGCGCAAGAAAGCCGTGCAGAGCAAGGCGTACTGCCAGGAACTCGAGGCAATTGACATGCCAAAGGCTCTGGAGTCCTGTCCAGGAGCCCGCGGCAGCATGTCCATTGCACATGGCGCCACAGCCCGTGGTGGAGGCATCTGTTAAGACAACAACATGCCTGGAAACTCGTTCCAAGGGCACTAGCGCCCATAGAAAGCTGAGGTTCGACCACGGGGTGAAGGTCTGACGGCAGGTCGGAGTAACTAGTACTCGGAGCGTGCCATGTTGCCATGCCCACCTCGGGACTCGGTAGTGAAGCCAGAGCTGAAGTGGTCTCATATGAAGCAATCCGAGCGGCGTTGCTGCGGCTGCGAATGCCATATGCCCCAGGAGCCTCTAAAATAACTTCAGTGGAACCGCACTCTTGCCCTCGAACTGTCTGAGGCAAGTCAGCAGTCACTGCGCGCGCTCACTCGTAAGCTGCGCGGACATGGTGGCCGAGTCGATTTCCATACCAAGAAAAGAGATCCTCTTTATGGGGCAAAGTTTGCTCTACTCCCAGTTGACCTGAAAGCCCACTGAGCTAGGTGCCAGAGCACTAGGTCGCTGTGTTCGCAAACCTGGTTTCGAGAGTGAGCTAGGATTCGCCAGTCGTCGAGATAGTTCAGGATGCGAACCCTGTGTTCCCGTGTGGAACCGTGTTCCCGTATTCCCTTAGTGGAACAAGGGCTGCCTCGACCACCTTCGTGAAGACAGGAGACAGGGCTAGCCCGAATGGGAGAACCACGTACTTGTATGCCTGCCCCTTGAAAGCAAACCGAAGAAACGGTCTGTGTCGAGGAAGAAAGGAGACATGAAAGTAGGCGTCCTTCAGGTCGATCGCTGCAAACCAATCCTGTGGCCTCACACATTCGAAAATGCGTTTGGCCGTGAGCATCCTGAATGACAGCCTGTGAAGGGAGCGGTTCAAGACTCGCAAGTCCAGGATTGGCCGTAACCCATCGGATTTCTTCGGGACAATGAAGTAGGGGATGTAAAACCCGGACCTCATTTCGGCTGGAGGGACAGTCTCGATCGCACCCTTCGCCAGTAGATTAGCAACCTCCCCTCTCATGATAGGGGCATTGCCACCGACCATAGTGGAGCGGACTCCTCTGGAGCGGGGAGGAGACCGTGTGAACTGAATCGCATAGCCGAGCCTGATAGTTCGGGCGACCCAGCGGGACAGGTTGGGAAGCTCTAGCCAGGCTCCCAAGAACTGTGCCAGCTGGGTCATGCGAACTACAGACGTCCCCTCGGTGGTGCAGCGAAGCGGAATGACTGGCCCGGACGTGGGTGGCGTAGTGGCCTGGTGTGGGGGCATGGTCATTAGCCGCAATCTGAGAGAGGAGGCCAGGGAAGGACCAGTGTTCCACGGGGGCCTGCTCTGCCAGAGGTCTGGCGACAGAGGGGGACGAGAGTGGTGTGGCCCATGGGCGGCACACACTGTCATCCGAGAACTCTGTGACAGAGGGGGACGAGAGTGGCGAGGCCCGTGGGCAGCGTGCACTGTCATCCAAGAACTCTGTGTGCTCAGAGATGGAAGTCAGTTCTTAGAAGAAGAGGTTCTCCCCCGGCCCTCCACCAGGGGAAGGACCTGCTACCACTCCTGGAAGAACTGAACATAATCTCTGAGCAGCCTGCTCAGCGGCGCCACTAGCCTGGGATTAGCGGGGCGTGGGGCCGGAGCGGGCTGGGACGCCTTCCAGCAACCACCTTCACGGCGCGCCCCGGTGAAAGCTGCTGCTGGGGCTGGGCAGGAGGGACGAGGTCGCAGGAGGGCGCCCTCGGCGGTGAGGAGGCTGAGGATTCTGAGCTGACGGCTGTGGAGGCAGCAGCAGGCCGTCAGGGAAGAATATGTTTTATAGCCTCAGTCTGCTTCTGGGCGGCCGAGAACTGTTGGGCAGAGTCCTCGACCGCGCCGCCAAAAAGGCCAGACTGTGATATGAGGGAGTTGAGGAAGCGGGTTCGATCAGCCTCGCTCATATCAACCAGGTTATGCCAGAGATGTCTGACCACGCATATGGACATCACTTGACCCAGGGAGTGTGCGGTCACATTTGTCGCTCATAGAGCGAGGTCGGTGGCGGCATGCAGCTCTTGGATGAGCCCTGAATCAGCTCTACCCTCGTGCATGTCATTGAGCACCCTGAAGGATGGCAACACCATGCAGTGAGGTGGCAGCCTGCCCCGCAGCTCTATAGGTCTTTGCCACCGGAGTAGACAAAAAACCTAGAGGCATTGGAGGGGTGCTTAGGGTCGCCACGTCAAGCCAGGTGGAGGCGCTGTGGGGACACAGATGTGTTGCCACAGAACACTCCATGGGGGGAACCCCAGTGTACCCTTGGCCACGGCCTCTGTGAGGGCAGAGAAGGCGGAAGAGGCTGCTGAGCAGTCACGAAAAGTCAAAGGAGACTCCCATGATCTCATGACTTCTTCATGCACGTCCGGGAAGAAAGGAATTGGCCTCCAAAACCAATCGTGCCGGGAAAGCATGGCTGTGAACTCTGGATCAGATTAGGCAATGCTGGCACACCCAAAGGCAGCAGCACAGCCGAATCCTCATCTCCAGAGGGCCTCAGCTAGCCTTGTGATGCGGCGATAGACATGATTTCATCTGCCGGGGCGCCGAATGAGATGCTGGGCCAGCCCGACGTCCCCTGAACGCGACTGGTCAGCGATCTCATCCAGAAACCGCACGGGTTGCAATGTGAGAGAGGTGTGTGTGGCCCGGGGAGAAATCGTAGTTTTTTTTCCACATCAACTGCCTCTGGTCACCCTGGCCACCAGCCAAAGTATTTCCTTGTGTAGAGAAAATAGATTGGGTTTTGGATGAGGGGACTCTCGCTCCTATGAGGTCATTGAGTCTCGACCGCGACATTGCGATGGTCATGTTCCCGCAATGAAAACATGACGCATCCATGAACGCTGCCCGACCGCGATCTATTTTTGGCCCAAACGCGCCGAGCAGCGTTCATGCCCAACAGCAGAATCAACCAGACTACCACACCCAGAAGTGCACAACCATTTTCAATGTACGTGCTGCAAGCTCTTTTGTGAGAGGGAAAACTCTGCAGATGTTCCCAGTGAACAGGGAGAAACACACGACTGGCAAACCACTGCACAGATCAGCAGGCAATGTGAAACTCGCTGGGAATCGCCATCACACCAACACCTGGAGAGAAGCTCGTCTCGAAGAGTGAAGAGAGATGATCTCAGAATGGCTTGTGGAGTGAAGAATGCTCTTGGCTCCGAAGCAAAAACATATCTGCATGTTGCCTGCGTCCTCCTTTTATACCCACGAGGTGGGGCAGAGATACGCTATGCAAATTCTGCAGACCCATGGTATTTCTTTGCCATTGGCTCGTTTTGTAATACTCGAAGTTGATAGGCTTTCTAAGCGAAAACCCATTCGCCGTCACGATGTAACTCGTACTGACTACGAAAGGGAACCATGGATATAAAGGAGTGGCGGGAAAAGAACAAAAGAGAACAGGAACCAATCAAAATATTAACTGAAAGTCCAAACAAACACTGACACGTGACAATATGCTCAAATACCTATTAATATTTGCCTATAGCGAGAAGAAAGCTGGAAATAAACCAAGTCCTCAGAGTAATTCGTCATTCAGACGAATATGTAAAAAATCCCTTTGATCTTGAATATTTTGATCTTGTAGTTTTCATTGCTTTTTTTTCAAGCATCTTTAACTTGCAAAGGTAGTTTTCAGAAATGGAATTCCAGAATTCAGATTATTTCTACTGAAACATTTAATAACAAACCTGTATAGACCAACTCATTTGCCACTTTCCATGAAAATAGTGTAAAATATGACAAATTATTTTTTAAGAACATTGATATGTGTGACTCCATATTTTATAACAATATAACTTAAAAAATATACAATAAAAAATATTGCTTGAGTAACAAGATTGCAGATTTATCCTAAATAAATCTATCACTTAGTAGGGGCTTTTTAGGACCAAATTGTTGTTTTTAGTTATTGATTCACTTATATTTAAATAATCAAATAATTTGATACATTTTCTTACAGGGGGGTTGAATGAGTGGTCAAAAGTTGAAAAAGTTGAAAAATGATATAAAATCAAATGATTTGTTTGATTTCATAGCATTCCGGCCCATTCCCATGAATGGATTCTCTCAGGTCACATTCCAGCGTGAGGATATGGGTGCATTTCCACTTTAGCGTATAAGGGGTTACAAATGCGGAAGTCCTATCAAGTCAGAAACTCCACTCTGGTTGGCTGGAAGAAGGGAAACCTCAGAGGACAAGTGGCCCTTTCCCATGAACACTGCAGCCAATAAAAACAGAAGAAAATAACACGTTCCCATCAGCCATGAGTGGCGACTCTGTGACCCCTGGAAAGTATGAGTAAATACCAACATCAGGCCTTGAGTTGAATGCTTGAGTTGGGAGGAGGGTTTAAGGGTGGGCAGTGTGAGCAATGGAATCATTTAGTTTGAGTGTATTGGTACAAGTTGCTATCTCTATCCAATCCCTGCTGTTTGCACAATTAACAGAGACACAGCCAAGACAGCATTTATTGTTCAGTTTTAAGCACAGTCTTGGATTTGAACTCATCGCTCTGTTCTGCCTCACCTCAAAAGCCCCGTTTTCATTAGTCTTCCATTAAGTTCATAAAAACTTTATGAGTGTTTTCGGCTTGGGTTTCATAAGCATGCTGTTACAACAAAAGTTTCATTCTTTACAGATCTGTAATTGTTCCTCTTCCTGACTTCAAAAGGAGTTGCATAAAATCGGTGTGGGATAGATGTACAAGCTGAGGGGGGCATTGGAAACTGTGGACTAACATAATGCTTAAATCTGAGACCTCTAGCCAGGCTGGACAGGCACAGATGTTTCTCATTATGCATTGGCCAGCTCTGGGTTTGTTTGTGTTGTTTAAGTCCCACAAAAGCTAATCCTGAGGAAAATTAAGACATTAAGTTGCTTCAAAATACTGTACATTGGTTATATTTTGCAAGTTTGTCACCTTAACTTGCCTTCGAGGTCTTAAAGGCAAGTGTCAATACTAAAAGTGTGTCCTGTTTTAATAAAACAAATGTAAGATAAAAACACATTTCCTGAAGTAACCATGCCCATTTAGCTTGTTTCTACAAGTCTTTGAGCTCTTTTATCAAGTTTCATGTTTCACTTTCACAAGCGTTGTAGTGCAGTGTTGTACCAGGTGAGATACCCAGCAAGTTTACAATGTCCGAATATTCATACATATGGAGCTGGTTATGTGAAGCAAACATCAAATTGTATCCCTTTACAAGTCATGCGATGTGGTAAAGGTGTTTTAAGGTCATAAAACAGTATTTTGCAAGGAACCACGTGTAAATAAGTCTTTATTAACTGATAATCTGCCCCTATAATATAATTTGTGTGAAAAGGAATGCAAGTTGTTGATGTTTTACTGCCACCAGTGTTCATTTCAGCTGGAAACTGCAGTGAGTTGTGTAGTTATGTCTTTGGAGTCCAATGAGTCTATGTTGAAAAAAAAAAGTTTGTTTATTGTGGTCTGCATTGTCACTAGTTGAGAAACTTCTTTTTGTACGTGTGCGGTTGCATGTGTGCATATTTGTGTGAGTAGCGTGATACGTGAGGCATTTCTATGTTCTGCAATGGACATCCTGTGGTAACGCAAACAGGACACGTTGTTCTATCTATAAGCAGTGGTTTGAATGACTCATTCTCAATCAGCCATGAAGGGATATCCCTGCTCTGTCCCTCCCACACACACACACACAATCCCGACTAACCCAGCCCAGTCAAACCCAGACCTGCCCCGATGATTCACTGCAAAGGAACGGAGCCCCCAGTGAGTGGTGGGTGTGAACACAAGTGTCTGTCTTCTGCTTCATTCAAAAACACAGCTTTCTTTAGTGTTGTTTGCAGTTGGCTTGGCTTCTCTTATGTAATCGAGGATTAATTCTAGCAAATTATGTTTTTATTCTCTGAAATTGTTAATGTGCTTCTTTTGTGTGTGCACGCCAACCTACAACATGCTAAAGTAATCTAAAACTATGTATGTAACTTGTATATGTAACTTTTTTCTTAACAAAATGAATTCATTCATCTTGCAGTGAAATTTATAAATCTTAACCAAATATATTAATGTTAAATAAAAAGTTCAAGGCCATGAGTCAATTCGTCTTTTACATACATTCCTCTGAGTTATTAAAAACTGCTGACTATTTCTGTGACATTAGAAAGAAATCACTTCTTTTTCATGAATGATTAGTAGTTTTAAAGTTCGCACTGGCAACAGTTATCAAATGCATATGACCGTTATAATAAAGGATGTTCGGTGTGCCATCGTTTCTAACATATGCAGCTTCCTGGAAGGCCTGATAAATGACTCCTGCACAATTTTTCAAGGCTATTAACTTGAGTGCCTTTTTATTCAGTCTCATTATTTTTTAAACAGCCATAGGAAGTCACAAGGAGGTTTCTAAAATCTAAACGTCTGGTCAAGCTATTTCAATACTGCATTTTTAACTTTCTGTAAATGGCTGGTAGAAGAGAGAGAGGTTGCAGCACAGTTTCAGTCAGCTCGACAATGAGACTCTACAGATCGTTAAATCTGAGTGTAAATGAGAGCTTTCCTTTTCTCTTACTGTGCTGTGACAGACGTTTTTCTAACTGATTTTCTTTAGCAATGAAACAGAAGTGAATGTGACTGTGGTCTGGCACTGTAGGGCATGTGTGTGTGTGTGTGTGTGTGTGTGTGTGTGTGTGTGTGTGTGTGTGTGTGTGTGTGTGTGTGCGTGCGTGCGTGCGTGCGTGCGTGCGTGTGAGTGTGTGAGTGTGTGTGTGTGTGTGTGTGTGTGTGTGTGTGTGTGTGTGTGTGTGTGTGTGTGTGTGTGTGTGTGTGTGTGTGTGTGTGTGTGTGAGTGTGCATAACAAACAGATCCTTTCGAAGCGTGATCATCTGGAGTCAGGGCCACTGGCGTCTCCATGGAGATAAACTCAAAGAAGCACACAAACTTTTCTGACACATAGTTTCCTTTGAACTGTGTGACTTGAGGTAGAAGACTTTCGATTACTTTAAAGGGAAACATTTTAACAATTTAAAATGATTAAAAGTTAAATAAATTAGTTTTAAGTTATGAAAACTAAAATGGCAATACAAATAAATTGCAGCTAAATATAAATATTTTAAACAACAAAATCCACAAACTTAATTGAAACTAATAAACTTTGTATAATATAAAAATAAAAACAAAATAAAAAATATGAATAAATATTATTAAAGTATACAAATAATACTGTGTATTAAAAAAATAGTATTTCAGTGTCCCAATTTTTTTTTAATGAAATTCTGTAATGAAACAAAATTTTTGGTTGCAAAAAATTTATAATTAAAAAAAAAAGAAAAATGTATATATAAAATAACAGAAATCTCTTCTGCATATGCATTTAAGCATATTCTAGAAACTATATCCATATGCTTTTGATATTGTTCTTATATTTACTGTATAAATAGATGCTTTGCAAATATCAAAATAAAAGTAGAATTTTATTTTTAGAAAATATAAGTGCAGCTTGCAAAACACAATATAAGGTATTGTTATAAACCCGTTTTAAGACATTTCTACTTTTCTACGACTTACAGTGTTTTCAATGACATTCGGTGTAAAAAGCTCCTAGATCACTTGTAATTTTCCACAGCTCATATTGTCGGGAGTTTGTTTGTCTACTGAAATTTCTTGGATAGATATTTTTCCAGTGTTTCATCAGCAGAACAATCCAAAAACACATTAAATAAAGAGATGCACTCACAGTACTCCCTCACAGCCTCGCTTTCATTCCCTTTAACAATCAAAGTTGGTGTTGCTGTGAATAAGGTCTATGGGAGAAATATGAACTCATAATTGGACTTTATATTTTGCAATTCTGACTTTTTCTTCCATAACTATGTTATGTCTATTTCTTGTAGTGTGTGGAATTAACATACAGAAACTCGTTTAATCATTTGTTGTTCAAGATAGGGTTATTATTGTTTACCTAAACTTAAACTAAAACTATTAAATACATGTTTGGTAATTGAATTGAAGCTGAAGTAAAATATTAGATGAAAAAAGTAAAAAAAAAAAAAAAAAGATTTGGAAATGTTGCCTTGGCAACTAACTGAAATATGTTTAAGTTTAAACAGGAAAATGGAAACTAATAAAATCTTGACCTGAAATAAAAACTTAAACCTAAATAGTAATATACAAAATGGCAAAAGAAAACAGCAAAATTGCTAAAAGTTAAACTGATGTTCAAATGAAAACTAAAATATATAAACAGAAGCTAATTAAAAATATGAATAAAAACTATAATAGTATATAGAAAATACTAAAATAACAATGGTTCAAGAGCTGAAAAATAAGAAAATGAAGAAAAGGGGAATTACACATGATGAGGAAGCCCTGTTTGTTTAAACAACAGACAATTATTTGCTTTGACAAAGTTGCCATAGTGATTTCAGCACGCTGCTACAACGTCCGTTTTTCTTTTTTAGAATCGCCAATATGCGGGTGCATGAGCGGCGGTGGACGGAGTGTGAGCAATGCTTTCCACAGCACTGCCCACTCACACACACATGTTCCTTCCTCAAGCTCTTATAAATAGACATTAGTGAATGAGACTGTAATTTCTGGACGGGTGTTTTGTCATAAACACACATCACCATGGAGACCTTTGTGTGATCGCCGATTACAGTAAGAAGGAGGGGAAATCTCGGGATTCCCTTTCACATTTGCACAGTCACATGCTCAGACTTCAGGCATTCCTGGTTTGAGGTTTCCCTGCTAACGGTTCCTGTGTTTATGAAATCATCTAGTTTGCAGTCAAATGCTAAATAGCAGCACTAGCTGTTCAAGCCAGGCAAGGGAAGAAAAAAAAACTGAAACGTAACTGCCTACTGCCAAAAATCAGCTAAACTCAAAGTCCTTCAGGAATGGCAGCGAGCATGCGATTTGAATTTGAAGCTGGAATACATCATTTGTTATGATACAGGGCTTTGGTTCACAGTAGGCCCAGAATCAATCCAAGAACTGCTGTTGAAAAAGGATTTCAAGCAGTGCTGTACTTCCCCAGTCACACTTCAGTTATTTGTCTCAAGGCATCCATCCAACATGGCAGATGGCCACGGAATGGCAGACATGAGTGGAGGAACGGGACTGGGGAAGAAAGGAAGAGAGAGACTGGAAGGAACAGACAGACATCTGAATCTTACACTCCATTTCTGCGAGGCTGCTGAACTGGACGATTATCAAGATGGCACTCTGTACTCAAGCTAAAACAACAGTCTCCAGTCAACTAGTCAACAGCACTCCTCCTAGTTCCTGTCACCACAGCCTTTTAGATATTACTCACAATAACACAATTCAATGATACAAAAAAGGCCATATTCATTGAGTCAAACCTCAAAACTTTCAGGTTCCCAGGTTCCAGCATTGCAATCATATTTAGCATATAATAATCATTATATTGTACTAGCTACTAGATAATCTGTATGACTTCTGAAAACTTTGAGAGGTTTGTGCGAGGCAAAATCTAAATTTTCCTCTCCATTGTAGTTCTTATTTAAACATGGTGCACCAGAAACGTGTACTAACATATTTGACGTCCATAATGTCGAATATCATTAGTTATCGTTGCATGTTTAGAAAATAAAACAAGCAATATTTTCAGAGCATTACTTCAGTTTAAGTTTGTTATTTGCACAAAGCTATTTTATGGCTTTAGAAGACTTTAAATATACTCTGATAAAGAGATTCACTTTGGAACAGTTTCACAAATGTTTACAAAGAAATGACAAGCAACACATTGAGTTAAATATGACAGTTTTTAAGTAAAAAGACTTAAATAGTATTTTACTGTAAAACTTACTCCAATAGTCTTTGTTTTATCTACAGGCCAGAATATATATATATATATATATTTTTTTTTTTTTTTACACAGTGTATGGGCTACTTTTATGATGCTTATTGTTCTTTTTTTGGAGCTTGACACAACAATAACATCTAATGTGTTGAAATTATTTATGGTGACACTTTATTATTGTTTTATTATTATTTAAGGTGATATAGTTACATGTTACATGCACTTACTATAGTTATAACTGCATAATTACACATATGAACCCTAACCTTATACAGTAGTTTACTGTAGTTAATATTTTTCTAATATTACTCAGTAATTACACTGTAATCGGGATCGTTTTGACAGCGTTGGCCTCTGTATGCAAAAAAAAAAACACAAAGGAAAAAAATCAGTTTTTAGTACATAGTTGTCGTGTAAATGTATCCTAGGTCATAACAGTTATCGTGGAAGTGAAAACACAGGGAGATTGCATAATTCATGGGGAAATTAATCAAAATTATGATTCTGTCTAAAAAATATGAAATAAATAATTGAAATGTACCCTAACATTCAAAAGAGACGGATATGCGAAGACAGAATTTTGATCAGAAAATATGCAATTACCACTTCTGTGGGGTTTAATGGAAATGTAATACAACTAGTAGTGTAACGACTACTGTTGTCAGGAAGAAATAAGTTAAGGAATAATATTAATCCAACACAGGAGATGAGTAAATTATGACAGAGTTTGAATCTCTAGGCGACCTGCTCCTTTGAGGGTTTTTTGTGAAGTCAGCATATCAAGCATCACTTTAACCAAGACAGTTTTCTATTTTTAATAGAAACACCAGTCCAAGATGGAAATTCCCTCATGTTTGGACTGTAAATAGGCCCGGCATTAGTGACATCATTTCTGCCTGGAAGCAAATGTACAGACCCAGAGACCCATAAATGAACCCAAAGGAACTCAAAAGCTCAGCTCCAAAACATAGTGAGCTGCGTGACTGTCTACTGCCTGCATGACAACAACCTTCTATTGAACCAGAACCTCATAGGTGAGTGGCTTGGAACACTTTACATAGTGCTATGTGAAACTGATACAAACTGGTTAATGGCCGATGACATAATACTTCTAATAAAACACATAATACAGTTAAATATTGGGTAAAATAGACTTTTTAAAATACTTTTAGGTATTGAACAAAATATAAGTATATTTCTAATCAGCATTTCTCTCATTGTCAGCTGTGAAGATGAATGCTACCTTCCCTAACCTTTGGAGCAACCTGTGCATCTGGAGTGCATCTATGTTGCCTTAAAAATGCTGTCTAGGTAGGCAGGTCAATAGGTTTTGAAACAGAGCAAAGGTCTTGTCTAATCTACGTTTATCTAGAACTGTATGAATGAACGCATCCTCAGAGAGGGAACTCCAAATATTCTGTGCATTTGTTGAGAAGATAAAATGAATGCTGGGGGTGGGGTGGGATCTGCAAGAAATTGAATCACCACAGCAACTTTAATAATATCTATTTTGCAGCTCACATATGAAAGGAAATGAGTTTCAAAGGTAAGGTCATGCTTCAACTGTCACTTATATTTGAAAGCTTCCACACATCAGAGACATGAATGCTACTTTCTATAATAAAGAGAGATGTGTTAATGTATGCTATACCCTACCTCACGTGCAATGTAAATTCTTTATTGCTTCTACCCAAGAGCAATGCGGAAACACAATTAAACACTTATTTGTTTTTCCACTGGCCACAAAGGAAACTATATATTCTTCTCTGATGAACCAGGAATGCCTCATACTGGTTTGTGCATAAATATACTGTAGGTAATAATAATAATTAAAAAAAAAAAAAAATGCTTACCATTGGTGGAACATTGCATGTGTGAGGAACACAATTCCATATGCTTGGAACAGATGCTGATTATTATTAGGAATGTCCATGACATATTTCACCCCTTAATTATATGGTTTGTATCACAGTTTTAGTGTCACGGTTCTGTATGTGCTATGTTCAGGGGAAAGAAAGACTACTTTAAAATAAAAAATACAGAAAATATGAATAAATAATCAATAGCACACATAAATACAATAGAGCAAAGATACAAATACTCAGCAGCATGTTTATTAGGCTGCTGTCACTTTAAGACCAAATACACGGATCCAATATACTGACAATGTCTTTCTCGGCAGTTTACGTTCAGTTAAGACAAAACCAACTGTGATTATACTTGGCAAGACTGGATTTGAAAGACTTGAAAGAGGCTCAATTTAGCATTCGCGCGCTGTCTGAGACTCGGTTTTCCTTTTGCATGTTTTGGAGGTGTGCACACGATTGGGACACTGACAGTTCCATCAACTGTCCCGAGCGTCTTTCACGCTGGTCTGGGCCACTGGGTGACTGTTTAAACACAGAAGGCAACTTGTGCTGTTTCGGTCTCACCTGCGCTCACACGCTATCAACACCTGGGGGATGATGGAATAAATTAAAGTTACTTAAAATAAAGTTTTTTTTTTTGCATCATAACATTATTTTTCCTTGTGGAAATGTTTTCTTATAACTGTAATAATAGTATTTTGTTTATTCATTTTTATTCATATTACAGAAATTATATAAAACATTTATTTCATTGCAAATACTACAACTACTGGTACTATAATAATAATAATAATAATAATATTCCTATATAGACCTTAAATGTTCCTTTCTTTTGATTATGGGATGAAATATGAAGCAGAAACAGCTCCTGTGACATTCACCTTAACATTTATCCCCTGAAGTTTTACAAAATCCTAAAAAAATCTCTGCAAAGATATCTCTGTCTGCTGTACAACTCTAAATTTGACTACATTTAAATTCACTGAATTAATAATGGGCCAATGATTTTGATCTATTTGTAGATGTTGAATAATTTACTATAAAGCTTAGCTTTAGGGATCAGGTTTTCCTCATTTAAAAAAACTCATTTGTTACAAAAAAAAGGCAAAAAAAAAAACAAAAAAAAACTGTGCTTTGCAGAACACACAAACACCCTTATTGCATATTTGTGGTATTTTGCGCTCCCGGCACATTTTTGTAACTTTAAGAGGGCTGCTGTATGGCTTCAGTCAGCAGTAAATAATAGACTCCGAGCCTCGGCGGTCTTTGGTGCAAAACCTCCCGCATTCCTCCTAATGGGCAGGTAGGCTCTTACAGGCTATTTTCCAATCTAATACGTGCTGTGACACTGTAAAGGCTAAAGTTCCGGTGGCATGTGTTTTGAATGCGGTAATGACCACTGCTCGGCCGTTTTTGCGACCTACTCCTGATGATCAGAGACCCAAAAGTGGCGCTGCTCAGTTTTAGTGTTTCCCTTTTCTCTCTAAGCTATAAAAAGTGCAAACAAACTCTCCTGGTAGTCTGTATTCTGAGATGTATTTTTAAAAACCATGTTGTAAATCTCAAAACTGGGACTTATTTATCAAACATACCCGAGAAGGAAGAACAAGAGAAAGATAATGAGATTGTGTGGTTGAGAGAATGGAAGGTAAACTGAGAACAGCAGAAACAACATCCATGATCACTTGCACTATAGCTCTCTGTTTAAAGGCCAAGGTCAAGTTTCTCATCCTTGATTTGGCATGTGTCATCTACAAACATGCCGGAAGCAGGAAGAACTTGTTGTCTGATCATAATGTCCTGGAACATGCAAGATTGGTGTGGTCCGGCTTTGTTTAAGAGTTACCAGGAACTAAATGTCCCTCGTGCAATCCTGCAATGTTCACGCGCAGTAAGGTGTATGAGATTTAATCAGTCATATGGTGTCTACGTTTGAACATGTCTACGACTTACCAAGTTAGTGTTGAATTTAATTGTCAAGTCCTAATTAAAAGATACAGTTCATGCAAAAACTAAAAATGTCATTTTTGACTGGCTGGTCCAAACCCAAGATGGTAACTGGAGTCAAAAATTACTGGAAAACACCATCATGGGGACTTTTTTCTTTATAGTAATTTGACATCACAAAGTCATTATATATTTTCATTGTATGGCAAAGGCCAGCGTGACATATCTTCTTTTGTTTTCCACAAAAGAAACAAATCATAAGGGTGTGGAATGACATGAAGGTGAGTAAAAATAATTTGCTTTAACAGATTCTCGCATCAGGCTTCACCTCAACTGATGAGGTGCAAAACAACACAACTCCAGCTTTCTAAAGTGTGATAGGTGGTCTTCAGTGATCAAAACCAGCTCACACTGAAGGTAGACAGTAAAAAGTATCCACCTTTATCTGTCCTTAAGTTTAAACCCTGTACTAGTATGGTTTCTCCTTTAACCTTTGGCCTCCAAGAGCGTGACCTTCACCTCAGCACTGACAAACCTCTCTGCAGGACGTATGAGCCAGGAACATGACAAAACACATGCGCTGACTGAGCGGCTCCTTTCAACTGATATTTCAACACACTCACAAGGAAAATATAATTGAATTTAACATTTGTCAGCTGCTTTTTACTATAATTTTCCAAAACCCACTTTAGAAAGTGTCAGATATAGCTTGTGACACAACCCACATTTTATGTTATTTGTGTGCATTAGTACATATTACAATTAGAGCATGCCCTATTACTCATTTAGCAGATGTCTTGACATGCGCTTCAACTAAGGTGGAGTCAATATTGCACTTCTTTGATGTTTCATATACTCTAATATAATGCTACACACCCCTTTATTAAAAAATGTAGCACTGGGGGAGAACAAGGTGATGTCAGGAGGTTATAGAGGACAGACCCCAAAATCTGGTTTCAATAGTCTTCATAAGATAGACCTTCACCACCCACAGAGCACTGCTGTCCAAACAAATGCCTTGGGCTCTGACTACGCCAAAGTCAAGAAGTATGCTCTCAATCCCATTTGTTTGGTTAATAATGGCTTAATCAACATTGTCACACCGTCTTGTTTGCTTTTCTTGCCTCTAAACTTCTTAATCCTGAAAATCCATTCTTCTTTTTCTTTTACCTCACATCAGTATTGAGAAAACTACTTTAAACTGTAACTTCTCAAGAACTAATGCAAAGTACAATAAAGCTGTAAAGGGGCAATATCCTGCAAGTAAATAATAGCCTAAATGTGTGGCACAAAAACATCTACAGGTAGGCCTACATCTACGCTACATTGCTATGTAGCTTGTATGTTTTTAACACAACACAGCTCATGTCAAGCTACTTTGAAACTGTAACATCTAAAGCTATAAGCTAATGCTAACTACAAGTTAAGCTAATGCTAAGTTGCTTGATGCTGTAAAATCTAGATTATTTTAATACAACTAATCTGCTGTCATGTTAGTTTCTGTTTTCTGTGTCACGTTTTTGTTCAGATTTCCCACCACTCGTTGGTTTCTATGGTTATCATTAGTTCATATATGTCAGCTGTGTGATTAATTATCCTCGTTTGTGTTCCTACTTAAGTTGTTCCTTCACCTGCACTCCTTGTCAGGTATTGTCTGTGCACTAGCACACTGTCTTGCATGTTGGCTGTCTAGTTGGATTTATCTATTAAATCTTGTGTTACATTATCTTCGTCAGAGCTTAAGTGTTCTAACTTGAAGTTAGTTTCAAAGTGTAAGATAATATTAACTATACGCTAATTCAAAGTTGTTTTTTGCTGTAAAAGCTAAGCTATATTTTATACAACTCAGCTGCTGTCATGTCAAGCTACTTTGAAACTGTAACTTCTCAAGCTATAAACTAATGTTAACTACTAATGTAATACTATTGGATGTAATCGGATGAGATAAATGTGGCACAATAACATCTCAGCTACTGTCATAGCACGCTTAACCATTATCCACTATAATAAAAAAGCCAAACTCCTACTTCAACTTGGTTGAAATTTTGATTTTGAAAAGGACACAGTCTAGCGATGGCAAATGTCAAAATGTGCAAGAATGTGAGAAAGAAGAAAGAGAGGAGTAACATTCAGTTCATCACAAAGTAACTGTTTTGAGGCCAGTCATCTAAGGGAAACTATGAATGCCATTGTTCGAACCTGTCAGTGGGTTATGTAATAGTCTTTGACCTAGATCGAAGCTCTCTGGAGTTGTACTTTTCCACTGCTCTTCTTCGCCCAGGGCAGCCTGTTGAGTTCTACGGTTAGGTGAGATTCTTGCCTGTAGGAATTATAAAACTTCAGTGCAAAATGCTGACACAGGAAAGTTGAAGATATGAGTTATTACAGGCTAACACAAGTCACACAAAATAGATCATGAATAGCTCACTCTGCTCTGCATCAACAGACTATGATGGATTGGCCTTCAGGCAGAAAACTAATTAGTACGTCAGAATGACGAAGATTGGAAGTAGTAGAATGGTGTTTTAGTAAAACCTTTTTTGTGCCCCTACAGACCAATCAGTGAGGCTTTAGTACCTCTTAATTGACACCAATCCATAAATGTATATCATGTGGCTTTATTTACAATTTATTTACAATTATCCACTGAGTTCAAACCAAAATTAATCAATGCCCAAGTACCCACTGGTGTAAACATACCTCTCGTTGGGAATTGTGTATTTCTAAACATTGTGAACAACAATGGAAGAACCATTTGTTCAAACCTGCTGCAAAAACATCTTGAACCAGTAAATAGTGTGGTTTCCGGTCCAGTCTCAAATATTACAACACTACGAATATATATTTGTGGTCGGTGTCGACTCACGCATATGATCCATTCTGTTCAATTGTGTCTCTGGACTGGAGCACACTGTGTGCGTCCCAGAGGTTCCTGTGACACTGACATGAAACTCAGATTAATTTACACCAAACGAAAGCATATGTCCATTGTCTGAATCATTTAGACCCTCTTCTGGTCTTGGTCTTGACTCAGACTCAACCTACTCAGATCTTGGCTTGGACTTGGACTTGAATGAGCTGGCCTTGACTACAAGACTGCCGGTCAGGCTGGTCTAGTTTCATGTTTCCAGAGGAGTTACGGGCTTCTCAGCTAAACATGAACTCGAACAACTGAAAACCAGCTTGACTAGGCTGGGAAACCAGTTTGACTATCTTAAACCAGCAAGATAATGGCCTTTGTTTGGTTATGGCTGGTCTTTTTAGCATGGACGAGCAGTGCAAATATTACCACCTCCTTATAAATCATAAGTAAACAGCCATACTTTAGCAGCCATTCATCATTCTCTTAAAGGACACTTGGTCTTTGTAAGGCACTGAGGTTATGGGGTCATGGGGTGAGTAATGCAGCTAGATCTTTCGCTCCCTTGAGGCAGATTCCAGACATCCCTCGAGGAAACCAGAGAGAGTGAAAGGGGTGAGAAACATCGGGGAACCTTTTTTGTTCTTTTGTTCCATCCCTGACCTTCTTGTCTCCAACCTGCTGGTATTGACCGTGTTATAGCGCTTACATGTATACAGACACGCTATGCCCATTTGTCTTGGGTTGAGTGACATGTCACATCCTCATCGTGGCTTTTAATCCAGACTCACTGTACGGTCACAGCTGTTTTTCATGGTCAACAAGCTCCATGTCACATCCTACCTGGTACCTCAGAACCATTTCTCACCTGTCAATATTTCTAATCAAGGTTCGCTGATGAACAAGGTCTCTGATGTTGACCTTGATCTGGGGTTGATGGTGTTCCAGACTTGGTTTAGATGTGAAGGAATATGATGCCTAAGAAGGGTCCTTAAAAGGTTAGTTCATACAAAATTGAAAATCCTGTCATCATTTTTATACACTCTCATGCTGTTCCAAACCTGTGACTTTCATTTTTCTGTGGAACTCAAAAGAATATGGCCAAAAATACTGAGACTTTTTTTTTTCAAAAGATCTTATTTTGTTCAAAATACTTTTCTTTTTGTAGAAAGAAAGTCTAGAACTGTCCTTTTTAGGTGAATTATCTGTGGAAGCTTGTTTCTGCTAATTGTGAGTTATGAAGTCAGAATTTGCGTGATATAAAGTAGCAACTGCATGTTATAATGTCTGAATTGCGTCAGAAACGGTCAATTTCTCTGAATTCTCCGCAAATCTGACTTTATAACGCTCAATTGCGAGTTTTTTTTTTCTGAATTTTCAGAATTGAGATAAAAAAATAAAATCGCAATTATCTTTTAAGTTGTTTTATTCCATGGTGGAAAGAAGCTTCCATTACTGTCCCTTTAATTCTTGAAAATTAAATTTGTATATTTGGGTCAATGATGTGTAAAAGTGTGCCATTTCCTTAGATGTACCCTTCGTGTTTATGTTTGTTTTATGGTTTTGGAAATATTTTATAGCATTGTCATGGACATTGTGAAATTTAATGAATCTAAAAAATTCATCTGTTGTAACCATCAAATAAAAAAATATTTTCATAACACCGTGAATACATGTTAGTGCACACATCTTAATCATTATTTTCAAAAATATATATATTTAAAAATTTCAAAGTAAAATCCATAAATATGTTTTTCTTTTGTTGGTTTGTTTATTTTTGGGCCAGTGCAGGTTGTTGAAATAAATGTAGTAAAACAATTAAAGTAATACATTTTAATATGCAGTTTTAATGTAAAACTATTTTGCAAGTGCGTTGGCTCGTTAATTAATTTTGCATCCTGAAGCAAAGCCAGATGAGAACCAGTGGTCTAAATCTAGAAATCTAGTTTTGCACAAATTAGACTTTTTTAGACAATATTAGACAAATTAGTACTTAATACATTCGAATCTCAGAAGCTCTTTAATTCTTGTGGGGTGTTTCGCGTGTATGGTATCCCAGTCTAATGATTAGCTGAGTGGGGCTTTTCCCCTGCTGGTAGGGTCATCACTCTGATCAAAAACTTCTTGTAGAGCCCACACTCAGTCAGCGGGACTGCGGACATTCTGCATAATCAGCATTTCAAAGCAGCGCTGTCAGTATCTCTCCAAAGCTGAACCGCATGGCTTTCATTTGTCTGGGCCACACAGGGTCAACATGAAGAGTGCCTGCAGATGACATCACCTTTGCCAAGGGGGTTCCTGCTGGAGTAGCTTCTCTTTGAGACGGTGCAGGAATGACTGGATAAGAAATATGACCTCAAAGCTTCTCGGTCGGTGTCTGGATATCGGTAAGCGTCGGAATATAAGCAGTTCCTAGGAACACGTGGTGACTCCACCAGACTTATTTAGAATGAAAATATTCCACTGAGAAATTTCGGCCGCATTAGGGCTCAGCTGCCAAGCTATTTCAGGCCATCCATGGAGCTATTTCACAAGAAATTGCACTGGATGTATAATTCAGTTGGTCCCTGTAATGCAGACCTGCTATTAACTTGGGCTGCTAGAAGAACATCATGAAAGGAATTGCCTCTTATTTCTAACTCATTGTGATCCATTGTCCCCCACTGACTTCAGTGTCATATGTAAAACAATCCAGTCCTTTTACTAATTTATTTTTTATATGCCTTCAATATCAATAAATGTTTAATGGAAAAATGTACAGTCACAGTGGAGTGATTTTAATGGGAGGAACCTCTTTAGGATGTTATTAAAATAGTAGATCACTTTAGCTTGGAAGAACTCTGCCATCATATATTAATGTACATAATACTTTACATTCTTTGCTTATGGGCAAAACAATAAGACTTGGTTCAATTAAATCATTGCTCTGACAATGGCCTGGGTGATGATGATTCCTTCTACTTTTTATTGTAACAACATTTAATCTCATTCTGGCACTTTTTATGAATAAAGTGTTTGGTGTCTTATGATTTGTAATTGCTTACTGCTATGTTTATTATTTTATTCATTAGAAGTGTATGAAATAACTTGTATCCCTTTACAAAATTGTGACATAATCGATTTAATTGATTTAATCTGTTGACTGTATTTGTCAAGTTTACCCCGTTGCCCAATTTACTGTAAGAAAAAAATAATATAAATATTGTTTTTCTTTGAATTTATGGGAAACATAAAACACTTTGTTTTCTATGATAGATAGATAGATAGATAGATAGATAGATAGATAGATAGATAGATAGATAGATAGATAGATAGATAGATAGATAGATAGATAGATAGATAGATAGATAGATAGATAGATAGATAGATAGATTGATTGATTCATTGGATTGATTGATTGATTTATTAACTGATTCACTGATTCACTGATTGATTGATTGATTGATTCATTCATTCATTCATGTCATTTTAATAATGTTCATTTAAGATTCCTAGAAGTGTCTTCTTTCCATAATTAGCATTACGCATAAAACAAATGACGCTACATATGCTACAGAAATACTAACATATCATTTATTTCCCTTGTTTAATTACTTTTTTTTTTTTCCACAGAGTTCAGGATTCTGGTGAAAATCCCAAGACTGACATCACACTCTATTCATTTAGACTTGACTTCCTTGATAGGTGGCAGGTGTGTAATTAAGATGTTTGGTTCTTTCAGAGAAACCTATACTCCACTGGCAATGTTAAATAGATTACTTGTAAATAATAGATAGCGCTGGCTGTATAGTCTCCAGCTTATATGGTCCCATCAAGAGAGCGAAAGATGAAAGTGATTTTCACCACACATGCACACCTCTGGATTCATTGACTTTGAGTTGCCATTTGATCTGAAAGTAAGGAGATGATTTTGACATCTGCTGCTGATCAAAGCATTGGTTGCTGAATTGTTTGCCTTGTAGTTTTCCACGTGGCATCCCTATCTAAACAGGTTTTCCACACTGTACCTGCTATTATCATTAATGAAGGTTAAGGCTATTCCCAGTACACTCTCCAGATTCAAAACCTATATAATCATATGCATTTATTGCATATTCTATCTGCTTCATAACCAAGCATAGCTTGGTTTCCCGTCATCTAGACCAGAAATAAGTTTAACCAATAGATAAATACCTATTTAGATGTCTGTTTTAGGCTACTGTTGTAGGTCATGCAGCTTTAAAAATAAAAAAAGGAATAATTTACCATTGGATAATATTAATGTAATACAGATTATAGCAATTCATATTATAGAATGTATATATCTCTACAGTGGATATGAAAGGACTACACACCCTTGTTAAAACAGCAAATTTTTTGTAATATAAAAACTGAAGCAATACCCTGTTTACACCTGGTATTAAAGGGTTAGTTCACCCAAAAATGAAAATTCTACCATTAATTACTCACCCTCATGTAATTCCAAACCAATTCCAAAAGACTTTCATTAATCTTCACAACATAAATGAAAACCTGAGAGCTTTCTGTCCCTCCAGTGATGCAACTACCACTTTGACGCTTCAAAAAGTTCATAAAAAGATCGTAAAACGAATCCATATGAATTGAGCGGTTTAGTCCAAATTCACATTTAAACATTAATCAGCTCAAACGTGCTGCGTAACACGAGAATTAACCTCATTGGTTCTTGGCTGTCAAGCAAACATGTTTGAGCTTCCGTTTACCACAACTGGTGTTTGAGTTGATGAATGTTTAAAAGTGATTAAAAGCTTAAATTCAATCGGTTCATCATATAAAGCAATTGTCTCTTCAGAATATTTGGACTAAACCGCTCAATTCATATGAATTAGTTTTACAATCTCTATGAACTTTTTGAATCGTTAGTGTCAGTTGTGCGTAGCTGTCAATGGAGGGACAGAAATCTCTCAGATTTCATCAAAAAGATTTTCTTTTGTTTTAAGGGTTTGAAACGAAATGAGGGTGAGTAATTAATGTACAAATTACTAAAAGAAAAGATTAAGAAAAACTATCCATTTAATATGCGTTTTGGTATAACAGATCATAGGTAGATGAGGGAGACACATACCCGTAACACCTGGTGTTTTAATCCGTCTCTTTTGTACACAGTCTCACCCAATTTATATATGAACGCGACCGAAGAAAACAGAAAAACAAACGGAGGGCAGCAGCTTTCGTTTCTGTTCTGATAGCAGCAAGACCATGCAGAATGCGGTGATAAATCAAGAATGGTCAGAGAACATTGTGCTCAATACGTTTTTCATCTTCAAACCAAACTTGGAACTTCAGCCAACAAAGTTTAAATCTAGCGCTTTTCACATGTTTACGCATTAGGTCAGTAGGTTAAGAGTAGACGGTATTTTGTGGCTGTTTGAACGCATTCAACCACATGAGGCCTTACACTACGAAAAGAATCCAGTCTAATGCGTTTTCGACTACCTCTGGAAGTGGACCATTACCTTGAATGGAGTAAGATGTCAGGTATTTGCTCTTCCAAAGAACTTCAGCAATAAACATTTTAACCAATTCATTTATATTCAGATAAGCTAATCTACATTCTCCTTGCTTTACCACGATGCAGCTGCATTGACAACAAATAAGCACATTTATTCGTCATAAGTCTCTTTCCTTCCAAAATGTGCAGACCAAGTTTGGCAAGCCACACTATCAACATTTGATATATGTGCAAACTTGGTATTTACCATCTAAATTGCTACTTCACAATGTTCAGATGATGACAGTGATTAATCCACTAAAGAACTGAATCTTCCTCTTTCAGTATGCTTCCACATTTTCAGCCACCCATCTAAGACTTAAAGGCAACATTTGTATTCCCCGTGAGTGTCTCCCCCCCCCTATTTGGCGATATTACCTCCAGGAGCGAGGGCCGCCCGGACAGGCGGCTGCGGTGTGTGTGTGCGCGCTCTGCTTTTAATATCATATATTTCTCTCCCTATCTTCTCATCATTAGGCAATTTAATAAATGTGGTGTGAGCACACTAATGTTCGATCATACATCAGAGGCAGCTGACCCAGGGTCAGTATGCAGGACAGCGTCCCGGTTCCCTCTCCTCGTCCTCCCCCCACCTCTCTTTATTCATCCGTTTCTTTTTAAAGGTATGCACATTTTCATAACCTCTCTTCTGAACATTCAGCTCCGAGTATAAAAGTTTGGCCAAATATCCATCAGACCAAAAACTCAAGAGTTTGTCCTACAAGAAAGTAATTTGTGTTTTTTGTTTGATTTCTCTATCTCTATCAAGATATAGATATGTGAGGGTGTGTCAGACAGATTTTGTTAGTTTGTAAAACCTGAAAGGTCCCAAATGTCCTCATGATGACAACATTTTAAAGGAATATTCATACAAAAATGGAAATGTTTTTTTTTAGTATTATTTACCAACCCTCACGTAGCTCCAAACACTTTCTTTTTTTTTTTTTCATTTGTGGAAGACAGAATGTGGATATTTGAAGGAAGCGCATCCGTACAGAAAGTTCATGAATTTAGAATGCCCTCCAGAGGGTGAACGGATCTGACTTTGCCCGGGACCGAGCCACCCTACCTGGGTTGGAGGGGGAGGTCAGAGAGCATGGATATTCGGCCAAGTATGGCCATTTTGACTTAGTCTGTTTTTTTTTTAGGACATTCCTCCAGGGCGTCTGAGCTCGATTTGTGCCCGAGACGGTGCATCCTCCTCAGGATGCCTGACTTGCTCTGCGAGGGTGGATGTCTGAACTGAATGGCGAGTATTGGAAATCTTAGCCCGCACAAAGTGCACTATGCTGTCAAGCTCCAAAAGATCAAAACAGCAACATAGTGAACTTGAACGAATCGTTCTTTTAAGCCAGTTACTGGTCAAGTCGGTTCACAGAATCAAATTTTAGTAGACACACATCTGAAGTAGCACATATGCTCCTTGCACAGCACCGAAACGAAACAAACAAATCCAACTTACATGTTGAAAGTCCGATTTTCGGTAATGTCCAACGCAAAAAGAACCGAACGAGCCGGTTGTAACTATGCAAGGATAATCTCGGAAAACTTTGACAGTTAGAACAGGCTCATTCGGTTAGTTTTTAGTCGGTTATTTTGTAATCATTAATTTTGAACTGGTTCTTTGGTTCAATAACCTGTCTGAACATGCTCATCGGTGCTGAGGAAAGAGCATGTGTGCTACTTTGAATGCGTGTATTCTGTCTTGTGTAAACAACCTGGAATTAAAGTACAATGCAGTTTGATTCTTTGAACAGACTGGTTGCAGGCATAAAATAACAATTCATTCAAGAATTGAACATCACTACAACATAACATAAAACACCACAAAAGTAGTCAACATTACATCCACTTGTCAAAGAACATTTTACAATTGCATACGTTCTTAGTCATTATTCATTAAAAATCTAACTCCGATGTAGCTTTTCAAATATTGTGCCTTTGCAAGCATAACATCAAGTTGGTCACTAGTGTAACGGTCACCAGCTGGAGTGCCCTCTGGTGGCTCTCAAGGGCACTCCAGCTGGTGACCGTTACACTAGTGATAGGACTATTATCACTCACAAACTACATTTCCCATAACTCACTGCCCGGACTCACCATCACTTATCACTGATCACATTCACCTGTACCTCATTCACTGATTGCATTCACATGTGTCTCATCCTGTTAGTCTGTCTATTTATACCATGTTCATTCATTCACTCACCGCGAAGTCTTGTTTTAGTGTCACACTGCAATTCTGAGCATTCTCCCCATTTTCTTGTCTCTTGGTCTTTTTGGATTTCTTGCCTGTTTTGGATTACTCTTTTGCCTCTGACCCCTGCCTGCTTTGTGTGTTTGTTTGTACGGACTGCCTGCCTGTGTTTTGACCTTGCCTGTTTTGGATTACCCCTTAATAAAACTAAATTTGGATTCTCCACCTTCGTGTCTCGGAGCAGTTTCGTGACAGAAGACTTCACCACATATGGATCCAGCAGTTGTCAGCAACCAGGCCCTGAGGAAGTTCCTTCCTTCGGTGTTCCAAGATGGCCAGCCTACTGAGAGGTATGCAAGGGACTTTTTGTCTTGCTGTCATCTGGGAACGTTAAATGACACCCAGCTCATGGACCTGTTTTTGAGTGGGCTGGATGATGATGTTGCTCAATTGATGCCGGAGGACTATACCGGCTGGACCCTAGAAGGGTATGTCGACCTAGCCCTCTCCTTGAGCGGTATGGCATTTACTGTGGGCTTGGCTGATGAAACACCCTGCAAGCTCACAGTACCCCCAGAGCCCTCACCCCTGGCCGCGTCCAGTTCAGGGTCTTCACAGCTCCACGTCCAGTCTGCCCAGCCAGAGTCAGTTCACGTCTCGCCTGCCTGGCCTGGGAATCATCACGTCTTGCTAACCATCAAGCCAGCCACTGGATCGGTCTATGGACGTACAGGACCGGTTTCCAGCGTGGCCGATCCCCCGCTTATGTTTGCACGCGCTGCCAAAAGGGCCATTGTTCAAGGGTTCAGTCCTGCCGAGCCAGACCCAGAGCTTCACGTCAGCCACGTCCAGCCAGAGCTTCACGTCAGCCACGTCCAGCCAGAGCTTCACGTCAGCCACGTCCAGCCAGAGCTTCACGTCAGCCACGTCCAGCCAGAGACCGTCCAGCCAGAGACCGTCCAGCCAGAGACCGTCCAGCCAGAGACCGTCCAGCCAGAGACCGTCCAGCCAGAGATCGTCCAGCCAGAGACCGTCCAGCCAGAGGCCGTCTTCGAGCCAGTGTCTACGGACAAGATGGCCGATCCATAGTCTGTTCACGTCACTTCCTCCGAGCCAGTGTCTACGGACAAGATGGCCGAACCAGAGACTGTTCATGTCACGTCTGCCGATCCAGAGACCGTTCAAGTCACGTCTACCGATCCAGAGACTGTTCAAGTCACGTCTGCCGATCCAGAGACTGTTCAAGTCACGTCTGCCGATCCAGAGACTGTTCACGTCACGTCTGCCCAGCGAGAGACTGTTCACGTCACGTCTGCCCAGCGAGAGACTGTTCACGTCACGTCTGCCCAGCGAGAGACTGTTCACGTCACGTCTGCCCAGCGAGAGACTGTTCACGTCACGTCTGCCCAGCGAGAGACTGTTCACGTCACGTCTGCCCAGTCAGAGCCTGTTCACGTCACTTCCTCCGAGCCAGTGTCTACGGACAAGATGGCCGAACCAGAGTCTGTTCCTGTTCCCCAGCCAGAGTCTGTTCCTGTTCCCCAGCCAGAGTCTGTTCCTGTTCCCCAGCCAGAGTCTGTTCCTGTTACCGAGCCAGAGTCTGTTCCTGTTCCCAAGCCAGAGTCTGTTCCTGTTCCCGAGCCAGAGTCTGTTCCTGTTCCTGAGCCAGAGTCTGTTCCTGTTCCCGAGCTCGAGTCTGTTCCTGTTCCCGAGCTCGAGTCTGTTCCTGTTCCCGAGCCCGAGTCTGTTCCTGTTCCCGAGCCCGAGTCTGTTCCTGTTCTGTTCCTGTTCCCGAGCCCGAGTCTGTTCCCGAGCCCGAGTCTGTTCCTGTTCCCGAGCCCGAGTCTGTTCCTGTTCCCGAGCCCGAGTCTGTTCCTGTTCCCGTTCCCGAGCCCGAGTCTGTTCCTGTTCCCGAGCCCGAGTCTGTTCCTGTTCCCGAGCCCGAGTCTGTTCCTGTTCCCGAGCCCGAGTCTGTTCCTGTTCCCGAGCCCGAGTCTGTTCCTGTTCCCGAGCCCGAGTCTGTTCCTGTTCCCGAGCCCGAGTCTGTTCCTGTTCCCGTTCCCGAGCCCGAGTCTGTTCCTGTTCCCGTTCCCGAGCCCGAGTCTGTTCCTGTTCCCGAGACAGAGTCTGTTCCTGTTCCCGAGCCAGAGTCTGTTCCTGTTCCCGAGCCCGAGTCTGTTCCTGTTCCCGAGCCCGAGTCTGTTCCTGTTCCCGAGCCCGAGTCTGTTCCTGTTCCCGAGCCCGAGTCTGTTCCTGTTCCCGAGCCCGAGTCTGTTCCTGTTCCCGAGCCAGAGTCTGTCCCTGTTCCCGAGCCATAGTCTGTTCCTGTTCCCGAGCCATAGTCTGTTCCTGTTCCCGAGCCAGAGTCTGTTCCTGTTCCCGAGCCAGAGTCTGTTCCTGTTCCCGAGCCCGAGTCAGTTCCTGAGCCAGAGTGTGTGTTGTCTGTTCCTGAGCCAGTGTGCGTGTTGTCTGTTCTCGAGCCAGTGTGCCGAGCCAGTGTGCGTGTTGTCTGTTCCCGAGCCAGTGTGCGTGTTGTCTGTTCCCGAGCCAGTGTGCGTGTTGTCTGTTCCCGAGCCAGTGTGCATGTTGTCTGTTCCCGAGCCAGTGTGCGTGTTGTCTGTTCCCGAGCCAGTGTGCGTGATGTCTGTTCCCGAGCCAGTGTGCGTGATGTCTGTTCCCGAGCCAGAGTCTGTGTTGTCTGTTCCCGAGCCAGTGTGTGTATTGTCTGTTCCCGAGCCTGTGTGTGTGTTGTCTGCTGTTCCTGAGCCGGTGTCTGCTGTTCCTGAGCCGGTGTCTGCTGTTCCTGAGTCGGTGTCTGCACCGCCCTGGCCGCCCAAGGGGTCGTCTCCGCCCGTCTGGAATCCGCTCCTTAAAGGGGGGGCTATGTAACGGTCACCAGCTGGAGTGCCCTTGAGAGCCACCAGAGGGCACTCCAGATAGGACTATTATCACTCACAAACTACATTTCCCATAACTCACTGACCGGACTCACCATCACTTATCACTGATCACATTCACCTGTACCTCATTCACTGATTGCATTCACCTGTGTCTCATCCTGTTAGTCTGTCTATTTATACCATGTTCATTCATTCACTCACCGCGAAGTCTTGTTTTAGTGTCACACTGCAATTCTGAGCATTCTCCCCGTTTTCTTGTCTCTTGGTCTTTTTGGATTTCTTGCCTGTTTTGGATTACTCTTTTGCCTCTGACCCCTGCCTGCTTTGTGTGTTTGTTTGTACGGACTGCCTGCCTGTGTTTTGACCTTGCCTGTTTTGGATTACCCCTTAATAAAACTGCATTTGGATTCTCCACCTTCGTGTCTCGGAGCAGTTTCGTGACAACTAGACATTTCTTACAACAATTTTAATTAGTTTTTCTCACAAAGCTTTCACATGGCTTCAGAACCTGAGAACAGACTTGAAATGTCTAAATTAAAGTCTAAATCGCCTAACATTATAAAACTTTAATCATTTTAAAAAATACTTTTATAGTGTTTTTTTTCTTATTTAAATCATAGTTCAGTATAATCGATTTATTCGATTACTCCAAATAGTTTTGACTTCTCATGAGATTATGTTGGTATTTTGTCGTTTTTAAGTATAAACTGATTATTCTGCAGTTCTGTTTCATGGATAAAAACAAAAGCATGCTCCAAATGCATAAACAATGGCATTATTTCATTTTTGAGTGAAATGATTCCCTTCAAGGCACTATAGAGAAAGCTCTGACGTTTGACTGAAAGGAATATGTAAGATGAATGTTGAGTGTGTGGAAAGAGCTGTGTCAGTTTGAAATAATGCATTATCTTTAAAAGTACAACTTTACACAATGAAATTCAATATTGTTGTTTTTGCAGCCAATATTTAAAATGACTTAGCTTGTGATCACTATTGCAAACACTTGCATTTAACCGTATCTCAATGTATTAGTAGCATCAATTCTACTGTGAACCGAAAAAGAGGCTAAGAAATGTTGCACTTTCCATTATACATTCACAGATAAAAAGGTCCATGAACACGTTATGCGTCAACCACCCAAAAATAATCATGTGTTTGTCAGTGTGTGTCTGAAAGGTCATTCCCCCACTCTGATTTGTGGGAAAAGCAAAACACTCATACATACCCATTCACACACAACGGTATTCTAGCGCTGGGTTGGATATATCTTAGCTGTCTTGCACAGAACATGTCCTACTGCCTTTTCATGATCTGTCACCAAGTCAGAGGAGACGCTGTGTGTGTGCCGCTGTGGCGGATCGTGTGTGTCTTCATCCTCATGTGTGTGTCGTTATTGTCTACAAGGACTGGAAAAAGGCAAGCACATCAAAGAGACATGGTCTGCTACATCACAGAGTACAAGTGCCCACATTATGGGTGAGCTTAAATGTGTCCGAGGCAGAGCTTCGGATGAAAGACAGCACTATTTCAGATATAGAGAGAAAGGGGAAAAAGAGAGAGGGAAAAAACAGAGGCACTGAAGGGAGGATATGACAAGCTGCTCATAAAAGCTGTTCAGAGAACACAAAGCCACCTCAGTCTCTGGTACATCTCCCAGTCGACAGCAGCAGATAGAGACAGATGGAAGTAGAGATTATTTTGATATATGGATGAATATTTACTCATGTAAAGTACAACGGGATTAAAGGAAAATGTGTTTTTTTATTGGTTCCAAAGTGTATTTTTTTATGTCTTTTGATGAAACTTTGATGCAAATTTAGTCACTATTTTTACTTTTGCATTCCATTTTACTTTTGTGATTTGTTAAAACGTAAAAGTGTCAAACTTTAACCAAATTATCAGAAGTTAGAAAAATGTATTAGTAGTAGTAGTAGTAGTAGTATTTATGCATGGATTAAACATATTTACAGTTTTTTACAATTGCTATGACAGATTTTTCAATACTTTTAACAATTTTCAAAAACTCTTAACACAGTTAGCACTACATCTGTCTGTGTAAGCTATACTATTAACACATTTCTTGTTGCTTTAACACAAAATGCATACAATTAACACACATTTAAAATGCTTGAACTTCTTTTACACACAAGCTCAAACAAGACCAAAACAATGGATTTTTATTGGCAAATTTACCAATGCTTTAACACTGTATGTCAGAACAGATAACACCATGTTCTAAACCTAACCTTACATCTAGGTAAACAACTTTTTATATTGTGAATTGAAACAAAAATATGTCTCCTGTATTTTATTCTATTGTTACTGAGAAACAGCTGATTGAATTATGCAAATATGGGACAATGTGGCATTTCACAATTCCAGTACAGTCACAGCCTGGTTTGATCCCATCAGAGGATGATGTCCCTTTTCCTTGCCCATTACTCTACTTTCCCTTTCTTAGCCTGGAAGTTTTTTGACCATCGTCCACAGGACCAAATGTCCCTCCTGGATGCAATGGATGCTGCATGCCAAGACATCCCAGCTGAACACTACCAGGGAAATTTGTTAAGGAATGCCAAATGATTCTTCCCAAGAAACCTTGCCAGAGAAGTGTGTAATGTGGATGAGAACATGTGACCAAATGGAGAAGACCGGGATGATTAGAAGATGGCTTTTTCTGTTTGTATATTTTGTATTTTCACATACAGTAATACTGTAAATGGCAGTTATTGCATATTTTTGTTATCTTGCAGAAATGTCCTGTTGCAAATAAAGCCTTTACTGCACCAATTCTGTCTCTGTCTTCTTTTTTTTTCATAAACCGTACATTCTATACTGCTACTCTGAGAAGGGTCATTTGTTTTTTTTTATTGAATTTCTACAGCAAAGGAAACAAAATGCACCCATTTGCTAAACCCAAACAAAACAAAACTGTAGAGAGGCTTCAAAAGAACTGCAGTGCAAAACAATCTATAAACAATACAATATACTGTCTATTGTATAAGGGCAGACCTGACATACTGTATATAAAATAATGCAGTTTCTGTAATTCCATCTCATGTTAGTGTTTTTATGACATTGTGCTATGATTGACTAAATGTCCCTGTTGGAAGAGATCATGTGTTAGTGTTTTGGTAGACATAGTATATTGTGTTAGTGTATTATTGTTTTTTGAAAATTAGTGTTGGAGTTTAGTTTACAGTGTGTGATTTTGAGCATGAAATTAACTGTTTTTCCAATTGTGTGTTGTAGGTGTGTTGGTGCGTTAAGAGTTTAGGAAATGTGTTAAAAGTATTGAAAAATTTGTCATAGCGATTGTAAAAAACTGTAAATCGTACAAAAATTGTCAATTTTTAGCTAGAATTTTAGCAAAATCCAGCAGTTCCTTCCGTGTGCATTTGTTACAAGTAACTTTGGTAACAGTTTATTTTGATGGTCAGCTTTAGACATTCTACTAGCTATAAGTAACTTTGCAACTACATGTAATCTAGCAGTCATTAGAGTATTAGTAGACTGTCTGCTTAACACTTTATTTTTATGCTCCCCAACAGACTTTCTACTGACTATAAGTAACTTGGCAACTACATGTCAACTTACAGTCTACTAATAATGAGAGTTAGTTGACATGTAGTTGCAAAATACTTATAGTTAGTAGAATGTCTAAAGTGGACCATCAAAATAAAGTGTAACCATAACTTTAAATAATAATAATAATTAAAAAAACATATTTTCAATGACTGTGCCAATTGTACATATGCCCCCAATGGCATATTCAGTCAGTTCAGTCATGAAATCAAATGTTTCTGACAATGTCAATGGAAAATATCTTTAATAGAGAACTTTATAGTCAAATATGTAATCAGGCTCAGAAGAAAAACACAAACACAGGCAGTATTTAGCCAAATAGGCCTGTGAACTGACATCATGTTCATTATTCATCTGCACTTTGAGAAATGTCTGGAAACTCTGCTCCTCTTTTTCCAGTGCTGGAATCACATGCTTATGAGCAAAACATCTGCTTTCCTTTACAAGTGGAGTAAAAACTCTGACAAGTTTTCATAATTCTGCAGTTATGGAGGAAAATTTGTTTAAGAATGATTTGTATAAACACTTTTTCTCCATGCACTTTAAAAAAGTTAAAAAATAAAGTAACACATCAAGCAATTTTGAATAAAAGTTAGGCTAGTTTAGTAAAAATCAGGGTTTCACTATATTTTGATGGTCCCTTTAACACATTCTGTTGTCTATAAGTAACGTTGAACCTTCATGTCTACTAACTCTCGTTAGAGTATTAATAGACTGGTAGGGTTAGGGTTAGAATAAGTTGACATGTAGTTGCAAACTTACTTATAGTCAGTAAAATGTCTGTTGGAGAACCATCACAATAAAGAGTTAGCAGATATTAAAGGGATTCTATGCAGTTTTTTTAGCTTAACTGAACAGCTTCAGAGTTATTGAAATGGTTATATGACTTCTTTCGGGTTGAATGGTGGCCTTCTCGCACCCCCCTGGTGCCTGTGAGCGGAAAAATCTCACTTGCAACTTTGGTGCGGCGGGCCGCCGGCCTCAGCCTCAGGAAGTATCGCATGATATCAGCTCTCGCGATGTAACATATTCCTTTACGGCACTGCACACATACACGCCCCCATCCAGGAAGGTAGAGAAGGATGGAGTTTGTCACAATATCGTCATGGCTGAGCCGGCATATAAGATGCAGAAAGCATTGTCGGAGGAACAGAGAAAGAGGAAACGGCAGACTGACCGAGCGAGGAGTCAGACACGAGCGTAATTTGCGGGTGTTATATGTCCCCATTGAAACATCTCGCGGCACGGATGTACCCATACAAACAAATAAAACATCTCCAGGTAATTCTAGTAGAGCATTCATTTCGTTCGTTTGTTAAATAAGAGGCGATCTGAAATGTGTTGTTTTTAAAAATCAAGTGACCAAAGTGCTTGTTGCCGCTGCGATCAGTGGCGCGGATAGAGTGTTCTGTTGTGACGCGCACAGTCTTCACACAAATGCGCGCCTCAATCCGTTGAGGAGAGACTCTATATTTGTTACGGTGAAATCACAAAACCTAATGCACAAAAAACGTGTCCCTGCTTGAAATACAACCACTAATAAACAATCGGTTTTGATGAGGAAAATAAACTATACTACTAGTACGGATTAGAACCCAGAACCTCTGACACACTTGGCAAAAGAAATTTACGACAGTAACGTTAAATACAAGTGCTCCACAGCGACTCTAGGGGTCGCTGTTTGACAAAAACGGGATTCCTGCCTGGTGTCCCTTTAAGCAGACAGTCTACTAATACTCTAATGAAAGTTAGTTGACATAGTTGCAAAGTTACTTATAGTCAACAGGATGTTCAAAAGGGACCATCAAAATAAAGTGTTACCAAAATCAGTAGCTCAGTAACTGTATATGGAACTACATTATAATAATATAATTGAATTCTGGCTTGGACAAAGCAATCTGACAAAGTGTGAAAACAGCCTAAGGGGCCCTCGTATCCTTTAATCAAAATAACTTTAAATATATAAACTCTTGCAGCGACTTTTCTTTTCTTTTCTTCTCTTCTCATCTCAGATGACGTGTTTACTGGCACGGGGGAGGGGCAACCTGACACTCATATATGAGATCCACCAATAGCAAACCAAAACAATTCAACCGTCCAATCAAATCTCCATGGATAAAATCAAGTCCCGTCAAAAAATGTATTGTTCGAGAAGCCATTTCACAATAGGGATAAAAAGACTATAGTAACTTCCGTTTCATGCTGTCTTTGAATGCAAACGTGCAAACGACTCCTATGCAGAATATTCCCCCCCAAAAAATCTGTGCAGGTTCAAAGAGAAAAGGCGACTAGTTTGTCTTGTATATAATGCTATATATATATATATATATATATATATATATATATATATATATATATATATATATAAATGCATAGTCATTAGAACTATGTGTGTATAAAAAAAGCATGTAAAGTACATTCCAAGACAAATAAATAAATAAAATGGCCAGTAAATGTTTCCCAATTCACCTGCCGCTACTGTATTTGTTAATTTCGTCTACTGTACGTCAGTGGCCATGAAGTTTTCAAAGGATGTCACTGATGTGTGAATTGTGACATTATAGAGATGTGTGTGAATTTCAGACCCAGTTTTCATGAGCCAACATGTTCTCGTATACCCTGCCAAACTAGCATGTTGTAAATTCCTGCGTGTCACATGTTGATTTACAGGTAAGATTTTGCTTGCAGCCAATTTCCCTCAGTCTGCCAAAGTTTGAGTCGCTCTCAACATTCAATGCCTCCGTTCTCGGCTTCAATCCCTTGCCAGCTAATCTTAGATTACTCCTTTGCAAATTTATCCTGAATCCACCTCGGCCTGGGTGATTTATGGTTGTTATTACCCATTTTATCCTATGTGTGCTAAAGCTTAGTGCTTTCAAAAAATGTTAATTGGTTAATTCTGGAGATAAGGCAGTGGGCATGACTGGATTCGCCAATCATGATGTAGTGAAGACATCCTACTTACTTACTTAAATGTTAAAATTTGGTGCATAAATCGTCCCACTTCGTTTATGCTACAGACATTAATGATTCATCAAATCAGTTTGTTGAACAAAAGAGTGCTGTTACTTTCTAAGAGATCAGCCTTATTTTCACTTGGTGGACAATAGCAACATAGCAACACCCCAGAAATCACCCAGAAAACCCTAGCAACCACATAGCATATCCTTGACAACCAACTACAGCACCCTAGCAGCGAGTTTGGTACAAGTTTTTGACATAAAATGTAAAAAAATCTAGTGTAGAAATGTGGCCTCTTATCAAAGCTGTTCTGATACATTGTTTCTTCAGTGCTGAAAGCTATCATTGCTCTCATTGTCTATTTTTTATCCTTTGTCTTTTCCCATTAACAGTCAGTTGAAAGGCTGAGACAAACACGAATGAAGATTTATAACGTCTCTCTTTCCCCTTCCCCCACATCATGAATTAAAGAACTGCATAGTGTTCCCTGATGTGACTGGAAGGATGGGTGATAGTAAATTAAACACAATGTTCCAGGCAATGGAGAGAGAGAGAGAGAGAGAGAGAGAGAGAGAGAGAGAGAGAGAGAGAGAGAGAGAGAGAGAGAGAGAGAGAGAGAGAGAGAGAGAGAGAGAGAGAGAGAGAGAGAGAGAGAGAGACTTCTTTGAGCCCCAATGAAACCAAGTAAATAAACTGATAAATAATAAAGAGCTGTTGAGGGTCTCTCACCTTGGCCATGACATGACCTGCATCCACTAACACACACACACTCTGCTGAGGAGTACCTGATTACATGTAATCTGGATTACGTAATCGGATTATATGTTAATAAGTACTTGTAATTAGATTATATTTCGTTTTTTTAATAGGCTTACTCGTAATCTGAGTAGTTACTTTTTTATTGATTGCATTATCAAATGCTATTCTCACAGTGGCAGTAAACTATTCATAATTCATTGATTATTTTGTTAACTTTTAAATGTGTCTTTAAAAAGCCCACTGCCTATATCCGTTCAGAAGTTCTTCCAGGTTTGTGGACTTTTGCACACAGAGCAGCAGCCACTAGTCATGAGTAAAACACAGCAATTGATCACTGTATTTACAGAAATCATTTCACTATTAAGAAGTGTTTTCTCAATATTGCAACATTGCATATCTAATCACCTCCTGACTAACACATTAATTATTATTTGAATGAATAAAATTAAGTTCACGGTCCTCTGACACATGCCATGCAGATAAACAAATAAAATATTTAATCTTTTTTAGTATGTGTTTTATTTTACAATTATTTATTTTAAGTATAATTTTTTTATGATTTAATTAATAGCTTTTCATTAAACTCACCGACCCCTGCATGTCTGAGAAACCCTGATGTAATGTAATATGTGACACACTTCATGTTGTTGATAACAAAGAACGGAATATTTTTTATTTATCTTTGTAATTTATATCAATATGATACAAGATTAGCCTATTCAAATATGTGTGTGTGTGTGTGTGTGTGTGTGTGCGTATGTGTGTGTGTGTGCCTGCGTGTGTGTGTGTGTGCCTGCGTCCGTATATGTGTGTGTGCGTATATATGTGTGTGTGTGTGTTTGTGTGTGTATGAGCGTGCGTGCGTGTGTGTGTGTGCGTGTATGTATGCCCATTAACTAGTAAACCTTCTTTTATTTAATGTAGGATTAAAGTATACGGTAATTTGGTGGAATAGTTTCTGTAATGATTTATTTTTACTTGATGATGATTTTTGCAATCTATTTACAGTTAGTTTTTTTCTTTTCTTTTCTTAATCATGTATTATTAATGCTTGTTGAGCTCTTTTTTCCCCCGTTGGCCATGCCTTATCTTACATGATATGAGCGGCGTATGAGGCAGGACTCAAAAAGCTAAATAAATAAACAAAAATAAATAGTTAACCCTCTGGGGTTGTTCGTTTTACAGTCACACTTGGGTTGTTCGGGTCCAAATGGACCCAAAGGGCAGGATTCAGATTTAAAAAAAAAATCATAATTATTTTTTTTTTACTTGTTTTTTTATAATTTTTTTTTTTTTGGTGTTTTGAGATATTTTATGATTTATAATTAATATTTATGCAATAATTATGACCCATTTTTTCCCATTGAATATAATAGAAATTTTTTTATTTTTATTATTATTATTATTTTATTTTTTTATCAATGTAACGATGGCAGGAGGAATGAAGCAGAGAGCGAATCCAAAAGCAAGCACTTTAATTATCTAACAGACAAGTAATCCAGAAAACTCTAAACTCAGAAACAAGGTACAAGGAACTGGGAATAACACACCATCAAACATTAAACAACAACCGACAGCCAACAACTGAAACACAGGGGTTTAAATACACAGACAAACAAGCTAAACAAGATAACAAGGGGGCGTGGTTAATCAGAAACACCTGGGGAAACTAATAAACTAGAAAAACTACAAAGGACTACAAAACATGACACAGAACAGGAAATAACTAAAGTTCACACAAGACAAGGGAAACACAGACAGGAATCATTACATAGCCCCCCACTTAAGGAGTGGATTCCAGACACTCCTCAGAAAACAATAGTCCAGGAGGGTGGTGGGTCGGAGGCGGATCCCGGGGTGGGATGGAGGGCCAGGCCCGTGGAACGGAAGAGGGCCTGGAGACTGCGACAGGACGAGAGGCCAGGGTGGAGCAGGCAGTGCAGGCGACCAGGGCGGAGCAGGGTGTGCAGGCGACCAGGGCGGAGATGACCCTTCAGGCGGCCTGGGCGGAGACGACCCTTCAGGCGGCCAGGGCGGAGCAGACGACAGTCCATCGGGCGGCGAGGGCGGTGAAGACCCTTCGGGCGGCCAGGGCGGTGAAGACCCTTCGGGCGGCCAGGGCGATGAAGACCCCTCGGGCGGCCAGGGCGGTGAAGACCCCTCGGGCGGCCAGGGCGGTGAAGACCCCTCGGGCGGCCAGGGCGGTGAAGACCCCTCGGGCGGCCAAGACCCCTCGGGCGACCAGGGCGGTGAAGACCCCTCGGGCGGCCAGGGCGGTGGCTCAGGAACAGACACCGGCTCAGGAACAGACACCGGCTCAGGAACAGCAGACACCGGCTCAGGAACAGCAGACAACACACACACTGACTCGGGAACAGACAACACAGACTCTGGCTCGGGAGCAGAAAACACACACACTGGCTCGGGAGCAGAAAACACACACACTGGCTCGGGAACAGACAACACACACACTGGCTCGGGAACAGACAACACACACACTGGCTCGGGAACAGACAACACACACACTGGCTCGGGAACAGACATCACACACACTGGCTCGGGAACAGACATCACACACTCTGGCACGGGAACAGACAACACAGATTCTGGCTCGGGAACAGACAACACACACACTGGCTCGGGAACAGACATCACACACACTGGCTCGGGAACAGACATCACACACATTGGCTCGGGAACAGACATCACACACACTGGCTCGGGAACAGACATCACACACACTGGCTCGGGAACAGACATCACACACACTGGCTCGGGAACAGACATCACAGACTCTGGCTCGGGAACAGACATCACAGACTCTGGCTCGGGAACAGGAACAGACTCTGGCTCGGGAACAGGAACAGACTCTGGCTCGGGAACAGGAACAGACTCTGGCTCGGGAACAGGAACAGACTCTGGCTCGGGAACAGGAACAGACTCTGGCTCGGGAACAGGAACAGACTCTGGCTCGGGAACAGGAACAGACTCAGTCTCTGGATCGGCAGACGTGACTCGAACAGTCTCTGGATCGGCAGACGTGACTCGAACAGTCTCTGGATCGGCAGACGTGACTCGAACAGTCTCTGGATCGGCAGACGTGACTCGAACAGTCTCTGGATCGGCAGACGTGACTCGAACAGTCTCTGGATCGGCAGACGTGACTCGAACAGTCTCTGGATCGGCAGACGTGACTCGAACAGTCTCTGGATCGGCAGACGTGACTCGAACAGTCTCTGGATCGGCAGACGTGACTCGAACAGTCTCTGGATCGGCCGGGACCAGCGGCGAGGACTCTGGGCTGACAGGAAGTACAGGGAGGACTTCCAGGTATTGCGGGACGCGGGAAGTCCTCTTACTCCTCCGTCTCCGAGAGCAAGAGGGGGTGGACGGGACCAGCGGTGAGGGCGCTGGGCTGGACGGGACCAGCGGTGAGGGCGCTGTGCTGGACGGCGTCAGCGGCGAAGGAAGCTCTGGCTTTTGCTCGAAGACTGGCTCTGGCTCTTGCTCGAGAACTGGCTCTGGCTCTTGCTCGAGGACTGGCTCTGGCTGGACGTGGCTGACGTGAAGCTCTGGCTGGACGTGGCTGACGTGAAGCTCTGGCTGGACGTGGCTGATGTGAAGCTCTGGCTGGACGTGGCTGACGTGAAGCTCTGGCTCGACGTGGCTGACGTGAAGCTCTGGCTCAACGTGGCTGACGTGAAGCTCTGGCTGGACGGTCTCTGGCTGGACGGTCTCTGGCTGGACGGTCTCTGGCTGGACGGTCTCTGGCTGGACGGTCTCTGGCTGGACGGTCTCTGGCTGGGGGGTCTCTGGATCGGGTACTGTGGGGTTGCGGAGCTCCTCCTCCACCAAGCCCACAGTAAAAGTTGAGCCGCTCAACAAAAGGGCCAGTTCGATATACTGCTTCAAGGGTCCCGTTAAAGTCATGCAGGGGCATGAATGAACCGAGCGGTTCAGATAGGCCTCCCCGAAAAAATATCATTAGACATAAATCGTCCATACGAGACAGATGAGCCAGCTCCAAAAAGTCCCTCACGTAGTCCTCAATTGGTCGATCCCCTTGACGGAGACATACAAGTTGTGCTGCTGGATTCATGTTGGTCGGTTGTTCTGTAACGATGGCAGGAGGAATGAAGCAGAGAGCGAATCCAAAAGCAAGCACTTTAATTATCTAACAGACAAGTAATCCAGAAAACTCTAAACTCAGAAACAAGGTACAAGGAACTGGGAATAACGCACCATCAAACATTAAACAACAACCGACAGCCAACAACTGAAACACAGGGGTTTAAATACACAGACAAACAAGCTAAACAAGATAACAAGGGGGCGTGGTTAATCAGAAACACCTGGGGAAACTAATAAACTAGAACAACTACAAAGGACTACAAAACATGACACAGAACAGGAAATAACTAAAGTTCACACAAGACAAGGGAAACACAGACAGGAATCATTACAATCAAAGCTGTATTACATTTTAGAGTGAAGCCTAGGCCTCATGAAAGCAATTTTGGAAAAAATATAGATGCCATCTGGTGGACACACTGAGCATTTTTATCACGGAATAGCACATTTTTACCACTAGTGGATGTACAGCTCTCTGTAGAAAGGCTTGGGAATTCTATTGATTTTTGCAAATATATACCAATTTTTTTTCAGGTTGTTGATTTTTAAAATATAATAACAGATTCTCAAAGATTATTTTTGTCTTGTTTTTTGTTTGTTTGGTTGGTTTAAATGGTAATTTGAAGTGCCAGTTTTACTTTATAATACAGTCGAATCTGAACATTGCATTGGAAGGAGATCAAATGGAAAGCATTTTGTTACCCAATGTTTAATTCTAACTTATTCTAACTTAATTAAAATGCAATTCTTTCAGTCATAACATATTTTTTTTATTAATCTTTCACAAGAAACATTTTGAATTCAATGAACAGTATTCAATGAACAGTAACGTCTCGGTTACATATGGTAACCCTCGTTCCCTGAGGGAGGGAACGGAGACGTAGGTCATGACTGACCAATAGGAATCTCGCTAGAGAGGCCAATCTACTTCGAGTGAAACTAAAACAAGCCAATACACATTGGCGTGCAATCATTTGCAACAGCTGTGCAGCCTCGCAGCGCGGGTATTTAACAAGCAGCAGTTTTTTGCTGAGGAGCCAAGCCTGAAAAAGCTGGCCGCCCCGGCGGGCGGCAGCAGATGTGGCTCCGTTTTCTCCCTCAGGGAACGAGGGTTACCATATGTAACCGAGACGTTCCCTATCGGTCAGTCACTACAACGTAGGTCATGACTGACCAATAGGAATCCCTACCAAAGCGCCACAGCCGCTGCACCCCATCCAGCGCCCCGTGCAAGCCTCTACACCGTCTTGCCTGGAAGGACGATAGGAGGAGGCTTACACAGAGTGAATCTGACACTGTTGTTCCGTGATAACCCATACAGTGAGATATTGGATAACACTGGGAAAGCGTGCCCTTTCTGTTTAGGAAGGAACGCTGCGGAAGCCACTTCTTCAAAGAGTTATGTGGAAATACATATGGACTAGCCCGAAGGCTGTACTGCATATGAATAATGGGTGACTTAGCCCAAGGGAAAGACACGGGCTTCCAATAAGAGCAGCCGTGGAGAATATACACATATGGGATCCCTGTAGGGTCACACATATGGAACCCAGCCCAGATCCGGTTCTCAAGGATTCAGCGGATAAGGGCCTGGCGCCGGACGCTCCGCCAAGTCCGGGCCGAGGGGTTTGGAGGACTCGACAGGTTTTACTCTGGAGCAATAAGGGTGCACAGAAGGGTGCAGCAAGCCGACAGAGCCAGACCTCTCAGTGCTTCTACCCGTCTAGGTTGAAAACACGGGAGGAGACCGGCTCTACACGTAGGCTATAGTATCTAGCGAACGTGTTAGGTGTCGCCCAGCCCGCAGCTCTACAGATATCTGTTAGCGAGGAGCCACGTGCCAGCGCCCAGGAGGATGCAACGCCTCTCGTGGAGTGTGCATGCAACCTGAGCGGGCAGGGCACGCCTTGTGCTTGGTAAGCCAAGGCGATGGCATCCACTATCCAGTGGGCCATCCTCTGCTTGGAGACACCCTTTCCCTTCTGCTGGCCTCCGTAACAGACAAAGAGCTGGTCTGAGGTCCTGACGCTTTGAGTTCTGTCCACGTACATACGCAGAGCGCGAACGGGACAGAGCAAAGCCAGGGCTGGGTCTGCCTCCTCCAAAGGCAGCGCTTGCAGGTACACTACCTGGTCTTTGAAGGGAGTGGTAGGAACCTTGGGCACATAGCCAGGCCGGGGTCTTAGTACCACATGGCTGTCACCCTGCCCGAACTCTAGGCACGATTCGTCGACCGAAAATGCGTGCAGGTCTCCTACCCTCTTGACAGAGGCCAGTGCAACCAGCAGCAAAGTCTTCATGGAAAGAAGCTTTAAGTCTACTGACTGCAGAGGCTCAAAGGGAACATCCTGAAGTGCTCGAAGCACCAGGGAAAGATCCCAAGAGGGTATGGAGGGGGGTCGAGGAGGATTTAATAGTCTCGCCCCCCTAAGAAACCTGACGACCAGGACGTGCTTTCCAACTGTTTTGCCATCTATGTGGTCGTGATAAGCTGAAATAGCGGCAGCATGTACTTTGAGGGTGGAGGGAGACAGTCTAAGCTCCAACCCCTGCTGCAAGAAGGAAAGCACAGACCCTATCGAACATCTTCGGGGGTCTTCTCGGCGAGAAGAACACCACTCGACGAACAGGTTCCACTTCAGGGCGTAAGCACGTCTCGTGGACGGCGCCCGTGCTGAAGTGATGGTGTTAAGTACCTCTGGGGGTAAGTCACCTAGAACCTCCGCGTCCCGTCCAGGGACCAGACATGGAGATTCCAGAGGTCTGGGCGCGGGTGCCATAGGGTGCCCCGTCTCTGAGTCAGAAGATCCTTCCTCAGAGGAATGGGCCAGGGAGGGACTGTCACGAGGAGCATGAGTTCTGGGAACCAAGTCCGGGTGGGCCAATAGGGAGCCACCAGAAGGAGCTGCTCCTCGTCCTCCCTGACTTTGCACAGTGTCTGCGCAAGTAGGCTCACTGGGGGAAACGCATATTTGCGAAGGCCCCGGGGCCAGCTGTGTGCCAGTGCGTCCGTGCCGAGTGTCCGTGCCGGCCTTTTCAAGCGGCTAGGAGCGATATGTACTGCTAGCAACTCGAGGCAATTGATGTGCCAATGCAGTTGGGGGTCCGTCCACTCCCCTGACACTGCATGCCCGTTGTACGTGGCACCCCAGCCAGTGGCAGAGGCATCTGTGAATACCACAGCATGCTTGGACACCTGTTCCAAGGGGACTCCTGCCCGCAGAAACAAGAGGTCTGACCACGGGCTGAAGGTCTGGCTGCACGCCGGTGTGATTGCCACCCGGTGAGTGCCGTGATGCCACGCCCATCTCGGGACTCGGCCGTGAAGCCAGTGCTGAAGCGGTCTCAGATGAAGCAGGCCGAGCGGGGTTACCGCTGCTGCTGTTGCCATATGCCCCAGGAGCCTCTGAAAGAATTTCAGTGGGGCCGCCGTCCTGCCTTTGAACGTGTTCAAGCAGTTCAGCACTGACTGAGCACGCTGCTCTGTGAGGCGTGCTGTCTGAGCGACCGAATCCAACTACATACCGAGATAAGAGATCCTCTGCACAGGGGAGAGTTTGCTCTTTTCCCAGTTGACCTGAAGACCCAACTGGCTGGGGTGCCTGAGCACTAGGTCCCTGTGTTCGCATAGCTGATCTCGAGAGTGTGCTAGTATGAGCCAGTCGTCGAGATAGTTGAGGATGCGAACGCCCTGTTCTCTCATGGGAACAAGGGCCCCCTCCGTGACTTTCGTGAAGACACGGGGGGACAGGGACAGCCCGAAGGGTAGGACCTTGTACTGATATGCTCGACCCTCGAACGCAAAGCGCAGGAATGGCCTGTGTCGAGGAAGAATCGAGACATGAAAGTACGCGTCCTTCAGGTCGATCGCTGCAAACCAATCTTGGGGACGGATGCATTTGAAAATGCGTCTCTGCGGGAGCATTTTGAACGGTAGCTTGTGAAGGCTCCGATTCAAAACTCGCAGATCCAAGATCGGTCGTAACCCACCACCTTTCTTGGGTACAATGAAGTAGGGACTGTAGTGCCCTGACCTCATATCGGCTGGAGGGACCGGCTCTATCGCATCCTTCGCCAGTAGGACTGCGATCTCCGCACGCAAGACATGGGCATCGGCTGCTCTCACTGTAGTGGAGTGGATGGCCCGAAACTTGGAGGGACGCCAGGCGAACTGAATCGCATAGCCGAGCCTGATGGTTCGAATGAGCCAGCGAGACGGACTGAGGAGCGCTAACCAGGCTCGCAGAGACCGTACAAGCGGGACCAAAGGGACCGTAGGCGTACCCGGAGTGGGGCAGCGAGGTGGAACACAGGGACGCGGCTCGGGAGGCTCTCTCTGAGTGTGCTGTGCAGCACTTACCTGGTTCCACAGGGCAGGATGTGCGGGAGGCAGCTCGGTGGCGTTCTCGGACCGTACACAGCTGCCGGCTGGCGAAAGAAGAGGCGGATGAGAGTGGTGAGGATTCCAACCCCCCACTGCTCTCCGGGTCTTCTTCAGACCCAGAGATGATAGAAACTGCTCTTTTATTGAAAATTTGGGTACCGCTGGTTTTAAGGCCAGCGGCGGAACACAAACAAAATGAAACAAAGGATTTACCACCCGGCCCTCTTCCGGGGGAGGGAGCGATGCAGTCATCGTCTCCTGGAGAGCAGTCCCTTTCATCTCTGGGTCGCCCGTCCTAGGGCCGCTTACCCTTGGTTTTGCCGCCCCTCTTGGTGGGGGCCTGGACGGGCGGGGCGCCCTGCCTGCGACTGGCTCCACGGCGCCGTTTAGATGGAGGCTGCTGCTGCGGCGCGGGAGCAGGGGCAGAAGCAGGAGGACGCCCACGGCGACGAGCAGACCGAGGAGGGCAGGATGTGACTGATGGCCTCAGTCTGCTTCTGTACAGCCGAGAACTGCTGGGCAAAGTTCTCGACCGCGTCGCCGAAGAGGCCGATCTGGGACACGTGGGAGTTAAGGAACCTGATCTTGTCGGTCTCCCGCATATCAGCCAGACACAGCCAGAGATAGCGTTCCTGGACCACAAGTGTGGACATCGCACGACCCACTGACCGCGCAGTGACCTTCGTCACACGAAGCGCGAGGTCAGTTGCGGCGCGAAGTTCTTGGAGAACTTGTGGATCATGACCACCCTCGTGCAGGTCCTTCAGTGCCTTGGCCTGATGAACCTGCAACAACGCCATAGCGTGCATGGCAGAGGCAGCGTCCCCACAGGCCTTGTAAGCTTTGCCGGTCAGGTCCGATGAGTACTTACAGGCCCGGGAAGGAAGACACGGTTCTCCACGCCAAGTGGAGTTAGGGCACAGTTGCATAGCAACCGAGACGGTTTTTGGCAGTAAAAGGTGCCGTCCACGTCCCTGTGAGCTCCTGATGCACCTCCGGGAAGAAAGGCACTGGGGTGGGTTGCTGAGAACCAGCGCGCGCCACCCGAGATACCAATCGTCCAACCTCGAGGGCTCGGGACACGGTGGAGGGTTCCACACGTGCCCGATCCTGTTGGCGGCCCGGGAAAGCATAGCCATCATCTCCGGGTCCAACTCGGGCACTGCTGGCACACCCGAAGGAGGCAGCGGCTCTGAGCCGTCGTCCGCGGAGAGGTCTGACCCACCCTCCGATGCAGCGATCGACATCTGGTCGTCGCAGGGAGCGCCGAACGAAACGACTGGTACACATCTCGAGGATGGTCCAGAACATTCCGTTGGCAGCTCAACTGGTTGCGGAGCATTAGAGGAGTGAGGGTTCCTAGGGGGTTGGTTCCCCGAAGGAAGCACGCTCACTGTAATCCTCAGGTCACCCGTGTCACTGCCCGTAGCAACCCGCGAAGGGGGGTTGGAACGAGGTGCAGGCACGGGGACTCCGCCCCTTTGCAGGAACGAGAGTCTCGACCTCAGCTCCGAGATGGTCATCTTCCCACAATGGGTACATGACTCATCCACGAACGCTGCCTGTGCGTGTTCGAGGCCCAGACACACAAGGCAGCGATCGTGACCATCCCGCGACCCCAGGTAACGACCGCATCCAGAAACACACAGATAGAATGTCCTCTTGAAAAAGATGCAAACTATCTGTGCAAGCTCTTTTAGAGACTGCTATCCTTGGTGCTGAAGCACGCAGGGGAACGGTCACGGCGAACACAGACAGGAATGTGCACCTGTCTGTGCGCGATTCTCTCTCGCTGGTCTTACCAGCCGTGAAAACGGCCGTTGAGCGCTTTAACCGCGCACCTTACCAGCCGTGAAAACAGCTTTTTTGTTTGCTCAGTTTTAAAACAACAAACAAAGAAGAGAGAGAGAGAAGAGAAAAAGACCGCTCGCGCTGCTGTGCCGTCACGCCCGCACCAAAGTGGAGAGATCCAGAAGAGGCTTGCTTTCAAATTCACTCTGTTCAGCATACGAAGTGCTTGGCTCCGAAGCAAAAAGCTAGTGTGCAATCGCACCAGCTGCTTGTTAAATACCCGCGCTGCGAGGCTGCACAGCTGTTGCAAATGATTGCACGCCAATGTGTATTGGCTTGTTTTAGTTTCACTCGAAGTAGATTGGCCTCTCTAGCGAGATTCCTATTGGTCAGTCATGACCTACGTTGCAGTGACTGACCGATAGGGAACTGAGAAGTCAATGAACAAATTCAAAGAACAGTAACTGAGAAGTCAATGAACAAATTCAATGAACAGTAACTGGTAACATCAAATAATGATCAAAAAACTAAAATAACAGTAAAAGTATAATTATTATCAAACAATGGAAAATAGAAAAAAAAACTGTTTTCATATTTTTGACAATTTCCCATTCATTTCCAATGGGGGTCATTTGGACCCGAAGGTCCTATGTGTGAGTATTTTTTTATTTTAATTTTTTACAACCACTTAGACTATTCAAATAGACTATTCTATTTGAATAGTCTGTGTTTTCATGTTGAATAATCTGTTTTCATATTTTTGACAATTTCACATTCATTTCCTATGGGGGTCCATTTGAACCTGAAGGTCCTGAGTTTGACTATTTTCTTTACAACCACTTAGACTATTCAGATCCTGTCCCCAATTTTTTTGTGTGTTCACATACCTAATACCATAAAAGTCACCTAGTTTCGTAACATTCCGATTAAGCTGTGATTTTTTAAAATTCAAAACAGATTTATGTAATCTGAATTTATGAGTGTGTATGTGTATAAAAGTGTGTGTGTGTGTGTGTGTGTGTGTGTGTGTGTGTGTGTGTGTGTGTGTGTGTGTATATGTGTGTGTGTGTGTGTGTATGTGTGTGTGTGTGTGTGTGTGTGTGTGTGGATGTGTCTGTTTTGCACTCTTGATGTTTTATAAATTCACCCCTTCACTGTTGTGTGCTTTTTTTTATGGATTGTGGCTGATTTGTAGATTGTACGCACCAAAAAACTCTGTTTTTTCACATTTTTGCCAATTTCCCATTCATTTCCTATGCGGGTCCATTTGGACCCGAAGGCCCTGAGTGTGACTATTTTTTTTACAACCACTTAGACTGTTCACATCCTGTCCCCAATTTTTTTGGGTGTTCATATACCAAATACCAACAAAGTCACCCAATTTCGGACCATTCCGAAGAAGCTGTGATTTTTAACATTTTTTTATTTGAATTTTTCGGGTCCATTTGGGCCGAACAACCCCAGACGGTTAAAAACACCACTGAAGACAAATCAATTTGTGTGATTTGCTAGTATTGTTGCTGGAGAAAAGAAACCATGAGATGTCCAAAAGAAAGCGTTGTCACTGAATTAACAACTTTTGTACGGTTCACTGAAGACCACCTCAATTTTTGGGGTAGTAAATTTGGTTGTAGAACTGTGTACCGAACACAGTTGAGCACTTTGAAGAAAAATGACAACCATATTTCACTCTAGTGTGCATGAGGCCAGTCGGTTCATTTAGTGACCTTTATCACACCACTTTCCTTACAAAAATGTCCTTCCAAAAAAAAAAAAAAAAAAAAAACGAGTTAGTTTTATTGAATTTAACCAAGGTTATGTTTCATTCATGCCATTCTCCCACATGCTTAATGGACATTACTATATCTTAAGCCTAAAGGAGACATAAGTGAGGGAGTTGAACAATCCTTACCCTGTGATTTATATGGATATAGCAGGGAAATGGCAGTCTGGGATAACATTCCCGATTATAAATGACAGAACGATAGGGCCTACCCATCTGCCATCCCTTCACCCATTAGCCTGAAAAATGAAACAGGACTGAGCATTTTTAGTCCAGCACATGCATGTATTTTTCTAACAGAATACATTAGTGGATGGTGTGACAAAATGCGTGAGATCTGTACTTTAATTAAATCTTGCACAGTTGGTTGGTCGGGACACATTCTCTGTCCACTTGGGTTTCATTTAAATCATCTGAGAGCGAGTGAACAAGCCTTTAAAGCTAGAAATTGAGGTGGCTTAAAGAGTCAGTGCTGCCAGATCTGTAACAGGAGAGGCTAGTAGCTCTGCAAGCATTACGGCGCTGAAATGTTTCATGCTGTTTTAGCTTGGACTCCAGCCCTGCACTAAAAGAGCATTGATCAAAGTGTGCTAGCATGGTGGCCAAAACAACTGAGAGGCACTTTCATGATATTTAAAGTAACAGTTCACACAAAAATATGTAATGTACTCACCCTCAACTTAATTTGACCCTTTATTATTTTATTTTGGTCTTTTCCATATTACCAAAATGGTTGTTTAATAATTAGATATACTCGTAAGTCACAATATATAGTCACAATAATCAAAACAGGTTTGATTGCACTTATGTCAAAAGCCATTGGGTCTCTCTTAAATTTTGACCGGTTTTATATGGAACAAAAGCGCAAATGAGATTTAAAATTAAAGGAAGATTAGCTTAAAGTGATAGTTCACTCAAAAATGAAAATTAATTAAATCAATGAAAATAATTTTCTAATGTCATTCCAAATCTGTACGACATTTTTTTTTTTTTTATCTGAAGAATATAATTGATATTTCGAAGAATGTTGGGATCCAAATTTGGACCCCATTTACTTATATTGTAAAAAAAAAAAGAAAAAAAAAAGTTTTCCTTTTAGTTAACACTATTTTGCTAGTCACCTTTAGATATAGTTAGACATTTAAACATTTAGACATTCAACTTTATTACTTCTATAAGTAACTTTGCAGCTACATGTCAACTAACTCTCATCAGTGTATTTGCAGACTATGTGATTAATAATATCTGCAACCACTTTATTTTGATGATCCCAACAGACTGTCACAAAGGCAAAGGCTTTGTAGAAGAAACTCACACTGCAAAGATGATTAAACATGAAATGACTTTACTAATAGATTCAATGATAGCAACAACTTCTTAACGTGTAAACATAATGTGAACCAACAATAGCATAAACATAACAGGGGATATTTATACATAGAGTAAATGAGGAACTGAATTAAGAACACCTGAATGTGATTAACAATTGAGTTGCCATAGAAACAAACAAGAACTAATACAGACATGACAGAAACTGAACTAAACTGAACATAACGACACAGTCATTCCATTGACTATAAATAACTTTGGAGCTACATGTCAACTTATTTTATTAACATTTACTCTAACCTAATAGTCTACTAATACTCTAATAAGAGTTAGTTGACATGTAGTTGAAAAGTTACTTATGTCTAAAGTGGATCATTGAAATAAAGTGGAACCAGAAATACAAATCTTCAAAATAATTTCCTCCCTTTAAATTTTGATTGCTAGAAACAGCTATTATTAGTTAATATGAAATAGCACTTACATTATATTTACCACTTTCATGAAAGTTGTATTGTTTTTTTTGCAGCTTGTCAGTGCATATAAATAGGCAAACATTTAAAGAAACAGTGTTGTCATGCTAATGTACAAAAATGTATTCTAGCTTAATATGGTTTTGGCCAGTTACCTATATTAAACAAGGCTGCGTTACTTGTTGCCTTCCCACGCTCTGTCTGAACAAATAATGTAGTGTAACAGATAATGGAATATATATTTTGGAGTGATTCCAGTATTGCTAACGGTACTGTATTCAGTATGCCAAGCTAAACGGCACTCCCCAGACAGGACTTAACAATTATAATGTTTCAAAATGATTACATAACATAAACAGAGAAATAGAGGCAAAGCAGTGCATCTGAGTTTCATTGAGTGAGGTGAGAGGATTTCGCTGACTTTGCATGTTCTTATCTACGTTTCCATCAATGTTCTGCTGCATGGCGAGTGAGTTAATGCACTAGTTACAGCAGGAGTGGGATCATCTCCACTGCAACACCAAACTTTAGAATGCATTTGTGGATTCAGATTACAGAACTACGTACCATTCAGGAATGTCTTTTTAATTCCTCTGTGGAAGTCCAATAGAACGGCAATTGATTTTGGACTACTCCGATGACACCAAGGTGCATTCATGCGAACATAGCAGCATATAGAGAGATTATGCCTAATGTTGAAAAACATTCACTTTCAAGCAAATTTATTTAATCAGTGTGTCAAAGTAAAATACATTACAATTTTTACAATAATACATTATTAAACTGGTTTAACAAAAGTTTGCAGAAACAAAATGCTATATGCTGAATATTAACTTCCGTTAGACATGTCAGTGTTAGGTTGCATTCAAAATCACATACTTCCCAACTATATAGGTGAAAAACAGTACAGTATGTAACATTTACAATTCACAATTCACAGTAAAAGAGTATAAAAAAGTAACTTCCAGCGAGATTCTGAAGTGTGCATACAATGGACACTTCACTATACCATGAGTAGGGCCGTGACGGTATGGGATTTTTTCTTACAGCGGTGAAGAAGCAACAAATCTCGCGGTTTGGCGGTTAACCGACCCACAACCCCCAAACCCCCCCAGCCCCCCCCAAAAAAAAATCACCCGCGCGGCCGTGTCACACACTGCAGACGCGATCAAGAACGCATATAGCTTGTAAATGACAATGGCAATGAATAATTATAAAGCAGTATTCTTTATTAACAAATAAACAAATTAACATTTGTTTATTCGGCTGTTGGGCCGCTTAAGTGAATCGTCAAGTCCTGCTGCTTTATTTTTCAGGTTTCGTGACAGGAAAACCACAATAAACCACAAGGAAAACTACAACTACATTTGGATTATTAGACAATGTCGAAATAAAGTGACTCTGCGGAGTTTTGCATTCAAAGGCATGTAAAGGGAACCCCATTGACACAGAGAAGAAAGAGTTAACTCTTCACGTGTGCTCGCGCTCATGACCGCTAAACATCTGAACACAAACAACGATCAAATACACATCGACGGATCTTCTTCTGTCTGTTCTCCAAAATGTAATCAAATATATATTTCTGCAAGCATGTTTAAACTGGTTAACTGACAGTGTCTAAGGCAGGCAAAGGCATTTTTCAAGTCGAGTTCGCACGCCACTGCGCAATACACACACATTACCGCGGGGTGGGGTTCATTTCATAAACTGTGGACAAGCTTATTTAATGTAGCCTATAATGTATATGTCCAAAAACGGATAATGTTATACTTTGTAGTAGTGCTATCATCGCATAATAATCTGTTTGGTTGTAAAATGTATTACCTGAATGAAATCGATTGTCTCGTCCTATAGAATCATTCATTCACAGACAGCTTACGAAGATGTTCAACTAATAAAGATCTTCATCGCTGGCAAAAATATGATGCATTTGCAGATTTGCTTTCACTGGACTGTACTGTAGGTCCAGGGCCACTTCATCCAACGCTCTTGATGTTTTTAAATCTTCCTGTTACGACTCCGAGTCGAGTGTGAATTGAAAGCGCTTCAGACGATTCAGTGCGTGAGGAACTGAACAGATCATTCAAACTGATTCGCGAACCGATTTAGACAGATCTGCCAACTTGATGAAGTCTTTAAACAGAATCGACTCAAAAGAGTGATTCATTTGTGAATTGAGCATCGCTAATGCCCATAAAAAAGATACAGTGCGCTTGGAATAAACTACACATTTAACAACATGTATTACATTGAAATAAAGTAACGAGAGGAACGTCGCCCAACGTAACAAAGTAAGAGGTACAGAAAACTTTCAGCAGAAAAAAAAAAAGTGCGGTGATGCGGTTATCGTCACACCCCTAACCATGAGTCCATGGGAAAGGATTTGTGAATGGCAGGGAAGCGACGTAACTGACGCTGGTAGTATATCCAGATCACATTCATACCATGTAGAACATACTCTCCTAGCAGTCGCGAAATAATTACTTATTCACAATAAGTACCTATTCAAGAGAGTCTAGCCCCTTTCACACAGCGCGTTGATCCCGGGAAATTGTCGGGATATTGCCAGAACGCCTTCTGTGTGAATGCAAACACGACCCGGGGTTGATGCCGGGATCGATGTCGGGATCGATGATGGGTTGGGGCTGTAGTAACATTGCCGGGATCAGTCCTGGAACGCACGCCGTGTGAACAAAAGCCGTAATCAATGCCGTGTCGTAATGATGACGCTGAAGTGAAGTGAACTCAGGCTAGTGAAACGGTACGTAATGCGCTAGTTTATGATCGAATCAGAGAAAAAAAATGCACAAGCGTGGTTTCTCAAGAGAGAAATCGCAGCTCATAAGCAAACTATAGACGCTGCTGAGACATTACATGTCACATCGATGTCACGTGTCTTTACGGGATTTTTACGGGTTGTGTGTGAACGCACTCTCTGATTCCGGAAAATCACTGGCAGTGTGAATGAACCAAAATCAAACAAACCCGGGTCAAATCCCGGGTCACTTTATCCGTGTATTATCCGGAATATCTGTGTGAAAGGGGCTTATGTGATTTCGGGCGTAGCCTCAGCCATTTTTCTAATTTTAAAGTTACGACAAAACGTACATCCAAGTGTAGTGGATTATCGAAAAAGTAGAGCGGGGACTTGGTTCTTTTTCATTGGTTGTTGATTGGATGGAGGCAGATCTGATTGCAAGCTTGGAGTGGATTGTAAGAAAAGTGCAGGGTTTTGGCGTTATGTCCTTTGTTTCACTGGAAGATGGAGTTAATGATGATATAAATGAAATTTGCATGAATAAAGGATTCACAATAAGATCACTATGAAGCGTTTAAATAATAGACAAGAACGATTTCAATTTCTTGCTGACTTTAAAGGCATGTCAGCAAACCTACTATTCATCAAATCCACATCCAAAATAATTGACAGACAGAGAATGTTTCAGATTGGGCTTCTCAGCACCTATTTCAGATAAATCTGTTAGGTGAAAGGGACATTTTGTGTGTGGTCTTCCAAAAACTAAATAGGAATATACTGTACCACATCTGTATTGAAAGGAAAGCACAATAAGCCTACACATTTTTCACTTAAAAGGTTAAGTTTGTGTTCCACTCAAAACACATGCACACAATGCAGGTCACATGTTCCCAAAGAACAAGTTCTTTGTTGAGGTCTAACTTCATAGGTCATAATATATGGATATTTTTTGGTCCGTTTCCACTGATTAAAGGTCCGTTAATGATGGTGAAATGGTTGGGAATAACATTTGAAGAGATGCTCTTTGAAAGCTGACCCTGAGACATACTCTCTGCTTTCATCTCTCTTTTCCCTCGTACCCCATTTCTTTCGCTCTTCTCTTGAGCTGTGCCTCAGTAAAGTAATGACAGCACTCCCAACAATGCAACCAGAGCTTTTTAAGTGGACCCAACTCACTGTGATCCATATACATTGTCTTTCTGTTAAGTGAGAGAGGAGAATAGCTGGTGATTCGTGACAATTTTAAAGACTCCGCTGTCAGAGGCTGCTTTAAGGGGAAACGGCGCTGCATTTTTGACGCCTCTCAAGTGTCTGAATGTATCTGAGATGAACTGTGCGATTTGCATGAATATTTTTGCTTTATTGCCAGAGAGCTGTATGAGAGGTAATTGCATTATGAGTCCATGGAAAAATGATTGTGAGTGATAGCGTTCTGTAACCTCCATACATGCATGCATATGGAGGTAGCGGTGAATTGCGGCAATCAAGATAGAGACTCGCTCCAAGAGACAATTTAAAAGCATATTGAAGCATTACATAAATTTTTATGCGTCGTAGACCAGCGAGGCAGGCATGTCGAGGCAGTCCATCGTTTGGCTGAAATCCAATGGTCATATCAGTGCTCATTAAATTTGTTTAAATGGGTTTAAATCAAAAGAAATGCATATTTATCTTATTTATTTATGTTTTTAACTTGACGGCCCTTCATACAGTATGAAGGATATCCTGGTAGTGCAATTACCAATAACCGTCAAAGAGAAAAGTCAATCTGATGCATCCCTTGCATCACAATAATATCTCATTCACCTAAAGGGACCTGAGAGAAACGCTCCCGGTTTGGTGATTCAATGGATTCAAGCACCTCTACTTTCCACTCAATTGATGGAGAGCTTGGTGTAGTCAGAGAACCGAATACAAACTGACTTTCCATCCTACAGACCATAATGACTATGAAAGAAGCTCAAAGCGTTCCACGCTGTGGTTTGAACTTCAAGAATTGAATCTGCGTCGATCTGACAACGCTTCACTGGGAAAATGAGCCACTTTTGGGTTTAACAGAAAGGTGGTGCACTTGCTAGTTATCTGAAGGATCGATACAGCCAATCCCACTCGGAGAAAGACTGACTTGTAATGAGAGAACTCTGTAGAAATGGCTGCCTCCGACTATAATATATGCCGTCAATAAGATGCAAGCAGATGGAGTCCAGAGAGGCAGCAGTGAAACCATGTTAAATAATGAGCGGGAGCCATGTCTTCCTGACCCATATATTGTTTACCTCATTCTGTCTGCCTAGTTTATTCTCTATCCGTGATTCCCATCATTGTTGATAAAGGGCTGAGTTGCCTAATCCACTTCTGGAGGCCGAGGCACATTATGCTGTCCCGTTTATCAAATCCAAACTCGATTTTTGCAAAGGTTAATGGCCAGACTTGCAGGAAAAAATAGTGCAAAGGCAAATGTTTTAAGTGGAGCCCTTTGCAATTCCAAACAAGGGATAACATTTGCAGTCTGTATTTCGGATGCAACGGAATGACCTTTGTAAGAATCTGGCCTGATTAAACAGGTGAGGATAGTCAGGCTTTGAGAGGAGCCAAGTTTTCCACAGTTATTACCATAAAAACTTTTCCTGAAGGCCTAAAATGAATTTAGTTACTGCAGAAACAAAGAGACACACTAGCAGAGAGCGGTTTGTCCCATAATCTTTTCTCTGGAAGGTCACACAGAGGAATAGGAAAATGTAGTATTTTTTTTTATTGCGATGAACCTAAGTCCTCTACAGTTTTGATTATGTTGTTAGTTAAGCAAAGTTATCCTGTTTTTGAGTATAATGTGATGGGAACTGTTAAACTATGACAGAGTTTTCCATGGAATGTTGACGCTCTCCATTGTTAAGCATGACCAAAACCACAAAGGGCCAAAGAGTGTGTTATTCAAGCCCGGGCTACATGCTTATGTGTTTGCACACACATATTCCGGATGACATAAAGGATTACACCATGAGAACATCAAGGTTTCAGGACATCCAGGTGACATAAAGGTTTACTACACTCTCATATTAGCCTTGTTATACTTGTAGCTGATGTATTTTTTTCAGATATTAAAATACTTTCTCCTAACTACAACTAAAAAGCTATTTTGTTTGACTTGAGTTTAAACACAATGTTTTGAAAGCAAAAAACGTTCTGTTTGTTTTACCATCCCATCTGGCCCAGCCAATGACGTGTTTTGGGGCGGGATCGTCTGCTAGTTCAACCAATGGCAGATGGGGGAGTGTTTTGGAAACCTGTTTGAAAACAGCTATTCTTTTTTCCAAATATGTCTAGTGGTGCAGAAATGTCACATACACACACACACTTCGTCTGACTTTTATTTATATTTTGCCTTTTTGTGCTTTTTTGACAGTGAGAGTTTTTAAAGAAGAAAGCATGCGTTGCAGATAACTAAACCAAGCTCTGGTTTAAAAAAAAAGAAAAAAGTGTTATATGTTGTAAATGTAAATTACCCAAGTACCATTTGAAAAAAAGTAGTCAACAAAATTGTGTCAAAGTTTCTGTTCTGTACCTGTTTTTTTTTTTATTAAGTGAACCATATGAGATGGTGGGGAGAAACACTTTCTCCTAACATAACGAGAAATTAACAGCTCTGGTGGACATGGTGCTTCCTGGTCGAAAATGTTAAGCTGTTTTTAATACAGGCAGGTTGACCCATTCTCAGGTCCCACTGTATTAAAAAGAGATTCTGAAGCTGCTGGCAGGCTTTGTTCTTGCACATAATTTATTCAGCGAGAGTGCTGGGTGAGAGCCGCTATTTTTCTGCTTCATGTTACAAGCGATGTCCCCCTGCCCGCTTCATTTGGTATAGAATAATGTCATGCTGTCCCAGCCACTGAAATATCGGCCCAAAAAAAAAAAAAACTCTTACGAGACTCATTTAATTTGCAAGCCTGTGTTTGCGCACAGTCCATTATCATTGGGCTGCACCGCACCGGTGTTTTGTGGTCATATCATGTCAATTAATCAAGGTCCATCTTCCACAACAATCAAGTGCTTTGACTGACCTGAAATGAAAAGAGAACTATGACATGAATTTGAAAAGTAACTTTTCTCTAACAAGGTTTGGTAAACTAAGTACGAAATTAGGGGGGAAATATGAAACAACTGTGCTGAATGTACAGTGAGGTCCAAAAGACCACATTGAAAATCTGGGATGGATGATTAATTGAAAATTATTGATTGTAATTTCCTATTTATTTATTCAAGAATATGGTAATAATGCAATTTATATATATATATATATATATACTATGACTTAAATACACATTTTCTATGATGGACATGCTATATATATATATATATATATATATATATATATATATATATATATATATACATACATATATATGTGAAAAAAATTAAGCAATTTAATTATTTAATGAGAACCATATTAAGTACTTTGACATATTTTATTACTATTGGTCTTCTAAACATTAGATCGCTCCAGTAACGTGCGGTGAAATCTTGTCATGGGTAGGCTGTGACCTATCAATGTGGCATATATGTTCATATATTCATTCAGTTAATGTAGCAACCCAAGTTCATATCAGGCATCATCACATCGCTGCCTGCATACAGCAAAGTCAGTCATATGTGAGGCTAATGCACAATAAAATCTAATAATCAAATTAATGGACACATCTATCTTATGACTTATACAACAAACAAATGTTTTGTGTGGGACACAGTAAGAGAGGGAGGCGGCGCGTTGTCAGCGAACCGACAAGCAGCCTAGTCACTCCTTCAAAATGCGCAAACGCGCACAGACAGCCACACACACACTATTGGTCTGGTCACTCTGGTGACGGCGCACCGGGATTTGAATAGGCTACAGTCCGAAAACATTGTGTCAGCAGTACAGCTTTAAAGTACAAAAACAGCTTATTCGCTCCTACAAACTGCGCTATAGACGCACACACCGACACGCAATGAGCGTCTGGCGACGGCGCACCAGGATTAAAAAAGAGAACTACAAAACAGCATTTTAACCCTTACGAAATGCACCATAATCGCACAGATAGACCTACAGTACACACGTGGCAGAGGTGATGGCGCACCAGGGTATGGAAGAGAGAACATTTTGGTGTCAGCGCACAGCAGGCCTATAGTCCACCATCAGACAACACACACAAGCCAATATAAGGGTTTTAAAAATAATAAATAAATGAATAATTTACGTTTTAAAGGGGGCGCTTACTTTTATTTGTAGACGAAACTCCTTTTCCTCGATTAACTGAAGCCTGTGTAAAACGCATTTGCAGCTGCACAGCTAACGTTAGCACAGTGAGCGTATGGCTCGCTCTAGGCTGTGCTGCGGCAACTGCACATCCAATGGCGCGGGCGCCTCTGACGTGAATGGAGCAGACTTTCCTCCTTGGCTCTTATTTCCATTGAAAAGGAGAGACTCATGAAATTGAGAAATACACCCAACAAAGAGGACTTTTACAACAAAGTAATTGACATCTTTGTCCAGAGGGATAGACGCATGGACTTCGTCTACAACGGTTTCCCGTTAACGACCACAACTCTTTTTCTTCATAGGACGCTTCCAACGCTAGGCGCCGCTAGATAGTAGCTTGAAGCGCGGAGTGAGTGAGAGCGTGTGGATCACGTGACATGAAGCACGCTCGGTCTCTGCCTCAATGTTGATAATTCAAGACAGCACGAGAACTGACTGCGCATGCAAATCTACGTAAACTACGTTCTATGGACCAAAGAAGCACAGCTAACCTCTGCCGCAATGGCCATGGCCTTGAATTTTCTGCATGAAACAATGATTTTTAGGAGCAAACAATGGCAAAAGGAGTATATTATATGTGTATTCCTGAAAAAATTTGTTACAAAAAATAATATTTGGAATCAAATAAATGCAATTAATAATGTGGTGAATTAATAAAGCTCTTGGAATTAATAAATGTAATGTCAACATTTCTTTTGGTGAGGCACTGCCTACCCTGCCTACCCTGACCGCACGTCCCTGGATCGCTCACACCTAAGGCGGTTATTGTAAATGAAATGGTCACAGATAATAATTTCGATGTTCTGTGCCTTACTGAAACTTGGCTTAAACCAAATGATTATTTCGGTCTAAATGAGTCTACTCCGCCAGGATACTGTTATAAGCATGAGCCCCGTCTGATCGGTCGTGGCGGCGGTTTTGCAACAATCTACAGAGATATTATGTTAATGTTACTCAGAAAACTCATCATAGGTTTAATTCGTTTGAAGTGCTTGTGCTAAATGTTACGCTCTTAGATGTAAGAAAAAAATCCCTATTATCTCTAGCATTGGCTACCGTATATAGACCTCCAGGGCCTTACGCCAATTTCCTAAAAGAGTTTGCTGACTTTCTATCAGATCTTTTGGTCAACGTCGATAAAGCATTAATTGTTGGAGATTTTAACATACACGTAGATAATTTAAATGATGCGTTAGGGGCTGCGTTTACAGATTTATTAAACTCCTTTGGGGTCAAGCAAAACGTCACCGGACCAACTCATCGTCTTAATCATACACTCGATTTAATTATATCATATGGAACCGATCCAACTGATATAGATATCATTCCACAAAGTGATGATGTCACTGACCACTACTTGGTAACTTGCATATTACGGACTGCTTTAATATGTCATGCTGCGCCACGTTATCGACAAGGTAGAACAATTCGTCCATCCACCATAGATCATTTCTCAAATAGCTTATCTGATCTGTCTCAGCTGCTGCCTGAACCCAAACAAACAGATGAATTAGACAAACTAACTAGCACTATGAGCACCATTCTCTCTAGAACATTGGATATTGTTGCACCCATTAGATTAAAAAAGATCAGGGAAAAAAGTATAGCACCATGGTACAATAATTCTACTTATGTTTTAAAGAGAGAAACCCGTAATTTAGAGCAGAAATGGAAAAAAACTAATTTAGAGGTCTTTAGAATCGCGTGGAAAGACAGTATGTCACTTTATAAAAAGGCACTTAAAACGGCCAGGGCTGAGCATCTCAGCAAATTAATAGAAAACAACCGAAATAATTCAAGGTCTTTATTTAATACCGTGGCTAGACTAACAATTAAACAGACGTCGTCTGAACAAAATATCTCGTTACAGTTTAGTAGTAATGATTTCATGAACTTCTTCACCGAGAAAATTGAAAGCATCAGAATCAAAATCGTAAACGTTCGATCTTTGCTCGCGCCTTATAATTCGGCCGCAATTATCACCCCGCAAGAACAATTACAATGCTTTACAACCATAGAACAAAAAGAGTTAAATAAACTTATCACTTCATCTAAAACAACAACATGTTTATTAGATCCTATACCAACTGAACTACTGAAAGAAGTGTTACCTATAGTGGAAGAGCCTCTTCTCAATATTATTAACTCATCTTTATCTTTAGGTCATGTTCCAAGAACGTTCAAGCTGGCAGTTATAAAACCTCTTATTAAGAAACCACAATTAGATCCAAATAACCTAGCAAATTACAGACCCATTTCGAATCTTCCATTTATGTCAAAAATATTAGAAAAAGTTGTGTCCGCTCAACTCGGCTCTTTCTTGCAAGAAAACGACATCTATGAAAAGTTTCAGTCTGGATTCAGGCCACATCATAGCACTGAAACTGCGCTTGTTAGAATCACAAATGATTTACTTTTAGCTTCGGACCAAGGCTGTATCTCAGTACTAGTTTTACTTGATCTTAGTGCTGCGTTCGATACTATAGATCACACAATACTCTTAGATCGACTACAAAATTACACTGGTGTTCAAGGACAAGCATTAAGCTGGTTCAGGTCATACTTATCTGACCGCTACCATTTCGTCTACTTAAATGAAGAAAAATCGATTATAACTTCGGCAAACTATGGAGTGCCGCAGGAATCTGTGTTAGGCCCTTTATTATTCTCAATATATATGCTGCCACTTGGTAATATTCTAAGGAAACATGGAATTAGTTTCCATTGTTATGCTGATGACACTAAAATATATATTACTGTAATGCTTTATTAGCTGGTTGTCCTGCATCTTCAATAAACAAGCTACAGTTAGTCCAAAATGCAGCCGCTAGAGTTCTTACTAGATCAAGAAAATATGATCATATAACACCGAATTTATCATCACTTCATTGGTTACCTATAAAGTTCCGTATTAAATACAAGGTATTGCTTTTGACTTATAAAGCTCTAAATGGTTTAGCTCCAGTCTATTTAACGGATCTTCTATCGCCTTACAATCCATCGCGCTCTTTAAGATCACTAAATTCGAGGCTTCTGGTCATTCCTAGGATATCCAGATCCACCAAAGGAGGCAGAGCATTTTCACATTTAGCTCCGAAGCTCTGGAATAGCCTTCCTGATATTGTTCGTAGCTCAGACTCGCTCTCCCAGTTTAAAACTAGACTGAAGATGCATCTATTTAGCCAGGCATTCATATACATTTTTTATCTTACAGTTACTGTAAATTCGGCCTCTAGTTCATAAACGCCAGAGGAGAACTGGCCCCCGACTGAGCCTGGGTTCTCCCAAGGTTTTTTTTTTTTCTCCATTGGGTCATCTGATGGAGTTTTAGGACACCATTAGGTCACTGGATGGAGTTTTTCGGTTCCTTGCCACTGTTGCCTTTGGCTTGCTCAGTTGGGGATATTCAAATTAATTAACCAATCATACCATTGATCAGCTCTACCAAACTTGGATGTCTTTTTTCCAGTAATAAACAAACATTGTTAAGTTGTTTTGATTGATACTGTGAAGCAGCTTTGATACAATCTGTATTGTGCTATATAAATATATTTGACTTGACTTGACTATTGTTATTTGCTGTTATTGTTGTTATTTCTTTGAAAATAACAAAAACTGCTTCGCTGCTTACTAATTTACAGAAAACATTTGTCCACCAAATCAAAGTCATGTGGTGCAAACGACATGAAGGAAAAACAAAACAAAACAGGAAATTATGTCATAGAGAGGACCCCTGCAGACCCTCAAGACTCTTTGTTAAGATTTATTTTAATATCTGATTATTTGACCTGAAGGTTAGTTCAGATGGTAATATATCATGTGGTGTGACTCCTAAGAACTTGATTTAAATTATTTATTAATTTTAGCTTTTTGGACATGCGCATCAGAATCAGAATCAGAAAGAGCTTTATTGCCAAGTGTGCTTGCACACACAAGGAATTTGTTTTTGGTACTGAGGCTTCCAGTGGACATATACAAATACAAATACAACAAGAAACATAATACTACAAATTATAAGAATAAAAAATAAAAATATAAATATATGAGAATAAAAGTATCACAGTTGGGTTTAGTCAGAATAGACATTTTCAGATTTACAGATTATGAACATATTCACAGTGTTTTGAATATTATAAATAAATAAATCTACATATAAGTATCACCTGAGTTGTAGGGTATTTGCACTAAACAGTGGGAGTATTGCACTTAAGGCATATGCCTTGGGAGGAGTGTTAACTGTTCAGGAGGGAAATGGCCTGTGGGAAGAAACTGTTCCTGTGCCGAGATGTTCTTGTGGCCAGTGATCTGAGTCGCCGTCTTTACGGTAACAGTTCAAACAGGAGGTGTCCAGGGTGAGTGGAGTCTGTGATGATTTTACCTGCTCTCTTCCTCACTCTGGAAGAGTACAGGTCCTGGAGGGTTGGCAGGGGGGCACCAATGATCCTCTCCGCAGTCCGGACTGTCCGTTGTAGTCTCCTAATGTCTGATTTGGTAGCTGAACCAAACCAGACAGTGATGGAAGTGCAAAGACAGACTCAATGACGGCTGAGTAGAACTGAATCAGCAGCTCCTGTGGCAAGTTGAACTTCCTCAGCTGGCGAAGGAAGTACAGTCTCTGCTGGGCCTTTTTCACAATGGAGTCAATGTGATTGTCCCACTTCAGGTCCTGAGAGATGGAAGTGCCCAGGAACCTGAATGACTCCACTGCTTCCACAGTGCTGTTCATGAAGGTGAGTGGGGGGAGTGCTGGGCTGTTCCTCCTGAAGTCCACGATCATCTCCACTGTTTTGAGCGTGTTCAGCTCAAGGTTGTTATAACTGCACCAGACAGCCAGCTGTTCAACCTCCAGTCTGTAAGCAGACTCGTCACCGTTTCGGATGAGACCGATGACAGTGGTGTCGTCGGCAAATTTCAGGAGCTTGACAGAGGGGTCTTTAGAAGTGCAGTCATTAGTGTACAGGGAGAAGAGCAGTGGGGAGAGAACGCACCCTTGAGGGGCGCCAGTGCTGGTGGTGAGAGTCCTGGATGTGAGTTTCCCCAGTCTCACTCGCTGCTGCCGGTCCGTCAGGAAGCTGGTGATCCACTGACAGATCGAGGATGGTATGGAGAGCTGGGTCAGTTTGGCTGTGAGAAGACCAGGCATGATGGTATTGAAGGCCGAACTGAAGTCCACAAAGAGGATCCTTGCATAAGTCCCTGGTCTGTCGAGATGTTGCAGGATATAATGCAGTCCCATGTTGACTGCATCATCCACAGACCTGTTTGCTCTGTAAGCAAACTGAAAGGGATCCAGCAGGGGTCCAGTGATGTCTTTCAGGTGGGCCAGCACCAGTCTTTCAAACGACTTCATGACCACAGACGTGAGAGCGACAGGTCTGTAGTCATTAAGTCCAGTGATTTGGGTTTTTTTTGGGGACAGGAATGATAGTGGAGCGTTTGAAGCAGCATGGAACTTCACACTGCTCCAATGATCTATTGAAGATCTGCGTGAAGACCGGGGCCAGTTGGTCAGCGCAGGCTTTTAAACAAGCAGATGAGATGCCGTCTGGGCCTGAGGCTTTCCTAGTCTTCTGTTTTTTGAAGACTCGGCTCACGTCCTCCACACAGACCTTAAGCTCAGGTTGGATGGCAGGAGGGGGGAGTAATGGGAGTGCAGGAGGTGATGGTGAATGTGTGAAGTGCAGGTCAGAGCCGGTGTGTGGTGTGAATGAGGGCTTTACAAACCTGCAATAAAATCAGTTTAAATCATTGTCCACAGATCGGGGGGATGGTGACTTGTAGTTGGTGATGTTCCTCAGGCCATTCCAGACTGATGATGGGTCGTTGGATGAAAACTGTTTTTTCAGTTTATCAGAGTAGCTTCTTTTAGCAACTATGATCTCCTTTGTCAGTCTGTTTCTGGCCTGGTTATACAAGATTTTATCCCCACTTCTGTAGGCATCCTCTTTGGCATGACGAAGGTGTTTGAGTTTCCCAGTAAACCATGGTTTATCATTAGTAAATGATAAGAATGTCCTGGTAGGAATGCATGTATCCTCACAGAAACTTATATATGATGTTACAGTATCTGTGAGCTCATCCAGATCGTTGGTAGCAGCTTCAAAACAGTCCAATCAGTGCAATCAAAGCAGGCCTGTTGATTCTGCTCTGCTTCATTAGTCCATCTTTTTACAGTCCTTATTACAGGTTTAGCTGATTTCAGTTTCTGCCTGTAGGTCGGTATGAGATGAACCAAACTGTGATCAGAGAGCCCCAAAGCTGCTCGTGAAACGGAGTGATACGCATCTTTTATTGTGGTGTAACAGTGGTCCAGTAAATTAGTCTCTGGTGGGACATGTAACGTGCTGTCTGTATTTTGTTAGTTCACAGGAAAGATTTGCTTTGTTAAAATCCCCAAGAATGATTAAAAGAGAGTCAGGATACCTTTGTTCTGTTTCAGCTATTTGTTCAGCCAGCTGTTGTAGCGCCGCGCTCACGCACGCGTCTGGAGGGATGTAAACATTCACGAGAATGAAAGAGGAAAACTGCCGAGGCGAGTAGAAAGGTTTACAGTTTATGAAATGTGCCTCTAAATTAGGAGAGCACATCTTCTTCACCAACACCAACTTTTGTTAATGTAGAAACACAATCCACCACCTCTTGTTTTCCCCGTTAGCTCCACGATGCGATCCGCTCGGAACAGCTGGAAGCCCGGCAGATGTATTGCGTTGTCCGGTATGGCTTCACTCAGCCAGGTTTCAGTGAAGCACAGAGCAGCAGAGTTTAAAAAATCCTTGTTAGTGCGGGTGAGGAGAAGAAGTTCGTCCGTTTTGTTAGGAAGGGATTGGAGATTCGCGAGATGAATACTGGGGAGTGCAGTGCGCTGGCCGCGCTCGCGGAGTTTAACCAGCGCGCCGGCTCGCTTCCCGCGTTTGCGTCTGACCGCGCGTTTGAACAACAACGCTGCCCCTCCGACGAGAATGTCCTGCAAGACGTCCGAATAATCAAAAACTGTAGAAAAGTTATCTGGTGTGTGTTTCCTAATGTCCAGTAGTTCGTTTTTGGTGAAACTGATAGGAAAAGAATGACTAAACGCAGAACAAACAAACAAAAACAACACAATAGCTGGAGAGCCCCACACAAAGGCAGCCGTCTGCGGCGCCATCTTGGATGTAAAAAAAGTCAAAATAAATAGGCCTGTTTTTTAAAACTTTAAGAATTTTCCCATAAATGTGCCATATATCACTTAAAAGGGGATAATCTCAGCTTTAATGTGGCATATGGCACATATGCAGGATAATTATGCATCAAATGTGTTACAGTTTTAAATATAAGCTTGTTTTTAAATTGGAATTTCTCAAAAACATGATTTTCTGAGCCTAAAATTCAGCAAATCTTTGACATATCCTTACTCGGATATCAAAAGATATCAAGGTTATATTTTCACAGAATGTTCTTTACATTATGTAGGATGATTTTATGTAGAAAACAGCGAATCACAAAAAAAAAAGACTTTAGCTTGGTTTTCACAGGCAGGGTTTTCATTTACATTTACATTTAGTCATTTAGCAGACGCTTTTATCCAAAGCGACTTACATCTGAGGACTAAAGCAAGCGAGTCATCGTGAAGAGGGAAGAACGACGCAAGAAGTGCTCAAAATACAAAGTTCAGGCATTGCTCAGAGTAGTAAAAGCCAGACAAGGGAAGATTTAAAAGGTTTAAAGGAGATTTTTTTTTTTTTTTTTTTTTTTAAATTTTATGTTAAGTACTCACGGAAGAGATGAGTTGTCAGTTGTCTTTTGAATGCTGTCAGGGATTCTGCATTCCGGACGAGGGTGGGGAGATTATTCCACCAGCATGGAACCGTGAATGAGAATTCACGGTGAAATGTGAAATGTTTTCACATTTGTAAAATATAGGGGTGCACTAATATGAACAGTTTTGCCAAAACCGATAACTGATAAATCTTTATATTTGAAAGCCAATAGCCAATATATTAGCAGATCATTTTTATATAATTTTTGAGAGCCGGATTTCAAAACAAAAGTCTCACCATTAAAAGACTGTCACGGATGGAACAGGAGTCAGACAGGTGGTAAGTGAAATAGTGTTTATTTACAGGATTGTAGAACCAGACGGAGATATGGTGAGTATTCAAACAGTTGATAATCAGATGGGAACTTAGCTGAAGGATAATCAGAGTCTCTGTTTCAGATGCTGATGGAGAGTCACATGGAAGGGTCTGAAGACGGAAGGCTGAAGACTGAAGAGGGCACACGATGACAGGGGTGATGAAGGTTGTCCAATGGATCTCAGGTAAGTAGCAGGTAAGTAGCAGGTTAGTAGCATGAGTGAGTGTCATGTAGAGACGAGACCAGACAAAGAGTGTGTGAAGGGGAGTCGAATATAAAGGAGGTGGAATGATGAGGTGCAGGTGATGGTGATCAGTACTCAGGAGACAATGAACGAGTGGGAGGAGTGAGTAAATGAGTGGGAGGAGTGAGTGAAGCTGGTGGAATCCTGACAGCACCCCCCTCCTCCGAGGCGGCTCTTGACGACTGAGAAGAGGGACGAAGACGGCGACGAGGTATACCACGACCCCTGGGAGCAGGGCGATCCTGAAAACATCGGGAAACATTCTGTGATATGGATGGCCACCAGTACCGGTTACTGAGGAGCGAGAGGGTACACCTGCTACCTGGATGTCCAGAGCCCGGAGCGGTATGAGCGGAGTCCAGAAGGGCGGCACGAAGGTGAAGAGGTACAAAGACGCGCCCCTCTGGACCTCCCGGCGGTGCGGGATGACGACGGTCCTCCTGGGAAATCTGCTCGTCGATGTCCCAGACGATCGGGCTGCCGATCATGGCTGGAGGGAGAATAGGTTCGGGTAGAGAATCATCGCAGGAAGAATGATGAAGACGGGAGAGAGCATCCGCTTTACAATTTTTACTACCAGGTCGGTATGACACGATGAAATCAAAGCGGGTAAAGAAGAGAGCCCATCGAGCCTGACGAGGATTTAGCCTTTTCACCTCTCTGAGGTATTCCAGGTTGTGATGATCGGTTACAACCTCGAACTGGTGATTAGCTCCCTTCAGCCAATGCCTCCATTCCTCTAAAGCCAGCTTGATGGCGAGCAGTTCTCGATTCCCGATATCATAGTTCCGCTTCGCCGGGGATAGCTTCTTAGAGTAGAAGGCGCATGGATGGAGTTTGGGAGGATCACCCTGCCGCTGGGAGAGAACCACTCCAACTCCTGTTGAGGATGCGTCCACCTCAACGACAAAGGGAATCTCAGGGTTAGAATGGACCAAGATTGGAGCAGTCAGGAAGGCTTCTTTGAGTTGTTGAAAGGCTAAGATGGCTTCAGGAGATAAGGACTTGGGCCGGCCCTTTAGAGATGAGGTCAGAGGAGAACTGATGTGGCTGTAGTTGTTGATTAATCTTCTATAGAAATTGGTGAACCCGAGGAATCGTTGAAAATCCTTCACAGTAGAGAGCTGGGGCCAGTTCCGGATAGTTTCCACCTTCCTCTGGTCCATCTGAACTCTCTGTTGGTCAATGATGTAGCCCAGAAATTGCACAGTGGTGGTGTGAAACTCACATTTCTCCAGTTTCAGGTACAGTTTATGAGCTCTCAGCTTCTCCAGGACAAGAGTGAAGTGGTGTTGATGCTCTGAGAGAGATGAGGAGTAGATGAGAATATCGTCAATATAGACAACCACAAATCTGTTGAGATATTCCCGGAAGACCTCATTCATGTAACCCTGGAAGACTGCTGGAGGGTTGGACAGTCCGAAGGGGATGACTCGATACTCATAGTGGCCTGAGGGCGTGACGAATGCCGTCTTCCATTCATCCCCCTGACAAATTCGAATCAAGTTATACGCACTGCGTATATCTAATTTAGAAAAGTTGCGGGCTCCATGCAGCTGCTCCAGTGCTGCTGGGACCAAAGGAAGGGGATAACTAAACTTCACAGTTTGAGAGTTGAGATGACGATAATCAATGCACGGCCTCAAGCCTCCGTCCTTCTTAGCCACGAAAAAGAAGCTGGAAGCGGCAGGGGATGTAGACGGACGAATGAACTCTTGTTTAAGGGCTTCCTCCACATACTCCTCCATGGCCTTCTGCTCCGGGATGGACAGAGGATAAATGCGGCCTTTAGATAGAGTGGCTCCAGGTAGCAGGTCGATGGCGCAGTCCCATGGCTGATGAGGTGGTAGTTTGGTCGCCAACTGCTTGCTGAACACATCCTGGAACGCCCTGTACTCAGCAGGAATCTCCACCTGGTGTTGGACCTCAGGACTCTCAATGGAAGTGGAACAAACGAGAAACTCGGACTTTCCCACTGAAGATGAAGAAGCAAAGGAGGGGATTTTCTGGATCTTCTTAACTGAAGCTAGACAGGAATGGGAACAATCTTCACCCCAACGAAGGACTTCCCCGGATCTCCAGTCGATGGTGGGTTGGTGTCCCAGGATGAGCTCAGCAGTGGACTCCTCCAGCACCATAAAGTGGCATGGTGTTATTTCAGTTAGGCTAACTGGCGGTATGATTTGCAGTGAGAGATGATCTTATGGAAAGTACCCCAAGCCAATCTCTAGGTATGGTGAAGGGTATGTGATGATGTGGGGCTTTTTTAATTCCAAAGGCCAAGGGAACTTTATCGGGATGCATAGTATCTTGGATCCATGAAACAACTGGCCTTTAAAAATAAAAATCTGCCTGCCTCAATGGGAATTTAACATAGGGGTGTCCTGACTTATGCAACCTGTATTTTAAGGAAGAACATTTATTTATTTATGATACATTATTCATTCACAAAGAAAATTGGTATCCTTAAAGGTTGGATTTTTCCTCATTTTTTTAATTAAGGCATTAAGATCAATTTCCAAAAGATGATTTTTTATTCCTCTTTTTAGTCAACTTTAGCATGGGTGTGTTCACTTATGCTAGGCACTGTACATCAGATTTTAACTTTTTTTGAAAGTGGTATAAGCGTTTTTCAAAAGCACGCACTTGCACTTCGGGCAGCTATCAGGTGGTGTGGTTGCTACGTTCTGCTCTGTAGCATCTGTTTAGGCCCCGTCCAGTTGACATGAATGACATGCGAAGCTAAGCAGTTCATAAATGCCTTTCATCAACTCAACATCTGTTTCGCTTTTCTTTCTTTTGTCAGTCGTCCAATGCATTACCAACTCGATCAGTGCCTAGATAAACATATGAGAGTATGGGGAACTACCCATGGCAGATGTATTTATAGCGATGTTCTTGGCCGTATATGTTCAGGAGCCCATCCGCTTGAATATGTTGTAACACACTACATACAATCACTCTCCTGGCAGCCCTAAAAATGATTGATAATGGAAGGCGGCCTCCTATTTTATAACCCCTTGTGTTGGCGTTCCAGCCTTGGCCGCCCGCCAAGAGGTTCCCGTGGATCTTTGCTTGTCCTTGCTGGTGTAGTTTACTACCAGGAGAACAAACAAAGGTGACAAATTACATCAGCTCTTAAACCGCTATTATCCCGTGCTTACAAGTCTAGTAAAGCATCCGTCTCTGATGACCGCCTAATGCATCTACGGGAATTTTTTTGACATTAATAAATAGGATTTTATATAAAAACATTATTGCTGAGAATGTTAAGTAAATGGCAAAAAGTAATCACCGGCTTATGGATGCATCGACATAAATAGATAAATGTGTTTATTAAACTGCTTTTGTTTACATCTGGGGCAAGATGTAAATCTTGATCTATATTCCTGCAGCCCACCTGGTAAAGTTTAAACTTTATGGATGTTATATAAGAGGAAGAATTTACGATCTGCCCTGAACTTCACCTCTATTTCAGATCATTGCTTATGCACATGTTTTATATATGAAGCTCATGCAGCATATAATAAACCTCTTTATAGTTAAATAAAGCAGTAAGCATATGTGCAAAAATCAAGTTGTGATTTGTTTACCAAGAACACTAAACTCACAAGAGGCAATTTACGACTCTACTCTAAACTTATTCTTAGTCACTGTTGTGCAGTTTCTACATGGCAAGTATGTGTTTTGAATTTGCCTGAAGTAATTACACATTTACTCTGGGCTTGCATTCACATCCAAACCGAGAAATGCAGTGTACGTAACAGGACCGTCTCTGTTCGCTATGCAGACCGCCAAACGGGGTAAAGATGAGTTCAATGGGACTACAACTATAAATTCTTCTCTTTAACACTTTCTTCATTGCACAAAATTGTGTTTTGCTGGTGACTAGCTGAAAAAGCATGCTTAAAAAGCATGATTGATCAGAAGAGACCCAAGATGAATTGTTACAAGATGTAGAGCCTTAAACATTTCCTGGACATCTAGAGTTATTAAGAAGGATACAGTGCAGAACAGAGGTTGCCTTCTTTTTCTGGCTCCATTATGATGGTGATTTGCAGAATGACGGATTTTACGAAGCTTACGGGGCGAGAAGGGGATGCTGGGAAAGATTAACCTTGAAAAGTCATTGCATACTGAAAACTCAGTTATCTGACAGAAAAGCGCCAGCCCCATGGGAGGTTCAGGCTTAGGTAAGGACAGGAACGGACAGGGGCCCGATATCAAGCGTGTGTTCTGAATGATGTTGAAAGGCTTGCTGTAAGTCAGGTCAAGTGTGTTTCTGATTGAAAGTGTTAATAGAAACCGCCTGTTGAACAATCAGCGGCACACACACACACACACACATACGTCACACACATGCGAGACAGATCTCCCGGACACAAGCGCACACTCTTATCAGCACTAAAAATGGAGTAGTGATGACAGTTCTGTAGAAACGAGATCCTGCGAGCTGATGTAATTGGTTCATGCAAAGTTAAACCGGTTCTTTTTACTAGTATACAGCCAGAAACACTCGCTCCTTCACCTCTGACGCAGACTTTGCTTTTCTTTAACACGTTCACTTGGGTTGACTTTAATTTCAACATTGATAATTGGGAATAAACAGTTTTGGAGGTCTGTGCACTACATCAAAGAACCCAAGACCTAGCGAGACAATTAGTTCCCAGCAGAACATTGATTTCCATTGGGGAGGAACTGATGCTTTAACAAACTGTACAGTTGATGACATGTGTGAACATGCGGCACATTTTAAGACCCCTCCCCCCCGGGCAAGTGGCTCAGCAACCCACGCAGTTCCCTTAACAAATATGTCCACCAGCCCAACACCATATGCGGTCTGAACACGGCACACACTCCTTATGGGTGTCTATTCAGAATACAATATATCCACCTTTTTCCTGGTTAGCGAATTTACCCATGATTCATAGCGGGTTTGAACCGGAAGCCGGTTGTCCTTTTCCGGTTCGAAGCTTTATGAAGATTAAGCGCCGCTTGGTCAGAATGCCGCAGGGATGTGCTGGTTAGAACATATGTGAAATAAGTAGGGCTGCCCTGCCCGTGCACGACTGAAGTTGGGTTGGAAGTTATGTATACTATATGGGAGAGAATGCTAAACCATAATGAGCGTTTTCACAATATATTGCCTATTCTGCATCTCAACGCACGCATAAGCTTGCCACAAAAAAAAACGGCAAAAGTAATGATTATGCATTAAATATTTGAATTGTTTATTAATAACTAGTGTTTTCTGTAAGTGTCGACTGCAAGGATAAATTTGATGATGCTGACTCGCCATCTTCGCAGTAGTGAACGCGCCTATAGAGAGAAATGCACACTTCATACGAATTAACCTATACAGTACATAAGCAGAGAGCAGCCCATTTCTGCTCGTTTTTAATTATTTTGTTTAAAAGTACACATTTCAAGCTTTCTATAGATATACTTCTCATGTATGTGAGGCAAGTAGCCTAACTTATACGCTGAGTTTCGTTTATTAATAAGACGCGCTCCAGTTCACGCGCCCGCCCCTCGGTGTCTGAATCGTCTACTATATTTGCTGCTTATTTATTATTCCAGGCAATTTGTTGAAAAAACATTGATAAAAATGAAGATACAATTTATACTAAACGAAATTCACTTTAAAGAAAGGCTTTCTACAAAACAAAACTTAATAAGTGGTCAAAATCATGTCTGAGCCATTCCAAATGTTTTCCGATATTGGGCATCTTATGATCCTATCTGACTCATCTCATGCGGTTCCCTTTTCATATAATCAACATAGATGAAATAAATAAAATAAAAAACATTTTATTGTGAAACTTAAATATAAAACGTATGTTTAGTTGTTTTTTTTTTTGCTTATATTTAAGCGTCACACTGCTCCGCTTTGCTCACATGTTCTGGTGTGTAGCCTATAGCCTATACATGCATGTGTGCGTGATGTGATGGAGGGGTGCGATTTTCGAATAATAATTGAATAATACCCAGCGATCTTCGAATATTATTTTTGCTTGAAATGCCCATCCCTACTGGTAACGTATTAGACCTTTTTCGTTGGATGCTTCAGTTTTAGCGCAGCTAACCAAAAACGTCTACTCTGGCATTGAATGTAGCTGATACGAACCGGACATAGGCATTCTCTCCTTTTTATCGTATGCTCAAAGCTCCCAGTTTCTAAAAAGTTTTTTTTATCTACTTTGAATTGTTAAAACAACCAACAACAGCACATGTAGAGCCTGAACTCATTCTCTCACTGCTAATACAGTACGAACCGGAAGTAGGCAACCGGAGTCATCGTCATGGCGGCACGCATTATTTAGAGCAGAATAAGGTGGATATTATTACTCAAGCTTGGAAAGCCACATTAGCATTGTTCAAACTTGTGGTTAACATCTTTAAAAGTATAAAAAGTAATAAAGTCCTTCACGTTTATGCTACAGACCTGAATACTACCTCAAAAAGGCCAAAAAATCCCTTATACTTTTTACATTCACTACTTTTGGAAAAGAGGTAATTTAAGTATGCACTTGTAGTGTACTGCACATCTTAATTTAATATCCACTTAAGCTTTTTATAAACTTTGTCATGCTTTAAAGAAGTACACTTATTTTTATGTTGACTAAAGCACATTATTGTAACTGTACTACATTTAAATTTATATTACCCTTGCGGTCAAATATTGCGCTGCAAACATCAACTTTAACCATGGTAAATATTTATTCAGTAAATGTGTTTCTATCGTAGTTTATGGGCATGTTTTCTTATTGGATAAAACTGTATCCAATATATTTTTTATGCACTGCTTGGCGTTTCCATCCAGCAATATCCTAAAATGCGCACACAAATAGGTGGATGGAAATATAGCTAGTGTCTCCTTCTGACTGGGTGTTAGCCGTTTTCACATCCTAATAGACTAGGTTAATATTTGTCTTCATGCTTTTAATCCAAAGTCCACTATTTTTATCAGAAAGTATCTATTGTATTTGGAAAGACACACCTTTTTTTTTTAAAGTAGAAAGAGGTAATGTGTCAACCTTAGCAATTAGCATATATTTGTTTAGCAATTCTGGCCTTCAGTGAGGCCTTAAACTTCTCACTATAAGAACGTTCAAGGGTATATCGACAAACGATTATATTGTTAATTGTGAGATCTATGCTTTAGAACAGGCAACACCCTTATTAAAGAAAATAATAAACGTTAAAAGATTATACTTAAGGGTGAACTAAATGTTTGGTTTCTTACACATATTTACTTGTAAATTGCAATTAAACGAAAATGTATTATAGTTTACATTTATATTAAATACAGTAAGCTGAACTTTATAGTGCTGACCCACTTCAGTAGAACTTAAGTACATCTTTATATGTAATTTCATAATTACTTCTAATATGGTTAAGTGTTCTGCTGAATGTACTGGCAAGCATTCTTGGTACTGTAAACTAAAAATATACCTTAATGTAATTTCTATTAAAAGTTGTATGTCGTGCATTTACAAACATTTGTAATAACTCATAATGAAAATTTTGCACATTTAAAACATATTAACTATAAATGGAATAGCACACTTGTATGGCCTTTTATTTCATTAATATTATATTATCTGCAAGTACTGTAATTAAAACATACTTTTAAGATTTGAAGTACACTACAGCTGCAGTGCAATTAGGCGCACTTCTTAACTCAGAAATGCGTTTTAAAGGAATATATTACCTAAATATGAACATTCTGTCATTATGTAGTGGCCTTCATTCCATTCCACTGCTCTTTTCATATAATGAAAGCATGCATTAACCAGGGGTTGACAAGCTCCAAAAGAGCACCATAAAAGTGCATAGTCCATTCTACTTTCCAAGTCTGCTGTTACTCCTCCAAAGCCATCATATGGCTTCAGAAGACTTGAATATGAGCCCATGAGTCCAACTGGCCACTTTTATGGTGCTTTTTTGTTCTGTTGCAGTTTGACGGTCACTATATGCTTTTGTTTGGTCAAGAGAAGCTTGGTATTCTACGAAATATCCTTCAAAATGTTCCCCAGAAGAGAAAAAGTCATACTGATTTGGAACAACATGAGGCTTAGTAAATAATAACAGAACTTTCATTTTTTTAATAACTAAAAAATATCATTTCTTTGGGGAAATACGTCTTTTTGAGTGCTTAGCTTGACTCTGGGAGCTCAGAGGCTTGTATGTGTGTGTTTTCACACATTTTAGGTGTAGACTTAAAAAGAAACACAAAAAAACCCTGTTGTTTGTTTGTTTGCTTCGGCAAACATTACATAGACGTGCTCTATTCCTCAGTGGCGAAACGATTCTCTGTACTTCTAATCGGCAAACAAACGGCACAGGGCTCCTTTCACAAATGTATCGCTATTTGTTTACATTTGCACTTTTTTCTCTCTCTCTGTTTTGCTTTCTCTCGCTGTCTTTCTCTCTGCCTTCATAAAATTGGCACGGCTGAGTCCCGCGAGACAGATTCCACCTTCACTCTGAAAGGATACCCATCTGCCCTGCAGCCAAATTCCTGCCATGTTTTCTGGGAACATTACTCTGCTTTTGAAATCCTCCCATGGTAGGGGCAGGAGCTTCTCTTTCAGGGCCAAATGCTACAAATTATTTAAAAGGCAGACACCAAAGTGACAGTCTCCAGTGGCCCTTTATCTGCACGAGAGAAAAACCTCATAGTGTGAGTGAATGAAAGACCTGGGAGAGGGTGGATGTCCTGTGAATATTTGTGTGGAGACTTGAAAGTTGCTCTGAGATAAAACCACACTGAAAAGATTACATAAGAGAGATTAATAGTGACTCTACGATTGAACTCTTTGTAGTAACTACAGATGTCTAACTAGAAGATACACTGATACATATCCAGGCCTTTATATGACAACATATGCAGAGACTCTATACATTCGGGAAAAAAAGTGTGTTTTGTCTTAAAACGATATTTTATCTAAATATTGTCACTCATTTACTCTCCCTCATGTAGTTCAAACTCAACTTTCTTTCTTTCATGGGTTTGTTTTGAATAATGTTCACGTCGATCTTTGCCATATAATGAAAGTGAATGGAGATGGAGAGCTCAAAACAGAATTGAAGAACTGTACCCTAAACTGTATGTACTTTATATGATATATTCATCAGGCCAAACATTTTTTATTCAGATTCTTTGATGCTCCATGATTTAAAATAGAACTACGCCAGAGCTTTTCATTGAATAATGAGGTACATTTAGGTCTGTTCCTCACAAAGTTTTCGTATGACTTTAAATATTGTGCACAAGTCATCTGGACTACATTTATCTTTCCTTTATCATGCTTTTTTGCTATTTTGGAAGCTCTGTAGTCCATGGTCACTGTTTGCTTTCATTGCCTGAAGAGCAGCGTGAACATTCTTCAAACTTTCTCATTTTATGCTCCACAGAAGAAATAAAGTCATAAAAGTTTGAAACGACATGAGTGTGAGTACATTATGATCAGGGCTTGACATTAACCTTTTTTACTCACCAGCCACTGTGGCTTGTGGTTTTCCAAAGTTACTGTTTTCACTGGCCACAATTTTGACATTGATACCATGGGGGAAAACTGCCATATAGAAAGCTTTAATATGATCTCCTAATTTGACGTGAGGCACGGATCCATTATACTGTTACACATGTGTTTTCTTTCTCAACTGTTTACATTCACTTAAAACATAATTGACTGTGTTTACGTGAATACTCGCCAAGACCGGCATTTTGACATTATTTTCTGTGTATTTGACTGTTTAAGGACAAAAAGCAGTGAAAAAGAACTTAATTTAGTGCTGAGAGGCGGCTTTATGTGCCGTACTTTGGGTGTGAGCACGAAATCTGCGAGAATGAGTAAAATTATGCACAATATGCGCAATCCCACGCTGAAATCCAAGCCCTGTAACAGCAACAATATTCATCCGGAGCAAATGAAAAGAGTGAGTGAGTGAGGAGAGGGTTTGTGATGGAGAGATGAGAGAGAAAGAAAGAGCAGCTGGTATCCTGTATCTATTCTGTGGAAAATGAGTATTGGAAGCCTTTCAGATTTTTCAATTCGTTAATATACAACAATCGATATGTATCGAAAAATATATATTTTTGACAACACTACATTGGACTTAGTTGGCAGGGGTTAATGTCAAGTCCTGGTGATGACAAAGCTTTAATTTTATTGTGAACTCTAACTATAACTGCTGTCTTTTGGATGAAAAGCAAAGCAGTAGAATTAAATGCAGTTAAAGTCTGCCTGTTTTGTGACAGTGAAAGTGCGTGTACGTGTATGTGTGTGATAGCCTTCACATTCTTCCTGAGGTCAGAGAGATCCTGAGGTTCTCCTGGTTGGCTTCAGCCTGCAAATCTTATCTTCCATGTTGAGCCCTCCTGACTTTGACCTGGCATATATCAGCATACATTCCCAGAGATGTCACCACGTCTGACCCCTACGCTCTTGATCGGCACCCTGTCGTCCACACTTATCCCATCCGCCCTCCCTTTTGTACGTATACCCTCTGTGACAACCTCCAGATGTATAACAGCCATGTGGCTCCGTAAGTAACATTTTCAGACAAAGAAAATACATAATTTGGACTTAGGGGTTTAAAAAGGGGCCACTATAAACTATAGCATACAGTGGCCCCATAAAGTGTTTGGACACTTAGGGTATTCACACTTGTAGTTGGTTCGCTTGGTTAATTTGGTTCGGACAGAAAACAAAAAAAAAAACATTTAGTCCTGGTATACTTAGCATTCACATTGTCATTTTAACACTGAACCTTAAAGTCCCTGTAAAGTCAAAATTAAGTATGTGTTCTGAGTTTGTCACACCACAGAAAAATGTGTTATTAACCACCCAGCCAAATTTGAATGATAAAAAAGCCGGCAAGTATATAAAATAAGCTATCAAAATCTTGAAAAAATGAGCAGTAGTCTGCTCTCAAACGCTGGGGGCGTGTCCGCTGGCTGCGCTGAAACCACCCCCACTCGCGGGACAGCTGCCGTCGCCACACTCAACTGTCACCGCTACAGCCGGGATGGATGCCCGCACGGTGGGCACGCACTGCCGATGATGGCACCAGTTGTCGGCGCGACAGTAGGATGAAGGCCGAGGCGGGAGATAACGTTAGTCGGTTCGGCCCCATTCACCAGTAACAGCGGATTATCAGTGAATCCCAGTTGTCTCTGACGAACGTTTAGAAAACTATCCCGTGTAAAATGATCACTACAGAGGCGGGTTTTGGCGGTGATCCTCAGCTCTCCATCAAGGTGGCTCTTCACAAAATTAATCCACCTCTTCTTGATGTGATCGTTTTTCGGAAATTTAAATAAGGACACCGATCTGTTTTGTACGTGATCGCATCCAGGTAGTACGCATTTCCGTGACGAAGGCATAGCTAGCTAGCAAACTGTAGGCTGTAGTAACAAATGGTACTGACAGTAACTCGCGATTAGGGGAGGGGCCAGCCTCAGGGGCTCCAGTGCATCATCAAGTAGGGGCATGTCCAGGAGCTCAGGGGCTCCAGTGCGTCATCAAGACCCCGTTTTAGACCCGCCCAAAAAATCCGGAACACAGCAATGGTGAAAAACTGTTTAACGGTCTAACTCCACAATTCAGTACTTCACAGTTCACAGTCTTTGTAATATGTTTTAGCAATACATTTCTAACATTTATAATTATTTTTTTTTATTTCCTTTACAGGGACTTTAAGATACCGAACCTAAAGGCATGTTTGGTTGGATTAAAACGAACCCTGGTGCGATTGCTCTGTTAGTGCGGTTCATTTGAATAAGTGTGAACGCTGATGCGCAATAAACAAGAGGACTGTGACGCTGAAAAGATGAGTCTTAGTTCACTTCCAAATAAACTCTGCCGCCAACATGGACCAAAGACATGTAAACCAACCAAAAACAGGATGTGATGTCACCAAGGACAGAGTGCTCAAGCATACCAGTTTGTTCTCATCATAGTCGCGATGTTGCACATCACAGATCAGTATAGGCATCAAAATCGCGTCTCCTCACAGCAGATCTTCGTTTGTTTGTGTGACGGAGGGATTCCTGGCGCTGTTTTGACTCCTATATACATTTTATAAACTCTTCCCGAATTCTCAGCTGGTCAAAATACCCTCATAAGCATCAATATTTGTATATTGTGAATCGTACAAACTCATTCAATTATTAGAAAGAAGTAAGCACGAAGACCCACGCCTAAGCAGATCATACGAAAACGTATTGTACAAAATAGCTATCAATTTGCCGAAACGTAAATTAAATGAGTTATGAATTGCCATGAGATTGTGTTGTCCAAACCTGCATGACTTTCTTTCTTCTGCAGAATACAAAAGAAGATATTCTAAAGAATATAAATATTCTGAAGAAACAAGGAATATTCTGAAGAAATGAGGCATTTAAGTAAAACAAAATATTGGCCTCAATATCTATTTTTTTTTTTGGGGGGGGGGGGGGGGGGGGTTGGTTCTTCAAATAAAATATCAAAACCAAGATTAAACAAATGCTACTTGAGCTCTTCTCAGAACTAGCATTTTTTTCCTAGACATTTTTAGTTACACGTTTAATTGGTCCCAGGGTGATTTTCAGTTTGTTCTCTTCTCACGTTCACAGGTGTAGATTCTACAAAAATGTTCTGCTAACATTTGATGATGAGAATCTTATGTTTGCAAAGAAATTAGCTTGAAAAGTGTGCTTGTGCTATCTTTCTTCAAAATAAATGCCAGTTTTGATATTTTGTATCTAATGCAATAAAATTAATTTTTAAGTGCGACTTAGCTGTCCAAATACATTTAGAGGCCACTGGTGAAATTAAATCCTGGGGCAAAATAACTGTTCCTACAAGCATGAAAAGTGAATTAGGGAAGATGTTTTACCAAGTTTTTATTGATGGATTGCCTGTTTGTTGGCAAAACAGCCCGGCCTCCTCCTACACTCAATTTTTCATCTAGTATGTGGTCTGCTGTCAAAAAGTTTAGCTTCCCCTGCTGTGTGTGAAACCTCTTCTGTGTGATAAGCACAAACACTTCTGCTTGTACACATTCATACGTCACACTACGATTTCCATTAACACATCATGCATGTGCCTTTGCTGGGTCGCATCAGGTTGCATATTAAAGGAAACAGATAGTGAAATCATTTCCTGTTATGGAGTTTCGATAGCACATTGTTATGTATCCTGGTAACACATCTATGACAACAGCAGGGGATGCTTGTTTGTTCATCTTTTGATCTTGTTGTTTTGAACACTGATTAAGCTGTTTTTGCTGTAGATAATTTACATAGTATGCGAATAAGAAATTTACTTTAATGGTTTAAGCCGGGCTCAAACAACAGGAGTTTTTAAATCTTAACCGATTGTAAAATCTGGTTGCATCACACACATAAGGAGACTCTTTGCAGATTTTCTTCTTTCAAATCTCAAACCTGCACACACTACAAAGATATCACTACAAAATATTCTTAAGATTTTAATGCCAGGTTTAGCACCTCACGTGATCTCACGGGGAAGCGAATGTAAACAAAATGGATACTGTGTCACGGCATGTTGTTGTATCAATACATATTCTTTGTAGCGAGTTGTTGCCACCTTTCGACCAGCCGTTCCTCCATCTCTGTGGTCCACCGGACTCGTACAGCTGCTTGTTTCTTCGCAGTCGCCATTTCAAATGTTCCGTCAGAATTGAGCGATGTTTTTTCGCTAATGTCGGGAGGGGTAAATCAGACATAAATCGGCCGAAACTCCTGTAACCCGAGCCTGGCTTTAAAGGTTTGTATTTTTTTTTTTTGGTTGCATTCTGTTTTTTTTAGCACTTTATCTTAAAGACTGTTTTAAATAAAATATAAGTAGTATAAAACTTTTTATTAGACATTATAATGTTATATAAAATTAAATATTAAATGAAAAACGTAAACTTAAAAATAAAAAATGTGGTCTTGGTAACTAACTGAAATAAGCATGTTTAAATTGAAGTAGCCTACTAATATTACTAAAACTGAAATAATAATAAATATATATTTTTTTAAATAATAAAAATGACAAAAGCTCATAACAAAATCACTAAAATTAAAATGAAAACAAAAGCTAATAATTTTTTTTTCAATTATTACTAAAATATTATTAAATACTAATAAATACTTAAATTATTATTAAACACTGTTTAAAAGTTTTGAATTGTTTTTTGTTTATTTCATTTTATGACTGTAGGCCTCATTATCATTTAATACCAATCCTAACCTAACATTAGGCGAATTAAATTTCTCTACACAAGCATCTATTTGGCAATACAATTTGAACTAATTTAATAATAATTCAATCTAAAATGTTTTACTAAAAAGCTGAAAAAGCTATATAAATATTCTTTATGTAGGTGTAATTAAAAGACACCTATTTTCTCAAAATATGTGCATATCCTGATTGTTTTTTTTAAAAAATGAAAAACTAAAAGAAGAATGTTCTCATATATTGCTGTCTTAAAATGACTGCCGAATGGCCCGCAACAAGAGGATCGATGTGTCGATGAGTCAACAGAGCTCTTGTATCTGATGTCAGATGTGTTGCAAAAGAGAAAGATCGAGAGAGAGAGAGAGAGAAATACCGACAGATGAGTCAGACTCAACTGATGATCAGCAGTTCCCTAGAGCCTGTTCTGCGTGATCAGGAATGGTCAAACACATGATAGAGTTTAGCCATACAAGTTCTCCGATGTATGTGCATGTGTATATGAGTGTCTCGAGGGCAGGGTACAGGGTCAGATGTCGAACTGAGCGCAGAGTCTTTAAAAGTCATGAGCTGCTTATAAAAATTTTAACAGTAACATCATTTACACAGTGCACACTCAGCAAGAAAACACAAGTTTGGTGGCAGCACTGGGGTCGAGGGAGGTCAAAGGTTATGATAGATTACATGTGTAGGCAGTGTTCATAGGGAGAAGGAGAAGCTGCTTATCAATAAAGGCATGATCTCTTGCAGGACATGGAGAAACTCTGAGCCGATGGGCAAGCATTCATGCCTCGCACACAGAAACTGTGAGGCATGTGACCCTGAGAGCTGAGCTATTTCTTTCCAAATTCCAAAACATTCAAATTATATTTTTAATCTCATATTGCTCATAAGGCATACATATTACTTCGAATACTACAGACATGAATGGTCATGCAGCTTGTTGACAAATAGATTCATATCTTTTTGAAAAACTTCTTTCATATTTAATTTGACTCTAAAAATGTCAAGTAAAAAGCAATAACATTTTCCTTACACCTTGAATACCTGTAAGTGTACAAATCTTAATCATTATTATCAAAAACATTTTTAAATATGTTTTTCAAAGTAAAAAATTAAATATTATTATTGCTTTTCATTCTCATAAAAATGTAAAACTATCTAATGATTAAAGAAACTAATTGACATTGACAGTCATAACGGTGTGTCTGTGTGTGTGTGTGTGTGTGTGTGTGTGTGTGTGTGTGTGTGTGTGTGTGTGTGTGTGTGTGTGTGTGTGTGTGTGTGTGTGTGTGTGTGTGTGTGTGTGTGTGTGTGTGTGTGTGTGTGTACGTGCGTAGGTGTGACACACATTTGGAAAAACTTTTGATGTGGAGTGGCAAAAAAACATTTGTTGTAATACTATAATGTCAAATATTTTCTTTTCAATAATTGTTTTCTTCTTTATCAGTGTATTTGTGTCACTCTGACATATTTGATTTTTTTTTTTTTAATTATAAACAATTATTCTTAAATTAAAAGTATGCTTATCATAGAAGGGGTGAATTCAGTTTATTGTTTTGCTTTTTAAGTGTGTTTAATAACTCAAAATATGACTCAATTACTTAAAATATAAAGAAAAAAGTGTGTCATGTCATTGACACATTTAGGCTTTTGGAAAATCAGCATAAATTAATTAATAAATAAATAGATAAATAAATACCTACTTACTGTACATACATTCATAAGACAGAATATGTACAATTATTATTTTAAAGGATTGTGCCTGGACTTTTAGAAATCTGAATCTAAGAAAGCCAAGTAAAAGAGGTAGCCTATTCTCATGTCTAAACCATAGACCAATGAGAATAAGACTCTTCAAAACATAATTTTCCAGGGAATGTTTCATCATCCGGCTTCTTGAATTCAATGGAACTGAGATTTGAATCAATAACAAAGTTTAGCAGTAGGCAGGAAGTCAAGCCGTTTCAAGCAGGTGCAACTTCCTGGCAGTGTGCAGCGTGGGTGCGGGTGGGGTGCGGGTGGGACTCGGGTGGGACGTCGCGGGGGTTAAGGAAGTTAGTCTCCAGATTTGAGAGGCAGGCAGGAGGCAGGATACACGAGGAGGATGGGAAACATAGTAGGGAACGAGGAAGGAAGTGGGCTGAACATCTGACAGAGGAAAGGATGGAGTCGTTCATTAGGGGAGGTGCACAGGGGACTCATTGTCTCAGGGTGGGCCTGATGATGTGGAAAGTGAAACAGTGAAGTCATCAGCCAATGTCGTGAGTTTGGGGGTCATAAAGCAAATAAAAAGGAAAGACATAGATTGATGATGTATGTTTAGTCACATGCCTTTGCATCACATCACGATTAGCTTTGCTTCGAAAGTCCTTTGACTAACAACACCTGGTCAGGTCAACACAGAACTGTATTCAGCTCAAGAATGGAATTGATTTTTTAAGTGACCAATCACAGTTCACTTTATTCTGATGGTCCCCTTTAGACTATTGACTATAAGCAACGTTGCACATAGGCTACATGTCAACTAACTCTCATTAGAGTATTAGTAGACTGTCTGCTTAATAATAAGTCTTTATTGTGATCGTTCCCCAACAGACATTTCTACTGACTATAAATACATTTGCAAGTACATGTTCACTCATTCTACTAACCCTAACACTAATATTCTACTAATAGGCCTACTCTAATGAGAGTTAGTTGCAGTGTTTATAGTCAACAGAATGTCTAAAGGGGACCATCAAAATAAAGTGTAACCTTTCCGGTATATTCCGGACATATGCCATTTTGTGAAATATAATGCTTAATACAGCTGACCAAATTTAATTTATAAGCATTAAGATGTTGTCAATTTCAAAATTTTATCCGCTTATGATGTGCCTGTATATTTGTATTATTGCATGTTTGCTAAACACGTTAGCATGTGTATCCTGTCTATAGCTGAGATGTCTAAGATGACGCAGCAGTATCCTGTTTATTGACTGCAAACAGGAAACTCTGAGCACAGCGAACAGACACAGAGCTACATTATCTCTCTCTCTCTCTCTCTCTCTCTCTCTCTCTCCATATCATTTGAATTTAAATCATAATAACAAGTTGAAATTATTTATCTAAAACTGGTGTATATGCAAATGAATTTGACCATTTAAGAGCATTTATTAGACTTATGTCCAGAAACATATTAAACATAGAGAGGCCCAAAAGTATTTGAACATTTCAGTTAAACTTAAAAAATATCAATGCATCAGATGGCAAAATATCAAATAGCCAAAAGGCAACAGACTTTTCAAGCAAAACATTTCATCCTACAACAATTGACAGAATAGGTGGATGGTCTGGTGACATTATGTCTACCTTTCTTACTTGAGCAAACAATAAATCATATGATGTGTCTCCGGGCATGGAGGTGAAACACATCTTTGGTTTAGTGATGGCTGTTCACAGCCGCTCTGGCAGACTAACATTAATGTTATTGGAACAATGATCTATTGTGATCGCCACAGGACATCAAAACTACCTTTGAACATTCTTTTGAATCCCACCACACTGTGGAAATTAAATGTTTTGCTGACGTGACTCATTTTGTTCACATGCTTGGAGGGATTAGTAACATTTATATCGACTATGAACTAAGACCTTTGACTGGTGGAACAAAACACCTGTTTTGAAAGGCCTAGCTACATGTTGGTATACATCTCCAAAAATTTCAGTGCATAATTGTGTGTACATACGTTTACACAAGTAAAAGTATTTACATGGGCCAGTATCCTTTTTTCACAACACACAGAATCTCTGAATGGTAAACTGGATGTAGTTTGCTGTGTGCAAATTGTTGTTTCTACCATTGCTGGGGAAGCTATGTTATACTGCCGTTTGCTAAGGTATACGTACAAGCAACTAATTAAAGGTTTAGCTCACCCAAAAATGAAAATTCTGTTATCATTTACTTACCCTTATGTTGTTCCAAACCTGTATGAGTTTCTTTCTTCTGTTGGACAAAAAAAAAAGAAGATTATTTGAAGGATGTTGGTGACTAAACAGTTGATGGTAGCCATTGACTTCTATAGTAGGGAAAAAAAATACTATGGAAGTCAATGGCTACAGTGGATATTCAAAATATCTTCTTTTTGTGTCCAACAGAAGAAAGAAACTCATACTGGTTTGGAACAACATAAGGGTGAGTAAATAATGACAGAATTTTCAGTTTTGGATAAACTATCCCTTTAAAAATAGATAAATTACAATCAAGCACTCCTTTTAAAAATGTAAGAAGGTAGTGACACTACAAGCTACTAACAAAAAGTATAATTAATCTTTAGCTAAAAGTAGCACTATTTTGTTGCTAAAATATTTAGCATTGTATAAAATTGGTAGGGCGGGCAAACAGTCTGCCACTATATATTTAATTTGGCCCCTTTTTTACATTTTCAACTTTATTGTATAATGTTGCTGTTTGAGCATACTGATCATAAGATCATTACAAATCACACTGTGTACGACATGTGTCTAATAAACTTGGGTATGGCATGTATGTAGACTGTATGATGATGACACCTATTAAATCATAGGCTATGACACAAGTTAGAATAGAAGAATAAAAAACGTAATCAACATGCGCTAGTGGTAAACAAATAGAGCAAGATGAATCGCACTTTGGAAATTGTGTTTTTTATGTGAAATAAAAAGAAGGAAGTGAAAGAGGAGAATATGGATATGGTCATTGCTAGGGAAAAGAGGCCAACTTGGCATCCCAATTTTGCAAATGGAGCTTGAGGTAAGCATAAGTTTTAGCGCCATGTTGAATTGATCGATACGACATTTCATGTTACATTTTTATTGGCTAGTCACTAGATGTAGGTTGTAGCAGCAAACACACTGTTAGATGATTATGCTAAATTTCCTGCACTGTCAGAAAATGATCGCAGGCTATCTTTGGTCACAAGACCGACAACTGCCGTCTTTGAAACCTCTCATTGTACAACGTAGAACCACCGTTTAAAAGCCATGATCTGCCCAAAAAATCAGCCCAAAATCATATAATGTGTATGATAAAGGACATGAAATTTCCCAAACATGTTCAAAGTAGTTGACCAATCACAACACACTGATCCAGCCAACCAATCAGAGCACATTGTGCTTTTCAGAAGGAGGGGTTTCATAGAGACAGGAACTAAACAGGGGTGTGTTTCCCATACAACGACGAAACTCGCTACCTAACTACTGTAGTACGATGCATCGTTGAAGAAACCAAACTAGCTAGTCACGACTGTTTCCCACAACCGTATTGTCGCAAATTGGTCATTGGTCATGATGTCACGTACGTAGTGGAGTAATAACTTCTTTTAATGAATCTGTTTGAGATCTAATTAATTCTTGATGTTTTGCTATAAATTACGGACATGGCATCTAAGGACTATTTCTAATTTTTCTTATTTATTTTGCTTTATTTTCAGATTCAATCATAAACTTGTTCTCACGTTGTAGAAACTGTATGCACATGCTCACTATTCAAAAACGGTGCATTGAATCTCTTGACAAACTAAAAAACGTAAATGACATTTGTATGTATTCTAACTAAAAGATACAGATTGTACTGTATGTCAGTTTGCTTATTTTGGTTAAGATAAGGTTTTATTGAGTCCACATGTCACGCAAACAATTTTCATAGAACTATGGTTTTGGGAAACACCGACTCGTTGAATTATGCTGATAAGACGGAACTTGCGACGCAAGTTGGCTAACAATGCTTTCGGGAAACGCACCCCAGAGCGTTAATGACAGACTGGGAAGAGAGGTGCTGCCGTCGAATAATGTGTTTTGATCATTCAAGCATGAAAATCTATTCTAGTAGACCCCAAAAGCAAAATCAAGACTTTGTAAAAGGGCATAATATGGCTTCTTTGAATCAAACATGCCAGAATGACGTTCTGGATCATTCCGGACCAATTTTACCTCGGGTTTTAACAAAATCACACCCCCCCAAAAAAAAAAAAAACCTGCCTTGCAGGAGACAAACATCAGATGACAGTATCTTGTGAAAGTTTTTGTGTGTGACAGAGAGAGAGAGAGAGAGAGAGCTGAGATGAGAGAGATCTTTGTAGGCATTTTTAGCTCAGTGACTTTAAGCGCGAGTCTCTTGAGAAGGGCTGTTAGCAACAGACAGAGAGAGAATGAGAGACCCCCCACATGGACTGCAGTAACGCTTTTTCATCTAGCCTAAAAAAGAATAACAATCTCAGCTGTTCCAAACATAATCACCGTGGCGATGCGACCCCTCTAAGAAAGTGGGCGAGACGCATCCGACTAAATGGGGATAAGATACAGATCCTATTTTATATGCTTTCCCTTACACAACAAATGTGTCTCTGGGAATATAAATAACTCTTTGTTTATTAAAGAACCACATAGTCAAAAAAAAAAAAAACACTGCACTGAGAACAGAGGAAAAAACACATTTTTACATTTTCCTTAGAAAAGGGTGGTGTTTTCTTGCTAAGTGATTGCTAATGCCTTTCCCCAATTCTCTATACTGTAAAAAAATAAAAAATGTTTACAGAAAAATACTGTAAAAATAGTACAGTAAAATCTTGTGCTGCAAGTAACCTTACCATATACACTAAGTCCCTGTTTACCCTATTATTAACAGTGTTTTAGTGGATTGGAGGTAGACGAGTTAGACACAATTAGACGAGGGAGACACATACCCGTTTACACCTGGTGCTTTTCTTTCAACCTGTCCTGATTTCTTAGAGAGGAGGGTCTATGGGCGGGTAAATTTATGATTTTTTTCAGATCTTTCAATGTAATAGGAAAAATTATCTTGCGCAATTTACATCTGAACACGACTGGTGATGGGAAAAAGATACGGAGAGCAGCAGCTTAAGTTTCTGCTCTGACAGACACAAGACCACGGCGAACACTGTGTGTTAGAAATCAGGAACGGTGAGAGAACATTGTGCTTGGTAAGTTTTTCATCTTCAAATCAAACTTGGGTCTTCATCCATTACCATAATCTTTACGCATTACGTCAGTAGACGGAGACTTGACAGTCTTTTGTGGCTGTTCGAACGCATTCGACCAGATGAGCGTTTACATTACGAAAGCAATCCGGTCGAATGTGTTTTCAACTACCTCTGGAAGTGGTCGGTAGTGTACAAGCTCAAAAAGTTTTAGACCCCGTTTACACCTGTATTTAGCATCGTCCACTTCCGATCCAATCGACCAAAACACATCTTAATACCAGGTGAAAACAGTGCCTAAGTCTCATTCATGTCAGTAAAGCAAATAGTGTTGTACAAATGAAGTACCTTGGTTTAATACTTAAGGTTAGGGGTTTGTAAGTTGCTAAAGCTGAGTATAAGCCATAGTAATAGTAATGCTAGTCTTAGCAACCGCCACCGATGAGCTCCACTGGAGGAAATATTCTGTTATCTCTAACATACATTGTCTGAAGAAGTGAAATTGAATTCTTGATAGAGGCCAAAAGGACTGTCAGGTGTCCATATTTCATTTTCACAGCCATGGGTTCTCCAATTTCGGCCCACTTGTGTCTCACGTTTCTAGTGAGTAATGACAAAGGTTAAAGGTGACAGGCTGTTTCCTGTGAAAATGTGATGTTTCGAAAATCAGATCTTAACAACCTGGATGTTTTTCCACCAAAAAACTACTGATGAAACAAAAGAAAAACAACTGTATAGTGAAAGTTCTTTACAAGCGTTGCCCAAAAATGCTTGTGAAAGCCTGGATTACAAATACATTATTATTTAGATGAATGAGGCATTTATGTGTTATCATGACTCGACTTCTTGAGAATATGCAATCGTCTGCATCTGTTAGAAATTCCTTGGAAAAAAGAAAGAATGGTGTTAGGGTTTATCAGAAGTTCCCCTCCCTGTGTGAGCAAAGTCATCCTGGCATATCACAAGCCACACAAGAAAAGAGAGAAAAAAAAAGAAAGAAAAGAAAAGCAGATCGCCTCCCATTGATCTCCAACCACCGTTGATTCCTGCTTCATGAGAGAGTTTTCAGGGAAAGCTGTCCACCGCACTCAGGCGTGTAAGAAGACGATGGCAAATTGATGCTCCTTGCTGCGAGCATCGCTTAGACCGTCAGATGCATTTTATGTGTAGAAGGCCTGTTTTCTCTTGTTTACCAAAAGCTGTTCTCCCAGAGTGGATAACAACCCTGAACAAATATGACTCTCAGCTGACGCACGGGCCACACGGCGAGCGCATGGAGATGATACTCATTACTGCTTTGGCTCACAACAAAAATAACAGGGACACTGTTCAATTCTTCACCAATGTCTTTAATAAAACTCTATAACTATAATAGCATATGTGGATCTAACAGAAATGAGTTAAAGACAAAAAACATAGCTAAAGACAGCAGAGATATAAATGGATATAGCATTTATTGCAGTATATAATTACAGATTATATAATTCACCTAAAAAAGGCAGAATTCAAAGTTTCCACACTTTGCGACTGTAATGAATTTCCAAGATTTTTCCATGGGTTTTTTAGTCATTTAACGACTGGATTGGGATTTTATAGAAATCGCAGAATTAGTCCAACATTTACATTAGAACTGAGCATAACTAGAAAAATGTACATTAGAAATTATATTTGACTTTTAAGATGTATACATTTACATGACTTTTGCTGGACACACTTTTGATTTCACTGATATTTCCAGGTCTTGTTATGTATGTGGAACTCGCTGTGCTGTGTATATATATATATATATAAACAGCACAGGGAGTTCCACATACACAACAAGATTTTGGTCAATCATTTTATTTTAAGTAGTTATTTAAAGACACTGTGACAAGTGACTTGACAAGCACAGTATTTCCTGTTGAAACAGAAAGTAGGAGTGGAACGTATCAAATGGCTTGTGCTTTTTTAATAATAGCCTAAAATTAAAGATGAATCATCAATATTTTGGTCTGTTTTTCTAGAAGATATAGTCTCTAAACTTGAAATGTTTATATTTGTTAAAAATCAACATTTAGGAGAAGCAATCATATATGACATTAAGCATAAACACTGAATAAATGCCATAAATGCCATTTTGATTGAAGTCTTTAAAGTCCACCTGTAGTCAATAATTGTATCTCTTAAAACTCATCTTTGATCACCAAATTACATATTTAAATGTTTTTTTCATTGGAAAAAAAATTGTCTCTGTGCCTTAAAATAGCTTAACCCTCTGGGGACGGATTGGGCGATACCGCCCAAAATGGCATACTTTTACAAATGTGTAATTATCTTAAAAACTATTAATGATAGAGAGGTGCGGTCTTTTTTGCCGTCTTCCTCAGATTCCGCTGAAAACCATGATCATAGATATAAACACTAGATGTCGCCTTGGCTATGGAATGAATGCGTCAATAGAGCCGCCATCTTGAAACAGGGGAACCCCTCATCAGCGTCAATGTAGGAAAAGGTCTAACGGAAATAAAATCACCATAAATCGTCATGAATGTGATTTTCTAGTTGTTTTGGTTCGTTCCAACGGTCAGACATGTATTTATTATAGAGCCCAGAGAAATTAAAAAAATATTTACAAAGTTTTACAATCTTGTGAAATGTAATCCCTTGCTGTCTGGTTTTTAGATTTTGTTAGTGTAAACATCCATACGCAGCACAAAAGTCCGGCATCATCCATGAATTCAGCGTTACCTAGCTACTTCCTATGACAAGACCCCTGTTCCAAGATGGCGGCGGTTTTGACGCATGTTTAGAACCCCAAGGCGACATCTAGTGTTTATACCTATGAACAGTGATAACAAACTTACCCGGCTTGTATACACACTTCCTTGTTGCGCAATACCACTACGTCAAAAGGCCAATGAAATCGATGTTGTTTGGCAGATTCACGAGCAAGAACCAATGGAAAAATTGCCAATGGAGGAATATTTTTCTTACCCAATCAGAGGAAGGTTCCCATGACGTATTCTAGCAAATCTGAGGACTCTGTAGCCTTGCAAGGGGTGGTACTACCATTACGCAAACAGCGTTGAGTGGCAAAGACGACAGAACGCGAGCAGACGCGTCGAGTTTAAACAAGGCTTTACGGAGCGAGAGCGCACAGAGATATGAGAGAGAGAGACAGAACAATTATAATATATATATATATATATATATATATATATATACATACACATACAATTATAGCATTATTTATTGTTTTAGCACTTTTATGATGGCAAGCAGTAAACGATTTACGGTGGAACAAGCTCTGGAACAATTACTGGACAGTGACGAGGAGAAAGCATTGCTTAGAAAATTCTAAGCATTCCTAAGAAAAACCCCTGGGACTATTTGTAAATAAAGTTAAATTTTTCATTGTTCTTTACACATTTTATTTAACAATTACACATGTCTGTCAAGCAAAGGCTTTGACAAATATATTTTTTGTTCAAAAACTGTTCACTATTTGTTGTGTGATGTGTGATTTTCAGAAATAAATGCCAAAAATCGAATTTTCGTTTTTGAAATTCTCTAGTTTATTGCACATTTTCACTCATACTTCCTTTATAAACATATTACATGCGTGCTTATGTTAGCTTAGGGTCTGCTGAATCCATAGATACCAAACACATAGTGTTCCATCTCCATTACATATAGTTTATAAGCCCAGATGTAAAAATAGAGAAAACGGACCAAAAAGAGCTTAGTCCCCAGAGGGTTAAATGTAACTCTACAACCTTGCTTCGTTTAGTATACGCGGTTCTATGAATATGCAAATGAGCCCCACCTCCACTCACTCACACCAGCTCAAAGCCGGTTCCTTGATACATCATACTCTGGGGTTCCCTTGTGTTTTTATGGATGTGTGCTCTTCAAAAATGACATTTGAGTGTTGTCACGCTGAAATATATATAATGAAATGTATACATATTTTAATGGAATGAATAATATAGATTGCACTGCATGTTAGCTTGCTTATTTTGCTCAAGAGCATGATCTAAGGCCACTTGTCATACTAATAAGAAACTATTCTTCTAACCAAAAGTCAAGAGCTGTACTTCCAGCCACACAAGTTTACAATGCTGTTTGCACATGTTTTCGGGAAACTCCGAATCATTGAACTATGGTGGTAACAATGGAATTTGCATCAGAAACACAACCAATACCCTAGTATCTTTCACACAGTGCGAGCCCTTACCATACGAGCAACAGCGCTTTCCGCACTAAAAAGTCTGGCAGTAACATAGACAACAGGCTACAAATGCACCATATAATGACCAAGGCAATCTACAAAGAGCAGTGCAAATTAGCGTCTGGTTTAAGACATGCATTTTTTGGCGGTAAATGGCGCAAACTAGTAAATTGACTTGGGCGAACCTTAGTAAATCACATTGCGTGATTCATTTAAATACTCTCCTCCCATAAATGTTGCGTCAGAAAGGGAAACTCTTACAAATACATATGCAATAAGTTCAGTTTAAAAATAACAATTTCAACGCTAATTTTTCACTGTGTGTCTTAAATAAATCCTGACAGTAGTTTTTTTAACACCAAAGGAGGGTTTGCACTGGCGCAAGCTGTTAGTGAATCTGGCCCTAAGTAAGTGGCTCCTGCAAAATGGCATTGTGTCCCAGAATACAAGAAGACAGTCTTCTATGAATCTTGGTCGTGCAATCAAAGAAAGAGTTTCATTCCCCTTTAGGTGACCTTAAGGAACAATTCAAGTATTTTCAAGCCAGCATACACACTATAATCTTAGACAAGTGGGTGGGGGAAGTTCCCAGTGTTTTAGATGATACTGAGATTGCTTCTGTTTTAATATGATGTCCCTTATGCTCTTTTAATATGCAATCTGGTTTTATCTTTTCAAACGTCTTATGCACTCATTCATCCGCCGCAGACTCGTTACGGGTGATAGGAAGGAAACAGCAACAGTTGGCTCAGGTCCAGCCCCGGCCAAGGGGATTTAATAAATATGATCTTTCCCACTGTAATATTTCATTTCTCCTATCGTGTACGCCATCGCATGTGTATGTCTCCATGTTCTCTCGCTGCATCACAAGTGAAGGTGCCCTTTAGAGAAGGACAACAGAACCAAGTAAACACTTACAAACTTGCTGCAGAAAGTAGGGCATGCTGGGATTTTTGTTTGTAGGGGTTTTGTTATAGTACAGAGGAGTCGTTTCGATGAATGTCACTGGAGAAACATGGATTGCCTACTAATAATTAGAGTCAAAGCAGATGACTTTGTATGTGCTCAAACATTATTACAGACTTCAGGCATATTAAATAACACCGACGGCACCATCAGTCAAACTAGACGTCTGAGATTGGAATCAATCCAGTTCATATGAAAACCATATGCAGCTGGCTTATCTACATATTCAAGCCTTGTCATTAATAATCGTATAACACGCCTCATATGTGGCTGGATGCTTCCATGGCGATGCAAAATGATGCAGTAGCGTCCTCGCAGCCAGGAAACAGAGTAGAACGACTGTTAAGAGAGAAAGGGGATGGGGAAATTGATAAGACGATGTGGAATCAGCCAGATCTGAGGTCTCGTGGGACAAATCAGGACCAAGATGAATATGGATTTCCATTAGGGAGTGAGATGCCTTCTATCCAGGTGATTTGTTCTGAAATATCTGCAAGTGAATCTCCTTCGCTTCCATGTTTCCGGCTCCTTCACTGAAGTCATTTGAGAGACAAGATTTTCTTTTCCGTTTTTTTTTTTTTTTTGTCCCCCAGGCGACGTTGAAAATTAAAATGCAGTTGAGTGAAGTGGCAACTAGCAATCACCTCATCTTTTCTGCACACCTCTCGCTATCTCATGCGATACTACGCCTCTTTTTTTATCAGGGATAGGAGGGAAAAACAGATCAAGCAAAAAACTTATCCTAGAGAGCGGGGAGACTGTTGAAGCATCAGTTATGACCTGGTTATAATGATCTCTCATCAAAGCCAGAGTAAGATCCACGCTTATGCGCACGCATGGTGTGTGCCTGCAGCAAGAATCACCAATGAGCCGATAATGAAGCTCTGCGTACAAAATATCAGTCTCCCCTCTCTCCAGAGGACTTGATGTGAGCGTGACACACGCACATCATGAAAATTCCTGAAAATAGCTCAGGATACCGGTGTTTTCTTCAGAAGCTGCTGTATTGTCAGGAAATAGTGGCAGTTGAGGTATTTCTGATCCCAAATACCATAAATTACAAATCTGCCACCAGACAAACAACCTGACATGCTTGTTGCAATATTCTGGAGACAAGTCTGAGCCGGTCCTCTCCTAGAGACGGTATACATTAGCCCTATATGGATCCTGACAGATTACACATTCCTCTCTAAACATCAGTGTCTCATTTCATAGTCCTTCACTAAGTCAGCAATCTCGGTACTGTGCCAAGTTTGTCTTGATGGCAAAATGGTACAGTAATTTGTTCCCTCAGGTTTGTTGTTTACTATGGAAATAGTTTATTTAGCCCTATTTGGGTGGGATTAGTGTTATGTAGGGAGATGGGGTAATGTAATAACTACCAAAGCTTCTCTGTGATGTTAATCCCGTCCAAATTGGCCATTTCAGTATTTTTTTTTCATGATTTCTTCCTTTGCCAGTAAAGATTACAGTATTTTACATTCAATAAATTGTCTTGAAGAAATAACCACCATCCAAAGTAACCTGTAGTGCGATCTGACAAATATGGTTAAAAGCTTGTGAATCTATGTGTAACTATCATCATACATCAAGCACTCCAAGTGTCTTAAATGGACATTGACTAATGAGAAGACACCAGAAAATGGCATGATACACTTAACTCTTTCCCCACCAATGTTTTTTTTATAGTTGCCAGCATTTTTGATAATTTTCACTAAACTTTCATGCCCCCAGAACATTTTGTGGTATGAATATCCAAACATGTAATATATCAAAAGAGAGAACAGACCCTATGCTTTAAACAAAAAAATCATGGAATTAGTTTAATCCATTATTTATTTTTTATTAACACTTCAATGTGAGTAAGTTTCATAAAAAAGCAACATTATAAACAAAACCCTGATAAAATCGCATTTTTGTCAAAGACTACATCTGGATCGGATTTAGAACGATGATCAAAACTTGGAGTAGATCGAGTCCATCAACAGCTTTGCACACATTAACCCTTCCTGGAACATTTCATTCTGTAATATTAGGCAGATGATCACGTAAGCTTACATGTGCGTAAGCAATGCTTCTATCACTTGTCTCTGCTTCGTCTTCGCCTGTGTTTTGATCCAGAGATTCTGTACTCTTTCAAAAGATGTGTAATAGCACCCCCTACCGTATAACAGTGAAAACATGGATTGCACGTCAGTGGCAGGGAAGTGTTGTGTCATAAATTAAAAGCCCACTAAGGTGCCTTGAAATGTGCAGCATTATTCAATGTGTTGACGTAATGTCCACTGATACAGGAAGACAGGGCGGCACATATCAATCAGCTCCTCCCCTTTTTTTAAATGGCCAATCGCATTTCATTTATATCACAGCTCGGACAGAGCCGTTGAGCTCGGCAAAGCGGCGTTTGACAGCTTAGGACAGCCACAGTCTAATAGATTCCTCTTTTAGATTTAATATGAAAATGTTACTAAAGCAAAAGAGTGAACAATCATGCTGAGGATGTGTAGTTTGAAAAGTGTGTAAGTAATGTTGGTGCATGGTGCCACCGGTTATCTCGTATCTCCGCTGTTTCTAATGCCGAGTCTGTCTAACCGCTTCTCCTCCTGATCTCCTCCATATCGCTTTAAAATATAGCATTCTGTGTAGAATTCAAATGGGTCTGATACGTTTTCTGGTCTGTGCTGACTCACACACATGATCCGCTCTGTGTTATCGTGTCTCTGGACCGGAGCTGCGGCGGTTCGCGTGACACTAACTTCATTCTCCCCAGTGGAAAGCATATTTACACTGTCTGAATCGTTCCCTATCCCCTCTATAGTGCATTATGTCCAATTCACCATGTAGAAAATAGTAACAAATTCATTGATCCATTCATTGATCCAGCACACAAGCTTAAAGATAACTTGAAGGCTAACATATTCAATTTAAAAGGTGAAAAACTTTTGCACACTGTGTGTGTGTGTGTGTGTGTGTGTGTGTGTGTGTGTGTGTGTGTGTGTGTGTGTGTGTGTGTGTGTGTGTGCGTGTGTGTGTGTGTGTGTGTGTGTGTGCGTGTGTGTGTGTGTGTGGTCACAATTTATATTTTGCCATAAATCAATTTCACATTTTCTCTCATTTCATATTTTGTGATGGCTCATTTATATGCAACCTCACTGTGCAATTGAAGTAGATACATTTATCACACTTATTTATTTTGCTTATCCTGTACAAACTAATGATAAACATTACATGTCCACAGTAACAAATACGTTACAGATATATGTCTAGAAAAATGAATCCTGTTCAAACAGGTAGGCTTTAGATATAACAGTTATTTAAGATAGTCTTTGCAGAGATCAGACTGCAACCTATGACATTTCTACTGCTGAACCTCCAAGCGTAAATGTCTTTCAATCATCTGTTTCTTAGACACTCAGAGGTCAAGCAGCTTTCCAGTAAAACATGCTGAGGTCAAAAGAGTATCACAGAGAATCAAAAGTTCCATTCTGGCACCAAGACGTCAATGGACAATGGCTGAAGATGTAGATAGAGCAAAAACAATATGGTCAGCCTCAATCATTGTTCAAAAGTAGCAAAATGTTATTTTCAATAGATTCTGCACTGGTGTTCAGAAGGGATTGTAAAATGGATAAGAAGCCATTGATTTCATTTAAGTTTAATATACCCTTCACATCACTGTGCGGTTTTACTGTTTCGGTGCAGTTTGAAAACAGCTTTCATGAACACAACTGCTATCAAGCACATTTAATCCAGTCCTGGGAATGTGTCATATTTCAAACAGAGCCCCCATCATAAAACATTCCTCCTTGTAATGGCTACCTGACTGACACATGGCGTGAGAAAGATAAGACATACATGTTTGACGTTATTAATTGCATGGCTGTATGTTCACAGTGGAGCATGATGACAGTGACGCCCTGGAATGTTGGGAACATAGGTCATCATTCTCCATCTTTATGTGTTCATGTCCATGCATCCAGAGAAAACAAGTGCTAAAGTAAACACTGATAGCATATGGTGATGAGAGAAGTTAAGCCACTGTTACATAAGGCACTTCTCATTTCTGTAGGATGTTGAAGGAGTTTTCCTTACCTGTCTTTTGCAGAGCACTCTAGAAAGGTACAAAAATGAAAGATGGATCTTTAAAGCTGTCAAACACGCTGCATAATGTGGCTCGGTTTCCAACCTTACAGTTTAGCGCAGGAGAGAAGCAACTACATAGGAGAACATTTTCCACAATTCTCACATTGCACATGGTGTCCATTTGACTGAGGTTTGATGACAGGCAAGATTTTGAAAGCATTTGTCTGTCAGTTTTAACTCTGAAGGTATGTAGATTGAAGATGGTGTGGAGTTTTTCTCCTTCACCTAGGGACTGAGTAAATTGTCATTTGTCATTGTCATTACATTGCCTAAACACTGGCAGTGTCCAACACAATTTCTTCTGATTGGGTTCATGAACGTTAATTAGCTGTTAGCTGTTTTATAATCAGCGTCAAAAATACAAAGTGTATTATATTGTATGCATATGTGTGTATCGGACAGAATTAGCTGACAGAAACACAATGTCATAGTCAACATTAATGATTAATGAAGAAACAAAACTAGCCTTACAAAAACTGAGGCAGTTATACAGTGGTACTCTGTATATAGTGGTACATTATAACACCCCTTTATATTTGTAAGAGTAAACATGTTTTAAGAGGTTTTGTTTTGCTCGGCTGCAACGTAAAGAACAAATAGTACCCAACCGTGTAAAATTATGACTTTAAAACCCAAGCAAGAGACTGCTAACCGGTTGCACTAAGAGTGGACTGAACAAATGTGCGAGTGATAAGTAGTAATCCTATTATATTCAGCGTCCACTTACCTGCCCCTCAGCAAAACAGTTAGGTCTAACTGCTGTTACATCATGTTACATCACCTAATTAATATTCATGATCTGATGAGGTTTAAAATATGCACCTGTATTTAAAAGGCAAGGCACTTGAAAGAATACCATCGTATTACAAGACCATGGTAACACTATGGTACTTTGTCTCAAATCAAGTCTCTAGTACAATTGCCCAGCAATATACACTGCACTTACCATTAAAGCTTAAGATATTTCACAATTTGATGTAAAATGTGTCAAATCTTTGTGTCACTACAGAGTTAGCAGAGGGGAGTGACTATTTTTACTTTTGCACTTCTGTCTACCCTCTGGCCCACAAGTAAGTCCCTTGTCAACCCGAAAAGCATTGACATGCATCCATTTGGCAGAATCTGTGAGCGTATGTGTGTGTGCATACACACTCCCTTGCTCCCACGGCACAGCCTGGCACGCAAACACACTTCACATGTCTTTCCAAAGTGATCCTTCTGTTTTCTGACCGCCCTACGGAGGAGAGAGAGCCAGAAGAGGGGAAAGTGGGTGAGAAGGGGGGTCTCACAAGCAAACACTAAAGGTTACTGCACTCATTCCCCATTAAATATCAAGGACAGCGGTAATTGCAGCCCCCTGTTGTCAGGTTCCAGTGGCACAGTAGGCCATCTCATCCATCTGACCTTGGGAATGAGAGAAAATGGCTTCTCCGGTGATGAGGAACCATTCGGAACGAATGTTGTGACGCTATATTGTGGTTAATTACATTCGGTCTACTGTGCCACTAATAACTGCCTTGTCAGAAATGGCCCTTGCTGCCGAAACGTATGGGATCAGCAGGTGATGGATCTCTTCAGGTTGTAACCTGCGGTACATGCGATGAGGTTTTCTGAGGACAGGCTGCAACATAATTGAAGCAGGGGGCAGTTAATGTGAGCGAACCCAAGCTTACATGGAAGACTAAAAGGGTAAAGATAAACTGTGAATGGTGGATCGACAGTGAACAAGAGGTAGCCCGAAAAAGAACAAGTGATGGCATGTAATTTGCACCATTCCTTTGCATGGCCTCATCAGTAGGGAAGGACTTTGCTTGTGCCGATGCAAGAGTGCAAAGTGTTGCTAGGCCATAGTGGGAGTTGCTCTCTGTTCAAATATAGTGCCCTGGTGTGCCAGCAGAGGAATGTGTCTAGTCTCTGGTTTGGTAGGGCAAGGGACAGAGTTAAATTCCAGGATTAGAAGGAATTGATGGGAATGCTAACTGAGCTGGCCAGCTGCAGTAACCAGGGCCAAGGTTTGTCCCTGGCTTATCGTGTCAGTGGCTGATAGTGCGAGAGGAAGCTCAGACCCCTGGCATGAAAACCTCAATGTTCTTCCAGCCCCACTGACCCAGATTTTCACACCTCCACTCAGAAAGTCCCAGAGAGCTGCTTCATTGAGCTTGGCCTGGGCCGCTAATTAAGTCACACAAGGGAAACCATACCAAAGCAAGTCCTCTGTCAAGTCTTTGTCAGAAAATTCCATCCTGGTTCTTATGGGTACAGCTTGATTTGCTGTTCACTCTTTCACTTGATTATTGAATTCTTCATCCTTCCCTTTCAGTAGTCCATCTGAAGTTTAAAAGTATTGCTAGCACAGTAAAGCAATGACATCTTCAGCAAAGTGATAGAATGGCCAAATTGTCAGATATCATATCTGTAATGCTTATCAGCTACAACCGACAAGTAGTTGTACAAGTTCTAAATGGAATCTCCTCAGAATCACTTACGTACTTTGAGGAAACCATGTCATCTCTTCAGCCGGAACACTAGCCTAAAACCCTTCAGATGTTCTCTGAACCACAAAGTCATTTCAGGTGACTGTAGAGGTTAACAACGACTGGTTGATTCCTATTAGAACTCACCTGGGCACCTGTCTGTCAGTAATGATTTGTGTTGTTTTTTTCCTTGTTGTTTTTGAGCAGAAAAGCTAGGCCTGCTGGGAAACAGAGTTTAATGTTCGCTATGTGTTTTCCTCTTTTTCCCTCTCTAAGGACAGCTGCGGCGTCTTCATCCATTAGCGCTTGCATGAGTGAGGTGTGCGGCGCTGTGTTGACACACTCGGCTTCCTTCCGGCCTGCTTGATAGGAAGCCGTGTCTGGCAGCTCTCTAGGGCATAGGCGATAGTCTCCAGCAGTCTCCTGTCTGCCACTCATCATGGCTAGAGCTCTGTCACAGTAAGCTGTCAGTACCATGAGCGATGAGGACTGGTAAAGTGTATCCAGAATGAAAATAGGTTTTGCGCTCAATGTCGGTCAACGTGCCGTCAAGATTTATTTATTGTAAACTTACATGTGACCCCTATGATGTGTCACATAAAAATAGAGATTTTTTTCCTTCCTTGGATGTTAGCTTACTTTTGGCTTCTTCAGTGTTACTTGAGGCTGAAAAACAAAACACACTAAATGCACAATGAGTACAATTTATTATAGTTATGTATCTAGGAGCACTATCCCTATTGTCAGTTGTTTTATGTTTTAAATTGCTACGTGTTTGCAAACTGCTATTATTACTGGTACTTGCTATGGCAATACTCATACTTAGTGTAAATAGCATATTACTAAGAAAATACTGCTATGTTCACATAGTGTAAATAGCATATTTCACTATTTGCACTTAGGGTTAGGGTGTTCCATAACTTTGGCAGGTTAGGGTTAGGGTCATCACATACCATTTGCATTACTGACATGTGAATAGACATAAAATAGCAATAAAGTTCATAGACTTCAAGAGGAAACAGAACCATAACTAGGGACCAGAATACCAGATCATTTTCATCCTGTAAAAACTGTAAAAGGAGGTAGCATCAACCAAAATAAAAAAATTAATAATATAATATAATATAATATAATATAATATAATATAATATAATATAATATCTGTAAGTCTGGCTTCATTTAATTGTTGTACATCAATAGAATAGCTCCTTAACAGATAGTCAGCTAGTTTATTTTTAAATAATCTTAACACCAAATATCACAGCTGTACTCCCTTCTCCATTTCATTTGCTTTCTTTCCTACTTGCTTGTAAGTTCATTCAACAGTACTCGTCCATATAGTATTACTCGAAAGTGATGTATAGTTAGAGTGTGACAAAATCCGAACAGAAGTTGTCAAAGGAGACACATTCAAAATGCATGTATGCATGTATCTCTGCTGACAACTGATTGAATCACTTGGAAATGGGGCTTCACTCCTTCTCTCTCGATTTGCGGGATATTGTACATAATTTGTTGGCGTCAGGGAGTCTCTATCAATATGCGGGACACTCCCGGACCTTCGGGGACAACTGGGATGTCTGAGATACTTTAAGGTGGACTCCTTTGGCCACTAGAACCACCATCCTAAAAACAATCAGAAAACCTATGCAAACACTTAGAAATACTACAAACCACACAGCACACCCTAGCTACATAAGAGCACACTATTATATTTCAAGCATTAGTGCAACCAATATTTGTATATTATATTCAAGAAGGGTAAACAAACTAAAGTAAATAACAAAGAGATGCATCCACAACATGATGCCAATTTGATTTACAATCATATGAAAGCTGACCCTTTCCTTGTGACCCAGCTATGCTGTGTGTTAAGCTAACAGTCTGTTTTATATCTGTGCTCCTGGTTCCTGAGGGGTTGTGTCTGGGTGATGGCACGCATCATGCCTCATTTCCTGGAGAATGCAGGACACAGGGCTTGCAGCACTGCAGGCTGGTCATGAGATATGGGTTAGTCATTCTCAGGTGTTTACACAGAGAAACAGAGGAAGAGAGAAGAGCTAATGCTACTCGCATTTCACTGGGGAATGGGGAGATTTTAAATGGTCTTGCCAAACTTTTGACCCAACAAGCACATTTACGATGCTTGTAGCATTTGTGCCATACTTTGTGAGGCAAAATGATTTTAAATAATGCAGTTTTACTAGATTGCAATTGCACAGACAATTATGGGACTCGAATGAAATGCCTCATTTGCTCTGTTTGACTTTTTCAAAGGATTCTAGAGCAATGAATTATGATATACTGTCTACTTCTGCAGTTTTACACAGTCTTGCAGTAGTTTATACTAAAGCTATATACTATTTTACTAGCTATGGCTTTGCCAACACTCTATAAAACGCATTGTTAAACACGTTTCTATTAAATGGACACCAGCTCATTCAGTCTCAGGTGAGTCAACAGTCACACCTGAATCCCCAGCCAATGGGAACACGCACAGGTGTTTGCAAAACAACTCTGATCCGTCTCTGAGTGTGCTGACCCGGCCAAGGTAAAACAATCCGATGAGAGAATGCCTTACTCATGGGAAAATGACATAACCCGTGTGATGGGAAGTTGGGAGCAGCGCATGAAAAAAGCGGATGACACATTGCTCAAACATATGATATCATAGTCTAAAGTCCATAAAAGGTTGATGTCATATTTGTTGATTTGAATGTACAAACAGAAAACCAAGTCAACATATGCTTACAGTTGGAGGAAACCTACAATCATGCCATATGTGTTATAACCACAGACCAAACGTGCCACGTTTTTACCACACTAACCTAGTAAACATTTTTAAAGGTTGCAGAAAAGAGAAGTAATAAGTGTTAAGTGCAATAAGTTTCATATTTTTAATTAATCGTTTGAACCAGTTAACAAAAAAAAAGATCTGCATGCTTTGTTCACAAATCAGGCTGATCTGGTTTTTGAGTTCAACTCACTGACTCAATGATCCAGACACAGCGCGTAACAGCTCACTGGACCTAAATTAGGGTGACCATGCGAGACAGTCCCAAATTTGTGAGCTTTGTCCCGCAAGACATCCCGCATTTTAATTATGTTTTTTTTTTCTTCCCTGAAATTACAATAAAAAAATATAATAAATACTAAAAACGTTTTTGGCAGTTAAAAAGCCATTGTCACAGCCATCTAGCTAGATTTAGGACGGGAAAATTAACAACCAATGCTTTCGTAGAGAGTTTTTTTTCCCACCGCTGTTGACGACTGGATGAAACAAAGGAATCAGTGGACCTCAAGAACATCAAACCTGCCAGAGCCAACAAAAAAAAATACAGGTTCAAGATGAACTAAATCCGGTAAAACTCATTAAATGTTTGCATAGTCTAATAAAGGAAAATAAACTCGCTAAAGTCGCTACTTAAGGAAATTTATTTTAGTATAAAATGTGATTTTTACCTACTAGCCTGTTGCTTAGACTGAATATAGGTTATATGGAGTAAATAGGCTACATTTTAACACTCAAACCTGCATGGGAAATATAATGCGGTCACAATTAACAAAGCTTATAGACTATTTAAAACGCTATCATCCAACGGGATGGCAAATAGGCTTTCCAACTAATGTAAATCAATATTTACAGTATAATAGAATGAAATTTACTTCTCACACATATGTCCCGCATTGTCACGCAAAATCACATCTACTGTCTGGTCACCCTAACCTAAATGGACCAACATTTCAGACTGTTTCTCACACATATTATATGACTTCTGAAAACATGGAATAAAGTACAGGAGTTGTATGTGTTTATTGTGCTTTTGTGTTCTTTTTGAAGCTTTAAAGATTTAGTCCTCATTCACTGTAATTTATTCTATTTTTAGTGGGGCGGGGGCAAACTATTCCTGTAAAATGTGTGGATAGTATTAGATCCAGCCTAAAACGAAGCAGCCTGAGTTTCATTCTTATAATTTTTAAAAAAAGCACCGTTCAATGTCATACTGTCCTAATAGGGCGAGACAAGCTGTGCTAGTCATACCGAAAGTATCAAAAAGAAACTTTCCTTGATTAGAAAGCCCCATGAGAGTACATTCATGGAGTTAGTCACTTAGTATTCACTATTTCAACCGCTCTATGTGTACTCACTGTTGCTATTGTTACCATGACAAAGGGCCTCAAAATCCCTTTTGAATGTCTTATCATGATTGGTTAAATTACTGGCCATGTTAATACAAATCCAACTCGCTCCAAAATCTCATTTTCATTCTGTTTCCTGTCATTATTCCTAATTCTGCCTCACTCTGTGGATTCGGAAGCCACGTTTCCATGGTGACGGAATTATTAATTTGCCTATTTCACCCATCCGAAACTGAGTGAATGCACATGAGCAGTACATTGAACAGATAAGATGAATGTGTGTTATTGCGATGGATTTACAAAATGTGATAATGTGCTTATAAAAATGTGGCCTACTAATGAGGCAAAAAAGAGTCTGATTGTAGATGATGAGTCTGTTTAATCTTTTCTCTCAGACATGCTTCGTCACGGGTTGTTGGATTCTGCACACACATTCCTGAACTACATTATAATGAACATGTGTGCAATATGGTATATTATTCACAGAACTGTTGGATAATAGGGGCAGGGCTACCTGTTTAACTGACTAATACCATCCTGTCTCTTACAATGCTGTCTTGTGCTGGATAATTGTATACAGTTCTGTGAATAATGTTCCATATTATTGCACACATGCCCATTATAATGTAGTTCAGGAATGTGTGTGCAAGATCCAACAACCCTTAACGAAACATGTCTGGGAGAAAAGACTTAATAGACTCATAATCTACACTCTTTTGGCCTCATTAGTTGGCCACTTTTAATTAGAACATTATCACATTTTGTAAATCCATTATCACATTTTGTAAAAATATTTTATGTTCATAATGGCACATAAAATATTTCTAAATAATAATACAGCAGTTTTCACCAGTGAAAATATTGGCAGGGGACTATAAATTTGAACTACTGACCCAACTGGAGGAGAAAGAAAAAAAAAAAATCTGCTGCATCATTCAGGAAAGGACTCAGGGAAGGTTGGTTTTCTCTGTTCTTTGTTTTGAATTTACCAACAAGCATGTGTGGGGTCTGTTGCACTGAAAGTCAGTTGTGACAGAGACTCCAGTGGTATACATTAGATGTGGAGCTGAGATAAGAGATAAGACGGGGAGACGCATTGTGTTGCAGAGAGAGGAACGTGGACCTCCTGGGCACTGACCTGACTGCCAGAGATCAGCGTCCCTGATGGTACGGACAGACTGGAAGAGGAGATGGGGGAGGGCGGCTGACGGGCCACTCCACCTTGTGAGGCTTGGCTCAGTATCATATTTTAGTGGAGGACAAAAGAGATTTTCTTTTATGTGCCCCCATCAGTAGGACAGTAGGTGACCCACTGTTAATGTGCAGAGAAAACAACGCTAAAGTCATGCAGGGAGTCAAGTCAGAGATGCTTTGGACATGTCTATTTAAAGCCCCTCAATTGCTATCCTCTTCATGCAAGGGGAACAAGTTGATATTTTTTTATTTTCTGAAGAAAAGTGGTTTTTGCATTACAAACTCTATGGCGTGGCTATAGAGCTCCTTCAATGTACGGTTATGGGATTTTAATGTTCGTTTTATAGTCCACCAGGGTTAGAAAGATTAAAAATGAGGTGTGGGAAAAGCACCTTTTCACCTACTTTCACACTGAGCTTGTGAAAAGTTCAGGACTGAATCGCAGGGTCTATCCGTGTCATTAATAGTCAAGGTAACCCGATAGACGGTCTACTTCCCCAACTCTCTAAAAGCATCATGCATTCATTCACCCAAGCCTTTAATCAGAGTGTTGGGCTTCTGTTTACACTTTGGACCAGATAAACGCCCACCCCCTTCTGAAAAAAGGAGAGAGGCGATTTTCCCACAGAGTTCCAGTGAAAAAAAAAACATAAAATACTTAACATTCCTTGTCGTGGAATAATGGTAGAAGCCTTTAGCATATCAAATCACAAGGGAAAACAACCAACCACAACCACAGAATGTGAAACAATGACCATTCAACTGCCATTTAGATTTTTCATCACATTTAAGATCTTCCTCCAGAGTTAGAATTACGTGAACCATCAATATACTGCTTTAGTGCATTGGATAAGATTTTTAGATACCCTATTTTTAGATCCTGGTTATTTCAGTATATTATAGTGCAGTGGCAAACATTTGTGCGGGAAGTGTCTGATATCAGAAACAAAAGAAAGTGAATCTGAGAACTGCTGCATTGTTTGCTGTTAATGGGGTTTCAAATATAGTGGATGCAGTGGGAAAAGGTGCAAATCTTGATTTAGAAGGACAGTATACTTGCAAATTAAAATTCCACTGCAAATTAATTCATACTTTGCAAGTATTTATATATATATCATGAACTATTTATTTTTTGGGGAGTTGCACCACCTGACATTTTACAACCAGAACTAACTTTGCCTTGTCATAAAAAGAGCATTTAATCATTAAGCACACACATTACGTGCAGTGAGTAGTGAAAACACACTGAAAACCGTGAACATACACACCTGGAGCAGTGAGCAGTCATTTTTGCTGTGGCGCCGGGGGAGCGATTGGGGGTTAGGTGCCTTGCTCAAAGGCACTTCAGTCATTTCCTGTGGGCATTGAGAATTGAACCCTCAACCTTCTGGTTACCAATCTGACTCTCAAATCATTAGACCACGACTGCCCCTTATAGGCAGCTTCAGAAATTTGTGAGATTGCATCATCGCTATGAACTAAGATGAGTTACAGCTTTTTAGCAATTTTATATGGACCGCTCTTTGTGTGTTTTCTAGGTGATATATAATCAGTTTAGAATTTGAATAAATATTTAGTTTTTCATGCTTGACCAGCGGCCACGTACATGCTGCAAAGTTTCGTGAGTGAATTCTGCTAAATTGTTTATATTTGAGCGTTCCTTTCCCACAAAAAAAATATTTTGTGTCATTTGATTGGGTGGACCAGCTGTCAATCTGAGGGGGCCAGTGCTACCCTGGCCCTTATATAGCCTCGCCATTGGACTGTCTGCTTAATATCTGCTAACACTTTATTTTGATGCTTCCAACAGGCATTCTACTGTCTATAAGTAGCTTTGCAGCTACATGTCAACTTATTCTACTAACCTGAACCCTAACAGTCTACTAATACTTAGCTGAGTTAGTTGACATGTAGTTGAAAAGTTACTTATAGTTAGTAGAATGTCTAAAGTGGACAATCGAAATAACGTGTAACCAGAAAAATGAGTGTCATTGAAAATTGTGGAAAACGCCTCGGTTACGACTGTAACCTCGATTCCCTGAAGAGGGAACGAGACGTTGCGTCGATTGACGCTAAGGGAACGCTTTGCGTGATGATGTATTGAAGCACATGTAAAATCAGTCCAATGGCGTGACGGGACGTCAGAAGCGGGTGACGTCATGAACCAGGAAGTATAAAAGCCGGTTCAAACCCAGCCGTGACAGCTTCGCAGGGTCTGAACAAGTCGCTTACAGGCACGCAGGAGATATGGCAGGTGACGCGACGTCTCGTTCCCTCTTCAGGGAACCGAGGTTACAGTCGTAACCGAGGCGTTCCCTTTCAAAGGAACTCGCGTTGCGTCGATTGACGTTAATGGAACGTCTATACCAACGCCACCATAGCGAGAAGTGCCTGTCCAGTGTGAAATCAGGCGAGCAGCACTAAGACGAGAGCACTCGGGACCCTGGAGTAGAGTCCACGTCCAGAGCATAGAATCTAACGAATGTGTGAGGTTAGGACCAGCCTGCCGCATCACAAACGTCCTGAAGAGGAACTCCTGACAATAAAGCCTTAGAGGCCGCCATACCCCTAGTCGAGTGAGACCGAACGCCCATAGGTGAAGGCTGTCCGGTCGACTCGTAAGCAAGTGAGATGGCCTCGACCACCCACTTGCTCATACTTTGCTTTGATGCAGGGGACCCCTTGTTAGGGGGTCCAAAGCAGACAAATAGCTGTTCATATTTACGCCACAGGGCAGTTCTGTGGACGTAAGCATCCAGCGCCCTCACAGGGCATAGCAAATTGTGCCTTTCATGGTCCGCATCCTGGAACGGAGGAGGACAGAAGGCCTGCAGCACTATAGATCGGACCACATTAGTGGGGACCTTGGGAACATAACCTGGTCTAGGATGAAGGAACGCTTTAACCATGCCAGGTGCAAATTCCAAGCATGAGGGTGCAACCAACAGAGCCTGAAGATCTCCTTTTCTTTTAAGGGAAGAAATAGCGAGGAGGAACAGAGTTTTTTAAAGTAAGAAAACTGACTGGAACCTCCTCGAGGGGCTCAAAGGGAGCCTGGGAAAGGCCTTGGAGGACAATAGCCACGTCCCAAGTCGGTACCCTAGTGCGTACAGCAGGCCTCAGCCTCAGAGTGCCACGTAGGAAACGAGATACCAGAGGGTCTTTACCCACAGACATTCCACCCAAAGGGATGTGGTAAGCACCTATGGCCGCCACATAGACCTTCAGAGTGGACGGGGATAGACCTGCAGAGAACCGATCCTGCAGAAATTCCAGCACTGTACCAACCGGGCAATTAACTGGGTTCAGCTGACGGTCACTGCACCATGAAGTGAAAACCTTCCACTTCAGGGCATAAAGTCTGTTCGTGGAGGGAGCTCTGGATTGTAGAATGGTCTCCACAACCTCGGTTGAGAGACCTGATCCTATGAGCTGGGCCCCCTCAGAGGCCAAGCCCACAGGTTCCACAATTCGGGACGAGGGTGAAATATTGAGCCCTCTGCTTGAGACAGTAGGTCCTCCTAAGCTCCAAAGGAGGCCCGTTGAGGAGAGACACCAGATCTGCAAACCACACTCTGCCCAGCCACCGCGGGGCTATAAGAAGCAGGCGCAGATGGTCCCTGCGAACTCTCTCCAGAACTCCCGGAAGCAGAGCAATCAGGGGAAAAGCATACAAACGCAGCCTCGGCCACGTCTGTACCATCGCATCCAGTCCGAGAGGAGCTGGATGCGTGAGGGAGAACCAGAGTGGACAGTGAGACGTCTCTCGAGAAGCAAACAGATCCTCTTAAGCCTGGCCGAACTCCCTCCATATCAGCTCCACCACCTCGGGGTGGAGCCTCCATTCCCCGGGCCTCGGCCCCTGTCTCGACAGGATGTCTGCTCCTAAGTTCTGGGCCCCCGGAATATAAGCTGCTCTGAGTGAAAGCAGCTTGCCCTGGGACCACAAGAGGATATGGTGCGCCAGTTTGCACAGTGGACGCGAACGCAAACCCCCCTGATGATTTATATAGGCGACCACCGATGTATTGTCCGTGTGGACCAACACATGGTGGCCCCTGAGGTCTGGGAGGAAATACTTGAGAGCAAGAAAAACAGCCATCATCTCCAGGCGATTGATATGCCAGGAAAGATGATGGTCCCCCCATAGACCCTGAGCCGAGCGTCCCTCCAGGATCGCTCCCCAGCCCGTGAGGGAAGCATCTGTCGTTAGCATCCTGCGACGACAAGAAGCTCCCAGCACGGGTCCCTGGGACAGGAACCAAGGTTTCTTCCACATAACCAGGGCACGTAAGCATCGCCGTGTAACCTTGATCATGCAAAAGGGGTTGCCCCTCGGGGAAAACCCTTTGGTCCTGAGCCACCACTGCAAGGGTCTCATGTGCAGCAGGCCAAAAGTGATAACGTTGGACGCTGCTGCCATCAAACCCAACAGTCTCTGAAACTGTTTCACAGTGAGCGACTGGCCTAGCTTTATTCTTTTTACGGCTGACAGAATGGACTCTATGCGTGCCGGAGACAGGCGCGCCCGCATCGACACAGAATCCCAAACTACCCCTAGATAAGTGGTTCTCTGTAGTGGAGAAAGTACACTCTTCTTGGCGTTTAGCCGTAACCCCAGCTCTTTCATGTGGGCGAGGACGACATCTCGATGCCGAACCGCCAACTGATGCGACTGAGCTAAAATCAACCAATCGTCGATATAGTTCATGATTCGAATACCCTGTACACGTAGTGGCGCCAGAGCTGCATCCACGCATTTCGTGAAAGTGCGGGGTGATAGTGCTAGACGGAATGGAAGAACTCGATATTGGTATGCTCCGCCCCCAAAAGCAAACCTCAGGAACTTCCTGTGATATGGAAGGATGGAAATATGGAAGTATGCGTCCTTGAGGTCTATCGTGACAAACCAGTCCTCGGATCTGATCTGAGGCACGATTTGTCTCAACGTTAACATTTTGAACTTTAGCTGCATGACTGATTCGTTCAGAACTCTCAGATCCAAAATGGGACGCAACCCCCCATCCTTCTTCGGAACGATGAAGTATCGGCTGTAAAGCCCGGAGTCCCTGCTGGAGGGAGGTACATATTCTATGGCCCCCTTGTCCAACAGACTTTTCACTTCTTGTTCCATTACCAGAACCTGCTCGGGGTCCACCACAGTGGGTAGGACCCCCATAAACCTGGGTGGGCGAGACCCAAACTGAATCTGATAACCCTTTTCTACGGTCTGCAGGACCCAACGAGAAATATTCGGCAGTAGCTTCCACGCTGTCAAAAATTCTACTAAAGGTACCAGCCTCTCGAGACTGGTTTCTGGATTTAGTTGTTGTTGAGCAACCAGCTCGTCGCCCTGTAACGGCGAACCGGCAGGGAACGACTGAACTGATTGGTCTAGAACCCTCCTCGGAGGGGGCGGGCATCCCAAGACCACTACGTTTCCGGGTGGACCCTGAGATATGTGCCTGCCGGAGACCGCTGCGCCCTGTAACACACGAGGTGGCAGGGTTGGCATAAAGGTCCCCTGAGGGCACCGAAGGGAGGCGGGCACCGTATAATGAGGTGTTAACCGCTCTCCTTTCGGGGGGAACTGCCCTCGATGGCCTGCGCCCTCGGACGTCAGGACCTTTTGTTCGCAGCCTTCTTGGACAAAAAAACGGTCCTGAGGTCCGGTTTTTGCCTTGAAGGCTGCTGTTGAGCGGGCTTTCCCCGTCCCCAGTTTTTCTGTGGGGGAGCACGGGAGGCCACGCTCTGTTTCTGAGTGGCACGGTGTGAGGAGCTGGCTTTTGATGTTTGGGGCTGCTCCCGCTCAGCAGCCCCAGAGACATGAATCCGACGGGGGAGGAGTTTTTGGAATGCAGCCGCCTGTTTAGCGGACTCCTGAAACCTCTCGACGACCAAATTAACTGAATCGCCGAAGAGGCCAGTCGTCGAGACCGGTGCATCCAAAAGAAAGTGCTTATCCCTCTCTTTTATACTGCTAAAGTTGAGCCAGAGATGTCTCTCAGTGGCCACCAGGGCTGCCATAGACCGGCCGATAGATTTAGCCGTCTCCTTGGCGGCCCTGAGAGACAAATCTGTAGCCCGACGCAGTTCGCAAACTGCGTTCGGGCTAATACCCCCGCCCTCATCAAGGTCTCCTAACACCTCTGCCTGGTAAGCCTGCAGCAATGACATGGTGTCAACACGCTGCAGCCTGCCCAGCAGCAGAGTAAGCCTTACCCACCAGAGCAGATGTAACTCTAACTGGCTTGGTGGGTAATACCGGGGTCTTTAGGGAAGATGCCACTTCAGGGGAAAGATAGCTGGCTAATGTCTCTTCTACCTTTGGCATCTCCCCATAACCGTGCTCTTTATATTGTGTTATATTGGAGTAGTGTGATGTTTGTGCACTGTACACTCTATATGACACTGGCTTCTCCCACGATCTCGACACCTCAGTGTGAAGATCGGGGAAAAACGGGAGACCCCGGTGATGAGGTTGTGCGCGAGAGGGCAGGAAGGGTTCGTCGAGCTTGCTTTTCGAGCGAACGTCCTGCTTATCTGACGGCCAATCTATATTTAATCTCTCGACCGCTCTCGTCACAACCTCAACCAGCTCCTCATACGCGTGAGACTGAGGTGGCGAATCCTCAGACACACGTGTATCAACACTTACAACATCCAATTCCTCGGAACTGGATAGTTGAAGTGTTGGTGCGTGTATCAGGGCGGAAGAAACCTGAGTGCGTGCTTCCGAACCCTGATACAACACAGTGGATCTGTCAGGTGAAGGTAGAGATAAGGCAGAGCCCGTCTCTAACCCCGCTGATAGATCCATTTGCGATCCCCAAGACTGAAGCCTTCGCTGCGCCTCAGCAACAGCGGGACCTGAGCCCTGGGGAACGCGAGCCTGAGCGACCTCGCGAAAGAACGCCAGGCGGGATCGGAGTGTCCGCAATGGAAGCACATCACAGTGCTCACAGCCAGCGCCCTCGAGCGCAGACCGTGCATGCTCCTCTCCCAAACAAACAACGCAAAGAGTGTGTGTGTCCCCACCCGTTAAATAACGCGGGCAGGGGTGCACACACATTCTGAACTGCTGCTTGCTCGCCATACTGATATAAATATATATATATATATATATACAGACAACACCAAATAACAGGGACAGTTTCACATATAGCGCTTGTGAAGACACAAAAGCTGTCGCGGCTGGGTTTGAACCGGCTTTTATACTTCCTGGTTCATGACGTCACCCGCTTCTGACGTCCCGTCATGCCATTGGACTGATTTTACATGTGCTTCAATACATCATCACGCAAAGCGTTCCCTTAGCGTCAATCGACGCAACGCGAGTTCCCTTGAAAGGGAACCTTTTTAAATGATGCTTCAAGCAAATTATTAATCAAACTCAATGAAACAACTCTCAACTCTGACAACATATTAATAAGGATTAAATCAGAAACACTATAAAATACTCATAGTTCATGACACAAGTAGCCACAGGATTAATTAGGTAACTCAATGGCCAAATAAAAAAACATTCACAATCTTGGTTCATTTTATATTGACAAAAAATATTACTGAATATAAATATTTGAGTTAATAAACGGCTTTAATGCCCTCTGCAAGGTCAAGTGCCAGCTGCACGGTGGTCAACTTCTCTGCCCGTCAGTACACACAGAGCTAACGAGAGACACACACATCGTTTAATGCCACCCTTGGCTGAATTTCAATGAAGCGTCCGCAAGACTGAGCAAACAGAGACAGACCATGTGTAAAGACTAATGAAGCCAATGATCACTTTTGCGTCGCCAGGTACCGCATACAGTAAGACAATTCTGATTTATGACATGGTGCATTAGAAAGAATATTGATTTCTCCTTTTGTCTTTCTCTCTCCTACTCTTTTACCGGCAAAGATTGATGTTACTGCATTGATTCCCAATCAATCAATTTATTTTCATTTTATTAATGCCTGAGCAATTGCTCTATGTCCTTATGAAAAGCAATGCATCTCAATTACATGCACCTGGTAAAATAAATTGTTAAAGGACGATTTGCTGAATTACAATTGGCTTTTTCACGGGTTTGCCAAGTTATTGGACACTCAAATTGGTAATTGTCTATCGCCATACAAAATGCATTAAATAAGTCAGCGATGGTTATGAACACCAAATTATGCCTATATTTGTGCTTTCATATAGGCACATTAGACAAGGTGAGCACAAATGCAGACACTCAATGTCTTTTGTTTGTAACCACAAACAAAACAGGCATTGATAGTATTGCTGTCACTTTGGGGACTCGGCGGAAAGAACGAACAGGTTTGGCACACGTCCAGTTTTAATAAAACACAGCTATTGGTGTGCGTTTCCTCGCCTCAACAAATCCAATTGGAAATGCTTGGCCTGTTCCATGTCTGCACTGTATTAAGGCTAATTAGTGTCTCAGTCTATTTGCATAGCGACTAGTTTCCGGCCATTCTCTGTCCGCTGACCCGTGCGAGCAGTATCAACTTTTCCTGAAAAGAACGGCCAATAATTGTTTTCGCACGCATCAAGGGATGGGTACTCGTGGGATAAATGGCCTTCTATACGGCACATCGCTTAGAAGTGAAAAAGAACAACCTGCAACAACTTACTGATTGTACTGACATTGATGTATTAAAATGGACCCTGTGTGTAATTGCTCTTTCCTGTGGCTACTGTGCGGGGAGGGTTGCATAATGATGATAGAGTTTAAAACCTTGCTAAAAGAGATAAAGGCTGCCAGGGCCCACCGCAGAGTATTTTCTGGACACTTCCTTAATGAAACATCCCGCTGGATAATGCGCTCGGGTGATACAAATGGGGATGATAAGACCGTCAAGTGGCAACTTTCCGTTGTGGATTGCTTTGTTGTCGCACAACATACTATGGGTATTGAGACTCCAAATGTTCTCATTCACTCCAATGCACACTGGGTACTGGGTCACATGACTCTCACTTCAGATATTTTGTTTGGTCTGGGTTATGACAGCACAAACGTTCCGGTCAGCTTAACACAGGGCGGTGTAAAGCGTGACATTAAGATGCTCTGTTAAACTGCAACTCATTGTCGCAGTTCAATTTCAATGGGTTTAAAAGGACAGACGCTGAGGTCCAGAGTGACAGACTGTCCTCAATGGCACTCTTTCAGTTCAAAAGCAGACTGGACAAAGCCATTGTCCGCAATGTCTGACCTTTGGCAATGATTAACAGTTGCACCACTTCCCCTCTGACAAGCAGCTCAAAAATTCCTTGAAATGACTATCATAGCCAGGCTCTGCAGCTCCAAAGACACCACCATATGACTGAATCAGATGCTACGAGTTACAAATATGGCCCCAGCTGAGTGCTACAATAGGGACTCAGTTCTCCAGAGGTTAGCACCAGACTATACTGTGGTGCTGGACAATGACACTCTGTTCTGGAAATGTTGTTTGTAACATCTCTACTGAACTCAAAGGATTGGGAGGCCAGATCAGCGTGTAAATTAACTTTACCCGCATTTCTTCTGCAAGCGATAAAAGCGTTATCTTTCAACTTTAGAGCCATTCCAGAGGATTAAGCGATTACATTGAGAGTAAGTGAATCGCTACTGTTAAAAAAGACAAACGATAGACTCAGTACAGGCTAAATCAGTTATTTCATAAACAAATCGATCATCCAAATCAATTATCCATTCATTGAACGTGGAAAATACCCATGTACGTGTATATGTGTCTATGATTTTGAGCATCAAAAACAAGAGATCTCACTAGATAAAGAATACTAAAGAGTAAAATATGTGTGATGTTATTAGTTTTGATTTGCTTTGAAACACCTTCAGATTTGCAATTCAATGATTCACTTTGTAAAAAGCGACTATACAAACCAGGTTAAAGTGAATGAATCCTTACAAATTCCATGCCACGGTTATGTTTGGAATACCATATACTCTTATTACTTAAGGAGTATGCAGTGTGCAAGTTTAATGTATGCTTAGAATACTACTGTAATTTCCAAAATGTGCATTATAAAAATACATACAAACTACAGTATTCCACAATGCAATATGCTCCACTCTTTATTTCAGTTGATGAATGAACCAGAAGTCATATCAGTCACAGTTTAGTGTTTTAGTTAATGTATGTATATCGGACTTTTGGAGCACTGTTTGACTCAAGTATTTTTAAACTTGAAACCATTGCCATATTTGGCCTACTAAATAAGAAGTTATGTTTGGGCCGAGTAACCAAACAGACAGATTAGGTTAATCAAACACCACTAGTTAGACCAGACAGACCACAAACAAGTTGCTATATAAAGTGGACACAAATCAACTGGGCAGTGCTGTCCTTACTAGGCTGTTAACTGACCAGAGTGACCACGTTCTTCACTTCTGAGTCATGCACAATGTGACTGGCCAAATTTCACCATTGTATCTGCATCTACAGCAACCTAAGAGCTTTCTGTTTAAAGAGCTTTCATTTATTTGATTATCCAATGTATCCTCCCACTACAAATGGAAAATAAGTACAACAAAATGTGTTATTTGTACTGTATGTATGTACAGTTCTACATTAACAACTGCTGCATTTGTGATCAGTCACAGTGTGCGTGTGCGAGTATACTCGTCTCTTTTATTGCATGACACTAGGAATGTGACTGATCACAAATGCAGCAGTTGTTAATGTTAATGTAGAAATGTTAATTCCATAATTTTCTTAAGATTTGTTTGTTGCTCTGAAAGAAAATCATTAATAAATGTGAAAGTTGTACAGATTCAAAGTTATATCTACAAGCATACACAGTGATTGACAGACAGTGTAACTATAAGTCTAGACATTTTCAGAAATTCTTTTTAAAATATGCCAGCAAGGCTGAGACATTTTATTGCAATCTAAGACATTTATTTCACTGAGATCTATCAAGTAATAGGGACACCGTATTTGTGGTATTCAAAAAATGCTTGGAACTTCTCCAAAGCCATATTTTTGTTTTGAAGTGGTTAATCTAGAGAGCTTAAAACAGGCAACACGGAAAAGGAACGTATTTCAACACTAAAGTTCTCTAGGAGAATCAACCGATTGCACACAGCGCTCGCTCTGGCCAAACAAATGCGTGTGTGACACTCCGTCGTCAAGAAACAGAAACGAACTGGGCTCAAGCTCAGAGCCTTTATATACTCATCTAAAAATAACGTCCAATCAGCGCGCTGGACCTTACGGTTGAATAAAACCAATCACAGCGCCAGGAGGGCGGACATATTCTTGCGATTGGCTTAAGGTGATATCATTTGCGCCCGCGCAACCTGGTAGCATTTGATTGGATGCGTTGTGAGGCGACGTCACGTTGTCACGAGGGGGTAGGCAGGCTGCGAGGTTTGAATAGGGGAAGTTGACAGAGCACAGCGCTTTGCGTGAGTTCAGTGTTTGCAAATATAGAGTGATCTCAACAGACGGACTAGCGGACTCTGAGCAAAGCGACGGCTGCACCGCGTTGCTATTGCACGAAGAGATCGCTTTCTTGTTACAGTTTATCTTGATTCAACAAGATCTATATATATTATTTTGTCTTTTATCGCCTAGTACTTGGGATTGCAATGGATGTTCTACCAATGTGCAGCATTTTTCAGGAACTTCAGATCGTTCATGACACTGGCTATTTCTCTGCATTGCCATCGCTTGAAGAATACTGGCAACAGGTAACAATTTTAAAGTGATATGGATAAAACTTCCGCTGCGATTGGCGAATGGACAGCGTGTGGTTTGACTTCGCTGTCTTTAAACTGGAATCGGAAATAGTTATTTACAATCCGCGAAGCGCTGCGTTGAATGAAACATTGTAAGTGTTCTAAGTGACGTTTTTGATTCGGTTACATGGTCGCGGGGTAAAAGCTGTCAATCAACTCGTATTGAATGTAGCTGTGCATCTACCTTATGATATTCGTTTGGTTTGGCATACAAAGTATTTTTTTTTTTTTTACTTTTTTGGAGAGTCGCGACTTGCGAGTCAGATCTGTATTGCTCAATAATCAGGAACACGCAGCATTTAGTAAGGAACATACTTGCATGCTTTTCGTGTGCTTTTCCTACTCAAACGTAGACTGGCTGATTTGACAGTCTGCAGCACATGTTCTGTCACATAACGGGGTGTATAGGAGGTATTAACTGTCATAGCAGGTTCTGATGCTTCAGACTGATATACTTGTGATTGAACAGTTGGCACGATCGTATGAATGTTTCTCTTGAAATTGATCCAGGTAGTTTCCCCTCGGGCGTCTTGGGATTCTGGCATAGAGCCATATGAACGTATCTCTAGGCATTTAAACATGCGTTTACTTCTAACTTAGTTGCCTAATGTTTCCCAGCATAGACTGCTGAATGGATAGTTCAACTGAAATGAAAATCTCGTAATTTCCTCACCATTATGTTCTTTCAAACCTGTATCACTATTTATCTCTTGGAAAACAAAAAGAGATGTAAGGCAGGAGGTTAGTGACTGACAGCTTCAGTCACCATTCACTTTCAATGTATCTTTTTCCATACAACACACGGAAATGGTGACTGAGACTGTAATTCTGCCTAACGTTTCGTAGAAACGGAATAACGTTGAATAAACGACAATTATCGCTTTAAGAAGTGAACATGTTGGGGGTTTGACATGATATAGAGTCTGTAGATTCAGTAACATTAGATTTTCCAGGAAAAATTTACGCGGTAAACATCATCGTTGTAATAGAGGATGTGCAAAGACTAAACCGCACAGCTAAATGCTCATATTGAGTGGAAAAACACAGTTGTACGTGTTTACTAAATCACTTTTGCTCTCGAATGCAGTACGTTCACACTTAATACGCGTTAAAAATCTTTTAAAACGCGTCCAGATGTACGCTGAGGGGACGTCAGGCTGTTTGAATGAGGAAACTCGACCGAGGAAGTTGTGTGGCTTCCTTAAAAGGACTCTGAAATGTCTTCATGACTCACTAGGGGATAACTGTTCTAGAAATACAATATACAGCCCTATTTATACCCAGAATACTCTGATAACTGATTTTATTGGCCTTCCGTATTCTGTAATGTTTCTTTCCACATGACACAATTTTACATATTTCTATAGAAAGTGTGTGAAAGTGCACGTGAGAGTGTGGTTAACCTACACTAACCCTTGGCAGTCAGCTGTGAAAGTTAGAGGAAACTCATGCACATTCTAACTTTGTGTTTTCTGTTTTGAATCAGACATGTTTGGAGCTGGAGAGATATTTGCAGAGCGAGCCGTACGTCTCTGCGTCTGACCTCAAGTTTGAGGGCCAGGAGGATCTTTGGAGCAAGCTCATCTTGGCTTGTGGAGATAAGGGAGATGGGAACGGCAACCTTCCCAGAGTCAAGGAAGAGGACAATCAGGACTGCCAAATATTAGAAACCAACAGCATGAATTCGGATGCCAGCAGTGAGGCGTCTGACAGCTCGGAGGAGCTCTCGCCCACTCACATCTTTACCTCCAACCCGCTGGGCTCGGTTCTGACGGAGTCAGTGCATCACTTGAGTTCCTCTATCATCAGCACACCTCCGTCCTCCCCAGAAACCCCGCAGGAGCCCGGCGTCCCGCAGGTGTGGGGCTCCACGCAGACTGACTCGCACGTGCCGGTGAAGATCCGGCAAAACGGACTGGGGAAGGCCTCGGATAAGGCTTCGGCAGGAGGGGACGCCTCTCCGGACGGCAGGAGGAGAGTGCACAGGTGTCACTTCAACGGATGCCGGAAGGTTTACACAAAGAGTTCTCACTTAAAAGCACATCAGCGGACTCACACAGGTAAGAAACCTTTGCTTTAGTTGTGACGTTGCAAATTGTCTTTGACACCGTATCAAAGCAAATAAAGAGGAACTTCCCACACTTTGAGGTTTCACGTCTCCTGTGAAGTTGTGTAATGGAGTTGAGTTCACACAGGCTGTCCTCAGCTGCAAGGCTAATGTCACTCTGTGAATATTTGCCCCGCATGACTGCACGCCTAAACGGTGACCTAATCTGTTTGGAATGTGGCCCTGGAGAGGAAGGAGGGGGGATCGGATGGGGGAGGGAAATGAAAACCAGCCAGGGTGAAAACAACCTGCTCTACCAAAACAGTTTTGGTTTCGTCATGGGAAAGAACTAGGCTTTTGAATGGGGATCTGGGTGGCCCCTTTTTTTAAAGGGCCCCATCGCATTCAAAACAGACTCTGTGTGACACGCATTGTTCTGCATGCTGTTTATGCATATACAGCATAGAGACAGACTTTTGGCATACCATGCATTCCCGAAATCCTTGAGAGCTTGAGGGATCTTATTAAAAGTTTAGACCGTCTCGTAGACTGCGTCACCTGATCCATAAACATGCATCCTGTTTACTGATGCATTATGGAGCTCGCTATTCCACATTCCTGTGAATAGTGAATGTTTTCCTGCTGAAACCTGGCCAAATGTACTGAAAGGTGTTTGTGTTTTTGTTTACAGGTGAGAAGCCGTACAGGTGTTCATGGGAAGGCTGCGAGTGGCGCTTCGCGAGGAGCGACGAGCTAACCCGACACTTCAGGAAGCACACCGGTGCAAAGCCATTTAAATGCAGTCACTGTGACAGGTACGTTCAGTTCTGTCTCGCTATCTCTCCCTGTGACAGTCAAAGCCTGTCTGTCTCTCTCGCCCGCCCGCATGCCTGATCCTTTGATGCGTGTATCAGTGAAATGCGACGGATTTCTGCATTGATCCTGTTTTATCGGTTCTTCGATGGGAGTCGCCCCATTATGTTTGGGTTTTATCACTTAATTACCTAATCACATTAAATTCTTGAAAGCGCAATAGTCACACTGTCGCAATACATTATTGATATTCTCCGCGTTTTATGACTAAACGCGCCTCTCCTGTTTGTCATCACTTCCTCTATTAATCATTTCCCTGCCTGAGAGCTTTGTGCTTTGAACACAATTGTTTGCTCAACTTCCCTTTTTGCTGTTTTGTTTCTGTAGTTACTGGATGCGAAACATTTCATAGTTCTCCCTCAAAACAAACCATTCGATCAAGTCTTTGCTCATATCCAGGCCCACACTGAACCTGCCAACATTTTATTTTATTTTTATTTTAATTCATGTATTATATTGTCACCCACAGTATGTGTGTGTATATATATATATATATATATATATATATATAACACACACACACAATAGTCAAAAAAGTTAATCAAAGTTGTCCTGAGACAAGAATGGGTATTGTTCAAGATTAATGTATAACTTTGATGAAAGGTTTTGATCCATTTTAAATGCTGACTACTGTATATAAAAAGGGATGTGTGTGGATATATATTCAATTCAATTAAAAAATTGCTTTATTGGCATGACTATATATAATACAATATTGCCAAAGCTTGGAATACATAGAATAATTATAAAGGCATCAAAATAATAAAATATTATAAAATAACTTAAATTTAAATGTACAAATTAAATTAATTATACAAATTAACAGTGTAACGAATTGATGCGCATAATATATAAATATATATATTACTCAAATTGTGTATGTATGTGTATGTGTATATATATGTGTGTATATATTAGCTACATGAATTTGTCAGGAAAAACATTTCATTATACATTCTTTAAAAAAAACATTGTTGATGGTAAACACTTTTTATAAAATAATTATATTTCTAGTAATATTTAAAATTGTTTTTTTTTTTATATAGTGTCACTCTTTGACAGCTTTGAACTGAAATGAAAAATGATGGCATATGGTGTATGATGTATTTAAAAAAAATAATTTTAATGCTTAAATGTTTTTTTTAAATAAGCACCAAAAATCCTAATTCTTTCTGGTTCTGCTTGTAACCAAGCTTTCCTTTCATTAGCCTTCATGGCACCTATTCCAGTTTCACAAGTTCGCCTCGGAGGTCACTAGGGGCCTCATCAGTGATGCAATGCACAGATCTCTACCTTTCATCACACTTTATGGCTTCGGTGGCCCCTGCCTGACCTTGTTTTTCACCTTTTCTCTCGCTGTTTCTTTCTCCAGGTGTTTCTCCAGGTCGGACCACCTAGCCCTGCACATGAAGAGGCACCTCTGAGCGGGCCGTAGCTTCACGCTGGGGATATGTTGTGTCCTGACCAGCTTCCTGGTTGACCTGGCCCTGCAAGAAATGGGGGGGGGAGTGTGTTCCAGCCAAAGCATGCCATTTTGCACCATATCCTGTGCCTCCGTGAGCCCCGGGATAAAGGCGGACTGACTGGTTGTTGAAACGGAAAAGGAAGGGACAAAATCACGTATGAAGAATCGAAGAGAGGAGGATGATTTATTTAAAAAACAAAAAAAAACGTAAAAAAATTAAACGAGCGAATGAATGGTGTGTTGTATGGTGCATGATGTTTTGGGACAACTCCTGGACTATACACTGGTACTTTAAAACAAATCCTAACGAAACCTGTTTGACGTGAGAGGATGAATGTCCCGTGTGCAAAGAAGGGTGGGAGGGGGGTACCAGTGTATCACTGTGGGCTGAATGGTGTCGGGAAACAAGTTCCGTTCTTGTTTCCACACGGTATGCGAGAAGGGCAAAGTCTGAATGAAGCCGTGAGACTGAGAACTTCTGCCAGACGCCCCCGGGCTCTTTCGCAAGATTGCGGGGGGGGCGAAGCGGCAAGGGTTTCACCCCCTTCCCCCATCTAAAGGGGGGCGGAAACTCGGTCCTGAATGAAAGTGGCTTTTTTGGTGTTCGGTGCAGCTACTAAATGTGCAATGTGTTCGGTAGCTTGTTTTTTTTTTGACAGGCTACAAAAGCTCATTTGTAGTCCGTTGTATAAGCTGTGTGCTTAGAGATGTAACACAATTATAACTTCACTATCATAAACAGGTGTTGCATGGTATTGGGGTTTGTACTTAATTTTTTTTTTTTTTTTTTTTTTTTTTTTTGTAATTGGGACTGAAAATAGATTCCAATAAAGTGCAGCTAAATACAATTGGTTAAATGTTACAATATTGTACATAAACGAATTGATCATTCTTCACTCAAAATTCCCTCTTTTTTTCTTTCCGGTGGAGGGAAGAATACTATCAATCACCGACAATTCCATACAAGACCATTTCATCTTGAGGACTAAATTCTCTCTTTCTATCTCCATTTTACCTGATGTTAATGCACTGTTGGCCTTAATGGTGCCTTATGCAAGTGACCTTTCCAGTTGGGGGTCACAAAATGTCTTGTATAAGTGATTGAAAAAGCTTTATTAAGGCTCTGTTTCACATGAACATGCACCTTTCCCATTTCCAAGGCCACTGTAACCAAGCCCTTGTAGACACGTAATATATTGTTATTCTTGAGCATGGATTTCATTCTTTGTCACTAATATTTGCCCTCACATTTCTGGATGTTGTCAAATCTGCAATGTAGAGCACTTAAAGTTACGGACTTGGTATCTACCGAACGACCTTTTGAGTATGCTATTAGACGCAAGATCTCTATCTCTGTGGAGCTGTGTGCGAGACAAAAAGCTCTTAAAGTGGGAAAACAGGCCGTTGTATAACACAAGGCTTGAACGTTTGTGGAATGCCAACTCCCCCCGTCCCCTGTAACCAAGAATAAAGAAAAAAAAAACGCCTAAAGATTTATTGTAATTAACAAGCTCCAGTCAGACAGGCCTTGCCTTGTACTGCCTCTCTGTAATGAATTGCTGAAGGCCCTGCCTGCTATAGACTGCTGACTCGGGCAGTTCGATATTGACCTGTCTGGATGCCGTTGTTTTAGTCCAGCGACAGTATTGTGGAAACAGTGCACAGCCATCCAGAAAGATAAAGATATATCGCACACCTTTTCAACATTTACAATGGATATTTACGGACGTGGAGGCAAACGCCGCAAGGAGAAAGCCGCTCGTTCGGCTTCTTTTGCCATCTGAAATGTAAACTATAATGTTTTCAGGGACCAAACAATTGATTAAATTTATTGTACATATAGTTATATGCTTTGAATTCTTTGAGTATTTTGCTTTTTTAAGTGCCATGCTCTGGTTTGTTGAGTGATGAAGGTTTGACACTGTTGCATGTTGAGCAGCTTAGTAGAGACAGATTGTTTCAGCAGGAGAAATGTAACTTGAAGCAGCTTGTGCTGCCATTAAATCAGACCAGCCAGGGTTTTGTGGGCAAAGAACATTGTGTCTTTCCAACAGTGGTTAATATTAGTCAAGTGGTAATGGAGCCTTAATCAAGTTTTCCATTTGCTTGCTTCTACCAACACTTTCTATCACTTATGTTTTCACTCACGAATCCCTCTTGTCTAAAGAATATTTGTACAAAAGAATAAAACCAGAAAAGTAAGGATGAAAAACACAGGAAAAAAAAAAAAACTTTTCTAAGATTTTTATTTGTTTTTGCTTTATATGAATTTTATTTGAAATTGTTTTGCAAAATTGTTATATTTCTGTATGAATGTATTTTTTATTGGAATAATAAGAAATTCTTATCGGACAAGTTTGATTTGTTGTTTTGCTTCACTTTATTTCATTAGTGTTTTAGACTTTGCGAGACCAACTTCTATCTAGTGATTTATAAATGATGTTTCACTATTATTGATGCTTGGCAGAGTTGAACAAAACAACTACACTCGAGTATTCAAAGGTTTTGGGGCAGACATGAAAGATATCTTAAATTGAGCTTTAATAATGAGTCAGACTTACGATTAACTTGGTGAATAAAGCGGGTGGAAAATCCCATAGAGAAGTAAAGGGCCTTTGACCCAATTGGACCAGTAAGCAACCAATCAGAACACTTAAACTGCACTAAAAACACCTTCGCAACTACACCGCAACATGCAGACTGCGTCTGAAATTTCAAGTTATTACTTCATGACCGTTAAAAGAATATGTACTATGTAATCTGCAAGTACTATATTCGCCATGTTGCCCTTGTCACGTGACCTACCAGCGTCACTGCCAGTCACAAATCCTCTCCCGTGGCCTCATGGGATAGTAACTTGTTCATCGTATGCACACTTTTGTCACATACTGTTTTTCGCCTACTATATAGTAGGGAAGTATGCGATTTTGGATGCATTCGTTTGACATTATAACAGTAATGTTTACGCCAACAAACAATCAAGCACCACTAACATTTTCGGTTTCACTTTATTTTGATGGTCCCTTTAACATTCTGTTGACCATAAGTAACATTGCACATACATGTCCACTAACTCTCATTAGAGTATTAGTGGAGTATTAGTAGACTGGTAGGGTTAGGGTTAGAATAAGTTGACATGTAGTTGCAAACTTACATATAGTCAGTAAAATGTCTGTCGGAGAACCATCACAATAAAGAGTTAGCAGATATTAAGCAGACAGTCTAATACTAATCCTATAATGAGAGTAAGTTGACACACAGGTGCAACGTTACTTATAGTCAACAGAATGTTCAAAAGGGACCATCAAAATAAAAATGTTACCACATTTTCTTCAGAATCAAGTCTTTAATATAATATAAACATGCAGTGGATTAAAAAGACGCATCTTTTGAAATGACCTAATATTCACAATTCACCTGATATCTCAGTAGAAATGAGGATATGCTTATTAATATCGGCTACCTGCATTAGCAGTGCAACACTCGTTCTCATAGATTCCTCGCTCTCATTATATGTTGTGCACAAGTTGGTCTCAACACCCACTGGAGGGGTGTTCCACAGGCTTGTCAAAATAGTCGAATGTGTTCTCACAGAAAAACATTGCAAATTGCCGCCTTTGTGAATTGCTAAAGGGGGAAACATGCCCTAGGTGATTCCTGGCAGGTGGAGCTTTGAAATGTTTTGCCAAGGATTTGTTGGCTTTTCTAAACATTTATAAATGTCCATTTATGTGTTTACTTCTCGACATCTGGTCCAAGATGTATTCCACTCGTAATCACAATGTGATTTACGCGCTTTTATAGTTGTGATTATTAATGATTTTAATAAAAATTAACTGGATATAAATTAAGCGATTTCAATGGATGGATCAATATAAATAATGCTACTCGTTAAACAGTATGCTAATTTAATTCATTTAAAAAAAAAAAACATATTGAGTGGGAACAGAGTCTGAGACCAAAAATAAAAATAACCTTTATTTGAAACTATTAGGAATATAGCTTTTTTTTTTTTTTTTTACTATTAAAAGTCATTGCAAAATATACTATATTTTAATAAATATCAGTACTTGAGCTGACATTGCTTTTACCAAAATTGATTGCTGTTATCTAGCATAATCTTACAATGTTCCAAAGAGCATCTTAGATTCAATGGAAGAATTTAATGTGACCGTCAGTACAAAGTTCACATGAGTTTACAGGGTCAAAGTCACCAATTTGTTGATCTGATTAGTGACCTATAAATAGTGCAGAATCTTAAAAATATCTCTGATAAAAATATTATTTCCAGGTTTAAATGAAGAAAAAAAATTCTCATATTTTCATTGTGGATTTTGGACTCCATTATACCTGTCAATTCATCCAGACAGCTTATTTGCTTAAGAGAAGTTTCGCAACATGCCGGTTCACCAAAGGTGAAGACCGTGGGAAACTTGTTGCATTACATAACTCAATTACAGCCACGCCTCTGATAAAACAACAGTAGTTTTCCACATTTCTCAGTGCTTTGCTGATGTTGACGCTACAACACTGAGAACTTGCTCATTATTCTGTGTAGCTGACAGATCCTAAAGTGGAAGCAATTATATGCAGCCTCGGAAAGTCACATGGTGACATCAATCCTTTAAAGGTCAAGTGCCCCCAAATCCATCATTAAATTTATCTTAAGGATCTCAGTCCATGCTTTGTGATGTTTAAAAGCGAAGATCAATGCTTCAAAAGATCAATATTTATGTACGCCATTGTTTAATATGCCTTTAATAGCCATACAATTAGAAGGGCAGTTGAGGAACATGCTCAAAGAACCAAACGTTTGATGTGACGAATCAGTCGGTATGTGTGTGTGCTTTCCACGTTTAACCTGGGGATACCCCTAATCCGGGATTACCATATCTAGATAAATTACACTAGCATATGACACGTGCCCTACCTTGATGTACATGTAGCGCTCTTGCAGCTCATCATAATTCACAATGTGAATTTGTAAGTATTCATATAACATGTGCATGTGCATTTATGGTGTTTGGAATGGGGATAGTTTACCTAAAAATGAAAATTCCTTGATCAGTTCCTCATTCCAAACCTGTAAGACTTTCTTTACTCACCTAATACCTAAAAGAAGAGGGTTTGAAAAAAATGTCCTTTCAATGAATGTCAATGGGGTCCAATGTTGTTTTGACAAAAAACAATTCTTCAAAATGTCCTCTTCAGTGTTTCGTGAAACAAAGTCATACAGGTTTGGAACGACATGAGGGTAAGTGATGAACGAATTTTTATTTTTGGCCCTTTTAACACTTTCACGGTTTATGTTTTAGATGCCAATATGTTGATATTGCTCAGATCCAACTATCTGTACTAAAACACTTTACATATGAATACTAATGAGAACACATCGCTGAACTACCTTGAACTTTGCATGCAGAGCAAAGTCAGCAGTCTTATTGCATTTTGTCCATTGTGCTTGAAAGATTCCAAAGGCAATGTATTGTCAGGCGAGCTGAAATTAAAAGCAATGTCACGACATCAAAGGCTTCCATTGCCAGCGGGTGAGGGGTGAGTGAAACCGTGAGCTGTTTGAAGCCAGTGGGGTTGAAGGAGAATATTCAAAGAAAGACACTAGCTTGGTTTAGAAAAATGAATAATTATTAGTGGTATCTGGAAAGGCAAGTCATATATGTTTAGTCATCTGAATAACTGGTAACTATGTTGGCTTGAGAAAGCCAACATACAGAAATGCTATTTAAGTGTATTCTTTTTCTTCTGAGACTATAACTTCTGACTCTGAACTTTAGAGCTTTCAAGCTACAACAACCAAACTCGGATGAGGCCTTCAGACTGTTCTGGCTCGCATTGGTATATTTTTTTTTAACTGAACCGACTTTGGGAATTCTCGTATCGGACTTCCGAGCAATCCCAATTCCCATAGACTTTCATTAAAGGGGGTGAAAACTTGTACAATAACTGTTATAGAGTATTTAAGCAGTCGATCACTTGCAAAGCTTAAAAATTAGGTCAACAATCTAAAATCTCAAAATATAAACTTGGTCAACCATCTAAAAAATGTGTTAAAACATGCTAGAAACATGCTAATTCATTCTAGGAAATTGTTAAATCATGTTAGCAACATAGGTACCAGGTACCAGGTAAGTGCTGATCAGCGCACACAGACTCCGCTACGGGCCGCCTCCCAGAGAGAGCCTCCCGAGCCGTATCCCTGTGTTCCACCTCGCTGCCCCACTCCGGGTACGCCTACGGTCCCTTTGGTCCCGCTTGTACGGTCTCTGAGAGCCTGCTTAGCACTCCCCAGTCCGTCTCGCTGGCTCATTTGGACCATCAGGCTCGGCTATATGATTCAGTTCGCCCGGCGTCCCTCCAAGTTTCGGGCCATCCACTCCACTACAGTGAGAGCATCTATCTATCTATCTATCTATCTATCTATCTATCTATCTATCTATCTATCTATCTATCTATCTATCTATCTATCTATCTATCTATCTATCTATCTATCTATCTATCTGTTTTCTGATAGACTGTATTGCCTTCAATACTTTCAAACTTAAAGCGTTAAAACTAGCCAACTAAAAACTTCAAATCGAAAACCTTCAATCTTTTAAAACTTCTTCTATCTTTCTGGTCAGGCTTTCTCAAGACAATAACAAAGTTTGTATTGACAAACTGCTTTTATCTTATTAAACTTTGTAAAGTATCATCCCGTACTGATGTAGGGGAGAGCCAGGACAGTTGAAACACTTTTCAGATGAACGTCGTTTTCTAAGATAAAGTTACAGATTTTTTTTTTTTTTTTTGTGATCAACAACTCACATATGTGTTCTCTTAGTATCATGTGTTATTCGGTACAAATATAGAATGATTTAAGTAAAAATTAACTTTGAACGGTAGTTGTGCCTTGTTTCAGTCGTCCCGCATGAGCGGGACGATTGAAACACACGGGTGGGACGTATGAAACATAACATTTTAAACGGCAACTATTCATCTAATGCTTGTTTTTATGAACAATACCTGACAAGTAACTAATGTACATATTGTTACAAAACATGTTTTGTAATTTTATTTTAATTTAAAGGTTCATATTAACCATTTTTGTTCTGTTGCCCAATAAACAATAGACGATAAGCCTATGCGCATTTTGCGTAATCTCATAGGCTATTTTGACGAAGACAGACAAATCTGTTTACAATTAATTTTCTTACATTTCTTCCTTGAGTCATATTGACTGTTTCCTAGTTGAATAGCCTGTTATTATGAACATAAACTTATGAACACTTGTTTCAACCGTCTCGACAGCGCCTCCTGCCAGTTAAACCTGTTTTGCACTTAAACTAAAAAACTCTGATAATGCACACTTAAGGGTGTGTTGCAGTACTAAAACACCTGCCATATTATCATTACAATGGCACATAAAACAATAAATACAACTTGTCAGTCAAAAAAAGTACCACACGAAAGAATTCACTCACAACACTCAAAAACAGCTTTCCGGCTTTAACTACAAAACGGCGTGACTTAAAGAAGAAATGTTTCCGCGGGTCTGGTAGGCATTGCGTGCTATACGTGTTGACGAAATTTGACGTACATGACATGAGTGGTTTTCAAGGAAATCTCAATGGTTCATCTGTCCCGCGTTTCAGTCGTCCCGGCTCTCCCCTACTGTGGACATAAACAATGAACTGGTCAGCGTCCACCCTGAGCATTCTAGCAACCACATAGGGACCTTTGATAAATGCTTAGAAACCATATAAAAACATACCAAAAATGATTTGAAGATCTTAGCAAACAGAACCAAACAGAAACATAATAACTAGAGAACACTTTAGAAACCATATAGCACCATCTACGAGCCACTATAAACACCTTAGCAACCGCAGAGCAACACCCTATGCAAGCACAACTCTTTTCTTTAGAAAAAGTAAACGTCTTGTTGTATGCAGCAGTTTTCTGGATCTGATTGCCACTGTGTCTAAGTACAAGAAGAATAAAAGGTCAGTAAGTACACAGTAGACATGTCATTTTCTGATCATCTTCATGCTCGGGTTTTGTCTGCATCCTGTCTGTTCATTAAAAATAGGGCTATTTGTTTTCAAAGCGGATACTTTACCCAATTAGCTTCTTGCAGTTAGTGCTTATGAACACTAAAATGTATTAAAAAGGAAATGGAGGGAGGGTGAGGAGAGATCTGAGAGTATTGCACAAACACTTTTTTTGTTGGTATTTTCATAAAGCAAGCAAGAGCCACATATTCTTCCTTTCAACGCAGATTAATTTCCATCATAACACCCGTGGAATTCGTAATGGCTCTTTTGAACATTGAGACTGAGCCCTCAAACAGCTCATTTCACTCCGGTCTTAGGCAAACATGAGATTTACTGAGATTTGTAGTTTGCTGTTTGAAGAAGAGCAGTTGATGGTTAAAGAGCTCAGGGCCCTCATCGCTAAAGTTGACCGTGTCACATGACTGCTAGCAGCAAGCTTTGGTCACCTTCCTAGTGACCTCTGAGTGACATTCATTCAGACATTCATTTAGAATGGTATCCACCTTATTCTGCTCTAAACAATGCGCGCCGCCATGACGACGACTCCGGTTGCCTACTTCCGGTTCGTACTGTATTAGCAGTGAGAGAATGAGTTCAGGCTCTACATGTGCTGTTGTTGGTTGTTTTAACAATTCAAATAAGATAAAAAAAACTTTTTAGAAACTGGGTGCTTTGAGCATAAGATAAAAAGGAGAGAATGCCCATGTCCGGTTCGTAACAGCTACATTCAATGCCAGAGAGTAGACGTTTTTGGTTAGCTGCGCTAAAACTGAAGCATCCAACGAAAAAAGGTGTATGTCTCTCCGCACCATTTTGTTGACAAACGCCTAATACGTTACCAGTAGGGATGGGCATTTCAAGCAAGAATAATAATCGAAGATCGCTGGGTATTATTCAATTATTATTTTTCGAAAATCGCACCCCTCCATCACATCACGCACACGTGCATGTATAATAGGCTATAGGCTACACACCAGAACATGTGAGCAAAGCGGAGCAGTGTGACGCTTAAATATAAGTTCATATATTTATAAGTTTCACAATATAATGTTTTTTTTATCTATTTCATCTATGTTGATTATATGAAAAGGGAACGGCATGAGATGAGTCAGATATGATCATAAGATGCCCAATATCAGAAAACATTTGGAATGGCTCAGACATGATTTTGACCACTTATTAAGTTTTGTTTTGTAGAAAGCCTTTCTTTAAAGTGAATTTCGTTTAGTATAAATTGTATCTTCATTTTAATCAATGTTTTATCAACAAATTGCCTGGAATACTAATAAACAAGAAGCAAATATAGTAGATATACAGGACACGGAGGCGCAGGCGCTTGAACTGGAGCGCGTCTTATTAATCAACAAAACTCAGCGTATAAGTTACTTGCCTCACATACATGAGAAGTATATCTATAGAAAGCTTGAAATGTGTACTTTTAAACAAAATAATTAAAAACGATCAGAAATGGGCTGCTCTCTGCTTATGTATAGGTTAATTCGTATGAAGTGTGCATTTCTCTCTATAGGGGCGTTCACTACTGCGAAGATGGCGAGTCAGCATCATCAAATTTATCTTTGCAGTCGACACTTACAGAAAAAACTAGTTTATTAATAAACAATTCAAAGGTTTCATGCATAATCAATACTTTTGCCGTTTTTTTGTTAAGCTTTATGCCTGCGTTGAGATGCAGAATAGGCAATATATTACGAAAACGCTCTTTATGGTTTAGCATTCTCTCCCATACAGTATCAGAATCAGAATCAGAAAGAGCTTTATTGCCAAGTGTGCTTGCACACACAAGGAATTTGTTTTGGTACTGAGGCTTCCAGTGGACATATACAAATACAACAAGAAACATAATACTACAAATTATAAGAATAAAAAATAAAAATAGGCTATAAGTATACATAACTTCCAACCCAACTTCAGTCGTGCACGGGCAGGGGCAGCCCTACTTATTTCACATATTTTCTAACCAGCACATCACTGTGGCGTTCTGAGCGAGCGGCGGTTAATCTTCATAAAGCTTCGAACCGGAAAAGGACAACCGGCTTCCGGTTCAAACCCGCTATGAATCATGGGTAAATTCGCTAACCAGGAAAAAGGTGGATAGAGAAGTCTTTTGTCTGGTAAACTGACTGCTGACATTGTGGGTTAAGATGGTACCCTGGATCCACAAATTTGCTCTAATGAAAAATTACTTAATATTTATACTTAATAAAAATGACTTATTACATAAGTCATAGAAGCTCTTGAATATCTGAGAAAGAAATCAGTCTTTAAAAAAAATTTAAGGGGCCGTGTACATGACATCGTTTTCAACTAAAAAAGGGAACCTTTATATGCGTTTTGGCCGTTTATAGGGTTGGTTATCATTTGTATTTTAACGATTACGATTCTTATCGATTCCTAATTTCGATTCCAATAAGGTAGAAAAAAAAATTCGATATCATTCACATTTATTCTAATTGCAAAGAATACATGTCTTATTGTGAAACATTTCATTGTAGCTGAATAACATGATAAAAAATCAACAGGCTAATGAACGTTTGCCTATGGTTTAACCCTTAAAGACCCAAATATATATATATATATATATATATATATTTAGTTATTTAGTTATTTATTTATTTATTTATTTATTTATATAAAAAGTTTCACCTTTTTACATGTTGTTGTAGGAAGATGTTGTTGTTAAATTTTACATTTTTTTAATGGAAATGTTGTAATATTTCATCGTTGGGCCTGTTGGCTATAGCAGAATGTCAGTGATTTCATTTACTGTCTGAACAAATGAACAAATGTAGAGGACATCTAAGGGTTCATTTGTAGGGTGTACTGCTGTAGCCCCATAACAGTAGCCTATATACAGTATACACTAAAAATCACACAATATGTCACACAGAAAAACTGATGAACTAGATGAAAACTTTGGGACTATCATAATTGAATATGGCTATGAACAGAGATAAATCACATAAATGCCAAAGGCAGTTCTTGTCCTGCGGGAAGCAGTGACAGACGTTGCACTTGCTGCAAAGTGTGTTGGTTAAGCCTTTACCACAGTGTCTTCAGTGTCCTCTATTGTGTTCATATCTTCTGATACAAACTTTCAGAAATACTCTAGTGGTGTATGAAGGGAGACGGCATCATTAGTAATATCCTGACTTTAAAAATCAGTGTTGGCACTGATAAAATCCTTTATCAGCCAGCGAAACCTGTCACAGGGCATGGTCTGTGATTTTGAATGATTTGCTTTTGTTGGAATGATGTCCACATCATTATCAGATGGGTGGTCGCTGGGTTGTTTGTTTTACTTTTCCAGTTCACAGGTATCTCGACATTTCTCTTCATTGTAACATCAGAATCCATTTCAAAATCACTGTTCCCATTTTGGACGGCATCAATGACATCATACACTCTGTAGATTGTACGGTCTTCCCTGGCTGGTGGTTATCAAATGAAAACACTGGTTATTTACCATATCTCAATCATACTTATACATTTTAAAGAATTTACACATTCCACAGAATTCACAAAATACAGTCTGGCTAGCTTATTGTGTCCTGCTAATAGCACTTATACCCCCCACATTCCAGAACATTATCACCTGTCCCTCATGCAAAAAGCGGACATTTGCAGATAAAGCCCAGAAAAGAAAACAGGACTAGTTAAGTATATTTTAAAAACTGATAAGATACAGATAGTTTCAAATATTGCAAAACAAGTACTTTCAAATGCTAAAAGAAAATGTATTCCCTAATTTAACTTAATTAATAATAATGACATTTTGATTAAAAGAAGACATTTAAAACTTGTACATGACCAAAAACATTCTATCTATTATTTCTTTCACATGGAACAGGTGAGAGGTAAAATTAATCCATGTAACTATGTGTACGAGGCGCACAGACAAATTTTGCTACTCATTTCACCCAGTGTTGTAAAATTACAACATTGACATTACAAGCTCAAAATCTGATATGATTAAAGCATTCAACAGTACCTTAATATGAAACATGTCAGATGAAAGAAAAAAAATAGCATATATATATATATATACACACACACACATTTATTATTATGTTTAAATAGTATATTATAAATACATTTTTAAATGCAATTTTATTCTATTGGTAAAGTAACTTACATGTCATTAATTAACAGGTTTCAATATGTTTGCATTAATTGTCATTAAAATCACACTTTGTTTAAGTGTAAAACATAATCTGTCCAGTGCCATCGTCTCATCACTCAGGGGTACATATAGGATTCGCACACAGAATGAGTCATAATCTAAGAAAGGGACTATCAAAATGTAAACAGTAATTAAAGCAACTCCCATGATTGTTAGCGTGAGTCACAGGCATAAACGGGAGTATCCACTAGTGATTACACATCAAGAGCCAGGCTGTTATTTAGCACTTTAAGCGAAGAGTTGATGGGTCAGTCAGTGCATGAGGAAATGAATGTATGCTCCTTTTTAATGATCCTTAATATTATGTTTGTCTTCATCTTCCACTTTCTTTATTGAACCCCATAATCTTTAGCAGTAAACCAAAATGTTTTGCTGGAGATGAAATGCATTACTACTCACTTAGTTATTTCTAACAGCAGTCATTATGCAGCTGTGGCAGAACAACATAATGTGCACCACGGAACAAGACATGCTTCTGTATTTAATGTGGTTTGGTGACTGTAGTTTTAAAGGACCGTTCACAGTAACAATGATACCTATAAAGATGGGCCCAATCAAAAGAGCCCACCACCAAGACTCCAGGGTATTCTGGCCTCTTCATTTTTTTTATCTTTTTATTATCTGCCAGGCAAATTTTAAGTATCTCACTTTCATGGCAAAAATTTTATTAAGTATCAGAAATAATGCAAGAACTACTAATAATGCTGTAATTACAAGCAGCATAATTACATATACTTACAAGTTTCTTATTATTATTACACAGTTATTACACATGTAATTATACAGTAGCATGAATGCTGGAATGTACACTTTAAAAAGTAATTCAGTGGACCTGTTACCACAACTTAAATAGATGCACATTCTAATTTATTGTTTTAAATTTAAGTTGCAAATATTATTTTGAGTTCTGTTGACATAATGTTGATATTTACATTAACTTAATATTATGTGTAATTTAAACTCAAATTTATAAATTAATTGATTTTTTTGTATTTACAATCAAATTGTTTTGATAATTTCAGAAATTAGGCAGTGGATTTCTAGTTCCCAGTATGCGTTGTATTGGACTGGATAAGGAGAATAAATGTCAAAATTAAGTGTTATTGTATTTGTTTTAGTGAAAGTAAAGACTTTTTCATGCTGTTATGTTAGACATTTGAAAGAGTTTCTGTAATATTGAAGGTTTTGTGGTTACCATTATGCTGAAGAGTATGTACATGAAGGTAAACACTACATTGACTCTATAAGCAATGACTGTGTTAATACCAGTGACAATTAATATCTTACTTGTTTATTAAATATACATGCCAAATAAGTTAAATTTGGCATGTGCTGTAGCTGTTGATTTGAACTGAAATAGATAAGATTAATTGGTTCCAGGGTTACAACTCAAGTAGATAATTTTAGTAGACTTATTTGTTTGGAGTAATCAAGTGAAAAAAAAAACGTGTTTATGCATTATGCTACAAATTATTACATTTCTCAAACTCACTGTAATTTTACTCAAAGTTGTCCTAACTATAAAAAATGACACAAACGAGTTTTAATTTCATTTAGGAACCCTATGTGACTATATCAACATTGGAATATCCCAAAAAGAAAGTCAGACTAAGACTAAAATGTAGAAAAAAAAAATAAAGTCCATCTTTTGTCGAAATATTACAGACTGTTTTTAACAAGCTTCTACAAGCTTTCATGCTTACGGTTGCCAAATGTCAAGATTTGAAATCCCCCAATCAGGTAATCTGTTAATTTTGTGCCCAGTGGTTTACTTAATCATTGTAATTTGGCAACCATGTACACGTGCTTTCTCTACACTGCGGTGCAACCTGATCTCACGGCAGTTCGTACAAATTTTACGAGGTGGCTTATTTTTTATGAATTCATACGACCTCACTCGTACAAATTCATAAGATTTTTGCTAAATCGTACATATTTTACGAGTTGCTCAATTCGTAGGAATTCGTACGAATTACCTACCCCTGACACCGCCCCTAAACCTACCCATCACATGGGTTTAGACAAATCGTACGAATTTGTACGAGAAAGATCATACGAATTTGTACGAATTAGCCACCTTTTACTCACTCGTACGAATTCGTACAAATTGGTCGTGAGATAGCGTTGGGAAGTCATGTCGATGATCTGAAAACACAGACAAACAAGTAAGCTGGAGTTTAGAAATCTCTGTTTGAGATATTCTGCTTAAATGAAAGTGTCATTCAGTCAGTCTGTGCTCTGTCACAAGCCGCTTGTGCTGTTTGCTGCGACTAAACCGAAATCTTTCTCAGTTAACAGATTAACTGTAATAAATCCAAACATGGATCTCAACCAAATTCTTTGTGATTGTGGTTGCACGAATAAATGCACTTATGGAGCCTTTGTGTGACAATGCAAAGTCTTTTTTGCTTTTTTTTTAATAATAATAAAAAAAAAAGCTTTAAAATGTAATTTGGAATTTTTGGAATTGCTATGGAATTTCTGGAATTTTACCATTTTAATGTTTAAGAGAATTGTCTCGTTTTACCAGTTTTCATAATGTAGAGAGTGTTCGTTTATATGATAAATAACCTATAATAAATCAGGAAACATGACGAAAATGTTTGACCGAAACCCAAAACTATAGGCTAAAATTCCCAGAAAATTATGCGACTAAAACTTGACTTAACAAGGGGACATATCATGCTTTTAAATCGTTCCTTTTTACATATAAATCATACATTTGTGGTCTATATAAAGCGGAACTGCAATGCTTGGGTCTGAATTCCTCATTATTATAGCTCCACAGGCCCCTTTTCTACCCCTTTTCTGATGTGCGTCTGAGAGCAACTCGTTTTGGTGCGGTCTCTTTAAATGCAAATGAGACACTTCATACCCCGCCCCCTCTCCAGGTTGCAGAGGTGACACTCGTTTACACTCCACCCCGTTCGGCCATTTTTGTAGTTTGATAGCAGAGATACGATTATCTAGTGGCACAGAAACTTTTTATTCACACGTTATTAACAAAATGTCAACAACGGAAGACATGTTCATCAAGCCTTACATGTTCGAGCCAGAGCCGGACCCGGAGCGAGATGAAAATGAAGACGACGAACCTGCAGAACAACGTCTTCATATGGATATATCGCAATGGTATGTTACTGTATTTACAGGAATTGACCCCTCAATCAGACAAAGTCTATCGGCAAATCCTTCTTTATACTGGCGGAGGTTGCTGAAAGTAGTTATCCTTGAAGTGCTTCGCGCACACAAAAATGACTTTACCCACAGATGTGGGTACATTTCCATGAAAAATAAAATTGCTCGAAGTGTTGGGCCGGGAGTCGATGTCCTTATTTGGAAGTTCCGCTTCAAATACTGTGACGTAATTGTTCAAAAAAACGTCAGAGAATAGAAAAATCAGAACAGGTTGCAAAATATGACCAAAACAGAATATAAAGATATCAACGAAGCACCTGAAGAGACTAATTTAAACTTTTCTGTACTTATAAACACTCCAAATATACAACAAAATGCATTTACGGGCTAAAAAAGTGGATTTAGCATGAAATGTCCCCTTTAACAAAAACTGGACAAGGTTGACTAAATATGAGAAAAACTAAAAAGTACATAAGACTAAAACAAAATGTAAAAATAGCAAACAAAATTAACACTAATGCAAAATATTTATTTATTTATTTGAGCCATTGCTTTATTTTTTAGAGTGTAAAATGTAACTTCAAAGTTCATTTGTACTTCCTCACTCAGAGATGTAGCAGCAGGTCTAAAAAAAAAAGAAAATCATTTCATTTACCGTGTCGGTCATGTTCCTGCACCTGATGCAAATGTGCTCTTATCAAGCGAACTCAATAGATTTTATCCAGACACCTATTGAGATCTTGGCCTCTGAAAGCTGGTGTGGCTAGTGGTCTATGAGTGTGTTTTCTTAGCACCTGGGGGAAGAGAAAGCCTCTATTAGTTTACGTCAAAGACTGAAATGCTTTCAGAAATCCCCCCGCATGCTTCTCTTCTGCCGGTTAACTTTCCTGCTGCTACATTAATCACCATGACAACTGCCTCCACTCAGACTGTTATATGTCGCTGTAAGAGAGAGCGAGAATGTCTTGATAATTTTGTATTCCAATTTCACACTTTGTGCTTATAGTCAAATCTGTTCAGACAACCTCTAATGTAAAACAGCATGAGCTTGCAAAATAACCAGTTCATTATACATGCATTTCACAAATCTATGAAATCTCACTTTGATGTGATTTAAAAGCACATTTATGTTTTTGTCACTCGGCTTGAGAAAAAGTCTTAGCATTGTAGCAACAGGCGGTATTGGTTTTCCCTCAGATGTCCCAGTTAATATCTGCAAGTGATAATATTAATTAACAACATATTTACATTTTTGGAAGTAAATTTGAATGGGACTTGCCTGTGCAAAACTCCCATGATGTAAAGTGTTTCTATGTGTTTTCTAATGTGTTCTGAGTGGTTTTAGTGTGTTGTTATGCAGTTGCTAGGGTGTTACGTGTGATTGCTAGGATGTTACTAAGTTGGTGTTAGGATGGGACAACAGGAATCGCCTGTGCAGCACAGATGTCTTCTTAATATTACATTTATTTAAGGTGCATAACAATGACTAACGTTTCGATGTAAAGTTACATCTTCATCAGAGTCCTAGGTGTCCTTGGTGTTAGGGTGTTCTGTGTGGTTGCCAATGTGTGGATGAATGGTTTGTAAGCAGTTACAAAGCATTTTCTAAGGAGTGGTGTTCTGAATGGTTTTAGTGTGTTGATATGGTGTTATGGGTGGTTTCTAGGGTGTTACTAAGTGGTTGACAAAGTGTTGATAAATGGTTTCTATAGGGTGTTCTGAGTGGTTGCAAAGGTGTCGCCATGGTTTTACAGTGTTGCTAGGCAGTTGATATTATCGTATGGGTGGTGCACAGTGCTACAAAGTAACTGTCAGGGTGTTCTGGTTGGTTGTCAAAGCATTGATAAATAGTTGCTAGCGTGTTGCTATGCTTTTCCCAAGGTGTTATGAGTTGTTTTCAATTTGTTGCTATGGTGTTATGGGTGGTTACTTGGGTGATACTTAGTGGTTGTGAGGGTATTTTGCCATGGTGTTAAGAAGTGGTTGCTATAATGTGTTCTGGAAGGTTGTTAGGGTGTTGCCATGCATTTTCTAAGGTATTCTGGGAGGTTTTAGTGTGTTGCTATGCATTTGCTGGGGTGTTATAGGTGGTTGCTGGGGCATCACTAAGTGGCTGCCAAGTTGTTTTGGGTGTTTTCTAAGGTGTTCAGAGTAGTTTTTAGTATATTACTGTTTTAGGCTGTTCCGGAAGGTTGCTAGGGTGTTTTATGCATTTTCCAAGGTGTTCAGTGTAGTTTTTAGTATCCTGATGTGTTTGGGTGTTCTGGGAGGTTGCTATGGTGTTGCTACTTGCTATGCATTTTCAAATGTGTCAAGTGTAGTTTTTAGTATGTTGCTGTGTTAGGGTGTTCTGGGAGGTTGCTAGGGTGTTGCTATGCATTTCATAAGGTGTTCAAAGTAGATTTTAGTATGTTGCTGTGTTAGGGAGTTTTGTGTGGTTGTTAGGGTGTTGCTATGTATTTTCTAAGATGTTCAGAGCTGTTTTAGTATGTTGCTGTGTTATTGTGTTCTGGGAGGTTTCTAGGGTGTTGCTATGCATTTTCTAAGGTGTTCATCGTAGTTTTTAGTATGTTGCTGTGTTAGGGTGTTTTGGTTGTTTGCTAGGGTGTTGCTATGCATTTTCTAAGATGTTCAGAGTCGTTTTAGTATTTTGCTGTGTTAGGATGTTCTGGGGGGTTGCTAGGGTGTTGCTACTTGCTATGCATTTTCTAAGGTGTTAAGAGTAGTTTTTAGTATGGTGCTGTGTTAGGGTGTTTTGGTTGTTTGCTAGGGTGTTGCTATGCATTTTCTAAGATGTTCAGAGTAGTTTTAGTATTTTGCTGTGTTAGGATATTCTTGGGGGTTGCTAGGGTGTTGCTACTTGCTATGTATTTTCTAAGGTGTTCAGAGTAGTTTTTAGGGTGCTGCTGTGTTGGGGTGTTCTGGGTGGTTGCTAGGGTGTTGCTATGCATTTTCTAAGGTGTTTAGAGTCTTTTTTAGTATGTTGTTGTTCTGTTTGTTTGGCATTGCTTTTTTTCACCAAAGCACATGTCACTTTAACAACTTGCATGATTTGATGTATCAGCGTTGTGGGACGTTACATAAAAATGTTATTGTTTTAAATATTATTTTATGTTCCCTTTATTTCTTGAACTCAGTGCATTACAGATTCTTGACAGAAGTGGTTTGCTTAGGCCAGTAAAGGGTATATCTGATCTATCTTCATTTTGAAGTGTCTCTTTCTCAGAATATGCCTGCATTGTGTGCATTATTAAGGCTGCAATAGGATATTGAATGGTAATTTCTAAAGTGCATGGCTTCCGCTTTAAAATTCAACAAACCACTATCATGCTTTCAATTCAACATGCTGAAAAAGTTACATGAATGTGTGCATGCATGTATAATGTCTAAAGGGTTCATACGGTTCAGGTAGAAAAACAGAAAAACAGGAAACACCAGTCCTTTGAGAAAGGTCATTCAAAATTTTCCCTTGGAACCCTAAGTACTTACCCTTACACCTGTCTATTTATCCCTGCCACCGATTAAGACTGAGTGCTACTGAAAGAAGAACATCTCTAACGCTTATATTGTGTTCTTTAACTGCCATGGCCTTGGGTCAAACATGTCTGCCATGAAACATCTCCCACATTCTACTGTTTAGACTAATGTTTCATTTAAAGCACTTAGGAATGTTAAAAGCTTACCTAGCCAAGGCCTGAGGAAGCCAATAGTGCACATCCTTTTTTTCAAAAGGTCCAAACATAATTTTCCTATTTATGTGTGTTTCAAGAAAGATACATTTTTGGTCATCAAATAAAATTATTATTCTTAATAAGTTCAATTGATTTGATTTTAGATTAGATTAATCTACTGTACATCAATTATATAAAGTTACAGGGTTTTTTCTTTTTCTTTTTCTCATCTTGTATGCAAACTCACAGCAGTGATGGTAAGGTGTTCGGTGTGGTTGCCAAGGTGTTGCCAAGGTAGATATGATATATCTCTAGATATGGCCCAGGTTCTTGATTTTTTTCCTCTGTTTTATCATCCACCAGGAGAAAATCATAACTCTGAAAGATAAATAAATATAACCAACACAACAAACTTGCAGTAAAAAAATCATTTTAAATCACGTTCTTCCATTTTTTTTCCCTAAATCATGCAGCCCTTATTTGAAGCATTATTCATTAATTAACCACTGAAGTTTATTGCGTAGGGTTAGGGGTTTGTTCAAATTATAAAAGTCAGACTTACCTTGGCAGACACAAAAAAATAAAAATAGATAAGTAACAGTCTCAAATCAACTTTTTGTCACATTTACTTTTTTTTCACAATAACGGTAAACAGAGGAAGCTAGGTGTGACAGGAGTTGTCATGTTGTTTACTGAAAAAAAACAGGGTGTGAACTGAGGTATATTTGACACCCGCATCTTTTCACATTCATGTTTTCTGGCATTCTCGGTCAAAGGGATTTAAAAAAATTAAAATAGCAACAAACCTGTCATCAAGTGACATGCCCCTAGTGCTGTGAGCATCTGAAGGGGTGAGGTAAAGTTAAAAACGGGGGGTTGGGGGTCGCAACGGGGAAGCGATGTCAGATCGAATCAACGTGTGTGAACGGCAACAGGTCATTTGCATTTTAATCATTGGAAGGTCAGGCCGGCTTCCTCCGTCATGTTTAGCAGACTGTGATTAAACGCACATTCTCTCGCAAAAGTAATTTATGGAGCACGAAAGATGCATTGACCCCTGTCACGTTTTACACTTCTCCATGTTCTGTGGCAGCATATGCGTGTCACACCGGTGTTATTTACAGATACCTGATGAGCAGAGAGCAATATTAAGGGTGTGAAGTTAAGCACACAATTTTGTGGTGGTTAGAATGAGGTGACACTTCACTGCACACTGTCCATGTGCTGTTCATTACAGAAATGCAACGCTTCAACCTGAAAATGATGCACTGATGAAATGCAGCAGAGTCAAGGCATAAACATACATGTAATATATTACCCCCCAGTATTGTAATGTGTTCTACAATATTTTCCCTGTCACATTTAGCCTCATATGTCAAGTGAATACTCCCAGCAAACAACAAAAACAAACAAAAAAAGTATAAAATAAGTAAATAATCATGATAATAAAAATACTGTGATGTTCTGCTGTAATTGCAATGCCATTGTGGGACAGACTGGCCATAGTTTTCAAATCAGTGATTTTTCTCAGGGTAAATCCATTTTTATATACATGAGCCTTCAAGTAATTACCAGAAAAAAAGAATATTGAACATTTTTCCCATTATTGCCCAGGGAAAAAGTATCAGTTCATTTAACACATGTCGAACACGCAATAACGAGCATGTTGTACATATATTTGGTTGCTTAAACCAAAACAAGTGACAGAAAAAAGCCCTGATGTGATTATTTAAAATGACAGATGGACAGATGGACAGACAGACAGACAGACACAGAGATAGATAGATAGATAGATAGATAGATAGATAGATAGATAGATAGATAGATAGATAGATAGATAGATAGATAGATAGATAGATAGATAGATAGATAGATAGATAGATAGATAGATAGATAGATAGATTTTTCAGGACTCTTCGATTAATAGTAAGTTCAAAATAATTTGAAATAGAAATCTTTTGAAATATTATTAATGCTTTACTGTACAATAATAAGTACTATATATATATGTGTGTGTGTGTATATATATATATATATATATATATATATATATATATATTATCTCTCTCTATATATATATCTTATCTTATCTTATATATCTATATCTTACTGACCCAAAACTGTCCTAAATTAATGTTTTGTCACACCTTCACTTTTCAAATGAAAACTGCAACTTGCTTTATTTTTATTTTAAAAATTATTAATTTATTCATTATTATATATTATATTTATTTCGTATTTAAATATATTTTAGTTACTATAAACATTTTTTTTGTTGTTGCATATTTGGTACAAACAGTGTAGCATTATTATATACAGCATACAATATAGTATCTTTTATGTTCTAGCCAAAGCATTTTTAATTGCACTTGGCAAGTATTAATTTTGTACCCTTCATTTACAACACGGTATTGAATGATTCCCATATTGTATATTCAAACACCATATAATAAGTACTTAAAAGAATATCATGATACTATTCTAGTCCATTAAACATGTTAATACCCTGGTACATGTTTGTCGGTACATTGTACTGATCTGGACAGGCTGGTACAACAAAACAACTCCACAAAGGAGGTTGTTAAAATTCCACGTTTCCCTGCAGAGAAACGGGACCCCAGGTCAAACGGGACCTTTCTTTCCTCGGGGGCCAAACCCAAATGGCCAAGGGGTGACTTTCCCATAACCAACAGCCCAGGCCAAACTGTGCGGTTCACATAATGTTTTTAGCAGATTGTCACCAAATAGCCAGTAAATGTGGTTGCACATGCTAAGCATTCCTCCCCCTTTCCACCGACAAGTACACAAAACACTGTGGTTAACTGGCATTTAGCTGATAGCTTCATTATATCCCAGCACTCCAAAGGGAGAGACACAGTATATTTTCCCATGGAATACTGCACTCATTCTGAGTCATATTTCCAGAGTCTCTCACAGATGTCACCCAGCCTTGATTCCCGCTGTAGAGTTGGTTCTCATACATTAGCAGTTTTCCATTAGCATACCGTATCGTTCCTGCTTTGCCCGTCTGTGTACTCGGATAGGGGAAGGACAGTGGAGGGAGGACGCTTTTCCATTTCTCACATGGCAGCCCAAATACTGTGACATAATTGTTCTGCTCGACCACATTATTAACAGTGACTTGCTGTGAATGCATCTCCCATGCTCGGATGGAAATTATGTATGGTGTCAAATTAGGTGTTTTTTCTTGGGGGTTGTTATTTATATAAATGAACTCCCATCCCTACCTCTAAATATTTGGCCACCCATGTCAGAAACATGCCAACATGTACACAAAAATGTTTGTTGGTGAGGATGGATTTCTGGAATGACATTTGTTGCTGTATACAGTGAGGTTAACTAGTGTTTGATAAGATTAGAATCACTATTGCACATACTTTCATGAGATTATCACACAACCCATCAAGCCGAAAGGCTTTGGTGGTCTTTTTGTTCACTAATTCAATAAAAAGGATGTATAATATTTTATAAATGTTATGTATGTTGTTGACACATTATTGGCAGGAGAGTGTGATGTTTTTCAGATTCAAGATTTTCAGATTTGATAAACATTAAGCAATATTAAAATACAGTATCTTATTCTCACCAAAGCTGCATTCATTTAATTAAAAAAATACAGTAAAAACAGTAATATTTGGAAAAGAAAATACAATTTAAACAACCATTTTCTATATTGAAATATTTTAAAAATCAGAAATCTTTCTAATATGCCATTTGCTGTTTAAGAAACATTTCTTATGATTATCAATGTTAAAAACAGTTGTTCTGCTTAATATGCTGTGTAAACTGTGGGATGGATGGATGGATGGATGGATGGATGGATGGATGGATGGATGGATGGATGGATGGATGGATGGGTGGATGGATGGGTGGATGGATGGATGGATGGATGGGTGGATGGATGGATGGATGGGTGGATGGATGGATGGATGGATGGGTGGTTGGATGGATGGATGGGTGGATGGATGGATGGATGGATGGATGGGTGGATGGATGGATGGGTGGATGGATGGATGGATGGATGGATGGATGGATGGATGGGTGGATGGATGGATGGATGGATGGATGGATGGATGGATGGATGGATATGCAGCGCTGTTTCACTTGGTCTAACGTTACACTATCATACTAAACTGCATTTGAGTGTGTTAAAAGTAATAATGTTATTCTTTGTGTTAGTTTGTTGGCTGTATGAGACTAGCAGTAAGCTAGATCAACATTAGAATCACATACAGATCATATTCTAACATTTCATCATGTTGAGCTATATAATATTAATTCGTTTTATGTACATTTGCACACCTGTCTAATAATGTACATGCAAGAGCGGCGTCTCGTCAAGTCGAAGTTTGTCACGGACGTGGAGATCTCGGCATCTCGAAAACGTCCCAAAGTCTGCTTGCCATGGTCCATAATGTTTGAACGAAACAACAACAGCGTGTGCGTGCCGCTAGACGTAACGCTGTTGTCCACGTCCGTCGCCATGGTTACAATGGCAGTATGAGCGGAAACCAGGGATAACGCGGATATTACGTCATTGATACATGGACAAGACATTATTTAAAATTAGAATTTCTCTGAAATTAAAAATCTTTGGGAACTTTTGGGATATTGTAAGTACACAACTGCAGGAAATATATCACACTGTGCAAGTGATTTTTGGATATTTTATTACAAAAATCTTACATATTGTACCTTTAAATTAGATTTCTTGCCATTAAGCAAACACCTAACAACGCCCTAGCAAACATCATAACACGATATGATCTTTACCAGTTCTCCACTCTGCAAATTTAGTTGATTCTTTTTTTTAAAACAGACTGACCCATCGGATATCACGATATTCCCAGTCCTGCAAGGCTCTGACTGGCTCCCTCTCTTTGTCATGCTCTGTACCATTATTTATGCCACTAAATAGATATCAGCTGAATTCCCCAGCGCTCCTGCTATTTGGAGAGGTGATTTGCCCACTCAGTGAGGTCAGTCCAGTGATGGTTCAGCATAATTAGACCTGTGATCAGTGCATCCATCTCTCTACAGCTCAGCCCAAGCAGGACCAGCTCAGCAAGCGCTGACCAAGCCGAAGATCAGCGCCCTTCTACGTGAGGATTTGACACGGCCAGGAGGGGGGTGGGGGATTGACTGAGCATGAGGTGTTGTGAATACTTTGGGCCAGACACAAAAAACTGTCAACATGACTGAAATAGTTGCAAATTTTCCCTGAGTGAGAGGGCAATGGGTGCGTAACGGTTTGAAAAAGCATATTTGGACTGAGTGAGAGTTGTTTATGTTATTCATTTCAATCTCTGTATGCTTAAAAGCCCCCTGAAAGCATTCAGAATTAATGATCCATGTTGAATAAAGTCACATTTGTTAAATTAAGAAGGCAGAAGCCAAAAATGTTCTGTTCAACAGGAGACAGATGCATTTCTTCAAAATCTACTTAAACAAATTTGTCTTCATTGTAGATTTTGACTGTGCAAAAGTCTGTGCACCTCAAGAGTTTATTAATCATAGGTTTTTTTTTCCTTTAAATGTTGACACTTTTATCTCTCAAGAGGTTGATTTTTTATTGATTAAAACTAGCAGATCTTTTTGTAATGTGTGTGTATATATATATATATATATATATATATATATATATATATATATATATATATTTACATTACCATTTATTTCTGCAACATTTCAAATTACTTTAATGTATAGATTTTATTGTTTTACCTTTGTCTCAAACCCAGATTTTCAATCTTATATGAAAATCAGTCAATACAAAAATAATATATAAATGAATAAAAATAATATGTTATTATGTTTAAAACTATCATAATCTAAACAAATAATATTTATAATATAAAATACATAAATATTTATTCTAAAAAAAATACTTAATTTATATAAATTTCCACCATGAACAAGTTTTATTTTCAATTTTTTTAACCAAACATTTAGAGCACTTAGTTACAAATAATATAGATTCAAGCATTAATTAAGGGGGCAAGCACAAAAAATGGCATGATGAGTTAAAATGACTTGGAGCATCAGACCAACTGCAACAATGAGTCATAAAATATATTTTAGATTTCGATTTTAGTCAAAATGGCTAATAAATCTAAAATAGAATCACTAGTAATATGGTTTTATTACTACCAAATTGCTGTGGTTTGGTCAGTGTGGGGTGACAATAGGTGTGTTCGACTTGATGCGTCTTTTTCTGCTCTCTAATCGCTCTCGTGGTACTTTGATGATGTCATACATCGATCGGTCTGCGCAGCACCGCTTTAAGTCGAACACACCTTATGACACACACACAGTTTGGTGCAAATATGCCAAAACCTTTGCAAAGATACAGCTCAGAGTCATTTTTGGCATCATGCTATCACATTTGTTGATGTGTTACAAGATAAAGGTTCGCTATATCAACACGAAATCCATAACTTTTTGCCGGCATGATCTGACTCAAATTTGGTAAAAATTAGACAATCGGTCTAGAAGTTTGAAAAGGTAGGTTTTCAAAGAAATTTATAATGGCGGACATGAACATCAAGTTAGACCGACTACTATGGCATAATTGGCATATTTTTTCAATAAAAATAGGCCAACTAAAACAAAAGCTATTAGCATTTTTTTAAATTTCATTATATTAATGCATCATGCCAAAGACGTGATGAGTTTCGTAAAAAATACGTCATTTCGAGAAAGTATGGCCGACATGCAAAAAATAGACATTGTTCGACTTTGCATGCTGCCCCGAATCAGTCTTGTGATTTTTGGTCAAACTGTTCAGAAATAAGAAAAAGGAGCCATTTTTCATATCTCCTGACTACTAGGTGGCATTGTGCCGAAACTGTGCAGGTACCCTCAGGTCATGGTTAACATAACACACACCAAGTTTCGTCTGAATACGCTAAAGTGGTGCGGAGATTGAAATTATTGAATTTCAATCACTTTGAATTATCAGATTGAATTATATCACTGACAAAAATGACAGGATTCTGTAATTCTGTCAATGTATCAATTCGCTGTTGGACATTGTTAGTAGACAAATGAAATAATCTAGTGAGTGTGTGAAAATATGTTAAAGAACCGCAAATGGGATTCCAATAATAATCCTCCCAATAAAGACTCTGAATGTGGCAGTGTCTGTGTTTCCTGTCTGGTTTTGTTGTGGTTGCTCAGATATGGAATCATACACACTTGTGCCAGACTGCTTAGCATAGACTCTGTAGTACCCCCATACCCCCCCCCCCCCCCCCCGTGTTCCTCTGCGCCCCCATGGCTCAGGCCGAGGCTCTAATGAAGTCTATGAGATACTGTATGCCTGTCATGCCCCGCTGCTCGTCTGATCAACAGAGTGAGAACATTTACTTTCCCTGCATGCCAATTAAGCCCATCGCCTTCCTCAATTCTTTTCCCACCATCATTAAACCAATGGAAGCGGAGCACATTGCAGCATGCAGAAACACACAAAGGACAAAATAATACCAAAACTTGAGTGTCTTCATGATTGTGGTTTAATTTGGTATCAAACCCTGGTTTAGACCAAGCAACTCGAACAAGAGTGAAACAAACATCAATGTTTTTGCTTTCCATCACCAGGGTCAGAAAATAACCAGGATTCAATGTTAAAAATGCTCCAGAGATTTAAATGATTAGGCTATACAACATTAAGCAGCACAACTGTTTTCAACACTGATGATAATAAGAATAATTGTTTTTGAGCAGCAAATCAGCATATTAGAGTGACGCTGAAGACTGGAGTAATGATGCTGAAAACTCAGCTTTGATCACAGGAATAAATGTATCTATTCAAATTGAAAACAGTTCTTATAATTTAATATAGTGACCAGACAATTATTTAAATAATTGTTATAAACAAGGATTTTTATTTCAAATAAAATAATTCAGTTGAAGAAAAACACTGACATAAATGGAGTGTGTGCTTTAATGTGGTTAAAAAAATTCTGTTCTTATAAAGGAAATAATTGCACCTCAAAAATCAATTCCAGGAGAAAGTATGGTAACACTTTATTTTAAGGTGACGTAGTTGTATGTTACCACATGTTCTTACTATAATAACAACAACAGTACATTACATTTACATTTATCTGACGCTTTTATCCAAAGCGACTTACAATTGCTATATGTCAGAGGTCGCACGCCTCTGGAGCAACTAGGGGTTAAGTGTCTTGCTCAGGGACACATTGGTGTCTCACAGTGGATTCGAACCTGGGTCTCTCACACCAAAGGCATGTGTCTTATCCACTGCGCCACCACCACCCACATTATGCATAATTACAAGTAACTAACCCTAAACCAATCCCTAACCGTAACTATATAGTAAGTACATAGTTAATTATTGATCAGTACTTATTTGAGTAAGTACAATGTAACTACGTCACCTTAAAATAAAGTGTAACCAAAAGTATTGCCTGTTAATTAAAAAGCAAATTTTGGACACTGCTGGGTACCATTAATTTGTTACGAAAAACATGAAAAGTAATATATGAAGGCTTATATGCAATTTTTGAGATTCCTAAAAGAGTGTAGCCTGGAATCTTTCTCTCTCTCTCTCGCTCTCCAGTTGAAACAGTGCGAGATAAAGGGCACTTTTGTCTGAATTAATATGCTGCTCATGCACAGAGGGCATATTATTCCCTTTTATTTGTGTCAGAGCGGTGGGAGGAACCTGGCGGTCTCAAAGCTGAGACAGCGTTGGCAGGCTCGCCGCAGACATCTCCATGCCTGCATATCTTGAGCAAGAACCATTTCCCTTTGAAGGGCCAGATATAGACAGATTTCACCTATTCATCCTTCAGAAGAGCCCTGAGTTTGCTGTTTCATAGGCCTCGCATTCATCACGCACACTCACGGAAAAAGTCGGAGCAGCTATACAACAAATCAGAAGTAACATACAAAACTGCATTCATCATTAATAATGGACAACTTGGTGCAGGCTGGTGTAGTGCACAAGAAAACCAGGTTAGGATTTATAGAATCAATATTTCATGCCGAACATCTGTCTGTATATTTCTTTTTGCCAATGCATTCAGATGTCATTACAAATAACTGTCAAAGGGAGGGTTTAATCTTCCTGCCTTGCTGAGAACAATGAAATATTTATAGAAAATCACTGCATTGCTATTGTGCAAAATTTGATAGAACAAGGAAATAAAATAAAAGTTATTGTGAGTAAAGCAAGAGAGTGAATGATGGACTGTATAAGATATTATTAAAGTGATACGCCATGAGAGGCCGTATGTTAATAAGGGGTGTTCTCAGACATTGACTGCTCTGATAAAAAGTAATTTGTGAAACTAACATTGTAGATCCAGTATGTATATTGAATGCAGAATAATACATGAATTATAGTAAAGTAGTTGAGAGGTTATAAATGCCAAAAGCAAAGTAAGTGTGTACTTGCATGATCCATACAAGTATTTGCATAAAGTGACAAATTTTGCCATATCACTACTGTCCGTATTTCTACACTACATATTTTACCTCAGTCTGTAATTGCCTGTTCATGTTTACACGTCGAATCTTGAAGCAGATGGGCTACAGCCGCAGAACACCACACCAGGTGCCAGTCCTGTCAGCTAGCAACAGCAAACTGAGGCTACAATTTGCACAGGCTCACCAAAATTGGACAATACAAATTCCTGCTGCGACATTCAGATGGTAGGGTCAGAATTTGGAGTAATCAACATGAAAGCAGGGATCCATCCTGCCTTGTAGGCTGATACTGATGGTGTAATGGTGTGGGGGATATTTTCTTGGCACACTTTGGGCCGCTTAGTGTTTATTGAGCATCGTTTAAACACCACAGCCTACCTGAGTATTGGTGCTGACCATGTCCATCCCTTTATGATCACAGTGTACGATCTTCTTATGAATACTTTCAACAGGATAACGTGCCATGTCACAAAGCTCAAATCATCTCAAACTGGTTTCTTGAACATGACAATCAGTTCACTGTACTCAAATGGCCTCCACAATCACCAGATTTTAATCCAACCGAGCATCTTTTGGGATGTGGTGGAACTGGAGATCCGCATCATGGAAGTGCAGATGACAAATCTGCACACTCTAAAAAAATATTGTTGGTGTAACTTAAAAAAGTAAGTAACCGGGTTGCCTAAAAAAAATTAAGTTAATTGAAATAGAAAAATTTACTTAATACAATGAAGGAGATTGGTTTAATCAACAGAAACTCAAAATATTATGTTATATGAACTACATAAATTATCTAAGTTGATTTGACAAAATAAAAAACGTTAAAACATGTTTTTTAAAATGCAACTGCATGATCTGCATCTTGTGTTCTCATACTACTGTACGTTGTCATCAACCGTCAAAGCCCAGTTCCAATACTAGAGATAGAGAATTCATGAAAGTCCCAGGATGTGTTCTTGATATTGAGAATGCATCGAGTACAAACCGTTATAAATCCCAGAAGTCATCTCACTCAAGAGATTATATGAGAAATACGTGTATATATATAATGTAAGTAAATATTTTAATAGGTTATGACACCTTTAATGTTTATTTACATGTTTATTTATTGTGCATTGGATGGTGCTTTTCCACTGCCTAATATGTGTTAAAGACAAAGAAATCTCAAACGCCAATTTTGGTCATGGCTTGTCTTGAAAAAACGTAGACAATTTGATGTTCATCGTAGGAGGTCACACTGCAGGACTGTGAGTCAAATCTTCTGACACTGCCAGAATTTCTTCAGAGGTCAAATCTGATCGCAAAAGGTCATTAATCGGCTGTCGGTAAACATGTCAAAGTAACGATCAAAGACATCAGATTTTAGCCAGATCTAGAAAACCTCCAAAATCGTACAGTGTGAACCCGACTTAAGAGTCATTGATTTAAGAGTCAGTGAAAGATATTTTGAAAAGTACAGACACTTCTGTATGTAACAATACCAGTCTTTCTGCAGTATCGTTAGTAAATTTCCAGTCGATTCTTGCATGCTGTTTGACTCACGGGCAGCTGCTGTCCAACTCTTGACCGTGTACTTATGAGCATCTTCTGAGTATCGATCGAGTCTTGCTTGCCCGATTGAATGGTCAAACTTCTTACAGTCAGCGTTCTTTTTCTGGCAAAGTATTGACTTAAACGTAGTACTTTTGTAAAAGTTCAACAATATTGCCAAGAAGAAGAGAACACACTGCTCTTAATTTATTTGTTAATTTATCTGAAGTTTACATAAAATCGATGCCATTGAAACAATTTATAAGTATACATTATTATTCATTTACTTAATTTACATTACATTATTAGGTTAATTTATTATATTAATGTTTAACTTTTTAAGTAAAGCAGTGTAACTGACATTACACTGGTATGGGATGGTATGGTATGTTATGGTATGTTATGGTATGTTATGGTATGGTATGTTATGATACGGTATGATACGGTATGTTATGGTATGTTATGATACGTTATGGTATGTTATGATACGGTATGGTATGGTATGGTATGGTATGGTATGATATGGTATGGTGAAAATCTAGTCAGAACAGAGCGAGAATGAAGGACTGGTGCCAAGCATCAGTCTCTCCTGCAGCCTGGGTCCATTGCATCTGGCAGAAGCCACGGTTTAGACAGCACTTGCATTCTTCTTGGGTTTATCCCAGGGCACTCACAATTAAACCCTAATAGCCCCTCGCACAAAAAGAGCACTCAGAAAACGGAAACGAAGAACAGTGCGACCACTCATGTCAAATTATTTTCAGGACTTTTTATAAGCAAGTCTGTTTTGGGGGAATGCCTAATATGCCATTACATAGAAGCTGTTGGCCTGGGATTTGCCTCTTGATCTTCCACAGCAGATACAAGGCTGTTTTTCTCTGCTTGGACAGCTCTCAGCTCCTTAATTAGACGTTTAAGATTGGTTTATGGGAAGAAGTATTCTCTTGTGAAGTCTGCTTTCAAAGTGCAGTTTTAGGAATAAGTGGTCAGTACTGTAGATAAATTTAAAACTTACTGTATTTACATTCTTAATGCACTTTCCTGGTCTTATTATATGTCGTTCATTGCAGCACGTACTGTAATTAAAATGAACAAAGAAATGTTTTTGTAATCTCTTGCACGTCCTGGGTCAACCTATATTGTTGATCCTGGAACAACATTCCTATCCGAAAATGTACCATATCCTTACCCCTAAACCTAACCCATACGTTAACCCTTATAATTAGAGGAAAATAAAAAGTGAATAACACTGATGTAGAAGCACCTAACCCTAACCATGGTTGTAAGCCTAAACTTGACAGAAACTGTAAACTTGTCCCTTTAATCTGATTTGTTGATTGGAATGCTATTTCAGGATTATCAAAGATGTTGATTCGGGAACATGTTGCACTTGGTGAAATCAAGTTCTGCTAATCTCTCATCTAAAATGTAATAATTTTCACTGAACTTAAGCAGGGCACTGGATTGTTGTTGTGATTATTCTTCTACAGAAACCTCATGTTTATTGTATCAAGTAGACACAGCATAAACTGATACATCATTTTGCAGAGAAGTTTCCTCAATATTTCCAAATATAGGGCTGGTTTTAGGTGACAAGCCATCCTACCTCTGTTAGTTTTGTAGAACACAATATAGCATGACAATATTACAGGCTTGCAGTAATGTAATACTCCTTGCATGCTGCATATAGTCTGCAGAGCTTCCACAGCGGGAGAATCGCTGTCTTAAACAGCATATGGGATGGAAGCGGTCCAAAAGCTCATGCAAACAATTTTCAGCCTCAAAATAAATGAAATCAATGAGACCGCCAGGCCTCCCTGACCCCTGCCGAGAGTGAGAACATGACTTTAGATAGGTGTGAAAGCCAAAGCGCGGTGAGAAACCAAAGGAACTTTCTAGATGAAGAGCATGTTTTTTCTTTGATTCACTATATATATACAGTAATGTATGTTAGTGGTAACACTTTAGACATTCTACTAACTTGTCAACTAGCAGTCATTAGAGTATTAGCAGCCGGTCTGCTTAATATCTACTAACTCTTTATTTTGATGCTCCCAACAGACATTCTACTGACTATAACTTTAAGTTATATAAGTAACTATAAGTAACTTTTCAAGTACGTCAACTTATTGTACTAACCCTAACCCAACAGTCTACTAATACTCTAACCCCCGGTTTCACAGAAAAGGCTTTTGCTAGTTCCAGACTAAAATGCATGTTTGAGCGGTTTTAACTGAAAGCAAGTTGTACTGACATATCTTATAATATCCTGTTTTTTTTTTTCTAAGGCACATTTATAAAAGCTACTCAAATGCCCTAATTGAACTAAGGCCTAATGCTGGCTTAGTCTAAGCCCCAGCTGTCTGTGAAACCGGACCTAAGTTACTAATAATTTAAGTTACTTATAGTTAGTAGAATGTCTAAAGTGGAGAATCTAAATAAAGTGTTACCTTGTTAGTAACTATTACAAGCTCATATGAACACAAAACCCCTGGTGTAGACTGTGTATGCATATGCTAATTAATGTTTGTATTTCATTTGACTATAAATGATGGTTTAAAATTCCAAAAACCAGATACATTTCACTAAATATGTCCTTTTTGGAGTTCAGACCATTTGGAACTTTCATAACATTGACTTTCATGAATTCCATAATATGGAGGGGAAAAAAAGCTGAACATCATAAAAGTTTGGAACGACATGATGGTGATGAGTAAATGAATACAGAATTTTTATTTTTGGAATGAAGCAAATATTAGACAAAAACTCTTAAGGAAACTTAAATGTAATTTCTTGAAGCAATCTGAATGTCAGTTTTCACCTAGCAGATGATAAAATAAAAATACCCTTTGAAAACAATAAGCAATCATCTAAAATAATAGGACATATCATGAAACCGGAAGAGCACACAGGCAACTTCATAACAACAGTATCAACCCTCAGAAGACTACCCAACACCTAGAAAAGTGCTGAGTAGTTCCTCACAGACAAACACTTCTCACATTTTCTTTAAAAAATGTAAAAATGTAGTTATATTGCTCCAGCAGAAGCACAAAATTGAGCTTCAGGCTTCATTATGGTTTCTGATTGCTAATGCTTTACCAACTAATGTGCTGACTGTCAGAGAACTCTCCAGTGATTGATTCATGAAACTAGACACTGAAACACGCACAGACAAAAGACAAATAAATAAATAAGGTAATTTGAAACTACTTTACTTTTAGTGTTTTGTTCATAATATGTCAATTCTTTATAATCTGTTTGATGTTATTATACCCAATTGATATACTTTGTAGATACTTCGTTTTTGGCAATTTACTGCTTATAAAATACAGCCTTGACCAATACTGGTTCAAAATGGCCAATATGGCATGTTTAGACATTTCATCACTGGTTACCATGCATGGCTACACTGGTCATGCTGGTCTATAACTACAATAGCCAGTTTGTGCAAGTCCAGCATTTAAAACAAGTTAAGACCACCTTATTAAGGTCCAAACGGTTTGTTTCAGCAGGAAAGGCACTTTGTAGCATATATTAGAGATGATTCTGAATTAACATGTTTGTAGTTCAGTGAGTTAACCGGGTCTCTAGAGGCCTACATTAGCAGTCCATCAGCCTTGTGGGATTTTCATGGTCTATTTCAGCACAGTTAGATCGGTGGGCGATGAATACTAATGACGGACATTTTAAGAGGTCCACTTGAGGGGAATGGAGACAAAGAGTCCATTTGACATACTTCACCATGTCAAGTTCAGATGAGAGCACTTTTGCCTTGAGAGCATAGGTCACCACTCAGCTCTTGACAAAAAGTAAAAAAAAAAAAATAGTGCTTGGCAATGCAATCTCAAACATTTTGTGGCTTCCTAGAACACATATTAGGAAACTTTCCCACTGACATAACAGTACTACAGGAAACCCACTACAGTAAAACAAAGGAAGTTACCAGATCTGGGGTTGGCTTTTAAAGGCCTGTTTATGCTTTGCTTTGGCTTTTGAAGTGAAGTGGGAGTTTGGACATATGATAGGTTTCATGTCTGGCAAACCACAATCACAAATTTAAAGGGGTAGACTAAACCACCACATTGGTATTGTTGGCGATTACTTGCTTGGTTGCACTCCTGACAGAAAAACAGATCTAAAAACACCCAAGTCTACTTTAGAAGGTATTTTGTTGTTTTTAAGATGGTGCCACATTGCATAGCACATAAAAGTAATCCTGAAACCTTGCCATCAAGACCTCTGCTTTTAAGGGCTTGGAGCAAGGCTTTCCTCTTTCGCCATGGTGCTGTGTTTTCCTTCCTTTCAGGCCATCCTGGGAACCTGGAAAAGTAATTACATCATTGTGCCTGGCCTTTCAAACTCTTCAGAGTCGAACTGTGGGAATTGTGATACAGGAAGGAAAAGATTGCAGGTGTGTTTGGAATTACTGCGCAATAACAATGGAGGAACTGTAGAATAGGCCAACGGCATCATGCAATTGCGGACTTGTGTAGACTTTGCGGTACAGCACATCTTTGTTGTTTTTGTCCAAAACTGACTTTACACTAGAGGCCTACAGAGTATTATGTACGAGTTCCCAACTTCTCATGAGCTGACATTATGCAGTTTTTTTTTTTTTTACACTGCTTATTTGTAAACCCTGATTTAACATTCTTATTTGCTGTCTATATTAACAAGTTTAATAACATTGAGTTGACAAGTACAGCATATGTCATCCATGCAACCTTTTAATTTATTAATGAATGGATGAAAATGTATTATGGATGGATGAAAGATTAGCATTTGACGTACATATTGATAGTTTGTTGAAGAAGCTTAAGCCAAAATTAGTTTTAAAATTTGACTCACGGACGCATCATTGAATTTTATATGATTCTTTAGCTTGGTTATCTTTACATCAAAGGAGAAAGCTACATATGTACTTATTTATTGCAAAAGTTCAAAGGGGTGATGTAACTTTATTGTTATGTCTAGGTCATACGTTTTGACCCAACATAAATATTCATACGATGTTGACATATTTTATGGTTTTAAAATTATTCATAACAAATGAACAGTGCAGAATGAATTTGTTTTCTCATTTGCAAAACCATTCTTACATTTAATTGTCACAATAAATGGTTATAATGATGACAAACGCAGAAATTTACTCCTTGTGTTTCATCCGAGTCTCCTAAAAGTTAGGTTCTGCACAAATATTTAATGAAGGTCCATGTACATTAATTTTTCGATTTAATATTGAAAGTGGAAAAATGTGAAAACGGCTCTTTTATTAGTTTTTTTCCACCAAAAAAAAAAAGTGATTGCCAATCATTAGTTTATGTTGACCGTGAAACAGAAGGGCAGCGTACAAATAAACCTTTGACTTTAAAAGTTGTGTCTTGAACAAGTTGTGTTTATACAGTGAGCTGGAGGTCGCCTGCTGTTCAAATCAAGACCAAACTACCATTTTTATGGACATTTGTCCCCCTTCTTCTACCAGTTACCCCCCAATAATAGTTAAAATAATGTCCTCGTTGGGGTACAGACGAAAGTGCATTGGCTACAATGCATATACACATAGCATTTTTCATGTTTTCATGCATTGTGTGCTGTAATCCCCTCAGCAGCATTGTGCAGTTCCCCTTTGACAGCTACATAAAAGGCTTCTGCTTTGAGACAACATGTGTATGAAGATCCGTCCTCCAGTCAAAACATCTTAGCTTTATTGACTGCTGCTGTGTCTCTCTAATAAAAGAGGGCATGTCTTTTGTTTATCCACAACACCCCTCTTAGCTATGAGCGTTGTCTATTGGATTGCCTTGAAAAAAGGGAAGCAAAATAAATCAAGAGCGAGTGGTTTTGGTTCCAGGGAGATATTTATCTCACAGATGCACTGCAGAAAACATCTCCCTCAATGCTTCACTCTTGTAGCCCTGTAGGGTTCACATTCTTGTTTCTCATAAACTCTGTATAGGTAAAACAAATGAATCATACATACAGATATACCCAAAGAGCCTGCTCCTTCTGGCATTTGAAATGCCACGGAAAGTACCAAATATTTACAGCTGTTTAGGAAGTTTCGTTTATGGTAAAATGCATAGTGAAAAGACACACTGTATGAATTACAGGTAGTTGTGTTTTCTTAAGCAAGCATAACTATTACTTTTGCTTATACCTGTGGTTACAGGTATACACATATTTTTACCTGGTAGATGATAAAACTGGTGAAAAAAAACTTAAACTCAGTAAGGTACTCGTCATTTAGACTCAAATATTATAGAGCCTTGGAGGGAAGGATCTTTCGATTGAAGACAGTAAAGAACCACATAGCAACCAACTATAACATCTTAGCAACCATATAGCAATGTGGTAACAGTCACTCAGAAAACTTTAGCAATTATTTAGTGTGTGTTCCCTTTCAGGGAACTCGAGCTGCGTGAAAACGCTGTGGGAACGCCCCTGAGTGAGTGCGTCATGAAGCACGTATGAAATCAGTCCAATGGCGAGACGGAACGTCATAGGCGGGTGACGTCAACGACCAGTAAACTATATAAGCACCCCAAAACACAAGCGCATCAGCTTCTGAGTCTTCAGCAAGCGCTCTGTGTATGAAAAAGTCTGTGTCTCAAGTGTTTTTGTCTGTCCTTAGAAATTGCTAGGCAGGAGTTTTTCACATATATATATATAAAAAAAAAAACTATAAAAGAGACAACATACATCTTGGCGAGCGAACAGCACTGCCGCACTAAGGCAAAAGGTTGTAACTTCGATTTTTGCCTAAAATGAGTTATTGTCATTTTTAGGACAATAAACATAAGTTTTATCATATACACAAACATCAAGTTTCAATTCGATTGTTTTTTGGGGGAAATAAGATTATGTTTTTGGCGTAACTTCAAAAAGCCATGGGGAAACTGTGGTAGAAGCCCGTAACGTCAGTTACGGCTTTATGCCTTCGTTTCTCGCTGCTCCTGAACACTCGAATGAAGTTACGGTTGCGCTGCCCTGAAGTTACGACACTCTGCCTGGTTCTGACCGACCATCAAAATATTGCTGCGCTGGAGTTACGGGGTTATGATGTAGCAATTAAATCACCTCAGACACACACGTACATGTTATACAGTGATTGCTTTTGTGGCATACTCTCGGGGGGGAAATGGCTTTGAAACGTAAACACCAAGATCAAGGTAAGAATGACACGACACGGGTGCATAAAAAAAGATCATCTTTAAAATCCAGTAATAGCTAGCGGTAGCCTTTAGCTAGCGATGCTACTTCGCAAACTAGACACAAGCACGTTTCGAGCCATAATCAACAACTTATCCAGTAACAACGCTGCATTAGAACAGGCTTGTAGGTAGGATATCTTAATTCACAGCCCGTAATACAAGTCAAATGTTGGCGTCATGTCTGCATACTATGTCGATTTTGCAGGCATACCAGGCTGATCTGCTAAGGGATGTGAGCGAGGCCTTGGTGGCCGCAGAGAGGCATTTATGGCTTAAATTTTCGTCTATGAAAGAGAAAGAAAAAGCTTTTCTTTTAGATGCTCCTCTTCCCCCTGCGGGGTTATTCGGTGATTCAGTTAATTCTGTCATTGATAAATTTCAGGAAGAAAAGAAACAGGCGGCAGCTTTGAAAAGTTTCTTCCATTAAAAGTTCACGTCCCCGGGGCTGCTGGGCGGGAGCAGCCCCGGCCGTCTACGAGCTCTTCGCATAGGGCGCAGCAAAAGCAGAGTGTCGGCTTTGGCTGAGGGTGCCGCGTCTGGTCCCACTGTCTAGCAGGGGGAGCGTGAGACGCGGCACCCTCAGCCAAAGCCTGCGGGCGGTAGAACTGATCTGAGGACAGTTAGATTGGCTAAGAAGGCTTCGGCCAAGAAAAAGTCCTGACGTCATAAAAGTTAGGACACTGAGGGTGGTCCCCATCGAGGGAGAAAGGTGTTCACCTCTTTTATGGTGCCCGTTCTGCCTCGGTGCCCTCAGGGGCCCGTTCTGCCAACCCCGCCTCTATGCCGGGGCATAGACGGTCCCAGCGTACATGAGACCGCTGCAGTGATGGCTCAGGGCCAAGGGGTTTTCCCCGAGGGGAAACCCGCTCGGCATGATCAGGGTCACGCGACGGTGTCTTCGCGCCCTGGCTATGTGGAAAGAACCTTGGTTCCTGTCCCATGGGCCCGTGCTGGGAGCTCCCTGTCGTCGCGTAACGCTAACGACGGATGCCTCCCTCACGGGCTGGGGGGACGATCATGAGTGGTCGCCCTGTTCAGGGTCTGTGGCAGGACCATCATCTCTTGTGGCATATAAATTGTCTAGAAATGTTGGCACTGTTTCAGGCTCTGAAACACTTCCTCCCAGACCTGAGAGGTCATCATGTTCTTGTCCGGTCAGACAACACATCGGTGGTCTCCTACATAAATCACCAGGGAGGTCTGCGTTCGCGCCCGTTATACAAGCCGGCTCGCCAGATCCTTCTATGGTCCCAAGGGAAGCTTCTTTCTTTGAGGGCGATTTATATCCAGGGTATCTAAATCAGGGGGCAGACATCCTGTCGAGGCCGGGGCCGAGGCCCGGGGATTGGAGACTCCATCCCGAGGTGATGGAGCTCCTATGGAAACATTTCGGTCGTGCCGAGGTAGACCTGTTTTGCATCCAGGGAAACATCACACTGTCTACTGTGGTTCTCTCTAAGCCTTCCAGCCCCTCTGGGGTTGGACGCTATGGTACAGGCTTGGCCGAGGTCACGCCTGTACGCATTTCCTCTGATTGCTCTGCTCCCAGGAGTTCTGGACGTTGGTTTGCGGACCTAATTTCTCTCCTCGAAGGCTCTCCTATGGAGATTCCGATCAGGAGGGACCTTCTCTCTCAGGCGAGTGGGTTGATCCTTCACCCAGAACTACGGAGGTTGTGGGCTTGGCCTCTGAGGGGGCCCAGCTCATAGAATCTGGTCTCTCGACTGAGGTCGTGGAGACCATCCTCCACTCCAGAGCTCCGGCCACAAGGAAATCATATGCCTTGGGGTGGAGTATGTTCACCTCTTGGTGTGGGGAACACCAGATGGACCCAGTTAACTGCCCGGTGGGTGCAGTGCTGGATTTCCTTCAGGAGCGTTTCTCCACAGGGTTATCCCACTCCACACTGAAGGTGTACGTGGCGGCCTTATCTGCTACCACGTCCCTTTAAGTGGAGCCTCTCTCGGGAGACATCCACTTATAACTCGTTTCCTTCGTGGCACTTTGAGGCTGAGGCCAGCAGTTCGCACGAGGGTGCCGACCTGGGACCTTGCGGTTGTTCTAGAAGGTCTCTCTCTAGCACCGTTCGAGCCCATTGAAGAAGTTTCTGAGAAGTTCATTACTCTAAAAACTATCTTTCTTCTTGCTATCTCTTCTTTAAAAAGAATAGGAGATTTTCAAGCTCTATCGGTCTCTCCCTCGTGCTTGGAATTCTCGCCTGGCATGGTAGAAGCTTTTCTCCATCCTAACCGGGCTATGTTCCTAAGGTCCCAACTAATACTGGTAGGCCTATTGTACTGCCAGCCTTCTGTCCTCCTCCTTTGATGTCGGACCAAGAGAAACTAAATCTGCTCTTCCCAGTTAGGGCTCTAGATGCTTACGTCCACAGAGCTGCCCTGTGGAGGAAATGTGAACAACTGTTCATTTGTTTTGGACCCCCTAGGAAGGGCTGTCCCGCATCTAAGCAGAGGTTGAGCAAGTGGGTGGTCGAGGCCATCTCACTTGCCTACGAGTCTGCCGGTCAGCCTTCTCCTTTGGCTGTCCGGGCTCATTCAACCAGGGGTATGGCTGGCTCTAAGCCTATTTTGTCAGGAGTATCAATTCAGGACGTTTGCGATGCGGCAGGCTGGTCCTCACCGCACACATTCGTAAAGTTTTACCATCTTGACTTCAGCTCCACTCCAGGGGCGCAGGTGCTTCGTCCGAATGTGCGCCTTGACTTCACATGACGGACACTTGCTCGTATGGCGACGTTGGTATTAGCGTTCCCACAGCGTTTTCACGCAGCTCGAGTTCCCTGAAAGGGAACGTCTCTGGTTACTTATGTAACCCTAGTTCCCTGAAGGGAACGAGACGCTGCGTGTCTTTGCCATACTCCCAGCATGCCCGTGAGCACTTGCTTCAGTCTTATCAGAAGCTGATGCGCTTGTGTTTTGGGGTGCTTATATAGTTTCCTGGTCGATGACGTCACCCGCCTATGACGTTCCGTCTCGCCATTGGACTGATTTCATACGTGCTTCATGACGCACTCACGCAGGGGCGTTCCCACAGCGTTTTCACGCAGCGTCTTGTTTCCTTCAGGGAACTAGGGTTACATACGTAACCAGAGACGTTCACACTTAGCATGTTTGGTTGGATTTAAACAAACCCTGGTGCGATTGCTCTGTTAGTGCGGTTCATTTGAATAAGTGTGAACGCTGACATCTGAACACTGGTGCACAATAAACAAGTGGTGTTCAGAGACACTGAAAAGATGCATCTTGGTCCGCTTCCAAACAAACTCTAGTGTGGTCTGAAGAACTGAAGAACTCGAGTGCGAAGATCCTGTGGTACGAAGACTCGGTCAGGAGGGCATTCCGAGGGAATTGAATGATCTCCTTGTGTGGCTGAGATCTCAGTCATGATGTCCCACTGAACAGGGGCTACTATGAGGGTTGATGGCAAAATGTACTCGGGCTTGGAATGATCGGTTTTACCGTCAAACTGGCGGGACAGGGCGTCAGCTTTGCCGTTCTTGGACCCTGGGCGATACGTGATCTTAAAGTCGAACCTCGAGAAGAAGAGAGACCACCTGGCCTGTCGGGCATTCAGAAGTTTTGCGGACCTGATGTACTCGAGGTTGCGATGATCGGTGAGAACAGTAAAAGGCCGACGAGCACCCTCCAGCCAATGTCTCCACTCCTCGAAGGCAGTCTTCATGGGCAGAAGCTCCCTGTCACCCACATCGTAGTTGCGTTCAGCCGGAGTGAGCTTACGAGAGTGGAAAGCGCATGGAAACATCTTGGCTGGACTACCGTGTCGCTGGGACAGAATGGCGCCGATTCCTGAATTCGAAGCATCCACCTCCACGATGAACTCACGCTCAGGATCCGGATGATGAAGGATAGGAGCCGTAGTGAACTTCTCCTTGAGCCGTTCGAACGCGGAAGAGCATTCTGGAGACCACTTGTTGCCCCCTCCCCTGTAGGAGGGATGTGACAGGTGCCGCCGTGGTGCTGAAATTGCGAATAAATCTACGGTAGAAATTGGCAAAGCCCAGGAAGCGCTGCAATTCCTTCACGGTGGTGGGTCGAGGCCAACTGACTACTGCTCTGACCTTACTGTCGTCCATGATGACTCCCTCAGCACTGATAATATACTCCAGGAACGCGATTCGGGTCTGATGGAACTCACACTTCTGGACCTTGGCATACAGCTGATTGTCAATGAGGCGCTGAAGTACGGCTCACACATCCCGGACGTGTGCTTCGAGGGTATCAGAGTAAATGAGAATGTCGTCGATGTAGACAATGACTCTCTGGTTCAGCATGTCACGGAAGATCTCATTTACGAAGGCCTGAAAGACAGAAGGACTGTTGGAAAGCCCAAATGGCATAACCCGGTCGTAGAGAAGGCCGTCTTCCACTCATCACCCTCTCGAACCCGAATCAGGTTGTAGGCGTTCCGCAGGTCAAGTTTGGTAAAGAACTTGGCGGTGCGGAGCATCTCCTGTGCAGCGGGGACCAGTGGCAGAGGATATCGGTACTTGACAGTGATCTCGTTGAGACTGCGATAGTCAATACAAGGGTGGAGACTTCCATCCTTCTTTTTGACAAAGAAAAACCCAGCAGAGGCAGGAGAAGTGGAAGGAGTGATGAAGCCCTTAGCGAGTTGTTCTTCAATGTAAGACTTCATCACGTCGGTCTCAGGTTGGGACAACGCGTAAACTCTCCCACGGGGCGGTTCAGCTCCAGGAAGAAGCTCAATGGCGCAATCCCAAGGTCGATGTGGAGGTAGTTGAGAGGCCTCTCCCTCACTAAAGGCTGGAGCAAGATCATGGTATTCAGTGGGCACCCCCAACAGGTCCGGATTTTCGGAGCGGCTGGAAACAGTTCCAGGACCTAGGACAGCAGGTTGACAGTTCGTTAAACAGAAAGATGACCACAGGATTACCTTCCTCTCGGGCCACGAAATGTAGGGGTTGTGCTTCTCCAGCCAGGGGAAACCTAGAATCACAGGGTGCAGCAGTGAAGCCGATTTGCATGGGTTCGGGCTCAGAACTGGCGGAGGGATTTATAACGACTCTGTGTTTGAGCGGTGTGCGTCGCGCTCGCATCAGGTTATCTAGGCAAATGGTTAAATCCATCAGCTGACTGAGAGTTTTCCCCTCATCCCGGCAAGCCAGTTCTCCCTGTAAATCGGAATTCAGACCCTTACGGTAAAGCAGTTTCAGAGGATCCTCTCCCCAGCCTGTCTGTGCAGCGAGTGTGCGGAAGGTGAGGGTGTAATCCGCCGCGGAAGATCCTCCTTGATGAAGAGACAATAGCAGCTCGCCCGGTTCTTTTCCGCCGGCGGGATGCTCGAAAACCTCTCTGAATTGGACGAGAAAATCATCATAAGAGGGAAAACGAAGGTGACCACCTGCCCAATGCGCAGTCGCCCACTCCAGTGCCTTTCCAGTCAGCAGAGAGCAGATAAAAGAGACCCGGCTGTCGTCGTTTGGAAAGAGGTGGGATTGCTGGTTAATATATAGAGTGCTTTGCAGGAGGAAACCCTTACAAGTTGCTGACGAGCCGTCGTATTTGTCGGGTAATGATAAACGAGGATTATTGGAGGCAGAAACGTTACTCACACTGGACGGTGGTTGAGCTGGAGGTGCAGTGGTTTGAGCAGCGGCGTCGGGTTGCATCATGAGGGACCGCATGGATCTCACCAGTTCCTCGGTAAGTGAAGTTAATTTCTCAACCTGCTGTTGATGAACGATCAGTACGGAAGCTTGATTGGTGACCTCTGTGGTTAGACATTGTGAGGTTGCTGGATCCTGAGGTGGCGAAGTCTTCTGTGATGAAGAGTCAGAGGCGTTCGGATCCATGTGCAATCACTTTAATTATGAACTCAAACAGACAGAAAAAGAGAAAGCACAGAGCTGAGAAATATACAGGGGCAGTCCAAACTCGGAGAAGTTACCAGGCGAGGGTCGTAGGCAGGCAGCAAACGTTCATAGAGTAGACGGGGAAACAGGCTAGGATCGAGGAATCAGGAATACACGGAGATTTGGAAGAATGCTCAGAGTTGCACGCCGTAGCAGAAACAAGACTTCGCAGAGAACAAAGGGGAGCGAGGTCCAGATAAAGGAGACTGAGTGGGAACAGGTGGCGGTGATGATGGAGATGAGACAGGGATGGAAGGAGATGATAAATGACGGGAGTGATGGGAAGTGAAGTCCTAGAATTCAGGAGAGAGAGATCTGCTGAGGCCAGGAGAGGGCGTCGTGGAGCGCATTGTGACACCCAGTTAGTTGTCAACAACAATGTAGTTTTCACACAAATTAATTAAGTAAACTTCAGTTTTAAATATATTAGGTTAATTGAAAACAATTAAATTAAGTTGTGACAAAATATTAAACAATCGTGTTACTTTTGCTTATTTTAATTAATTAAATTTAACAAGAGGCAAAATCACATCTCCTCACCGCAGATCTTCATTTGTTTGTGTGACGGAGTGATTCCTGACGCTGTTTTGACTCCTATACACATTTTATAAGCTCTTCCCGAGTTCTCAGCTGTTCAAAATACCATCATATGTAGCTACGCACACACAGCGAGCGCATTTAGCCCCGAACACAGCATTGTTGTGGATGTTCGGTAAGTTCCATCTCTATATCATAAAAGCCAACAAATCAGGTTGTGAACGTATCCTTATGCCTTTGGGTTCGGTGTTAAAAATGCCAATGTGAATGCTAAGCGGACCAGTACTAAATGTTTTTGTTGTTGTTTTTTTGGTTCGTACCAAGCAAATCAAGCAAACCAAACTAAGTGTGAACACACCCTAAGAAATGTCCTAGCAACAACCCAGAACACCCTCGCGAATACAAAGTTCTGTAATGAAACTCTAGACGGCGCAGACTGATAGGTCCACATCACATTATTTTCTATAGGGCACAGCTGATTGGTTCCTGCTGTATCAGTAGCCAATGAGCTCGCTGCTCAACCTTCAAATGCTTGATCAGCATTTGCTGTAGCAGTTTGAAGTGAGCTTTCAGAAAACTTCCACCTTCCCCTGCTCCACCTGTATAGATCTGCTACGGTTAATTCATGTACGCTGTATTATATAGCAAGAGCATGTCTTACGTGCTCACAGCAGCATATTGTGTGTATTGGCAGTAGCAAGTCTCTGTACTCTGCAGCAGCAGCAGCAGTAATAAAAATAACAAGATATAATCCGCCAAGACTAAACATATCAACATTGGCATATCCATTACCATACCAAACACTAAGAGAGTTGTCATGAGAGAAATATAAAGCAATGTGTTACTACTCAGAACAGCTTAGCAACTGCATAGCAATGCCCTGGCAGCCACACACAACATCCTTGTTGCCAGAGGTTTAGCTTGTATAACTACGGCAGATGAATCATGCAGCTAATCATTTATGTTCCTTTATGTTTACTCTGTATAAAATAAATATGTGTGCATGTAGAACAGCTGACCAGCTGTAATACTGTATGTGATTTCATCTTTATAGTTTGACTGATTTTAAAATGACCCTACCAATGTAAAAAACTAACCTCTTCCCTGGCATCAAATCATCTGGCAAAAAAATATTTTGAGAATAAATTGGCTGTTGAGTGTAAGTTACAATCATGATCACACGGTTCTTCAGAAATCAAGAGAATGGCTTATCTGAGGTCAGTGAGGGATGTAAAGGCACTGTCGACTCGCTCCATTTATTACATAATTTACTTCAGGTGAGAATTACTCACCCAAGCAGTCAGACAATTGGACTCGGTGCCAAGTTGTGGCTGAGGGCATATTTTACACTTTAAAGTATACAACAGGGGATTATAGGCATATATAAAATATAAATCTGATATAGCAATCCAAAAAAATGGTAAGAAATTGATCCCAGATATGGTAACTGGGAAGTCTGCCATTATTTTTTCAAGGCTATTATGGGTTTCTGTATCCCTGGATGAAAATGATACTGAATATCTGATCTCTGCTGGGCCATGTGTCCATATTTTTGATGTATTCTGCGTGTCATATTGAAGATAAGTGATATCCCATTCTGCAACTTTCATGCAGACAAATGACAAAAGGCTGTTTAACAGTGGACGTATGTTTCACTAGAATGAATCATCATAATGTTATTAATCGTAATGTGATTACTGACAGACTCTCTCCGCAATTGGATATCAGGTATCCTGTTGATGTTACCACTGATTTACAGAAAACAATTTTGAGTGCCTGCAACCCATTATTTCTGAGTTGTGTCATTCTTAATTTGTGTGTGTGTGTGTGTGTGTGTGTGTGTGTGTGTGTGTGTGTGTGTGTGTATGTGTATGTGTATGTGTATGTGTATGTGTATTTGTATGTGTGTGTGTGTGTGTGTGTGTGTGTGTGTGTGTCGTCACTGTCTCCAGGGGGCATTGACAGAAATCGAATCTTGTAGGCTGTTATTTGTACATACCTTCTCCACACAATTTAAGATACATCCACTGCTTCATAAAAAAATAGGTAAAATGCAAAATGCAGATTATAAATACAAAAAATGCTGTCTTTTTTCTATTCGGTGTTGAAATAAATGTAAAAAAATAACCCTTTTGAAAAAGAAGTGTACTCGAATGTGCACTTGTGCACTTACATTCAAATCTTAAAATATTTGTTTTTATTTCTTGCATAATATACAGTAATATTAATTAAATAAAAGGCCTCTTTAGTGACTTTAAAGAAAGTTGACTGTTTCTTAACACACTTAAGTATACTTTTAAAAACTGCACTTTGTAATGATGTCAAAAGTTTTACTTTAAATCATTGTTTCCATACTCTTTTGTCATGCTTTAAAGTACACTTATTTTGATGTGTTGACTAACATACTGAAGTACACAAAGTACTTAATTACGATTTTAACTGTAGTGTTATATTTAAACCTAGATTATATATCATTTTAAAGTAAAAGTATTTTTAAAGTACATTTATGTACATTCTGAAGTACATTTAAATGTACTTAATTGCACCTTCATAATTACAAATGTGTAATTAAAAAATACATTTAAATATGAGACATGCTTAGCAACACGCTGACATTAAAATTGTGAATACTGTGGCTCAATCATAAATTGTGACTCAAATCTTTTATGTGTAAAGGCTGATGTATGTGACATGCAGTTTCTGCTTATGTCGAACGTTCTAAATCGATCACTTATGAGGTTCCATTTCAATTAGGACACTGCTCGTTTAGTATGCAGTATGACATCACATTTTAAAAGAAAAATACAACTGCATTAATAAGCAATTTAAAAATCACTGTCGCACAGTACTGCATAACTGGCAGAAAAGAAATGTGACCCGATGCATCAAATCATTGTGTTAAGCTCAATATCTGATCTCCATTCCTCTGACGTTATTGTCTTTGTCAGGTCGAGACACTGAGCCATCTGATCCACTCATCTGCATGTACGCTCGCATGTCCACACAGTAATGGACAGTGACAATCAATCGGCTGTGAAACATGCTTACAATGAGCAAAAATAAAATCCTTACTCCTGACACAACATTATTTTTCACGAGTCTATTAAAAAATAATGACATTTGCAACGACGGGGGAAGAATACGAAATGGGCAGTTAAGCAAAACGACACCATGCATTACGTGGTGATTAGTTTACTCAGTGGCCGTTAATGGATCTAATCAGAGCACATTAATTAACAAGACATGTAACTCTGTCTCCACCTGGACGGCTCATTTGTCTTTAGCAGTGATGTGTCCTATACACCGAGACCCCACGGTTATGTACAATTCATGGACTTTATTTCCTCTTCATTCCTTGTGGTCTACTTAAATTGAAGTTAATGGCTGGTCACCGTAACATAAAATAGATGAAGGCATTGATTTTATTTAAAGCGGAAGTGTGCCATTTTTGGCGCCACTTTTTAATTAGCTAGAATACCCATAGTTGGACATTATAGAAGTTGTGCAGTTCTCGTCTTTATGCAAATATCAAGCGGTATAGGCAGCTAATCGCTGTGAGGTTCAGGTATTGACGTCTGTCGTAAGCGTTTAAAATATGGAGGTTGAGATGGAGTTTATGCTGAAATTAGTGCATAAATCATATTGTTTACACATTAGACACTTTGCAGTTGTTATGTAGAACATACTTTTGGTGAAATCTGAGAGCTTTATGTCCCTCCGTTGACAGTCTACACAAATACCACTTTGATGTCTATAAAAGTTCATAAAGAGATCATGAAACTAATCCATATGAATCGAGTGGTTTAGTCCAAGTTTTCTTAAGAGACTCAATCGCTTTATATGATTAAGAGATTGAGTTTAGGCTTTTAATCAGCGAGATCATCCGATCTACAGGAGTTTCTTTCTAACAACAGTGTCCACCTAACATCATCAACCAGCATGAGCCGCACATTCCCACGCCAGAGAGATATTCCGATGAGCCGGACCTCTGTAGAACATTCTTAACTAAATGTTCAATATGTTTCTCTCTCCAACCCTTAACCTTCGCTTCTGAGCAGTCCAAGGTGGCTTTTGTAATGACCCTGCTGTCCAGACGCGTGGCTCTGTGGGGAACGGCGGTGGGAGAACCAACATCCCTGCTGTTCCTCGTTCCATGCACTCGAGGAGGAGATGAGACGGGTGTTCGATCGTGCGGTAGCGGGTCGCGAGGCGGCCCACACACTCGCTGACCTTTGCGAGGACAACAGACCCGTCTCCAACTACTCCATCGAGTTCCGGACTCTGGCGGCCGAGTGCAAATGGAACGAGGAGGCGCAGTGGGACATGTTCCTGCATGGGTTGGCTGACCGTGTTCAAACGGAGATCTATACACTGGAGTTACCTACGAGTCTTGATGGACTTATTGAACTGGCTGTGTGCGTGCATGCGCATATCACATCGGGTAATCACACTGAGAGAACTTCCTTTTTCATCACCGAGTCACCATTCGCGCCGATTGTGTTAGGACATCCGTGGCTGGTGAAGCACGAACCCAAGATTGAATGGGGTCAGAGCTCTGTTTCGGTATGGAGTAACCAGTGTTATGCCTCTTGTCTTGTGTTTGCTTGTCCATCTGTCACTTGTTCTGTGTTACAGGAGGAGCCGGTGAACCTGTCAAATGTCCTGCAGAAGTATCTCGACCCGAAGGAAGTGTTCAGTAAGTCCCAGGCTGCTTCTCTTCCTCTGCACCGTCCCTATGACTGTGCTATAGATTTATTACCAGGTACGTCTCCGCCTAAAGGCAAATTATATTCGCTTTCTGCTCTGGAAAAGGAGGTCATGGAGAAATATATTTCTGATTCTCTGGCAGCCGGAATCATTCGTCCTTCCTCCTCTCCCGCTGGCGCGGGGTCTTTTTCGTGGGGAAAAAGGATGGTTCTCTGCGACCATGTATTGACTACCGAGGGCTGAACAACATCACGGTAAAGAATACTTATCCTTTGCCTTTGATGCCTTCGGCCTTCGAGCGGTTGCAGGGAGCATCTCTTTTCACGAAACTGGACTTACGCAACGCTTACCATTTGGTCCGCATAAGGGAGGAGAATGAGTGGAAAACGGCATTTAATACCCCCAGGGGGAACTTTGAATATTTGGTTATGCCTTTCGGTCTGTCCAACTCCCCCGCCGTTTTCCAAGCACTCGTCAATGACATGATGAGAGACATGGTCGATCAGTTCATATATGTCTACCTAGATGACATATTGATATTTTCTTCTTCTCTCAAGGAACACGTTCGCTAGAACTGCTTAGTTTCCGTTCGGTAGGATCTTCAGGGAGCGCGAGGAGGTGCTCCTAGGAGGTGGGGGGGGGGGGGGGTACTGTCACCGTTCATGGGTTCACTGTCTCGCCCTCGCTCTGTATGTATATGCATGTGTGTGTGTGGGCGTGGCTTGTTATCGCTGCTGATGAGCAAATCAGCGCCGGCTGTTGCTCATGTACCGTCCTATTTATTGTCTGTGATTTCGTCCTGTGTTTGTCAGATGGTTTGAGGCTCTCCTGGGATCTCTTCGGGAGTTTGTTCTGTGCTTCTCTGGTTCTCCGTTTCCTGGTTCGTTCAGCTTCTCTTTTCACGTGTCTCTGGAGTACCTGACTGGATCTGCCCGGACTTCTTCTGCCCATTGCATCCCTGCGTTACCGAGTTACCGTCCAGCATTGTTCCCGACGTGTCTGACCTGCATCTTCTACTCTGTTCTAACTGTTGTCAAATAAACTGCTTCATTTACTCACATCTGGATCCTATTGTCTTCTTACGTTACAGACGCTGACATAATTAAAAAAAAAACATAATTTGTAGTTGTTTTAGCATATTTAATGCTTGTTTTGTTTAATAAACATATTGAGGCCCACTGTATTATATTATATTATATATCATATTAGTTTATTTAATTTAATTTTATATCAATTAATTATATTACATTATTATATGCGTAAAGACACCTTATCCAATGGCATGCTTATATTTGTCACTCCAAATTAAACTAAGCAACAAAAAAAAAGATAATATGAAAAGACATACTTTACCTTTAAAACTGTTTTAACATTGAATGCATTGCTTTTGATTATGTGATATATTATTCACTTTGTGCTTCTTTGATGTCCTTGACTTTCATCACAATGATCAAATGAAATTGATCAAAATTAAAGCAAATGCAAATTTCAAAGCCAAATTTCGTCTGATGGTGTTTGTGTTATTTGGTATTCCTTTATTGAGAGATACAAATAGTAACAGATAAAATATTAAAACTTTTGATGAAATCACCACTAGACAGAAATACACTAGACAGAAATATTCAAATAAAAACACAAATGGACATTCGAGTGGGCCTACTGCAGATATGCTCAAATTTATAAGGAAACTGAATGACTGGATTAGATGTGGGTTTGATTAAAGTACTGTGGGAAATTCTCTAGTGTGTGTGGAGTGTATTTCAGTGCAGTGGATGTTCTCTGGCCTCAGGCTGTTCTCAATAGAGCTGCATGCACAGTCTCGTCTGCTGCTGGAGGTGAGACGATAGGCTGTTATGAGAGACTCCCACACACACACACACACACATATATATATATATATATATATATGGTATAATAAATAAATAATAAGATACAATATTTTATTATTTTAATAAAATATAATAAAATAATAATATATATATATATATATTTTTATATATATATATATATATATATATATTTTTTTTTTTTTTTTATCTTGGTTGTTTCTAAATTGTAGCACTTTGGGATTTACTTAAAAATAAAGTGTTACAAATAATGTATTATTATTATTATTATTATTATTATTATTATTATTATTATTATTATTATTATTATTCATAAGCTTGTTTCCTTGTACCCATAAGTCAGTGTGCATTAAGGTTGAAGTCCCCACCGGGATAGAAAAACATGTACACATACACGTACACACGCACACGCACGCACGCACACACATACGCACACGCACACTATACCAGCAATGACAATAACAAACATGCCCACATGAATTAAAAAGGAGTTATAAAGTGCAAAGACTCTGTGAACAAACCATGCTTTTAATCTTTGCCCATTTTTAGAAATGTCTAAAAAATGTATTGCATACGTAATAAACAACAACCCTTGTGACAAAAGCATGCTTAATTGTATTAAATATGCACTCGTAGTGTACTTAAAAGTATATATAGAAAAAAGTACATGCAGATATTAATATTAATGAAATAAAAGGCCACTTAAGTGTACTTAATAAGAGCTATGTTTCTTAACATACTTAAGAACACTTTTAAAAAGTAGGTTTTGTAATGTCACATTAAATGTTTTGCTTTAAAGTACATTTTAAATCATTGTGTTAATAATCTTTTGTCATGCTTTAAAGTACACTTATTTTGAATATATTTTAAATGTACTAAATAGCAACTTCATTTTTAGAAATGTGTAATTACGAATATATTTAAATACATGACATACACATTTAAATAGTATTTTTTAGTTTACCATAAATGCTTGTCAGTACACTTTAACCATATTTCAAAGTTATGAAATTACATAAAAGGATGTGCTTAAGTCCTACTCAGGCCCGCCCACAGAAATGACTGGGCCCCTGAAAAGGTCCAGTGAATGGGCCCTCCCCAAATCTGCTAGGCTACTCATATCATGCGTGTGCTCTCTCTCTCTCTCTCTCTCTCTCTCTCTCTCTCTCTCTCTCTCTCTCTCTCTCTCTCTCTCTCTCTCTCTCTCTCTCTCTCTCTCTCTATCTCTCTCTCTCTCTCTCTATCTCTCTCTCTCTCTCTCTCTCTCTCTCTCTCTCTATCTCTCTCTCTCTCTCTCTCTCTCTCTCTCTCTCTCTCTCTCTATCTCTCTCATTAACATACATTTAACTGAGAGAGACTTACTCAGTGATGGGGGCTACATTGGTACACACACACATCAAGGTTAACAAACAATCTGCACTGTAAACCCGAATAAGTTGGCAAAACTCAAAACATTTAAAGGGGTGGTTGAGTATGATTTCACTTTTCTAACTTTAGTTAGTGTGTAATGTTGCTGTTTGAGCATAAACAACATCTGTAAAGTTACAAATGAAGCATGAACACGTTACAGTGCACCCCACAAACACAATCAAGCCTTCGAAAAAAGGTGTTTTACCAATCGATTGCCTCAAGTTATGAAATTCAAAGTTTAAGTAAGCAGAACTGGCAAATTGTATTTTGTACTTAAACATTTCAAGGTAAGAACAATTAAGATTTATGAGTACACTAATTCATACATTTAATATGTCCAAAAAACAGGTGATGTCATACTTTGTAGTAGTGCTATCGTGGCGTAATAATCTGTTTGGTTGTAAAATGTATTACCTGAATGAAATGAAATCGATTGTATCGTCCTGTGGAATCACAGACAGCATAAGAAGATGGTCAACTAATAAAGATCTTCATCGCTGACGCTGGCAAACAATAAGATGCATTTGAAGATTTGCTCTCACTTGACTGTACTGTAGTCCACGCCCGATTCATCCAACGCTTGTGATGTTCTTAAATCTTCCTGTTAGACAACTTCGAGTCAAGTGTGACTTGAAAGCGCTTCAGACGATTCAGTGCGTGCAGGAACTGAACAGATCATTCAAACTGATTCGCGAACCGATTTAGACAGATATGCCAACTTGTTTGATGAAGTCTTTGAACAGAATCGACTAAAAAGAGTGATTCATTTGTGAATTGCCCAGAAAAAAAGATACAGCGCGCTTGGAATAAACTACGCATTTAACACGTAGGCCCTATTGCATTCAAATAAAGTAACGAGAGGAATGTCACCCAACGTAACGAAGTAAAAGGTTTTTTTTTTTTTAGAAATGTACTCGAGTACTACATACCTGGCATACCAACTAAATGTAGGCTACTACAATAGCTAATAATTATTTTATTCATGTCACTTTGCTGCTGACCACAAACTGGCGCGAAGCACTGGCGTTTCTGACGTTACGTTACGTAAAAAAAAAAAACATTAGCCTGCTCAGACCATTTTCAGGAGAGGGGTGTTTCATCATGACACAGGCTACATTTTACTCAAGCAGCATTAAATAAAATGCATTTTTTTCTCACTTTTTCAAAAATTAATGGTGCTTTTTTGGTTCAAAATAAAATATGGTAACCTGTTTATATTTAGAATGAACATAATTATTGCTGGACTGCATGGGCCCCCCCTAGCGACTGGGCCCCAGAAAACATTCCCCTTTATCCCCCCTTATGGACGGCCCTGGTCCTACTTACAGTAAGTGGGTAAAAGAAAAGCATTAAGCTAAATGCATTTAATATACATTTAAACTAAAATAAATTTGCATTTAATGGCAGTTCACATCCAGTTGTCAAATTATTACTTAATATTATTTTATGGAATACTATTTCTGTAATAAATGCTCTTTTTGAAATAATTCTAAAGTGTACTTCTTTTTCACAAGGTAATACTGTATATAGTTGAAGCATAACATTGTGATGCTAGAGGTCAATGGGGTCAATGTTTAGTCCAGTTAACCACTACTGGTAAATGCCCTATTTACACCATTCTTTTTGACTAACTTTAATATGTTGCCATGCTTTATTTTTTATTTGTTCATAAGAAGATCATTTATAATATTATAGTTAAATTTTTCTCTTTCTGCTTCCTTTCACCTCGCATCGCTTTCTCGCTTTCTTCCCTTCACATCGCAAGACAATTGCTATTCAGGGGTTTGTGTATTCTCTGCTGCATGCTATGTAAAAAATGTATACAATGTATAATCATGCATTTCAGTGTTTTGGCATTCACTGCGCAGCTTGATATTTGCATACATGAGCATCTTTCAACTCCACAGGCAGACCCAGAGGAGACATGGTGAGAGCGTGAGCCAGGGAACAACAAACCTCTTTCCCCTGGAGGGATCAGATGTATTCATCCTAAAGCAGCGCTGGAGACGCGATCCGTAGCTTCTGCTCTCAGATGAACCCATTTGATCATGCGCTAATGTTGCCTACGGTATCGGGTGCGATGGTACAGTAGACTGCTGACTTTAAAGGGAAGCTTCCTACACTCACATTAGAAGTTTGGTGTCACTTGCTCTACTGGTGCCATTGTTATTCTCCATACACTGAGCTGTTGTTGTCTTGTGACAAAGGAGCTTTGTGGCAAGAATCTTCCTCTTGTTTGACCTACAATTGTTGTGACAGTCTTTAGCAAATTCTTTGTGTGTTTTAAGCTGTGTTCGGCACCTTAGCTGTCAATGAGAAGGTCCAGATTATGGCTAGAGGGCTCAGACAATAAAACCTCAGTGACGATCCTGTGACAGTTGCCAATACACATGTAACAAATTCCACTTCCAGCTTATAGGAGTCCCTTTAAGCCAAGTCACCTTTAGCGATTTAGATCATAAGTGTCCTGCGTCCTTCAGTGAAGAAATACTAACATTTCCCAAACTGTTTCTCAAGATAACGCATCAAAAACATAAATTAAATCACCAAGAATCTGACATTGTATAGATTTTGTTGTAAATATATTGTGTGTGTGTGTGTGTGTGTGTGTGTGTACATATATACACACAGACAGAGATGTATTATACGTTTGGTTAGGATTAGTGGTGTGGGGTGCGTGTGTATTACACGCAATAAAGTGCGTATCAAATGCACGTGAAAACTGCGTATCATATGCACGTAAAAACTCATTTTCGCGTATAAATTGCACGATAAACACAATGCGTGCTATAGAGACACATTTTCATGAGATCAGGCTGGTTTAACTTTCTATCCATCAGAGAATCTTCGGGGGCAAATCATCATATTAGAATGATTTCTGAATGATGTGACACTGAAGACTGGAGTAATGATGCTGAAAATTCAGCTTTGATCACAGGAATAAATTACATTTTAAAATCCATTAATCGAGAAAACAGTCATTTTAAATTGTACTGATATTTCGCAATATTACTATTTTTTACTGTAATTTTGATCAAATAAATGCAGCCTTGGAGAGCAGAAGACACTTTTTTCAAAAACATTAAACATCTTTTTAAGAGGATTTGAATCAGCAATATGTCTCAGCTGACCAACATTTGCACCTAAATAGTACCTAAACAGGCTCTTGGAATAATATCTCCTCACAGACTGAAAAAACTGTCTTCATTTTCTCAGCTCTTTGTTTTTGTAAACAATTTTACACCTGCAAGGTGACAATCTGGACTCTGACACATTCAGGGCCTTCCAGTGAATAAACTCTACCGTGTGTGAAAGCATGTTTACGTTTGTTTTTGAAAAGGTTTAAACTAATGGATTTGACTGACTCGAAGGGCAGTGCAGTCAAGCTGTTTGTATAAAGTCTTTATTTATTTATTTATTTTTTTTTACCTGACGTGAACTAGTCACTGCATGTGGTTATTGTCTCATTCTTTTCCTCTCTCACTTTTGGTTTGCACTCATGAATAACCTTCCCCCGTCACTCCCCCTCTCCATGTATAAAGAATATTATTTACAACTACATTTTTACATTCTGAAGAAAAGTGGCGGTGTACTTAAGTGGTACTTGCCCGTGGCAAAAATCACTGTTATGATGCCAGCATGTGGATTCTTTTTGAAGTATGTTATTTCCGCAATAAGTGCTCCTTTTAAAAGTGTGCTAAAGTGTACTTCATTTTCACAAAGGTAGGAAATTTTATACAGTTACCAAATGGATTTTAGCATGTTGCTGGGTGTTTTGGTTGTTTTTTGATTACTGGCCCAAGTGATCCGCAAGTCTTTATGACATTCTTGGAAGCTTGTTTCTGCCACTGAATAAAATAAATAGGTAATTAAAACTTTTTATCTTACAATTCTGACTTTATTACACGCAAGTGCAACTTTAAATCACACAATTCTGACTTTATCACTCACCATGACGAGTTTATATCACGCAATTGTGAGAACAAAAGTTAGAATTGCGAGAGAAGAAAGTCAGAATAGTGAGATATAAACTCGCAATTGCGAGAAAAAAAAGTCAGAATAGCAAGTGAAAAAAGTCAGAATAGTGAGAAAAAAGTCAGAATAGTGAAAAAAGCCAGAACAGCGAGATATAAACTCGCAATTGTGAGAAAAAAGGTCAGAATTGCAAGTACAAAAGTCAGAATAGCGAGATATAAACTCGCAATTGCGAGAAAAAAACAGAAGAGTGAGCTATAAACTCACAATTGCGAAAGAAAAAGTAAGAATTGCAAGAGAAAAAAGTCAAAATTGTGAGGAAAAAAAGGCAGAACAGCGAGATATAAACACAATTGTGAGAGAAAAAGTAAGAATTGCGAGAAAAAAATGTCAGATTTGTGAGTTTATCTGGGAAAAGTCCAACTTTATCTGACATTATAACTCGCAATTACAAGTTAAATCTTGTTATTCTGAGAAAAAAGTCAGAATTACTAGCTGTAAACTCACAATTATGAGAAAAAAAATCATTTTTTTTTATTCTGTGGTAGAAACAAGTTTCCATTCATCCTAGTCTCAGGTACTTTAATGTAACTTTTTCTCTATTTTTATCATCAGGCAGAATGTTTGAAAGTAACATGACACCTCTCCTCAAAAAGTCAAGGTTTCATTCACGCCCACAGCACTCACATAGTATGTGCTTTTGATAGCAGCAATAATAAAGTAATCCATCACGAATCACACAATTTTACACTTGCATAAATTCTTCCTCTTGAGTAAATTCTGACAGAACAATAAGCCGTGCTATCTGTGTTTTAACTGGCGCTGGGAGTACCAACTGGAGCGCAGCCAAAACAATTCATTCAGATGGAATTTTGATTCACGCCCATGTTATTTCACCCGTATTTTGGAGTGAACATTGTGTTCCCTCATAGGATACTGCAGAAACGTGCTCACGGTGAATATGGTGTACAGGATGGTGTAGCCAGTCTTGGTCATGTTGGAACATGAACATGAGGCTGTTTTTGTTTCAACAGACTGAAAATGTAAAGGAGCTGTGCGCTTTCATCCCTTTCGACCTCCTGTTATCTGCACTGTACCATCATAAATGTGACCTTCAGTTCTGTTTTACGATGTGCGACAGATCAATGGCACGTATTCAGAAGCATAGACTAAGGTTGCACTGGTGAATGTCAGTGGATCAGTAACTACACACACCTGCGCTACACTTTAGGCTGTTATCACTTGCGTTCTCAACTAACAAGGCTCCGGACTTGGAAAAGTCTCCCAACACATTCAGTCAATGAAAGCCCGTAATCCTCACAGACTTCCCTTCACCATATAAGGCTCGTGACGATTTGTAGATAGTATCTGCTTGGGTCAGACGTTCTTTGAATGCTTTTGACACGTATGCTTAGCATACCAGACATGCTACCTATCTCACTGTCCCTGTTTCAGCTCTGTTGCTATGACGACCGCACATACACTGATATGGTACAGTATGCAGGAAGTCGATTACATCTGTGTTATAGCTCATGGATTGCGTCAATTATTTTAAGTCTGTCTTCACTTTATTTTTTAATTCATAAATTAATCAATGTGCATTCATGCTTTAGCAGAGCATTACAATACAGTTGTTTGGTTTTCTGACAGGTTTCTAGGGTGTTGTTAGGGTGGTCTGGGTTATTGTTGGGGGGGTTTCCAGGGAATTGCTATGCCGTTCCTATTCTGTTCTGGGTGATTTCCAGAGCGTTGCTTGAGTCTTTTAGGTGGTTGCTATGGTGTTGCTGATTGTTGTCGCTAGGGCATTGATATTTATAATTAATAATTAAATATATTAATAATAACATATGGAAGTTGGGAAATGCAAATTTGTTATATGTTTTAGTGTCATTATGACAGTCACACTGGAATGGGTGTTGCATCATCAAAGTTTGTATTTTAGATAACTCTAGTTGGCTAATGAATGACATTGTTGCACATATGTAACTATGCATGGAATGCCTCTGTGTGGCTGCTTTCTGTATCATTGCACAAGGTTAGATTTTATCTCAAGTTCAAGTTGAGCAAATTCCTTTTACTGTGATAAAGACACGTTTACTTGAAGGCTCTTACACAATGTCCTGTTCATACGATAGAGAAATCACAAAGAAACCACCTATTGCAGAGTAGATAACAGCCCTGAACAATAATATCATCTCTGCTCTGGGTTTGTTGCTGGAACTTTTTTTGTATGTGATCCAATTTTATCCGTGTTGAGGTGATGTGGCTCTTAACTTGAGCAATGGGAGAATTGCACTTGAGCCCTTATTTCTCATCTGATAGGATTCTGACCCCACCAGTAGAGGCTTGGGTCGGTTTTACCTGTCATACCCCAGACTCCAGACCTCTTAGAGTAATTATGGAACAAAAACTTAAACCTCCGGTTCGTTCTGCTTTTGTCCTATATCATATATATGCAACAGCACTACCAATCTCTGTCACTGGCGTGGTGCAGCAGCTGCTAGTCAACATGCCACATGTGCAAATGAGCCATGGAAAGATACTGGAGGCTTAATTAGCACTGTGCCATTTTGTCCCCTAGTCGAATGCCTTTTGCACTCTCATTGTTTTTAATTACTGCAGGAAATTCAGCACCAATCGGCGCAGTCATTTAGAGACTTTTGCTGGTTCACTTGAACACAGGCTGACAAAGTTGACTTCCTGCAGTGCAGTGTTTCATGTTGTGTGATCATAATTTGGAACAGACTCTTTTGTAAAAAATGTCTTTCAAATCAGATCGTACTTAGCTAACTGGTGAGAAGGCATGATGACTTTTTTTAAACAAGTGTATGCTATGTTATTATAAAATGTGTAAAAAGTACACTTTATTAAAGCAATAAAGCAAAACTGATGTTAAATGTTTCAATGTAGTACATTCAAATATATCAATTTTAAATGTAATATTGCATAACAACATTTAGTTAAAATTATAATCAAGTACTTTTCATGTGCTTTACTTTGTTAGTCAACACATCAAAGTAAGCATACTTATTTAAAGCATGACAAAAGATTATTAAAAAATATGGACTTAAAATGCAATGTTAAGTAATGTAACACTTTATTTTATAGTGTCTTTGTAGCATATGTTACATGCACTAACTATAGTAACTAACAGAAAATTATGCATAATTACATGCAACTGACCGTAAACCAAACCCTAACACTATAGTTGTCATGTTCTGTGTGTTCTGTTGCATTTTCATGCACTTTTAGTTTGTTTCTCTTCCGTCATATGTTCCCTTTGTTCTAGTTTCCCGCCACTCATCAGTTACTATTTAGTTCAGCATCCCTGTTTAAGTTCCTCATGTTCTGTTAATTGTCAGGTATTGTTGTAGTTTGCACGGTTACTTTGTCTTATTCCATGTGCATTTGAGTTTGTTTTATTAATAAATCTTTTGGGTTACACTTCATTATAAGGTGTCAGTGTTACAGTGTAATTATACAGTACTGAGTAATAATAATTAACTACATGTAGGTTAGAATTAGGGTTTGGTTTGGGCTTGTTACATGTAATTATGCATCATTTACTGTTTTTACTAAAGTAAATACATGTAACATGTAATGAACACTGTAAAGTGAAGTGTGACCATCTTTTGTTATTGAAACCTTTTTGGACTTGTCTTCATCTTCATCATATTATCTGCAAGTGCAGTTTTATACTTTTAAGATATGAAGAACTGAAGTGCACATTCAACACAATCAAGCGTTTAAGCATACTTCTTTTTCATAAGGGAGTATTGTAATTTTTGTCTTAACAATACCTTTAAGGCCTAAAGATCTGTTTCAGGCCGGCAGGTGGATTTTTACTGTGCGTGTGACTCTGAAACACAGTTGGAATCAGGTTAACATTCACAAGATCATCTGGTTAACGTACTTCCGATTCACAATATGCCTTAAGCAAAACTCTGCCATTTTTTTAAATCAATTTCAAATATCATGTGCCCAGAACTCTAAGCACTGGATAATAATAGGAGAGGGAGTAATATTCGATACCCTGCTGAAAAAAAATCCTGTGACTCCTGTTAGAAAAAGACGTTCCCATTCTTTATTCAGGCTATTCCCTGGCAATATCGTTGTACAAGGAAACTTTATATCACCGAGAAAAAAAAAAAAGATAAAAAGAAACAGAGGGGTATAAATCGATGTGGGCTGTGAAATCTGACCCAGTAAAAAGTCTTCTCATTGACAAGACGGGCGGCCAGTGTACGCAGCACTGCTGTAGTAAATCGTAGCAGATTCCTCCCTGGGGACATGTGGTGAAGTAGAGGGCTAGCGTTTGACAGAAACATTATTCAAATCATCCTCCTCATTTTTCGCTTTCTTCTTTTTTTTTTTTTTGAGCTCTTCAATGCAAAAGTCTGGCATTTAGCTGCATTTTCAGCGAATGCAAGTAGAGAAGGTTTATTCTGTCCTGTCACGGTCAGAGGTGTATGACAGGCCCCCTGAGCGTGTCTGTTTATGAATTAAATATTTAATTTGGACACGTTCCATTCCCTGTCGCCAAGTGCCCGCCACAACAATGAAAGGTCATGTCACATCACTCTAATCACTCTGAACGTGTTCCTGTGTACGCGAGTGTTCGTGTGACTGAGAAATACAGGTTAGAGCGAGACAGGCTATAACAGAGAAAACACTTTAACATCTAACAGCCTGTCCAGTGAATACATTGTGTTGTGACAGGCTTTACATTTTTTTGTCACTGATGTAAAAAGTCCTTTTCTCTTTACTTGATTACACAACTGTAGTGTGAAGCAAATTTTGTGTCCAACACAATCCAAAACCATCTAACATTTCAAAGATGAAATGGTAAAAACCATTTGGCATAAACACTCCGTTCCGTTATCCTTTCAATTAGAGATGTGTACAAATACATATTTTCAAAATCTTGAAAATATGGTGCATTGTCAGAACAACTATAAGGAAACCCTGTATAATTACACTGACTACGTTTACAAGCAGCCAATATGATGATTATGGTCGGGTTAAGGTCACTATTCGGGTTTCTGAAACATTAGGAATAACCCGTTTACATGCGTGAGCAGAGAGAGTTACTCCTGTATACATGGAATTGCAATATCCCGATGTAAACGGCGACGCACGGTTAGCATCTGGATGTACGGACAACCTTAAGATGCAATATGCGTCATTTTCGATTCTTCTTCCTGTATCCAAAGACAACAACAACAGCAGCAGCACGCGGATAATGAATAGTTCGGGGCAGATAGCGATCGCCTTTGTTTGCGCTTTGGTGCTGGTACTGACCTCGCTCCAAAAGTATGCTGTGCTGCGTCTCGCCATGTTTACTTCCTGTATACTACACGCGGGTTTTTGTATGCGCCGAGAAGTTCCTCTACTCAAAAGACCAAGATTCCTTGCGAATAGAACGTGCGCAGAACACAAATCACTATGGGGATATGCCGATACACGTTTACATGACCAAAAATTCGGGTTAGAAAAGGGGTACCCCAGGGATCATATCCGGGTTTTTAAAATCCGGGATATAAGCATATTCTGGGTTTTGTTTACATGGACGTGCGCGACCGGGTTATTGCTAATATTCCGGTTTTGAACGGGTTATTGGCTGCATGTAAACGTAGTCAGTGACAGGGTCATGTCCCCTCGACAACAATCAAACACTTTTCTTATGGGCATTTCAGAATTCAGAAACAGCTGGGCGGCGGAAACGAGAATGCAAGGGTTTTGAGATTTTTAAAAGCAGAACTATTTTTAACTTTGCATGTCATCTTAAAAATGCAGAGAAACAATGAAATGAAGGTCAAAGGATTCCATATGCATGTGTACATAGACCCAAAAAATAAATAAATAATTCTAGATAAACTCATTAATATACTAGTTTATATATATATATATATATATATATATATATATATATATATATATATATATATATATATATAAAGTAGCTGTTATAAAAAAATAATGTAAAACTGACTTATTTTTTTAATTGTTTTTGGTAAAGTGTGAACTGTCATTTCTAAGCAATAATAAAAACGAAAAAACGAAAAAAACTATAATACTGTAAACTATGGAAGCTGCCACAGAATAAAAAAAAAAGATAATTGCGACTTTTTCTCAGAATTATGAGCTATAAGCTCGCAACTATGAGAACAAGTCAGAATTGCGAGAAAAAAGTCAGAATTGGGATATAAACTTGCAATTGTGAGTTTATTTCTTGCAATTCTGACTGTTCGCGCCATTGCAAGTTTATATCTCACAATCCAGACCTTTTTTTCTCGGAATTGCGACTTTAAAGCTTGCAATTTTGACTTTATAACTCGCAGTTGCGAGTTTATATCACGTAATTCTAAGAAAAAAGTCAGAATTGTGAGATAAAAAGTCACAATTACCTTTTTTATTTTTTATTCAGTGGTGGAAACAGGCTTTCAAAGTAAGCTAATAACAAATAAATAAAGAATAAACACAAACAATTATATTGAACACTAAATTGGAATTGGCATTTAAAGCTAAATTAAAACAATCTAAACTATAACCAATTAGTTACACATTCCATGTATCGATAAAGTCTTCTCTGAATGGTGAAATTCTGTGCTGGTGAAAAAGAAAGAGTGTGTGTTTTCTGCTTGGAAGAAGATCTCTGCAATGCACTTTGCAATGCTTGTGGCGCAACACTGAGCCTGTGTCATTCATCAATGCGTTGACACATGAAGCAGACACAACCCTGCCTGTCAGACACCAGGATGGAACAAGGCCATTCTTTACTGCATCAAACAGTAATCCACTGCAAGTCAGCAGTGAACAGTCATCCCCGTCACACCCTTAGAACAGGTACTGTAAATGACATAAACCTCAGAATGACTCAATTCTGGAAAACATTACACACTCTGCTCTTGCTAACCTATCATTTTGTGGCTCAGGTGAGTCACTGTCATACCAGACATGTCCAAATGTGATGAATTAGAAAAGCCTATAGTCTGACTTTATGCACTCAAATGAGCCAACTGTGAGTCACTGTCGCCAAATCATCCACACTTTGCTCCAGGTTCATGGTCCGGTTTATACTGTTTAATCCTGCATCACATTGAGTGAAAAGGACAGAAGACCCTCACAGTGCAGCAGCCAGCCCACTTATCTACCATCAGCATAATCTGTACACAGACCATTCAGGCTCTGCTGCAGCACAATGCCTTTGTTTGCCTAGCAATAGAAACCAGTTGTCCACTGCTGAGTCAATATTTACACCCTGTTGGAATGTGGGTTGCGCTGCCTCCCTAATACTATAGTCCAAGCTCATTTTCAATCTCCCTCACTCTTTCTCCTTTTCTCTCTCTATTTATGCCTTGTTCTCCATCCTTCTTATGAAGTGCACAAACACAAATCCCCATGGGTGCAATGTAAAGGCTTTCCATCTGCAGTCACATAATGTTTCTGAGTGGGTGAAAGTCTGGCCTGAGATTTTCCTGCCCCAATTCTTTGCCCCTTACTTGATTGTGTCTGTCATGTTCTTGTATCTACATCCTTGTTGGTTCTGCAATGGCATTTCTATAAAACAATCATGGGAATGGAGTTGGACTCTTAACAACATTAATTTCAACATTCAGGTCTCATTTTAGTGCTATTTACAAGTTAAGTGTGTAAAACTGAAAAGTTAATGCTGTTCTCAAACGGGTTTGAGTAAAAGTGAAGAATATGGATGCGGTCATGGCTAGAGAAAAGAGGCCAACTTGGCATCTCAATCTTGCAAATGGAGCTTGAGGTTAGTAGTTTTAAGTTTAAGTGCCATATCGCGTTGATCAATGGACAATTTCATGTTGCATTTTTATTGGCTAGTTAGTAGATGTAGGTCGTAGCAGCAAACACTTGCTAAAGATGATCAGACTAAATTTCTGATACTGTCAGAAAAATATCATAGGCTATCTTTGGTAGCAAGAAATAAATAAACACTTTTTGAAGCCTAAATACAATCACCAGAAGCTTGCACAACTTCCTCCATTAGGCTTCTGACAACTCTTAAAAAATCCTTGAAAATTTGCAGCTGGAATAGTTAGCAATTTAGCTTGATGATTATAAACAAAATGAGGCTGTGAAAGCAGACTGATGAGTAGATGAGTTTTCCTCTTCAGTGTGATGTTCATGATAGCCTTTATAGTCCCATTTAACTACTTGTTATTAATGTATTTTATGTTGTAGGATAAAACGTGAGAATATCTTTAGCTTGTGTTAACCATAAGACCGCATTTCAAGAATGTAACCAAAAATTCATTGACTTTTGGACAATGGAACCAGATGTGTCAAAATGATAACTCCTTTTCCAGGTTTGGCCTAAAAAATGTGTCATCCCAACAACACTCTATAACAGGCAGGTTGTGTTGGAGTAGAGTTGGAACTGAAGTCAGCATAAAGGTTGCCCTCCAAGGGAAGCAGGGTCAGCTAGCAATGAGTAAGAGATAGGACAATGTATCTCTGACTGGAATTTTGTAGCATGAACATCAAAAGATGTTGATGTACTTTGCAAAAATCACCATCCCTTGACTGCCAGGAGAGATAGAACCGGCAATCGAGCCAAGGTCTTCACCACCCAGCGGATGCCTCTGCCATGAGCTCATTACATTCTCGCAGAATGACCCCTTTGTTGCCAGGGCTGCTTGGAGGCCGTAAATGGATTACGGAAGGAATGTGCAACATTTTAACTGCAGAGCTGATGAACTGGAGGTTGTCCTTGAGCCGCTATCCCTTGAACCACCTCCCTTTCTTCCTCTCCTCACAGCACAGGTGTAAAAAGGAGGAAACAGGATGTCCCCATGTCTGTTAACCAACGCTCCTTTCTGTCCAGAAAACATAATATCGTCAAAGCCATCTGATTATGTTATTTAAAAATAAATGTGGTAATGCATCCATAGTACATTAACTGTCCATGGAGGGACCAGGGGCCTCATTTATAAAACTTTGCGTAGGATTTGCGTCAGAAGTGGCATACGGATGAAACATAGGACGTGCGTACGCACAGAAATATTTGGATTTATAAAACCGTGTGCACGCACATCCTACGCATTTTTCCCTTAATAAATCACAATCAATTCTAAATGTAGCGCAGCTTTTGCGGCTTCATGTCACGCCCATAGTTGCCCATAAATAGTCCGTGAAACGCCCACAAGTTAATATTCATCGATTGCGAAATCATGGCAAACACAGAGAGGAAATCAAAAAAACGTAACTTCACTCAATGTGAAGTAGAAGTTCCCTTTCGAGGGAACTCGAACTGCGTCGGTGACGACACTAGGAGAACGCCCTTCAGCGTAGCGCGTCTGAATTTATGAATGAAACCGAATCCAATCCTATTGGCGTTGCGTGATGACGTAGCGTGTGACGGCATAAGCGGATGTATACAAAAGCACGCCGGCACACAGAAATGTCAGCTTTTTGCTATTCAGCAAGCGCTCTGTGTATGTGTGAACAAGTCTGTCCTATTTGGTGTTGTATGTCCTGTTAAAGTATCTTGCAATAAGATTCTGTGGCTGGGATCTCGCGTTTGCCGAGGCAGCGCGTAGGTTTAAGGTTTGCCTTGCAGTTGCAATACAGAATCTAGTAGCTCGGATCTCGCGTTGGCCGAGGCAGCGCTTAGATTACGAGTGTATTTTGCAATAAGATTCTGTGGCTGGAATCTCGCGTTTGCCGAGGCAGCGCGTAGGTTTAAGGTTTGCCTTGCAGTTGCAATACAGAATCTAGTAGCTCGGATCTCGCGTTTGCCGAAGCAGCGCTTAGATTACGAGTGTATTTTGCAATAAGATTCTGTGGCTGGAATCTCGCGTTTGCCGAGGCAGCGCGTAGATTTAAGGTTGCCTTGCAGTTGCAATACAGAATCTAGTAGCTCGGATCTCGCGTTTGCCGAGGCAGCGCTTAGATTACGAGTGTATTTTGCAATAAGATTCTGTGGCTGGAATCTCGCGTTTGCCGAGGCAGCGCGTAGATTTAAGGTTGCCTTGCAGTTGCAATACAGAATCTAGTAGCTCGGATCTCGTGTTTGCCGAGGCAGCATGTAGGTTACGAGTCTACTTTGCAGTTTGCTGTGTGAGTACGAGGCATGAACAGTCAGCTCCTGAGGGTGCTGGCTGTGTTCATTGAGAAATAACTCGCCGCACACGTGCGTTTCGGGTATCTCAGCCTCGCGCCTGTTGACTTTCTTCTCGAGAGATGAAAGCCAAATATCTTGTGTACTACTCGAATCTCGCGTTTGTTAAGGCAACGCGTTACGGGTCTGCAATAAAAGGGACACACGCGATCTGATAAATAATACTGTTTAGGTGCGAGGCATTCACAGTCAGCTCCTGAGGGTGCTGGCTGTGTTCATTGAGAAATATCTTGACGCGTACAGCCGTGCGCTGTCAGGTGTTTCAGTCTCGCGCCTGTTGACTTTCTTCTCCAAGGATGAAAGCCAAATTATAATGGCTCGAATCTCACGTTTGCCGAGGCAGCGTGTAGGTTACGGGATCGTATAATTAAATATAAAACAGTATTCCAGTGTTATGGCTGCATTTAATTCCGAGGAGTTAAAGTAATTAAAAATTGTATCTGACTTAGAACTTGGTTAGATATTTTAATTCAGCCTACCATCTGAAGGAGAGTATCGCTTCTAGAGGTCCCCCTCAAAAAAAAAAAAAAAAAAGCTGAGCTTGGGACTCTAGGCGGCGCTCTCGCCCAAAGCCTTTCAGGCCAGGAAGGCGAAAGGGAAGAGGTCCTAACTCCTGTGAGACCTCCAAGGGCCGCCCCCCCCGGAGAGAGAGCGATCGAGGTCCCCTCTCTCCTCGGGCCCTCAGGATGCTGGCGTCGGTATCCCGCCGTCTCTGACGCTTCGGGTCACGCCAGCTTCCAGCGAGCACACGCTGCTTTTTCTGCCCCGAAGGCCTGCAGTCAAACAGCGTTTGGGTTCGCACACGGTGGGTCGTTGTCGGTTTTCCCCTGCCGGTCATCCGCTTCAGGGTGCCGTCAAGGACTCGCACAAAACACTGGACACCAGTCCCGAGGGGCTGGTTCCTTTGGTGAATTTCGTAGAGGCATGGCAAAACCTCACGAATATTTCTCCATGGGTCCTGCGCACTGTAGAAATTGGGTACAGACTGCAGTTCCGCGTCCGCCCACCAAAATTCAACGGGGTGGTTCGGACGGCAGTGCACCCAGAGCAGGGTCTGGTGTTGGAACAGGAAGTCAACTCGCTGCTGGGAAAAGGGGCCATAGAGCATGTTCCCCCACCAGTCAGGGAGTCCGGGTTCTACAGCCGGTACTTCATAGTTCCAAAAAAGGATGGAGGGTTGCGTCCAATTTTAGATCTGAGGCATCTGAATCGGTCTCTGAGGAGGTTCAGGTTCAAGATGCTCACTATTCCCACCATCGTGAGTCAGATCCAATCCGAGGATTGGTTTGTCACGATAGATCTAAAAGACGCCTATTTTCACATCTCCATCCTTCCATCGCACAGGAAGTTCCTGAGGTTTGCTTTCGGGGGCGAAGCTTACCAATATCGGGTTCTTCCATTCGGCCTAGCACTCTCCCCTCGCACGTTCACCAAGTGTATGGATGCAGCTCTGGCCCCACTGAGGCTCCAGGGCATCCGCGTGCTGAATTATATCGACGACTGGCTCATACTGGCCCAGTCTCGAGAGTTGGCAGTTCGGCATCGAGATGTCGTCTTGGCCACATTCAGCGCTTGGGGTTGAGGCTCAACACAAAGAAGAGCGTGTTGACACCCGCCCAACGAACTACGTTCCTGGGGGTGGTATGGGACTCAATGACGATGCAGGCACACATGTCTCCCGCACGCATCGAGTCCATTCTAACCACACTAACCAGGGTTAAGCTAGGCCATACCATCACAGTAAAACACTTCCAGAGGGTGTTAGGTCTCATGGCAGCAGCGTCCAGCGTCATACCTTCTGGCCTGCTACACATGAGAGCCCTGCAGTGGTGGTTGAAAGCCAAGGGGTTTTCCCCAAGGGGAAATCCGTTCCGCTTGATAAGGGTTACGCGCAGGTGCCTTCGTTCCCTTTCAATGTGGAAGAAACCTTGGTTCCTGTCCCAAGGTCCCAAGTTGGGAGCATTATGTCGCCGAGTATCCGTTTCGACAGATGCCTCCCTCACGGGCTGGGGCGCGGTCATGGACGGCCGCTTTATGAGAGGTCTCTGGCAGGACCATCATTCCTCTTGGCACATAAATTGCCTAGAAATGTTGGCGGTGTTCCGGGCTCTGAGGAGCTTTCTGCCAGACCTCCATAGTCGCCATGTCCTAGTAAGATCCGACAACATGTCGGTGGTATCTTACCTAAACCGTCAGGGGGGTCTGAGGTCGCGCCCTCTGTGCAGACTGGCACATCAGATCCTCCTGTGGTCCCAGCGGAGACTGTCGTCTCTCAGGGCGATGTATGTCCCGGGGGACCAGAACCAGGGAGCAGACATGCTGTCGAGGCAGGGGCTGAGGCCCGGGGAATGGAGACTCCACCCCGAGGTGGTGGAGTTAATATGCGAGAGGTTTGGCCCAGTGGAAGTGGACCTATTTGCGTCTCGAGAGACGACACACTGTCCACTGTGGTTTTCCCTTTCTCATCCAGCCCCGCTGGGGTTGGATGCTATCGTGCAGACGTGGCCGAGGCTGCGTTTGTACGCCTTTCCCCCAATCGCTCTGCTCCCAGCAGTTCTGGAAAGGGTCCGTCGGGACGGGGTCAGCCTACTATTAGTAGCCCCGTGTTGGCCGGCCCGAGTATGGTTTTCGGACATCATCCTGCTTCTGGCAGGCCCGCCATGGCAGATCCCTCTGAGGAGGGACCTGTTGTCTCAGGCAGAGGGCTCAGTTCTCCACCCTCGGCCCGAGCTGTGGAAACTGTGGGTCTGGCCCCTGAGGGGGCACAGTACCTAGAAGCCGGCCTGTCAGCAGAAGTGGTTGAAACTATACTCACTTCCAGAGCTCCCTCCACGAGGAAGTTATACGGCCTTAAGTGGAATGTTTTTTCCATTTGGTGCAGAGAGCGTGTTTTGGACCCAGTTCACTGCCCAGTGGCTTCAGTGCTGGAGTTTCTCCAAGACCGCTTTTCTGCCGGGCTTACCCCGCCCACACTCAAGGTTTATGTGGCTGCCATTGCGGCTTTCCACGCTCCTCTGAGTGATGGTCCCCTGGGGAGGCATCACCTGGTCGTACGTTTCCTCCGTGGAGCCTGGAGGATGAGACCTGCGACTCGCACCAGGGTTCCCTCTTGGGACCTGGCGGTGGTTCTCGAAGGGCTGGCCGAGGCCCCCTTCGAACCATTGGAGTCGGCTGAGGCCAAGAACCTTTCGTTTAAGGTGGTCTTTTTGTTGGCCATTACTTCTCTGAGGAGGGTAGGAGATCTCCAGGCGCTCTCTATTTCCAATGGGTGCTTGGAGTTTGCTCCAGGCAACATTAAGGCCATCTTACATCCCAGGCCCGGCTATTTGCCTAAGGTGTCATCTAATGTGGCACCGCCTATGGTTCTGCAGGCATTTCATCCTCCACCTCATGTGACGGCGGATGAGGAGAGACTTCATCTGCTCTGCCCTGTCAGAGCACTTCGGTATTACATCCAGAAGTCCTCCTCATGGCGGAAGTTGGACCAGTTGCTGGTGTGTTTTGGATCGCCCAAGAAGGGGCTTCCCGCCTCTAAGCAGACCATCAGCAACTGGATCGTTCAGACTATTTCCCTGGCCTATCAGGTGCGCAATTTGCCTTCACCTATAGCCGTGAGGGCTCACTCCACCAGAGGCATGGCGCCTCTAGAGCCCTCCTTTCAGGGGTTCTATCCATGATATATGTGAGGCGGCTGGCTGGGCCACTCCACACACATTCATGAGGTTTTACAGTCTGGACCTTCCCTCTACACCCGGTGCACGAGTGCTTTCGTCCTAAGTTGTGCCTGAAGACAGCTTCACACTAGGATGAGCGGGGTTCGTTGTGGTATAGTGGGTATCTCGTTCCCCTAGTGTCGTCACCGACGCAGTTCGAGTTCCCTCGAAAGGGAACGTCTCGGGTTACGTATGTAACCCTTGTTCCCTGAGAAAGGGAACGAGACACTGCGTCGGTTCGCCACACCTCACCCCGCTTGGAGCACTTGCTTCATAGCAAAAGCTGACATTTCTGTGTGCCGGCGTGCTTTTGTATACATCCGCTTATGCCGTCACACGCTACGTCATCACGCAACGCCAATAGGATTGGATTCGGTTTCATTCATAAATTCAGACGCGCTACGCTGAAGGGCGTTCTCCTAGTGTCGTCACCGACGCAGTGTCTCGTTCCCTTTCTCAGGGAACAAGGGTTACATACGTAACCCGAGACGTTATCGTTGGCGAGGTGGAAAAGAGGAGAAAAATGTTGTTTGGAGGGCACATTGTGGGCATTACTAATGCCAAAAAGGCACTTGAGTGGCAAAAGGTTGCAGACACCGTAAATGCTGTAGCCTCACAACCTCGGACTGTGGCCGAAATAAAAAAGAAATGGTCGGACATCAAAGTCGAGGCAAAAAAGCGTCTAGCGCTCCATCGCCAGAGTGTGTCTGCCACGGGTGGGGGAAAGGGGACACCGACATTTAAAAAAGACATTTTTACTACGAAAACAACTTTCCCCAGTGGACAAATAATACATCTATCTATCTATCTATCTATCTATCTATCTATCTATCTATCTATCTATCTATCTATCTATCTATCTATCTATCTATCTAATTATCTATCTATCTGACTGACTATCTAATTGCATCTAGGCTATATCTGCTCCGCCAGACAGACACATTGGCGAGAATATCAGTTTTGTACATTATTTCGTTCTGTTTACCATCTTATTTATGAGGATGAATTGTATAACATGCCAATATTATTGCAGAACATATTTCACTTTTCTTTTTGCAAATATGTGTTAATTTGCATTTCTGTTGCAGATCGATCAAACGGGTGTTCGTGTAGGCTGTTAATTGTAAGACTTGCTTTGTGAAGTCTTCGTGTTATTAATGAGAGGCAGTATTGCCATTTATTTTACACAACGGTCTACAGTTTCACACACTTTCACGTGTTTCTTCCATCTGCCGACATTGTCGCCATTTCTCATTTCACCTGTTTGTGCGTACGCCTGGGTCAGAGCTTGCGTGAAGGACCGCACATTTTACCGTCAAGTTTGCTTTTTATAATACCAATTATTGCATAGAGAGCGGCGTACGCCTTCTTGTGTGCGTACGCAACGTTTATAAATGAGGCCCCAGGTCCTGGTCAGGAGGTCACTGCTATCTTGAGAGAAAGAAGAGCCATTCATGCTCCAATCTCTTCCATTTATTGAAGGTGATATCATCTATTGTTTTCATACCTTGTTTTGCCTTCAAATATAAAGAGATCTTAGTGGTACAATTAGGTTGGTGAAGGAGGTTGCTCTTCTTGTGGTGAAAAGTTATTTTCAAAGGCTTATACAAGTTAAGTAGTTATTTTATTTGAATGTGTTTTTCAAACAATGCAAAAGCTTTTGGACTAAACAAATACAAAAGGCATTAATCATACAAGCTTGCTCAGCCTTGGACAAGGCTTTGTAAAATTGTATTTCTTCTTCATTGTTAAATCCAAGACTGTCATACATTTCTACCTTTTGTTATTTTATTCAAGTCGTACCTCGCTATCAGTCCATGCCTTGTGCATGTTTTTAATTACATCTGTGCATGTTTTTAATTACATCTGTACCTGTTATCTAAACTTCCTGTTCTTGGTACTAGGCCTGTCTGTTACATACTGTTCCAGGAGCTTGAGAAATCACTTCAATGCTATGAATGCAACATGTGGGTTTCTGAGATTCGCAAATTTTACGAGGAATGTACACCATGTCTGCTGTCCCAAGGATTGCAGCTGTGATAAACAATGTTGGCCTGATACTAACATGTGACAGTGACAAATCATTGGAAGGCTAGAAATCCTGGGAAGAAGTTAGAGAAGAGAGTGGCAGTCTAAGAATCCAATTTAACATGGACTACTTTTTTTTTTTTACTTTGATCTTGGTGTCATTGCGAACTTCGTTAACCTTAATAAATGTAAAATTCCAAATCCATCAAATGCATTAAAATACCAATAGTTCTTTGAAATCGATTTGGATTAATTTATAGAAAATCTACCACAGAAACCTCTCATGATATTAGATATTAATATTAATACATTAACAGAGCAGCCTGAAAATGATTGTGCTAAATTGGACTTAGGAATCTTAATCAAGTGCAGTAGCTCCAAGAATAATCTGAAGACAGATTCTTTTCAGCAATCAGAATAATTAGTTATCCATGGTGCAGAAAACTATATAATAGAGATACTTTGATTTCTCATGCAATTTTGAAGTGCATAATAAAATGAGGTTTATTTTTTTTTAATCCCCCTATTAGATTATAGCATCAAAGTGACTGTTAAATGCACAAAGCAAAGGTATTATATGATTAACTATCTAATCAAAGTCCAAAAAACAATAGGGGAAGCCCTTAAATTCTGCATTCTTGTGTACGCTCCTATTGGCCTTTGGGCAAAATGATGAAAAACTGCAGCAGTTCCTGTGGTTAAAGTGTGAACCACACTGAGTAGTCAATTGTCAGTTAAATGGAGCACAGTGCAATAAGCACCAACACAGCCTGTTTGCTCGCCTATCCCCAAATCCTTCCCTCCATAACCCCCCATCTTTCCTCCCACACATTTACCCTGTGGGGTCCCAGTCGGGTGGAATACAGCACGAGTGGATGTGGCAGGTTGCCATAGAAACTTAATAAGCCACTGGCTGCAGAGAGACTTAGCTGGGGTAACTACTGAACCATGGTTTTAAAAGGTAATAAATTGTAAGCGGGGCAATATAGGGAAAGAGAGCCAGAAAGAGAATGGATGTCAGAAGGGAAGAAATGTGTTGTTTCGCCTGAGAATTGGGGTGTGAGTGAGGTTGAAACTGAATTAAATAGTTTGTCAAGCATGGTCTCAACTGTGAGCGCCACCAGAGCCGCGAGGCTGAAGGTTAAACGGCTGTCTGTGATGCTGATGTCGATTGCTTCCCTTTTGACGCGTGTCACCGTTTCTCTGCGGCGTCCCCATTCTTTATCCTCTCCTACAATTGTCATTGCCTCGACTGGAATGCCCATCATGTGCACCTGTCTGCCGGCAAGAATTGATGTGGGGCTCGCTGTCATAGCTCAGATAGCTCCTACGGCTGCTCTGTTGCCAAGTATCCTTTGTGGCTGCAAACCTTTCATTAGCGCCAGTGCTGTAAATCTATCATTAATTATTGGGCTTGGCATTTACAGAGGGACCTCTGATTGATAGTGGAGACGGCAGCAAGCATGGTGTAGACTGTTTAGAGAGCAGATCCATAATGGCTGGCAACAAGGTAGAATTTGTCTAAGTTTTAATATCCAGAAGTCTTGCCATTCATCTTGCTAACCCTATCACATCTCAGGTCTCAGGAATTGGCTTCCAGGTGTTCATCTACAGCCGGCAGCTATCAGCCTGTAGCCCAAGACTGGTTGCCCACTGAAGCTAACCAGGGTTGAGTCTAGTCAGTACCTGGATAGGAGACCTCCTGGGAAAACTAGGTTACTGTTGGAAGAGGTGTTTCTAAGGCCAGAAGGGGGTGCTCACCCTTTGGTCTGTGTGGGTCCTATCGCCCCAGTACAGCACCGTCCTTCGGACAAGACGGTAAACTTTACAGAGCCAAATAATGAAAAAGAACCGAATCGCTTACCATAGCTATGCAGACGATACACAGATCTACTTAGCCCTATCGCCTAACGATTACAGCCCCATTGACTCCCTGTGTCAATGCACTGATGAAGTAAACAATTGGATGTGTCAAAACTTTCTTCAGTTAAACAAAGACAAACAAACTGAAGTCACTGCGTTAGGAAACAATAAAGTTCTCAAGGTGAACGCATACCTTGACGCTAGGGGTCAAACAACTAAAAATCAAGTCAGGAATCTTTGTGTGAATCTCGGTGTGATTCTGGAGTCAGACCTTAGTTTCAGTACTCATGTCAAAGCAATAACTAAATCAGCATACTATCATCTTAAAAATATTGCAAGAATTAGATGCTTTGTTTCCAGACCAGAATTAGAAAGACTTGTTCATGCTTTCATCACCAGCAGGGTGGATTATTGTAATGGACTCCTCACTGGCCTTCCCAAAAAGACCATAAGACAGTTGCAGCTCATACAGAACGCTGCTGCCAGAATTCTGAGCAGAACCAGAAAATATGAACATATCACACCCAGTCCTCAGGTCTTTACATTGGCTCCCAGTTACATTTAAGATTGATTTGAAAATATTATCACTGGTATATAAATCACTAAATGGCCTAGGACCTCAATACATTGCAGATATGCTTACTGAATATAAACCTAACAGATCACTCAGATCATTAGGATCACATCAACTAGAAATACCAAGGGTTCACTCTAAGCATGGCGAGTCTGCTTTTAGCTACTATGCCAGCCACAGCTGGAACCAGCTTCCAGAAGAGATCAGATGTGCTCCTACCGTAGTCACATTCAAATCCAGACTCAAAACACATCTGTTTAGCTGTGCATTTACTGAATGAGTCCTGTGCCACTGTGCGTCCGACTGATTATACTGTATTATATTTCTGCATTCTCCTTTCGATTCTAAACTAAAATGGCACATTCCTAGAGCTTTCGAACAAATGGGTTTTTTGGGGTGCGGATTGATGGGGCAGTGAACCCAAGGTTACCCCGTGAGTCAGTCCTAGAGCTCCTCCTGTCCGATTTTAGGAAGAAATTGGGTCCATCTGAGACGTCAAATGGAATTCTTAGGCGCGCCAAATAAACACCACAGACACAGTGTCAGAGTAAAACTATATGCAAAATAAGATACACCGGTGTTTTGCCAGATGAGAAGTTTATTCTATGTATCATCTTTTTACTACTTTAATTCATTTTACTCTAATTGTCTTTTAATTCCTTTTATAACTGTATTAATTTCACTTTTATTTAGTTTCTTTTCTATGCAAAGCTCTTTGAATTGCCATAGTGTGATTAGTTTCCTTTCTATGTAAATCATTTTGAATAACTGTTTTATCCTTGCTTTTATTTTGTGATTATTTTTATTCATTTCTATGTAAAGCACTTTGAATTGCCATAGTGTATGAAATGTGCTATATAATTAAACTTGCCGTGCCTTGCCTAAACCAAAGTCCTGACTCTCTGTGATCATAAAAAAAATCCCAGGATGTCCTTCGAAAAAGAAAAGAGGTGTAACCCTGGCATCACTCTGTCTCCTCTCCACCAATAAGCTGATGTGTGGTGGGCATTCTTGCGAAATATGGCTGCTGTTGCATCATCCAGGTGGATGCTGCATATTGGTGGTGGTTGAGGAGATTCCCCCTTCCATGTGTAAAAAGCGCTTTGAGTAGCCAGAAAAGTGCTATATAAATGTATATAATATGTTGAAGTGTTTGTGGCAATGTGTGCTTGGTGAGGGGCGGCATAAGTGTCCTAAGTGGCCACTCACTGTTTTCCTGAGGCTCAGGTCAAGGAAAACTCTTTAAATTTGTCTGAACTCAAGATACTTGTACAAGCTGGACATGGTTGGTTGTTTTAGAAATAATTGTGGGAATTGCAAATTTGATCTCTGGCCCCATTTTCACCTAGGCCAAGTTGCATAAATTAATCACTCATTAAGACATTGTCTGAATTAAGACATTCTGCTGGAGACGTTGGGCTTAAAAAGTGCTCCTAGCATACCTTGAATTGTCTCCCAGTGCACAGGTACAAATGGACAAACAGGTATTCACGCCTCAGTCATAATTTCATTGGTGCCACCAGTGGTGGAGAAATTACACATTTTGAGAAGGTCACCAGTTAACTCAGCTAGTTTAAGCTTCTTTTTCCAGTAGGGATGTATTAGAGTTTGTTTCTATGCCATTGTGTTTACTTCTAAAGGTTAGGATACAGGGGAAAGTTAATATTGGCTCATTGCCGAGATTCAGTTGTCTCTCTTTGGAATGCACTCAGTCGCCATGCATTGCATATGATTAGATGTGGGCAACTCTAAAAAAATACATGTGCATGCATTTCATCAAATGCCGCTTATCTGAGCCTTGCAGTTAGTCTCAGGTCTGTAACTGTTGTAGATTACTCTGGCTCAGTCTATAAGAGCACGGGTTGTTACAGCCATTGTTCCGGTGTGCCTGGGGACTTGACCACTCAGCAGGTTTGATGAAATCGCTGCTCTGGCAGTGTGCTGGAGAGAATGGGGTTACGTTAGGTGGTTAACAGGAGATGACTCCCGAGCATCAGCCAAAACAGTTTATTTTCCTCTCTGCCTTCATAAGTGTGATAGACCGAAAGATCCCTCTGAGATTACTCAAAAGAACAGCCCTCTCAAGTTGTCAGATGTTGGTCGGCTGCCTGCTGTAGCAATTTAGGGATGGTCTTTGTTTGGCAAGTGCCTTGAATAAGTTCATGCTGCTTGACGGCGTTCAACTCTGGCTTTTGAGGGTAACATGTTCTTATAATGCTGACCCTTTAGTGATAACAATATTAGAGTTCATGGAGCAAATCTTAAGGTGCACTCAACTAAATTACTGTTGAGTTACTAACCTGAGGCACACTGGATTATGGTATTAAAGATAAACTTTATACCAAGAAATGATTCACACCAGATGCTTATCATAAGGATTAGGTAGACAATAAGACCCATGTCCATGTTTTAGTTGGATTAGTCATTTATCTGTTTACACAGATTCAATTTGTTTGATTAATTTCTTTGTTTATCTGTTTGCAGATAATCTGTTGCGCTCCAGTTGCATGGGTGCTGTTGTAAATTACTTTTTTTGCATTAAGCTCAAATCCGTTTAGTTGCTTGAAGTCTGAACAGAAAAAAAATCGAATTTTTAACAAACCTGATCAAACTACATTCATATGAAGTCTGCAATGCAATTAACATTTTGGAAGTGCATTTCAGTGTGTCAGACTGCAGTATAAAATTTGCATTTAACATCAAACATGTTGTGCAGTAGTGTCTACAGATGTATCTGAATTCATTTTACATTAATGTTTTCCCTATATTTCGAACTATGTATGTTGTGAATGAATGGATTCAGCACATGCATGAATATTCCATAATTGAGATATCATTATGGCCATGAGCAGAGGAAAGTTTCCAGGTTCTACCAGAAAGACTCGGGAGATAAATTGAAAAGCTGTATACATTTATTGACAGCTCAGCAAGCATAAATTTATGAGTTCTTTGGCGTAGGCCCCGTCCTTAGCGAGCAAAGCGAGGTTAGCCGAATCTGCATGTCCCGCCTGAGATGAAGGCGGGGGCGCAGCCGACCCCCAAAGAGAAGTGGAAGAATAATTCCACAAGGACGGAGCCCACCCCCAAAGAACTGTAAATAAATATACCCACCAGTTGTGGGTCCTGCGGTTCCTGAAACGAGAAAGAAGAATACAGATAAGATGATAAATATTTATTTACGAAATTATTTATTTATATATTTATATTTATTTATATAGAACCAGGCCCAATGGACCATCATGCTAGACCACATAAACACGAGGTCAGCTTGACCACAGGCCATGATAGACCACATAAACACAAGGTCAGCTTGACCACAGGCCGTGATAGACCACATAAACGCAGGGTCAGCTTGACCGCAGGCCATGATAGACCACAAACACAAGGTCAGCTTGACCACAGGCCATGATAGACCACATAAACGCAAGGTCAGCTTGACCACAGGCCATAATAGACCACATAAACACGAGGTCAGCTTGACCACAGGCCCTGATAGCCACATATAGAAAAAGGCCATGGTAGGCCACACGGCCATGAGAGACCACAGAAATGAGACCGCTTAGGAGCCACACCGGCCGCTAATGCCACATGAAGACAAACCTATAAGACAAAGCTGCTAAGCCACGCAGAAGGTCGCGATGGACCACGGACGGCCACATGTAGGACAGGCTTCAATATGCCACACATAACGAGCTAATCATAGACACGGCCATAGAGCCACATAAAACCAAGACCCCTAGAGGTCACTAGGCCACGATGGACCTTAGAGGACAAGGCCACGATAGGACACACGGCCATGGGAGACCACAGAGACAAGACCGCTTAGGAGCCCCACCGACCGCTAATGCCACATGAAAGACAATATTCACGAAACAAGGCCACTAGACCAGACGGACCAGGCCGCGATGGACCGTAAGAACAAAGCTATGATAGCCTGCACAGACCACGGCTAAACTAGTGGCCGAGGAGGATCACATAAAGACAGAAGACGAGCGGAGACACCGCGGGACAAAACACAAACACAGAGACGAGTACGGAGGGGCTTTATCAGATAGTGCAAATTGAACTGCGCTCAAGTGGATAACGTAGTACCACCACCACCAGTAGTTGCGAGAGGATTTACCTGGATTATTAATGGAGAGCTTGCTGGGCTTCAATGATAATTTTTGAATCAGTTCTTATGTAGGATTCAAAAGCTGAGGAAGCCATCTTCCCATTATTTTGATAGCTGATGTAGACACTCCTCGTTTGGCTGCTGTGGTGGCTGCCCCAATCCGGAACGAATGACCGGTATAAAGGGAGGGGGGTAAACAGCAGCTTTTGAGGGCAGAAACTGATGAGTCCTGAACTAGGCTTAGAGAGAAGTGCTACGTTAGTTAGGATAAATGGAGGGGAATTTAAAAAAAAATAATCATAGATGAGAAGGGACAGAATTTATAACTAATTAATAAATTGATAAGTAAAACAGAGCCTTGAGAGTCGTTCTTAGAGTTCTTAAGAAAGGGAGTAAAGAAATTAGGTGAGAAACGCAAACAGAAAAGACCATGGGGAAATCTGAGTATTTAGCTCCTGGAGTGAATCCCCTGGATGCATGAGCCATGACACTGTAACAGACAGCTACAATCTGAATACCACTAGAAAAGAGACCATTGCGGACAGGAAGTAATAAAAAGGAAGTTGGATGGATTTTGCTTTTCTAACTTACTTAGTGTGAAATGTTGCCGTATAAGCATAACCGACATCTTCAAGGTTACAACACTCAAAGTTCAAGCAATGGGAGAAATTAATTTAAGAATTGCTTTTTAAAGACTACAACAGCGCTGAGAGGAGCTAACGAAATTCCTCCTGGGTCAGTGCATCATAACCTAAATTTACATGAATCCTGCCCATGGGACATGATTTAAAGAAAATCGAGACAGAATAAGCTAATTAGTGACTAGAGATAGCTACGATGAGCTACATAATTCATCAACGACCATCCAGAATGTTGTTTATATGTTGACACTTCTTGAGTCTCTCCATCTTGAATGATCCTGGTTGAACGAAGCGAAAAGTTTAAAATTGTTGGTGAGAGGTAATCGAAGCTGCAAAACGAGCTGTTGAAACTCCGACCCCAAAACATTACTAATTTAACATAAACTCTGTTAGAAGAGGGCAGGGTGATGGATCTGGGTTGCTGAACGGCAAAAGCCGTCTGAAAGCCTGTAACAAAGAATGAAAGCGCGTAGCTATGGCTTTGCATTGGCAGTAATAAGCACAACCTTAATTATGAAATTGAAGACGACTGATAGCCGAATTAACATCTCAGGAATGGCATGATCTCCTAACAATAAGATTTGCCTTGATGACAACCGTGCTTTGTTAGCACAACGATATAATATATTTTGCGACCACGTCAAATCCCTAAGGACGCTAACGACCGCTATAGGATGATTTTGTGAAGAGCGGACGAAACGAACCTTGAGTAAGCTTAAAAGATTCATCTAGCCTTTACTGATCTAGATATCCGAATCTGAGATTGGAAATGCACCCTTTGTCTAGTGTGTGTTTTTTTTTTTTTTTTTTGAAATTCTTAAACCGACTAAATCTGACTTCTTAATACGGTACTTACCTGAAGTAAGGTGACGGCGTCCTGTCAAGAAGCTACTATCATTACCTAAATGATACTTGATCTGTTGTCTTTTGAGCGTAGAATCCTTTTCTCAGATGCTGAGCATATGCCTGACATGGCTCCCTAGTTGCTCTTTGCAGAAATAGCCCCATTCATCGCTGGCCACAACAACAGTTGAGACTCTTAAATAGAAAGATACATGAACATGTAAATCATACAGTTGAGCAAAGACAATGCCACTCGAGTCTCCTTCACTGAATAGTTCTGTTGATTGGTTTGACTGGTCTGTTGATAAAACTAATATGACTGTTAGTTCTACTGAGTTAACAGTTTTTGCTAAGGATGTGTGGCCTTTGACAGGAGCATCCTTAAGGCCCGTTCACACCAAGCACGATAACTATAAAGATAACGATAAAGATAACTATATATGCGTCCACACCAACGACCGATAACGGTCTTTTTATTCTAAGCACGCACGCGCCCACGCTGCGGTTTCAAAGTAGCGAAAATGGATGACCTGCTGCTGCTTTACGTTACAAAAAAATATCAAAAGAAAAACAGGTGCTTTTGGGTACACGATATCCTTAAAAGACGAGAGGAGTTGGGAGTAGGGCTGGGTATTGTTCAAAATCTTTCGAATTTCGATACCTCAGTTTCGATACCGGTTCCTAACGATTCTTTTTTCGATACCAATTTTATGAAATCCTTTTGAACAAGATTACATAACACATTACCTCAGAAAAACAAATAAAGAGCTCATGCTCACCAAAGCTGAATTTTTTTAAAATAAAAAATACAGTGTACTCCGGTGAGTCTAAAGACACTAAATTAAGTAATATGTTTATTTACATTGTAATGTGTATATTTTATTTATTCTGTGCCTTTACAGTGTTTTCATATGTATGTATATAATTATATATAATATATTTAATGTTTAATATCTTGTTTACGTACTCACGTATGACGCAATTGACGAGAGGAAGGGCGTGGCTGGAGGAGAGGGGGAGGAAGAGACGAGACGAGTTGGACGAGGAGAAGGGAGTTGTGAGGGCTAGGTATTGGGATTTTCACACGATAGTCCCGTAAATACAGACTTAATGAGTCATTAGTATTGTTGCTTTGCTAATAAGAACTTTATTTAGCAAATATTTGTGATACTCGTCCTGGATTTCACTCCATGCGCTCGTGAGGTGAGTCGCGCGAGCAAGGAGCCGATCACATTCGGGAGACGAACCAGATAGCGCTCCGGGTGACCGGAAAAGCCTGGAGTTCCTCTGGCAACGCGGGATAGGTCGTCACAACAGATAGCGCTCCGGGTGACCGGAAAAGCCCGGGGTTCCTCTGTTGCATCGCGGGAGAGTGAGACAGCCGCTCACGCGCGCATCGCGGGACACATCGTGTTCGGGAAAACATCAGGCCTGCAACGTAGAGTATGTGTGTGAATGAGAGCGTGAATGTGGGCCCATTTAACCCTCCTATTATCTTTGGGGTCAATTTGACCCCATTCAATGTTTAACGTCTGTAAATACATAATTTTTTTTTTTTTTTTTTTTGCTTCAGATTTAATGACTTTTCCTAATTTAATGGGGACAACTCTGTAAACATAAAATTAACCTGCTGATATTTTTTCAATGTCCTGTACACATTTTGTAGCATCGGTGTTCCTTGGGGTCAATTTGACCCCAGGCTCTTTTAGCTGTATAAAACATAAGAAATATTAAAATTTCACACACATTTGTTTTGGTTGTTTTATTGAGGTCACTATAACATGTTATAATTGTATAATGTTCATTATAATTTTACATAAATTTATTCCCCCCGTGCCGTGGAGGAGGGGAAAACAAACAAAGGGGAGGAGCAAACATTATAAAAGCATGAACAGAAGCCTTCTAAACCATTTCTCTTTGTGCTCTGTGTGCTCTCTATGTTCTCCATCTCTCTCATTTGAAAATGACATCTAAACACTCTTGGCACCCTCGTCCTGATCTTTGGAACCTCCACGTGTGGCTCCTGGACGGGATGAGGCAGGTTGAGTATCCTACTACCAGCGGTGGTGGTTACCATCACTTCCGCTTAGCATCGTCCACGAGACATGTCTACGCATTGAAGTGGAACCTCTTCGTCAACTGGGTTCTTCTCACCAAGAAGACCCCCGGAGATGTTCGATCAGTGTCGTGCTTTCCTTCCTTCAAGAAGGGTTGGAGAGAAGGCTGTCTCCCTCCACCCTGAAAGTATACGTTGCCGCTATTGCCGCACACCATGTTACAGTGGAAGGTAAGTCCGTAGGAAAGCACGACTTGATCATCAGGTTCCTGAGGGGAGCGAGGAGACTGAATCCTCCTCGCCCTTCTCTCGTTCCCTCTTGACACCTCTCAGTGGTTCTAACTTCCCTGCAGAGTGCTCCCTTTGAGCCTTTGCAATCAGTGGAGCTTAAGTTACTGTCAATGAAGACAGCGCTCCTGGTTGCATTGGCCTCCATCAAGAGGGTAGGGGACCTGCACACATTCTCCATTGACGAAGCGTGCCTGGAATTCGGGCCGGCTTACTCTCACGTGATCCTGAGACCCCGGCCTGGATATGTGCCCAAGGTTCCTACCACTTCCTTCCGGGAGCAGGTGGTGAACCTGCAAACGCTGCCCCTGGAGGAGGCAGACCCAGCCTTGGCACTGCTGTGTCCAGTATGTGTCAAGTCAAGTCAAGTCAAGTCAAATATATTTATATAGCGCTTTTCACAATACAGATTGTATCAAAGCTGCTTCACAGTATCAATCAAAACAACTTAATGTTTGTTTATTACTGGAAAAAAGACATCCAAGTTTGGTAGAGCTGATCAATGGTATGATTGGTTAATTAATTTGAATATCCCCAACTGAGCAAGCCAAAGGCAACAGTGGCAAGGAACCGAAAAAACTCCATCCAGTGACCTAATGGTGTCCTAACACCCCATCAGATGACCCAATGGAGAAAAAAAAACCTTGGGAGAACCCAGGCTCAGTCGGGGGCCAGTTCTCCTCTGGCGTTTATGAACTAGAGGCCGAATTTACAGTAACTGTAAGATAAAAAATTTATATGAATGCCTGGCTAAATAGATGCGTCTTCAGTCTAGTTTTAAACTGGGAGAGCGAGTCTGAGCAACGAACAATATCAGGAAGGCTATTCCAGAGCTTCGGAGCTAAATGTGAAAATGCTCTGCCTCCTTTGGTGGATCTGGATATCCTAGGAATGACCAGAAACCTCGAATCTAGTGATCTTAAAGAGCGCGATGGATTGTAAGGCGATAGAAGATCCGTTAAATAGACTGGAGCTAAACCATTTAGAGCTTTATAGGTCAAAAGCAATACCTTGTAATTAATACGGAACTTTATAGGTAACCAATGAAGTGATGATAAAATCGGTGTTATATGATCATATTTTCTTGATCTAGTAAGAACTCTAGCGGCTGCATTTTGGACTAACTGTAGCTTGTTTATTGAAGATGCAGGACAACCAGCTAATAAAGCATTACAGTAATCTAGTCTCGAGGTCATGAATGCATGAACTAACTTTTCTGCATCAGAGACTGATAGCATATTACGTAGCTTAGCAATGTTTCTAAGGTGGAAAAAGGCTGTTTTTGTAACATATGAAATATGCTTTTCAAAAGACAGGTTGCAGTCTAATGTAACACCCAGGTCTTTTACTGTAGCGGATAGAGTAAAAGGGCATCCTACTATGTTAAAGTCGTGCTGTGAAAGGTTTTGTGGATGGTTTTTAGAACCGATAAGTATTACCTCTGTCTTGTCTGGATTTAATAAAAGAAAATTATGCGTCATCCAATCTTTTATATCTTTAACACAATCTGTCAATTTGGATAATTTAGCGTATTCATCTGGCCGTGAGGAAATATATATTTGAGTGTCATCAGCATAACAATGGAAACTAATTCCATGTTTCCTTAGAATATTACCAAGTGGCAGCATATATATTGAGAATAATAAAGGGCCTAACACAGATCCCTGCGGCACTCCATAGTTTGCCGAAGTTATAATCGATTTTTCTCCATTTAAGTAGACGAAATGGTAGCGGTCAGATAAGTATGACCTGAACCAGCTTAATGCTTGTCCTTGAACACCAGTGTAATTTTGTAGTCGATCTAAGAGTATTGTGTGATCTATAGTATCGAACGCAGCACTAAGATCAAGTAAAACTAGTACTGAGATACAGCCTTGGTCCGAAGCTAAAAGTAAATCATTTGTGATTCTAACAAGCGCAGTTTCAGTGCTATGATGTGGCCTGAATCCAGACTGAAACTTTTCATAGATGTCGTTTTCTTGCAAGAAAGAGCCGAGTTGAGCGGACACAACTTTTTCTAATATTTTTGACATAAATGGAAGATTCGAAATGGGTCTGTAATTTGCTAGGTTATTTGGATCTAATTGTGGTTTCTTAATAAGAGGTTTTATAACTGCCAGCTTGAACGTTCTTGGAACATGACCTAAAGATAAAGATGAGTTAATAATATTGAGAAGAGGCTCTTCCACTACAGGTAACACTTCTTTCAATAGTTCAGTTGGTATAGGATCTAATAAACATGTTGTTGTTTTAGATGAAGTGATAAGTTTATTTAACTCTTTTTGTTCTATGGTTGTAAAGCATTGTAATTGTTCTTGCGGGGTGATAATTGCGGCCGAATTATAAGGCGCGAGCAAAGATCGAACGTTTACGATTTTGATTCTGATGCTTTCAATTTTCTCGGTGAAGAAGTTCATGAAATCATTACTACTAAACTGTAACGAGGTATTTTGTTCAGACGACGTCTGTTTATTTGTTAGTCTAGCCACGGTATTAAATAAAAACCTTGGATTATTTCGGTTGTTTTCTATTAATTTGCTGAGGTGCTCAGCCCTGGCCGTTTTAAGTGCCTTTTTATAAAGTGACATACTGTCTTTCCACGCGATTCTAAAGACCTCTAAATTAGTTTTTTTCCATTTACGCTCTAAATTACGGATTTCTCTCTTTAAAACATACGTAGTATTATTGTACCATGGTGCTATACTTTTTTCTCTGACCTTTTTTAATCTAATGGGTGCAACAATATCCAATGTTCTAGAGAGAATGGTGCTCATAGTGCTAGTTAGTTCGTCTAATTCATCTGTTTGTTTGGGTTCAGACAGCAGCTGAGACAGATCAGATAAGCTATTTGAGAAATGATCTATGGTGGATGGACGAATTGTTCTACCTAGTCGATAACGTGGCGCAGCATGACATATTACAGCAGTGCGTAATATGCAAGTTACCAAGTAGTGGTCAGTGACATCATCACTTTGTGGAACAATATCTATATCGGTTGGATTGGTTCCATATGATATAATTAAATCGAGTGTATGATTAAGACGATGAGTTGGTCCGGTGACGTTTTGCTTGACCCCGAAGGAGTTTAATAAATCTGTAAACGCAGCCCCTAACGCATCATTTAAATTATCTACGTGTATGTTAAAATCTCCAACAATTAATGCTTTATCGACGTTGACCAAAAGATCTGATAGAAAGTCAGCAAACTCTTTTAGGAAATTGGCGTAAGGCCCTGGAGGTCTATATACGGTAGCCAATGCTAGAGATAATAGGGATTTTTTTCTTACATCTAAGAGCGTAACATTTAGCACAAGTACTTCAAACGAATTAAACCTATGACGAGTTTTCTTAGTAACATTCAGGATATCTCTGTAGATTGTTGCAACACCACCGCCACGACCGATCAGACGGGGCTCATGCTTATAACAGTATCCTGGCGGAGTAGACTCATTTAGACCGAAATAATCATTTGGTTTAAGCCAGGTTTCAGTAAGGCACAGAACATCGAAATTATTATCTGTGACCATTTCATTTACAATAACCGCCTTAGGTGTGAGCGATCTAATGTTTAGAAGACCTAGCTTTAGAAATTGTTTTTGTTCACTAATAGCGATATTTTTTGTTTTAATAACAATTAGATTTTTTCTAGATCCTGCAGTAGATTTATTATTTGATCTTAGTAAACGAGGAATAGACACAGTTTCTATGCAATGTTCTACACTAGTATTAATATCAATTAAATTGGTGCAGTAGAGACTGTGATTTGGATTTTTGGTTACTAGTCAAATGGTATTTAACATCTTGGAGATGTTATCCGACAGAAGATCTGCCCCGATTCTACTTGGGTGTAAGCCATCAGCGCGGAAGAGCCTTGGTCGCTCCCAAAACAGATTCCAATTATTTACAAAAATCAATTTCTGCTCATTGCACCATGACAATAACCATTCATTTAGAGCGAATAATCTACTGAACTTTTCATGCCCTCGTCGGTACGTAGGAAGCGGTCCAGACACAATAATCGATGTTTCAGGCGATGTGCTGCGTACCGTATCGATAAGGCTCCTGAAGTCTTTCTTCAGAACCTCCGTCTGTCGCAGCCTAGTGTCGTTAGCTCCCGCATGCAGCACAACAGCTCCGACGCGCTCGTCACCGTTCAAGATCTCAGTTACCGAGAGTGATATCGAGAACACGAGCACCAGGAAAGCAGTGACTGTGCACCTTACTTTTACCTAACGTAGCATGGACGTGTCGGACGGTGGAATCGCCGATGATCACAGCATCGCGTTCCGTTTCGCGAAAAGGGGAGAAGCGGTTCTGAGTGGAGATCTCGAAAACCGGGAGGGGCGAAAAGATTCTTGTCCTGGCTCGCGGCTTCCGCGGAACCACCCAGGCTTCGTGGTGGTGTGTTGGAGCCGGAGTGAATGAAATGTGCTCTCCGCTCTGTCCAGTACGTGCTCTCCGCGCCTATGTAGACAGAATGCAGTGTTTCAGGACCTCAGACCAGCTCTTTGTCTGTTATGGTGGGAAGCTAAAGGGAAAGGCTTCTCCAAGCAAAGGTTGCCTCACTGGAAAAGATAGTGTATGCCTTTGCTTTGGCATACCAGCAGCAAGGTCGACCGTGCCCCGTTGGTGTGACTGCCCACTCCACTCGGAGTCTGGCCTCCTCTTGGGCTCTAGCGCATGCCGCCTCGCTAACAGACATCTGCAGAGCTGCAGGCTGGGCGACACCTAACACATTCGCCAGATTCTACTATCTCCGAGTGGAGCCTGTGTCCTCTCGTGTACTCGCTTCAACCAGCTAGTACTGGACCCGCTCAGATGTCTTTGCTTGCTCGCCATTCCACTCCACGGACTGGACACGTGCGATATTCTCCTCAGGTGAGCTTCCCCGAAAGCCCTGAGTTCCTCCAGTACGTTGGCGCCAGTGTCTATTGCCTGCGCGTCGGCTAGGTGCCTCCCGTGTGCATGGTCCCTCCTCTGAGCGACCCCCACATGTGTATTTCCACTGTAAGCCTCCCTGAGCATGTGTCTTTCCCTTGGCAAGCCACCTTGCCACCCCTGGGGTTGAAATATTCCACCTGTGGCTGGACACCCCAGTGTTCTCCATATGCATCCCTCCGGGTCATATGTGTATTCTCTAAGTCCCCCCCCCCCCTGGGTTGGCAATAATTGCATATTCCTCTAAGCTATGGGATATGCTCCCCAGTGTACTTTGGTATTCCTGTGCTAAATAGGAGTCCTTCGTCCGTGCCAGTCTCACGACAGGGATCTCAGATTTACGCAGGGCACTGGAAGACAGCCGAGAGGGTGGCGTGATTAGACTGGTAACCCCATTCGTCGTCATCCGGCGTAACTCGGAGTGACAACGAAAGGGAACGTCTCGGTTACGTATGTAACCCTCGTTCCCTGAGTAGGGAACGGAGACGTTACGTCTTCCTGGCACTTCCACTGTACCGCGGGGATCGCCTGAGTTCATTCTCGGCTCCTCAGCGAAGAAACACATCTGCATGTTGCCGGCATCCTCCTTTTATACCCACGAGGTAAGGAGGAGATACGCAATGCAAATTCTGCAGACCCATGGCATTTCTTTGGCTCGTTTTGTATACTCAAAGTCGATAGGCTTCCTAAGCGAAACCCCATTCGTCGTCATCCGACGCAACGTCTCCGTTCCCTACTCAGGGACGTTTTTCTTTCCAAATGTTATAGATTACCAAAATCTATACTTAGAAATATTATAAAACAAATAAAACACCAAAAATATATATATACTTTTCCAATTTAGGTCAATCAATAAGATTTTATGGTGATTTGTAAATTTGTCCATAGTCGTGCAATGGGTATTCTGGATGTATAAGGGGTGGGGAGGGGGGTGGTGGGTGGATGTCAACTTAAAAGTTTATTTAAGTAGTCAACAAAGACATAAATTACCTGAGACACAAACCTTTGTAAAAAAAAAGAAATCATATTCTGGAGGTTTAAATTACTGGGGTCAAATTGACCCCAGTGGGTAAAAGATGTTATCAGATTTCAGGGTAACAGGAGGGTTAAGTGAGTTTTGATTTAAATTACTGAATAGTTCATTGAGTATTTACCTATTTGAAGACTGTGTTATTGAGTTAAACATTTATACATTCGAGGTTGTTTAACACTTGTGAGATAAGTGTTTAGTTTATTTTCTGAAATTGTAACTCCTTTAAACTTATATTTCAAAAGACTGTTTTGAATTTTCATATTTTATCTTATTACATTTCACATTCAAATACATAAAAAGACTCGTAAGACAAGTTTTTGATTCAATAGTATTTATTGCTGCTGAAGGGAATGGAATACATGTGATTATTATAGGTAATCATAACTGTGACACGAATACTTACCCAGGCCCCAGCTGTAATATAGTGGGTGTCATTACTGGGGTTACATAAATTGGAGGCACCGCTGGGATCCATTACCCTTATTACTACAGCAGCATTACCCTAGACAAAAAAAAAGAAAAAAATTTGAAGTTTTCTAGTAAAAAGAAACAGTTTAGCTCTAGCTATGGCTCATTTGCAGACCCCTATCTCAGTCCCTGACTTGAAAAGTTGGTGTCGAGGTGAAGGCATTGATCCAGATTATGCCATCATTGTGAGTAGAATTCCAGAAGAGACAGATGTTTCTAAAATAGAAGACACTATGCATTCTATCAAAGCCCTTGGAAGAGTCAGGGTTAGAGGACGGATGTATAGCCAAGAATCACAGTCTCTGATAGTGCTCTGTGAATGTTGTGAGAAGGTGCATGCAGAGAGACTTCCTCTTGATGTATTGCCAGCTGATGGATCAGACCCATGGATCCTGAGTGCTAACAGAATGGAGGGTAATGCTTTAGATGGAGAAGGGGAAAGTTTCGTCGTGCCTGATGAATCAGGGCTAAGAGAAGAACATAAAGGATCAAGTTCACCTAATTTGTTAAATGCTTCTACGCCTGAGTCTATCATCAGGGCGGTGGGTGAATTGCTTGCTAAAACCACCAAAATCTCAAGTGATAGCAGTTCTTTTAGACGGCTGAGAACCTTTTCAGGTATCACTCCCATTCCGGGCGGAGAGGATAATTTAGAGAATTGGATGGAACAAGCAATGCTCATGGTTGATGAAAGTGATCGTTCTGAAAAAGAAAAAAAGCTAAGGATTGTGGAGAGCTTGCGTGGACCAGGCTTGGAGATTATCCAAGCAGTAAGGTTTACCAATGCTGACGCATCTCCAAAAGAGTACCTAGCAGCTATTGAAAGTGCTTTTGGAAGCTCAGAGTCTGGTGAAGATCTGTATTTCAAGTTCAGAGCACTACGGCAACGTCATGGAGAATGTTTGTCAGATTTTCTGAGGAGACTTGAGAAAATCTTGATCAGAGTTGTACAAAAAGGAGGGCTACCTCCCAAATCTGTTGGAAGAGCACGTCTGGAGCAACTCATCAGAGGAGCAACGCAGTCTGACATTATGCTGCTTCAGTTAAGGCTAAGGGAACGAAAGAGTAACCCACCTGATTTCCTAGATCTGCTACATGAGATTCGGGAGGAGGAGGTACGAGAAACTGAGAGACGAAAGTCTAATCCAACAGTTCGTCAAGTGCAAGTTGGAAGTGAACGTGTCAAAGACCCATTCTTTCAAGAGCTTGCAACTGAGATCAAAGACTTACAAACTATGGTGGCTGAGTTAACCATTAAGACAAAGGATGATGCGATTGCTGAAAAAAAACATAAAAGCCAGCAAGTATCCGAGCTCACTGATGAAAGTTATGAGGTACAAGCTCTGAAGAAAGAAGGGAAAAAACTCAGACAGCAAGTGAAAGTGATGGCTGTACAACCAACATCTAAAGTGGAGAAAGAAACTTCTCCAGAGGGAAACCAAGCATGTTCAGTAAAGTTCACCCGATCAAAAGTATCCGGATCTTCAAAAAGCTCAGAAGATTACTTCTGCTACAGGTGTGGAGGTGACGGACACATTGCTTCAAAATGCAAAGCTCCTGTAAATGAGAAGTGATTCAGAAGCTCATTCAATCTCTGCGAAAAGCTAGAGGAAAGCAGAGGAATGAGGAGGCTCCTGAGGAGCAACATAACTGTTCTGTGAAGAGAAGCACAGTTCAAGTCAAACCAACCATTAGTATCCCTGAAGAACTAGTGGGACCATCTTCTGTTATTCCAGTGAAGGTAAATGGTACGCCTTGTCAAGCTTTGCTGGATAGTGGATCTGTGGTAACTATTATCTTTGAAGAATGGTATAACCAATACCTGGCTGATACCCCAATTCACCCCATTTCTGGACTAGCTGTCTGGGGTTTGAGTGATTCCAGTTTCCCATATTGTGGCTATGTCGAAGTGGAGCTGCAATTTCCGGAGAAGTTGACAGGAGTGCAACAATCCATCAGTGTATTGGCTTTAGTGTGTCCGGAGCCTCATGGACCCAAACAGGTTCCATTACTTATTGGTACCAATGCCAGTATGTTCCAACGCTTAGCCCAGCTTTGTAAAGAGTCTGCTGGAGTAGACATTGTTCGCACAATGCCAGTAAATCTTCTGAAGTCAAAGACGTCCAAAATGGAAGCTGGAGAACCGAGAAACGCAGAAGATGCAGTGGCTGAAATTCACTGTTCAGGTCCAGGTCCCCTCAGTATTCCACCAAGGAGTGAGTGTCAAGCTACATGCAAAGTCAAGTTGATGCAATCCATTGACAAGAGCATCTTAGTTGTTGATCAACCGTCAACCTCTAGTAGTCCTGCTGAGGTTCTAGTAAAGCCTACTATCATTCCCTCATCAGCGATCCAAGTGAACCGATTTCCTGTGCTACTGAGAAATGTATCGCAGAAAGAAGTTTGTATTCCAGTGGGTTCAGTGGTGGCGCACGGATACACCACTGAAGTTGCTACTACTGTGGAGAAAGGCCATTCAGCGAGAGGATCACCTGTAGATCCATGTTTGTTTAATTTTGGAGATTCGCCGATTTCAGAATATTGGAAGGACAGGCTATCCCAAAAACTGGCGGAGAGAACAAATGTCTTTTCACTCCACGAATGGGATGTGGGGTCTGCTAAAGGAGTGGAACACCACATTCGCCTGAGTGACAACACACCGTTTCGAGAGAGATCTCGTAGGCTTGCACCTGCTGACATTGATGACATACGCCGCCATCTTCATGAGTTGTTAGCCGCTGGAATCATCAAAGAGTCCAGGAGTTCATATGCTTCCCCCATTGTTGTGGCCAGAAAGAAGAACGGAACGGTGCGTATGTGTATCGACTATAGAACCCTAAACACAAGAACCATCCCAGATCAATACACAGTGCCGAGGATTGACGAAGCTTTAGATTGTCTTACGGGCAGCAGGTGGTTCTCCGTTTTAGATCTAAGGAGTGGGTATTATCAAATCCAGATGGCTGATGAAGACAAAGACAAGACCGCTTTCATATGCCCGCTTGGGTTCTATCAGTTTGAAAGGATGCCGCAAGGAATCTCCGGAGCCCCTGCTACTTTTCAGAGATTAATGGAGAGGGCCGTAGGGGATATGAATCTGCTGGAAGTACTTGTGTACTTGGACGATCTCATAGTGTTCGGCAAGACTCTAGAAGAACATGAAGAACGTCTGCTAAAAGTCTTAGATAGACTTGAAGAAAGTGGACTAAAAGGTTCACTTGACAAGTGCCAGTTCTGTCAACCTCAGGTCAAATATGTGGGGCATATCATTTCTGAGAAGGGTATTGCCACCGATCCCGCAAAGGTTGAAGCTGTGACCAATTGGAAGCAACCCACTGATTTGAAATCCCTCAGATCCTTCCTCGGATTTTGTGGGTACTACAGGCGCTTCATAGCAAATGACTCCGCTATAGTTAGACCCCTTATTGATCTTACCAAGGGATATCCACCTACTCAGCATGGCATAAAGGCGGTAAAAAACAAAGGGATGTACTACAAGGAGTCTGAAGCTTTTGGGGGCAGGTGGACAGAAGAATGTACAGAGGCATACAAGAAGATCATTTAGTGTCTTACTAATGCACCTGTGTTGGCATTTGCTGATTCAACCAGGCCCTACATTTTGCATGTAGATGCCAGCCTGAATGGTTTGGGAGCAGTTTTAAACCAGGAGTACCCAGAAGGCTTAAGGCCAGTAGCATTTGCCAGCCGTAAGCTGAAGGCATCTGAACAGCGTTACCCTGTCCACCAACTTGAGTTTTTAGCACTGAAGTGGGCAGTGGTAGACAAGTTTCATGATTACTTGTATGGTGCACGATTTACAGTAAGAACAGACAACAACCCACTTACTTACATACTTAGCACTGCAAAACTCAATGCTGCTGGTCACCGGTGGTTAGCTGTGCTATCCACATACAACTTCAACATACAGTATAAACCTGGAAAAAGCAACATTGATGCTGATGCTCTGTCGCGCAACTTTTCTTCCACTGCAGAAGAACAAAATTGGCAAGAAATATCACCTTCTGGTATTCAGGCCCTGTGCAAAACAACGAACACTCAAAAGTGTGTAGAGCAGTTGGGAGTGTCCCCTGAAGTCATACCTGAATGCTATGCATTTGCCACCAGACTAGACGTTGGTTCCCTTGAGCATTTGAGTTCCCATGACTTCATAAAAGCTCAGGAAGACCCTGCTATTTCTCCTGTGATACAGGCTGTGAAAAAAGGGCAGTTGTTTTCATTATCCAGGGACAACGATCCTGAAGTACACCTCCTACAGAAAGAAGGATCCAAACTTGTAGTAAGGAAAGGACTATTATTCCGTGTGGTACAGAGACAACAACAGGAAGAGTGTCAGCTTGTTTTACCGCAGAAGTATAGGACCATGGTTTTACAGTCTCTGCATGATGAAAATGGGCATCTAGGAGTAGATAAGACCACTGCCTTGATAAAAGATCGTTTCTATTGGCCGAAGATGTCAAATGAAATTGACCAGTATGTGAAGAACTGCGGAAAGTGTATTCTTCGTAAGACAACCCCAAAGAGCCGCCCCTTTAAAGCAGATCACCAGCAATGGTCCCATGGATCTTGTTTGTATTGATTTCTTGTCCTTGGAGCCGGATTCAAAAGGAGTGTTCAACATCCTTGTAGTTACTGATCACTACACTAGGTACGCTCAAGCTTTTCCGACGAAAGACCAAAAAGCTCTCACTGTTGCCAAGGTGTTATGTGAAAGGTATTTTGTTCATTACGGATTACCGGCATGTATACATTCGGATCAGGGACGAGACTTCGAAAGCAAGTTAATCCATGAGTTGCTGAAGATGTTGGGGATTCAAAAGTCAAGAACGACCCCATATCATCCTCAGGGGGATCCGCAGCCAGAACGGTTCAACAGAACTTTGCTGTCGATGCTTGGAACTCTTGACAAGTCTTAGAAGCAAAAGTGGAGTCAGCATGTCAGTCAACTTGTACATGCTTATAATTGTACAAGAAACGACGCAACCGGATATTCCCCCTATGTTCTCATGTTTGGATGAGAAGCAAGACTCCCAATTGATCTCTGTTTCTCTGTCTTATCTGAAGACGAAGCAGAAAATTACCAGCAATATGTATCTAAGCTAAGATCAGACCTAAAAAGGGCCTACCAAGTAGCTTCAGATGCTGCAGACAAGAGCCACCAAAAGAACAAAAGACTTCATGATAAGAGAGTTCGAGATCAAATACTTGAAGAAGGAGATCGAGTTCTAATAAGAAATCTAGGAGTTGCAGGAAAGGACAAACTGGGAAACAAATGGAGTTCCTTACCGTATGTGGTTGTCAGTAAGATGCCAAACTTACCTGTCTACCGTGTAAAACCAGAGAAAGGTAAAGGAACTGTCAAGACATTGCACAGAAATCATCTTCTGCCTATCGGATACCTAGTGAGAATGCCAAAAGAGACAGAGGGAAGGAAAGTACCTCAGAGACCAGCGACAAGGTCCCAGGCTCATCGACAAATTCCTCTACATGAATCAGGAACAACTGATGTACCTGTGGAGGGAAGGTATGAAGAGGATGAGTTATCTTCAGATTGTGAGAATGTTGATGCATACATACCTTTAGAAAGTCTGGAAGAACTTCGAAGATTACCAGAGTCCCAGAACCTAAGGTCTGTTCTACAGGAAAGAAGAGTGTCTGTTCCTGTAGAGAGTGAATCAAAAAGTGACAACAGTGAGGGAAACGTAATACACTTTGTGGAAGATTCTGAGCCAAAGAGGATGGGTGACACTCTGGACAGAGAAAGACATGATAATGACACAACGCAAGAAGTTGAAAGACCTAACACTCCAGTGGTAGGCAATAACTTACCTTTTCCTGAAGAACCGGACGTTGAAAATAATCCAAATGGTCTGGAGCTCACTAGAGAAATTAGGTCTAAAAGAGAAATAGAGCCTGTAGTAAAACTCAGTTATGATGAGTTAGGTAAATCTACAAACCACCCAATATATACCATTACCCGCGGTATGCCAGTGCACTGGAGTTTTGTTGCAGAGGGTAGGAGAAGTAATTGTAACACTGTGTGGTGCCACCCTCTTGCTACTTGCCCTAAATGCAGTAGAGTACCTGAGAGAAAAAGAATTAAACACCTGTAAAGTCCCTAAAGTTTGATGAGGACCTCAAACATTTAGAAGGGGGAGGGTGTAGTCCGGTGAGTCTAAACACACTAAATTAAGTAATATGTTTATTTACATTGTAATGTGTATATTTATTTATTCTGTGCCTTTACAGTGTTTTCATTTGTATGTATATAATTATATATAATATTATTTAATGTTTAATATCTTGTTTACGTACTCACGTATGACGCAATTGACGAGAGGAAGGGCGTGGCTGGAGGAGAGGGGGAGGAAGAGAAGATGAGACGAGTTGGACGAGGAGAAGGGAGTTGTGAGGGCTAGGTATTGTGATTTTCACACGATAGTCCCGTAAATACAGACTTAATGAGTCATTAGTATTGTTGCTTTGCTAATAAGAACTTTATTTAGCAAATATTTGTGATACTCGTCCTGGATTTCACTCCATGCGCTCGTGAGGTGAGTCGCGCGAGCAAGGAGCTGATCACATTCGGGAGACGAACCAGATAGCGCTCCGGGTGACCGGAAAAGCCCGGAGTTCCTCTGGCAACGAGGGATAGGTCGTCACAACAGATAGCGCTCCGGGTGACCGGAAAAGCCCGGGGTTCCTCTGTTGCATCGCGGGAGAATGAGACAGCCGCTCACCCGCGCATCGCGGGACACATCGTGTTCGGGAAAACATCAGGCCTGCAACGTAGAGTATGTGTGTGAATGAGAGCGTGAATGTGGGCCCATTTAAGTGAGTTTTGATTTAAATTACTGAATAGTTCATCGAGTATTTACCTATTTGAAGACTGTGTTATTGAGTTAAACATTTATACATTCGAGGTTGTTTAACACTTGTGAGATAAGTGTTTAGTTTGTTTTCTGAAATTGTAACTCCTTTAAACTTATATTTCAAAAGACTGTTTTGAATTTTCATATTTTATCTTATTACATTTCACATTCAAATACATAAAAAGACTCGTAAGACAAGTTTTTTTTCAATAGTATTTATTGCTGCTTAAGGGAATGGAATACATGTGATTATTATAGGTAATCATAACTGTGACACGAATACTTACCCAGGCCCCAGCTGTAATATAGTGGGTATCATTACTGGGGTTACACAGTAAAACTTGTAATATTGTAAAATAGTATTACAATTTACAAAATGTAATTCATTGAAATGAATTGAATTCAAAGCTGAATTTTCAAAATCATTACTTCAGTCTCACATGACCCTTCAGAAATATGAAAACAGTTTGCTACTTAATATTTTGGAAACTATGATACATTTTTTCATGATCCTTTGATGAATAAAAGATTCAAAAGAACAGCATTTATTTAAAAACGAAATATTTTGTAACATTACACATGTTTTAATGTCACCTCTGATAACTTTAATGCATCCTATTCCTAACTGAAAAAAAATTCTGACTAACCAACACGTTTTTGAACGGCAGTGTACATTCAGTAGGTTATTATGTATTGCAATATAAACACTGTTAGAGTGATCAACAAGGTATCTCTTTATTTACCAGTCGAAGACGGAGCAACTTTAATGTTTACCCCGTGCACTGTCAAGGTCTTCATCATAATGTCTTGGTACCGGTCTTTGGAGCAATTATTTTACCGCAAATACTGCATCGCGCGCTGTTGGCATCGAGCCTGGAGAAATGTACCCACACTTTGATCGACTTTTCCACATCTTAAGGTGGTTATGTGTGTGTGCTCGCGTCTCATATGAATATGTGCGCGGAGAGTTTGTGTGTGTACTCGCTTGTCATATAAGTATGAGCGTGGAGAGTTTGTGTGTGTACTCGCTTGTCATATAAGTATGAGCGTGGAGAGTTTGTGCGTGCACGCGCGCGTCTCATATGAGTATGTGCGCGGAACTCTCACAACGTCTTGTGTGTGTAGAGTTTGCGTGTATGTGCATTTCATATGTATTTGTTTGAGCACTGACGTTGACGAGTTAACTCCTTAGGTATCGAAATCTGGAACCGAACAACATGTCATTTTTCGATACTCGATCGTATCGAGGCAATTCGGTCGGTAGGCTACCTAAAAAGTATCGAACTCGGTACCCAGCCCTAGTTGGGAGAATCCGTCACTCTGATTAGAGAGTTGTCGTCTTTTGAAGACAAATTTTATTAATATTTTCGAATGAATCAACAACAGTTTCAAGACATCCTGGACATCGTGAAAGAGGACATCAGCAAGAGCCAAACAAATTTCCCAAATCCGATCAGCGCCAGAGACCGTTTGGCAGTATGTCTTAGGTATATAGCCTGCCCTGTAGTATATAGCCACTGACTAATTAGGAAATGCTATCCAACAAACTTTTGGATACATTTTTATAAGTTAGGCTACAAAAAAAAAAAAAAAAAAGAAAGAAAGATGAGACAAAGGAGCAACATGTTGGCTATTACAGTAATGCTATTTGCACATAGTAGTTTAAAGGATGATAATAATAGTATTATTATTATTAATAATAATAATAATAATAATAATAGCAGCCTTATATTAAAAGCAGTAGTAGGCTATGAAGTTCATATAGTTTACATACACCTTTCAGAATGTGCAAAATATTAGTAATTTTAGCAAAATAATAATAAATATTAAAACAGTTTTTAGCACCAGTCTGATTAAACTGTTTTACATAACAGATGTTTATATATATATATATATATATATATATATATATATAAAACAGTTTAATCAGACTGGTGATTTAATCAGACTGGTGACATAAAATGCATTTTTATATAGGCTACTATATATATATAAAAAGATATATCCACAAGACAAAATTATAGCTTGATATTCAAAAGTTGATATTGATACTTGATACCGTGTCATGCGTTATGTGGATGATAGTTTTTGTGATGTAATACTTCTCACCATTTATTCCCAGGATACGACCGATTGCTTTCCATATATCCATCTTTTTTAACGTATCCTTGAAAAAGGGGTTTGACTTGTCAAACAGTTGAGGATTTTTTTGTACCTCGACGATGAACTTCTCTGCAATGTCATCTGCCATTTTAAATGCGCGAGACCTTTAAATTAGAATGGATTCTGATTGGCTGTCAGTGTTTTATCGTTCGACAGCTGGAAAAAAATCGTTCTGAAAGTGATCCCAACGATATCGTTCCTCATATCTTTATCGTTATAGTTGTGGTGTGAACTCTGTTATTCTTTAATATGGAGAACGATTTTTAGAATTATATCTTTATCGTTATCTTTATAGTTGTCGTGCTTGGTGTGAACGGGCCTTTAGTCTGCATTTTTCTGTACATTAATGTGGAAATACCCATCACATAAAATATTTCTATCACACATATCAGTGGATTAAGTAGTCACCAGGAAAGGTTGAATATTACAGCGATTGTACACATTTCCAATATTGTAGATCTAATTTTCGTTAAGGGACTTATAATATGAATTTAAAGTAGGCCTAAATATGTTGAAAATAGTTGTTTGGGGAATTACAACACTTATGTAAATACGTAATTAACTTGCCATTGTAGAGATATCCACTACAGTATGCATAATATATGCATGGTTTATTTATATATTTATTTATTTTTAAATCAGTTACTCAGTTGTTAGTGGGTATTTGCAAACTGCCCACGAGGGCGTGGTATCGACAATGCTGATATTATTAGATGAGTACTGTGGAATATCGGTGACGTGAAACTTGCTCACACTTGCTATGACATTTCCCCTTTAAGGCGAGCTAACCGGCCTCGTTGCAGTCTGCAAAACAGTAGTAATTATGAACACGTACGCCACGTCACCGTGGACTCCAATTTGAACTCTGCCGCTGGTGTAGGAAGCAACGGAGAAATACTTACCTGGATGAAGTTTAATCATGAAAGAGGGGACTTATTAACAGTGGCTGATGGAAGCGCCTACCAAAACTTGAAAAACCGACTTGAAAGCCTTGGAAGTGGAGCTTGAACTTGAACCAGCGAGAGAAGATCGCCTCTCGTGACTTGCAGAGTTGTTGATTCATGACGGTGGATCGGTGATCTGCGGGATAATGCACCCGTGCAGACAGCGAGGTTCTTTTCCTGGACAAGTTGTTGAGGATGACATAGTTCTCTTCCTGCCGGATTATCCTGTCTGAGCTGACCCTGTTGAGGCTTTTGATGACGTGAAATGGAAACTGATTGGTGACCCGGGGTGTTTTAGGCCTAGAGGAGCAGAACTTCTCATGAGAGGCCTTGGCTGATAAAAAAAAAAAACTCTCCGAAGACCACTGTGCCTACAGGGAGATGCGGCACTGAACGCGGGAACCTCGACGTGTAGCAGGAGATACGGCGGGACATAGCCTGTCCATCGTCGGAACTCAATAATAGTAAACAATATGCGTGTCCTGAAACATGTTGGCTGGCGACTGAACGAGAGCATGAATGGCAGCGTCAGCATCTGCGAACTCAGACAAGTGTAAGTCTGTGACTGTTAACACCTGATTGGATAGGGATGAGGTAATACATGACGCGCTGATTGAGTCTTCCTGACAGAACTTAAGCTAAAGCTTCCATTTCTGTCCCCATTTACCACATTGACAGCTGCTCTCTTCTCTTGTCTCCTGGCATTGTGGTGATACTCGAGTCATTACTATGGCAACCAGTGTATGCATTCCAGATATTGACTACAGTGTTTGAACAAACAGATCCATCACACAGTGAATTAAAACACTTTTCTCCATCATCTGATGAATCATTGCTTCTACTAGAAAGTGTTTCTGCAAAATTCAGTAAAAACACAATTCTCCTTTGGCTAAGCCACGCCCTAGAATGTAGATTGACCAATCACAGCGCAGCCAAGAACGAGCTCCGACAGAGGTCCGACACTTTTTCACAGCGCTCCATTGACTTTAACGCGAGCATCTCATATTTTTGGTCTCGGCAGGCCATTATGGTCGTAGGATTATCAAAAACATGGTTAAACGTTGTGCCTGGGGCATTTGTAACACCGATACGCGTTTCTCAGAGAAGTTGGAGGGGGTTTCCGTTTTTTTCCCTTCCCAAAACCGAAGTCAAATCCTGACAAGTGTCGTCTTTGGATTAAACTGTGTGGACAGTCAGCTAAACCCCTCGAGGATCAACAAGCACACCTTTGTGTGCTCTAAGGTAAATTTTGCTTTTAACCTTACTGTGAAGTTATACTAGTTAGACAGTTTTATTAAAACCCTGTGGAGCTAACCAAAACATCACCTTGTCAGCTAACGTTAACTACTGTAGCATACCGATTGTTGATACGCTACACACTGCTAATAAATACAACGTTATACTCGCGTAATGTTAGTCCGTTTGCTTTGTAATAACGATTATAGAAGTGAATAAAAACCTACCCAGCTTTGCATGAACAGTGTTGCTCTTTGATACTGTTAGTCCCAGCCTCCGTCTCGATCAGTAGGATATGCGGTGGTTCATTTTTTGACTGTGACCGGTATGCTTTTGCCTCTATTTGGATGCCTTGTTGTTCCTTGCGTTTCACCTGTATGTCATGGATATAGCCTTCGAACGCATATTGCAGCCCCTTTTGCCTACTTCTGTCGGACACTTTATTTGCTGATTTATAAAAGTTGGATAAAATTTCATCAGGAAGAGCTGTCACAGCATAAGCCATGTTGATAGCAAACACCAGAGCCCAGACGAAGTTTGACGGACGTAGCAACAGTAACTAAGGAGGGCGGGGCTTAGCCAAAGGTAAATTTTCCATGGGCAGTAGTGCAACAACAATTGTTGCAGGTAAATAGTGCTGACTTTAGTGAATTAAGTCTAAGGCCCTGTTTACACCTGGTATTAAGATGCATTTTGGTCGATTGGATTACAAGTGAACGAGGGAGACACATTCCAGTTTACACCTGGGGCCTCATTTATAAAACTGTGCGTAGGATCCTTACTAAAAGTGTACGTGCGCCAAAAAGCCAAAAATGTCGTACGCAAAAAAATATTCAGACTTATAAAAGCGTGCGTACGCCAGAATCTGCGCTGAATTCACTTTATAAATCCCAGTCAGCGTAAGATTGTGCGCACATGCGTCTCCACCCCGAAATAACCATATATGGAGCTTAAAACGTCTAGTTTTATCATGATTATTCATCCACTTGATAACATGTTTAACGGTACAAGACATTAGGAAAATATGAAATGCGGATGTGCTGTCACATTAGTTACATTAAAAAAAATAATTTAGTAGCCTATCCTTCCCTTGATTTTGAATAAATAAATCAAATTGAGAAAAACTTTCTTTGAAATGTATTTTACACTATCTTTTCCACTGGCCAAAGAGTATTTTTAATTGATTTATATTTTTAATGGAAACCGATAGATCTTGTTGTGCATTATTTGCACAAAACTATTTCCTCAGACAATCTGCTATTATCATGATAAGCAATTATCTCTGTAGTTAAACATTAAAACACAGCATGCCGGAGGAAAAGTGTTCGAAAGCATTGCATCCACAACAAATATTTCTATTTATTGAATATAAAAAATGTTGTAACTTCTCAGTAATGATTTCATGTAATTATTTAATCTAAATGTTTACATCAGAAGTAAAACAAAGTTTAAATCATTCTTTTATTTATTTAAAAGTTATTGTGAACATGCACTGTATTTATGATTAGGACTTATAATGAAGATTTACGGTTTTAGATAGGCAATATACGTCAGTTTCACTAAACGTAATAGGATGATGCAATTTGATTTATTGGGTGATGTAATAGGATAATTTAGAAGTTTTTCATTTTAAATAGTTATTGCTATTTGGGCCAGTTGGTGTCGCCAAAACACATACTCTTCTAAAAGAGTGCGTACGCACGGTCAAAAGCATTATTTACGGCAAGTTTATTTTTTATAAATCCCGATATGTGCGTGGAAAAATGCGTACGCATATTTCTATGCCCATTTTGTGCATACGCAACGTTTATACATCAGGCCCCTGGTGTTTTAATCCCTCTCTTTTGTCCACTTTCAACCACTTCTGTCCTGATTTATTCGAGGAGAGGTTCTATGGGTTCTATGAGTTTTTTCTGATCGTTCAATCTAATGGAAAAAATAAGCTTGTGCAATTAATATATGAACGCACCCGGAGATGACAGAAAAACATACAAAGAGCAGCAGCTTTCGTGGCCGCAAAATCACGGCGAACACTGTAAGTCTGTGATAGAAATCAGGAAGGATGAGAGAACGTCTTGGTTATGTATGCAACCCTCATTCCCTTTCGTTGTCACTCCGAGTTACGTCGGATGACGACGAATGGGGGTTTCGCTTAGAAGCCTATCATCTTCGAGTATTAAAAAACGAGCCAATGCCAAAGAAATGCCATGGGTCTGCGGAATTTGCATAGCGTAGCTCCGCCCCACCTCGTGGGTATATAAGGAAGGATGCTGGCAACATGCAGATATGTTTTTGCTTCGGAGCCAAGAGGTCCTCTTCACTCCTACAGCCTGAATTCTCTCTGAGTGTCATCGAGTATCCTTTGAGACGAGCAGCTCTCCAGTCTGTGTTGGTGCAAAGGCGATTTTCCAGCGAGTTTCACATTCCTGCCTGCTGATCTGTGCAGTGGTCTGCATCCAGCGTGTGTGTATCTCCCTGGCCGCTTCAGCACAGGCTGCTGAGCGTCCTTTCACAAAAGAGCTTGCACGGGCACGTCTTTTTCAAGATGTTTCACCCGTGTATTTCTGGGTGCGGTCATTCTGTCTCATTATCTGATGGGCATGATCATTGTCTTGCGTGTTTGGGCTTAGAACACGCAAAGACAGCTTTCGTGGATGAGTCATGTTCTCACTGCGGGAACATGACCGTCGCTGCGCTGAGATCGAGACTCTGTGACCTTATTAAAGGTAGAGTCCCCTCTGCCACATCCCGATATGTCCCCTCCACGAGAGGCGACACTTTGGCTGGTGGCCAGGGTGATCTGAGGCCACACCCCCCTCATCAGCGCAGCAACCTGCGAGTTCCTCGGGTGCAGCCGTGGGGCCGTCTCCGGATGAATCACAAGGTGTCAAGTGTTGTCTAACTGTGAGGTGTCCACACTTGAAAAGGACCAGACTTCGGACTTCACTCAAACAAGATTTATTCTTCTCAGTTGAACAGGTACAGAATCAGATGTAATAGCAGTAGTAACAGTAGGTGAAAAACCTTTAAATACAATACAAAAAACATTTTGAATATTTGCTAATTCTCAATACAGGAAAGATTAAATGCATTCTACAGGAACCATATATAAAGCATTTTCTATTTAATTAGTGTTACCTAATTAGATATTAATCTACCATTTATACACAAAAATTACTTTTCCACTATATTAGCCTTTCTCTCTAGATTAATTTCTATTTCTTTTTAATAATCAACTTAAGCATTTAGACTTAGTTTAATATCTCTAAGTCATGAAACAATTACTTTAAAACTTTTACCTACAACATTAACACTTTTATCTGCAACATTAACACACATTTAGCACATTGAATATCAAACAGACAAAAGTATTCAACACGAGAGAGTTCATGTGAAACAAGAGTCTTTGTAAAACTAGTACATGTGAGCTTACCGATAGCCCGTCATGATCAAAAGTCCCAGTTCCTCACAGTGAATTCGTGTGCGTTTCTGCCGTCCTCATAGTTCGTCGCATACCAGTGAAATGACTGATGCGCGTATTTAAAGTTAACTGATTGAACTGGGCGCGAGCTTCTAATTTCCTCAATTTCAATCACCTGGTCGAGCATGCACCAGAGCGCGCAGAGTCACGTGCGGATTGCCGTGTAGAGCGCGCGCTGGATTATCCGCGGTAACGTGCATGCTCGGCGCACAAGGGAGACTGCATACAGAAGGAAACAATGGGTACACGGAAGACAGCCACATCTCCACTGGAATAGCGTGACACAAGGCGAGCTGGTATTTTCTGTGGATGAGGATGAGGATGTGCTGCCGCCCCCCGGGGTCGCAGCATTGTCCGAGTCCAACCCGGAACTAACAGCTATGCTTTCCCGGGCCGCCGCAAGTTTCGGATTAACGTGGTACTCTCCACCCTCTCCTGAATGCTCGCGGTCGGATGATTGGTTCTTGGGGGCTGCACACGCTGACTCTCGTCGGCGCACCCCCCCAGTTCCTTTCTTCCCGGAAGTGCATGAGGAAGTCACAAGCTCCTGGAAGTCCCCTTTGTCTTCCCGTGATCGCTCAGTGACCTCCTCCGCCTTCTCTGCCCTTGATGAGGCCGCGGTGAAAGGGTACACTGGGGTTCCCCCTGTCGAACGCTCTGTTGCGATGCAACTGTGTCCACAGAGTGCTTCGATGTGGCGTGGTGACCCAAAGCACACCTCCAAAGCCTGTAGGTTTTCGTCTACCCTGGTGGCGAATTCCTACAGAGCAGTGGGGCAGGCCGCCGCCTCTCTGCATGCCATGGCCATCCTCCAGGTCTACCAGGCCAGGATGTTTAGGGACATGCACGAGGGCAGAGCTCACCAAGGCTCTTTGATGAGCTGCACCCCGCCACCGACCTTGCTCTCCGAGCGACGAAGGTGACCGCACGCTCCCTTGGTCAGGTGATGTCCACAGCTGTGGTGCAGGAAAGACACCTTTGGCTTAACCTGGCCGATATGCAGGATGTCGAGCAGACACGTCTCCTCGACTCCCCTATATCCCAGGCAGGCCTTTTCGGCGGCGCGGTCGAGGACTTCGCCCAAAAGTTCTCGGCCGCCCACAGACAGACTGAGGCTTTTAAGCATATACTGCCCCGGCGGCCTGCTGCTGCCTCCACCCAGCCGCCGGCACAGTTCACTCAGTCTGTTTGCCGCTGAGGGCACCCTCCTGCGACTCCCGCCCCTCCTGCTTGGCCCCAGCAGCAGCCTTTACCAGGCCACGCCGTGAAGGTAGTCGCAGGAAGGTGCCCCAGTCCGCTCAGGCCCCGCAGCCCGCTACATGCCAGGCCAAGCGGCGCTCGTGATGCGGACAGCTCAGAGATGGCCTACAGTTCTGTCAAGGAGGTGGTAGCAGGGCCACTCCTTCCCCTGGTGGAGGGCCAGGGGAGAATCTCTTGTTCTGATGCCACTGGCCGGCCGGTCAGCGGCACCCCTATGTTGCTAAGGAGAGAACTAACACCCCCATCTCTGAGCCCCCAGAGTGCGCGGATGACAGTGTGTGCCGCTTACGAGCCTCACCACTCTCGTCCCCCTCTGTCACAGAGTTCTCGGATGACAGTGTGCGCTGCTTAGGAGCCTCGCCACTCGCGTCCCCCTCTATCGCCAGACCCCTGCCAGACGAGACCCCAGTGGAATGCACGTACTTCACTGGTCTCCTCTGTCAGGATGCGGTCTATGACTGTGCCCCCACACCGGGACGCTACACCTCTCCAGTCTGGGCCAGTCATACCGCTTCGCTGCCTCACCGAGGGTACGTCTCCGTCTCCGCTGGTACAGTTTTTTGGGAACCTGGCTTCAGCTTCCTTACCTGTCCCGCTGGGTCGCCAGGACCATCAGGCTTGGCTCCGCGATTCAGTTCACACGATCTCCTCCCCGCTTCTGGGGAGTCCGCTACACTATGACCGGTTGCAGGGCCGTCCATAAGGGGGGATAAAGGGGAATGTTTTCTGGGGCCCAGTCGCTAGGGGGGGCCCATGCAGTCCAGCAATAATTATGTTAATTCTAAATATAAACAGGTTACCATATTTTATTTTGAACCAAAAAAGCACCATTCATTTTTGAAAAAGTGAGAAGAAAATGCATTTTATTTAATGCTGCTTGAGTAAAATGTAGCCTGTGTCATAATGAAACACCCCTCTCCTGAAAATGGTCTGAGCAGGCTATTTTTTTTTTACGTAACGTAACGTCAGAAACGCCAGTGCTTCACGCCAGTTTGCGGTCAGCAGCAAAGTGACATGAACAAAATAATTATTAGCTATTGTAGTAGCCTACATTTAGTTGGTATGCCAGGTATGTAGTACTCGGGTACATTTCTAAAAAAAAAAAACCTTTTACTTCGTTACGTTGGGTGACATTCCTCTCGTTACTTTATTTTAATGCAATACGTTTTAAATGCGTAGTTTATTCCAAGCGCGCTGTATCTTTTTTTCTGGGCATGAGCGATGCTCAATTCACAAATGAATCACTCTTTTTAGTCGATTCTGTTCAAAGACTTAATCAAACAAGTTGGCAGATCTGTCTAAATCGGTTCGCGAATCAGTTTGAATGATCTGTTCAGTTCCTGCACGCACTGAATCGTCTGAAGCGCTTTCAATTCACACTTGACTCGAAGTTGTCTAACAGGAAGATTTAAGAACATCACAAGCGTTGGATGAATCGGCCGTGGACTACAGTACAGTCAAGTGAGAGCAAATCTTCAAATGCATCATATTGTTTGCCAGCGTCAGCGATGAAGATCTTTATTAGTTGACCATCTTTTTATGCTGTCTGTGAATTAATGATTCCACAGGACAATACAATCGATTTCATTTCATTCAGGTAATACATTTTACAACCAAACAGATTATTACGCCACGATAGCACTACTACAAAGTATGACATCACCTGTTTTTTGGACATATTAAATGTATGAATTAGTGTACTCATAAATCTTAATTGTTCTTACCTTGAAATGTTTAAGTACAAAATACAATTTGCCAGTTCTGCTTACTTAAACTATGAATTTCATAACTTGAGGCAATTGATTGGTAAAACACCTTTTTTTAAAGGCTTGATTGTGTTTGTGGGGTGCACTGTAACGTGTTCATGCTTCATTTGTAACTTTACAGATGTTGTTTATGCTCAAACAGCAACATTACACACTAACTAAAGTTAGAAAAGTGAAATCATATTCAACCACCCCTTTAAATGTTTTGAGTTTTGCCAACTTATTCGGGTTTACAGTGCAGATTGTTTGTTAACCTTGGTGTGTGTGTGTGTGTGTGTGTACCAATGTAGCCCCCATCACTGAGTAAGTCTCTCTCAGTTAAATGTATGTTAATGAGAGAGAGAGAGACAGAGAGAGAGAGAGAGAGAGTGAGTGTGAGAGCACACGCATGATATGAGTAGCCTAGCAGATTTGGGGAGGGCCCATTCACTGGACCTTTTCAGGGGCCCAATCATTTCTGTGGGCGGGCCTGCCGGTGGCAATGCCCCTGTCATACCTCGACACAGACCGTTTCTTCGGTTTGCTATCGAGGGGAAGGCATATCAGTACGCGGTTCTCCCCTTCGGGCTAGCCCTGTCTCCTCGCGTCTTTATGAAGGTCGTCGAGGCAGCCCTTGTACCGCTTCGGCTACACGGGGTTCGCGTCCTGAACTATCTCGACGACTGGCTAATCCTAGCTCACTCTCGAGACCAGGTTTGCGAACACAGGGACCTAGTGCTCCGGCACCTAGCTCGTCTGGGCCTTCGGGTCAACTGGGAGAAGAGCAAACTTTGCCCCGTGCAGAGGATCTCTTTTCTCTGTATGGAAATCCACTCGGCCGCATGTCCGCGGAGCTTACGAGCAAGCGCGCGCAGTCACTGCTGACTTGCCTGCGTCAAATCCAGAGCAAGAATGCGGTTCCACTGAAACTATTTCAGAGGCTCCTTGGGCATATGGCATCCGCAGCGGCAGCCACACCGCTTGGCTTGCTCATATGAGACAGCTTCAGCACTGACTCCGCGATTGTGGTGCGCATGGCAACAAGGCACGCTCCGAGTACCAGTTACTCCGACATGCCGTCAAACCTTCACCCCGTGGTCGAACCTCAGCTTTCAACGGGCCGATGTGCCCCTAGATTGAGTTTCCAGGCATGTTTTTGTCTCAACAAAGACCAACACGTACTAGTCCGATCAGACAATACCGCGACAGTAGCGTACATCAACCGACAAGGTGGTCTACACTCCCGCCGTATGTCGCAACTCGCCCGCCACCTCCTCCTATGGAGTCGGAAGCATCTGAGGTCGCTTCGTGCTATTTACATTCCAGGAGACCTGAACTATGCAGCCGACGAGCTCTCACGAATTCAGCCTCTCTCTGACGAATGGCGACTCCATCCCCAGTCGGTTCAGCTGATTTGGGAACAGTTCGGGGACGCTCAGGAAGATCTGTTTGCCTCCCATGACTCTTCCCATTGCAGCCTGTTTTATTCCCTGACCGAGGGCACGCTCGCCACGGATGCACTGGCGCACAGCTAGCCGCTGGGCCTCCGCAAGTATGCGTTTCCCCAAGTGAGCCTTCTCACACAGACCCTTTGCAAGATCAGGGAGGACGAGGAGCAGGTCATTCTGGTTGCGCCTCATTGGCCCACCTGGACCTGGTTCTCTGAACTTGTACTCCTTGCGACAGCACCTCCCTGGCCAAATTCCTCTGAGGAAGGACCTCCTTTCTCAGGGACGGGGCAATGGCACCCTTTTCCCGATCTTTGGAACCTCCACGTGTGGCTCCTGGACGGGACGAGGTAGGTTTGAGTACCCTATCACCAGCGGTGGTGGCTACCATCACTTCCGCTAGAGCATCGTCCACGAGACATGCCTATGCGTTGAAGTGGAACCTCTTCGTCAACTGGTGCTCTTCTCACCGAGAAGACCCCAGGATATGCCCGATCAGTGTCGTGCTTTCCTTCCTGCAAGACGGGTTGGAGCGAAGGCTGTCTTCCTCCACCCTGAAAGTGTATGTTGCCGCTATAGCCGCACATCACGATGCAGTTGAAGGTAAGTCCATTGGAAAGCACAACCTGATCATCAGGTTCCTGAGAGGAGCGAGGAGACTAAATCCTCCTCGCCCTCCTCTTGTTCCCTCTTGGGACCTCTCAGTGATTTTAACTGCCCTTCGGAGTACTCCCTTTGAGCCCTTGCAGTCAGTGGAGCTTATGTTCCTGTCGATGAAGACAGCGCTCCTGATTGCATTGCCCTCCATCAAGAGGGTAGGGGACCTGCAGGCATTTTCCATTGACGAAGCGTGCCTGGAATTCGGGCCGGCTAACTCTCACGTGATCCTGAGACCTCGGCCTGGTTACGTGCCCAAGGTTCCTACCACTCCCTTTCGGGACCAGGTGGTGAACCTGCAAGCGCTGTCCTCGGAGGAGGCAGACCCAGCCTTGGCACTGTTCTGTCCAGTACGCGCTCTTAGTGCCTACGTAGACAGGACGCAGTGTTTCAGGACCTCAGACCAGCTCTTTGTCTTTCATGGTGGGAAGCTGAAGGGAAAGGCTCTCTCCAAGCAAAGGTTGTCTCACTGGATGGTGGACACCATTGCTTTGGCTTACCAGCAGCAAGGTCGTCCGTGCCCCCTTGGTGTGAAGGCCCACTCCACTCGGAGTCTGGCCTCCTCTTGGGCTCTAGCGCATGGCGCCTCGCTAACAGACATCTGCAGAGCTTCAGGCTTGGGGACACCGAACACCAGGGTGGGAATTATGTAATTTTAGGGGCAAGGCCATTTGGCCTCCACCTTTTCTTTTTTTTTTTGGGGCACCAAGGCCATATGACAGGGCACAAAGGCCATTGAGTACAATTCGATGGTTTTCCCATTCAGATTGATACCATAACATGGTAATTCCCTGTGCATCATGGTGAGCCTGACTGGCCTTACTGCAATGGATTCAGAGAAATCAAATTGTGCAATTTACAAAAACACAATTGCATCGGGAAATGAACATGTGCTGGTCTGCAATGTATTGTCTATGGAGGCCTATACGATTGTACAAATAAGAAAATTCAGCTTGAGATCAGGGCTTGTCAAATTCAGCAACCCTTGAATGTATTGAAAGAGGTCTCTGTTTCCAACTACAACCTGTTAAGCTGCAACACCACTTTTGAAAAATCCCCAGAAATGACATACCCAAACTGAAACAGATACAGTTCATGAACCCTTTGTACTAAAAGCACAAGTATGATCTCATTTGAAAGCTGACACCTGGTACTTTATTGTAAATGTAGAATTAATTATTGTCATAATAAAAAAAATAGTTATAAATAGATTAAAAAAATTAAAGTTATGAGTATTTATTTTTATGAAACATCTTCATGGAAATAAAATTGAAGTTGGCATTGTATCAATCTAGAAATGCACTGCAGCTAAAGCCACATGTCTGACCATGCTATACTTAAAATCTGAAGATGATATATCTAAAACTCTGTATTTAGGTAAATGTTTTTCAAGATCATGTCATATGACTTTATTTATTAGCTTAGCACACCATCAATACACGACAATTTATGAGATTAAAACCATGTTTGTGCTCCAAACTTACTTTATAACTCAAGTCGAGTGTTCTAAATAACCTTCTGTGATCCGATTTGGCTTCAGATAAAAAAAAATCAGACAGAAAATATAATATTTTATGTATAATGCAACGATGATAAAGTCTATCGATTAGCATAACATTATACATATAATCTATTATTATGAAAATGCCTGACATGGCTCGAAGAACACAGGTAAGTCAAATATCATTGCAAAAATGTTTATTGTCTTCAAAACAACATAATCTGCATGTTACAGCGATCTGTTAGCTCTGTTTGTGGTCGGGGATTTGGAATTTCCTGCATTGTCGAACGCTCTTCTTCATGTGTTTCAAATATGGACTATAATGTTCAGTAGAGCACCCTCAGGCTGCTGGTATGAATTGAAAACACAGCACATCAGTATACAGCGCTCATAATGATTACATCGACGCATTGGCGCTTTATACATGGAACTTGGAAAGGGCCAGGGCACACAGGCCACTGTGGCCGTACGATGATTTTTTTTTCACGGGGCATGAAGGCCAAAGTGTAGGGCATGGCCGCGTGGCCACGGTATAATTCCCACGCTGCCGAACACATTCGTGAGATTCTACAATCTCCGAGTGGAGCCAGTGTACTCGCTTCAACTAGTCAGTAACTAGGACCCGCTCAGGTGTCTTCGCTTGCTCGCCTTTCCACTCCTCGGACTGGATACGTGCGATATTTTCCTCAGGTGAGTTTCCCCAGAGAAACCCTGAGTTCCTCCAGCACTGTTGACGTCAACGCCAAGGTTATGCCTCAGACAGCTTTCGCAGTTGGCTAGGTGCCTCCATGTGCATGGTCCCCCCGCTGGGCGACCCCCACATGTGTATTTCCACTGTAAGCCTCCTTGAGCATGTGTCTTTCCCTCGGCAAGCCACCTTGCCACTCCTGGAGTTGAAAGATTCCACCCTACGGACTGGACACTCCAGTGTTTCTACGTATGCTACTCGCTCTCGGGCCATACGTGTATTCCTAAGACCTCCCTTCAGGCGGGCATGGTTTGCATATTTCCACTGAGATATGCTCCCCAGTGTACTTTGGTATTCCTGTGTTAAGTTGGATGCCTTCGTCCGTGCCAGTCTCACGACAGGGAGCTCACACTTACGCAGGGCACTGGAAGACAGCCGAGAGGTGGCGTGATTAGACTGGTACCCCCATTCGTCGTCATCCGACGTGACTCGGAGTGACAACGAAAGGGAACGTCTCGGTTACGTATGTAACCCTCGTTCCCTGAGTAGGGAACGGAGACGTTACGTCTTCCTGCCACTTCCGCTGTTCCGCTGGAATGCCGAGTTCAGTCTTGGCTCCTCAGCAGGAAAACATATCTGCATGTTGCCAGCGTCCTTCCTTATATACCCACGAGGTGGGACGGAGCTACGCTATGCAAATTCCGCAGACCCATGGCATTTCTTTGGCTCATGGCATTCCATTGGCTCATTTTTTAATACTCGAAGGTGATAGGCTTCTAAGCTAAACCCCCATTCGTCGTCATCTGACGTAACGTCTCCGTTCCCTACTCAGAGAACGAAGGTTACATACGTAACCGAGACGTTAACCGATATCTACATGAGTTACGCTATGCAAATTCCGCAGACCCATGGCATTTTCTTGCCATTGGCTCGTTTTGTAATACTCGAAGTTGATAGGCTTTCTAAGCGAAACCCCATTCGTCGTCATGACGTACAGTAACTCGTAGTGACTACAAAAGGGAACATGCATGCGTTTTTCGTCTTCAAACCAAACTTGGGTCTTCAGCTAAAGTTTATATCCTGTCTGGCTAGCGCTCTTCACATAATGTTTACGTATTAGGTCAGTAGGCGGAGAGTAGGTGTCTTTTGTGGCTATTCCACCACATGAGCGTTTATACTACGAATGCAATATGGTCGAATGCATTTTCGACTACCTCTGGAAGTGGTAGTCTCTGGAAAGCTCAAAAGGTTTTAGACCCTGTTTTCACCTGTATTTAGCATTGTCCACTTCCGATCCGATCGACCAAAACGCATCTTAATACCAGGTGTAAACAGGGCCTAATTTACATTGAAAAAAACATCTGCACTTAAACTTGAAACTTTACGCATAGCAGAGATGCTTAGTTAAAAGAGATTGTGAGTTAATAAACGCAATTGTAATTCAGAACAACTGTGCAAAATCAGCCCACAGTTAGCAACAAAGAAACACTAGTCTTGCAGTGCAGCTCTTCTCTCTTAAAGAGTTTGACGTGCATTTGGTCCACTAGCTCTCCAAAGCCTTCTCTACTCCTCCCCCAAACCTGACTTCACTGTAACACAAACTCTGATCAAGAAACTGAAAAAAGAAAAGAAAAACATCAGTGTGTGACAACTCTCTCCCTCTCATCTCTGCGGGAATCTGGTGGGGGCTTTTTGCAACCCACCTGGCCTCGACTGAATCAACCGCAGCTCAGCATCCATAATGAGGCAGAGCTCCTGCAAACTCAGCTAGCATGTTTTCAGCTCAGAAACCCCACTTCTCTTGATCCTCACTCACAGAGAGGCCTGTTTTCATCCGCCCGTTATTGTTGGAAGAGTAGTTCACCTCAGACTTCTGTTTTTCCTCTCTCTGTCTCTCACACACTCCTTTTTATGTTTCAATGTTTTTTTTTTACTGTGACCACCCGCTGAATGTGTCTTGGTAGTTTCTTTTCAACTCAATTCCCACAGTGGCCGCGGGATGTGCCAAAACAGTTTAAAAAGGAAATATTCGTTCAATTTTTATCCCGTTTTTCAAATGTCAGCCAGAACCACACATTCCACAAAACAACAATGCACTTTCTGTTTCGTGAATACTTGTGACATACAAAAACGCTTTCTATAGCAGCATTAAACTTTTTTTTCTGTTTTCAGTTTAAATTGTTTAAGCACAACCTGTCCCCTGATTTGGATTTGCATGTTAACACTTTAATCCGTCAGCTTGGTCAATGTGTGCAAACTCTCTTATGATGACAGTTTAGTGTTTTGCAATTTCAATGTTTGTATCATTGTTATTCTTATTTATTTATGTTTTGGTAACACTTTAGTTTAGGGTCCAATTCTCACTATTTACTAGTTGCTTATTAGTATACATATTACTGGGATAATGGCTGTTTATTAGTACTTATAAAGCACATATTAATGCCTTATTCTCCATTCTATATCCCTTAATCATACCCATACCTAAACTTAACTCTACCTTACAAACTATTAATAAGCAGTAATTAGGAGTTAATTGGGGCAATTATTACAAATAAGTAAGCAGATGCATGTGTTAAATTACATGGTCATCAACATTAAATAGCAAATAAATCAAAACTGCCAAATGTTATTGAATGAATGCGTGATTTTCTCAGCTTTTTGCCCAAAATGTTGTTTTTTATTAAACTTACCCACACTCAAATTTTGATAAAAAAAAGCTAGAATAAAACATTTGTCAGCTTTTTGTTTAAATGCAGAGGGTCTGTTCTTTCTTTTGATGTATTGCATGTGCAGATATTAATTTAAAAAAATATATATATATATTCTGGGGCCCATGAAACTTTTGTGAAAATGATCAAAAATGCCAATGCTGGCTGGCAACTTTTTTCAAAAACGCTGGCGGGGAAAGAGTTAACAAGGAAATATTCTTGATTTTCTTTCCATTTTTAGTGTTTTTAAATCTCTGCTAGAACCACACATTCTGTAAAACAAGGGAAAAAACGTTATTTGTGAATACTGAAGTGATTTGCAAAAAGCTCCTCTAGCTACCAATGCTGAAAACACCACCAACAATAATCCTGCACCACGCTTTGCTTCTTCATTAATTCAGAATTTAACAAAAAAGCAAATAACTCCACACTGCCGTTTTGCGCTGCATTATGAATGTGTTGTCTTAGCTGCGGTAATTTTAGGAAAGCAAAGCGAGTGGAAACCCCGGTGTTTCACTTTAAAGCACAGAGCTGATGCTCACAGCTGGAAACCACTACCATAACAAATAATACATGAGCAGCTAGCAAGAGAGAGTGCAGTCTATGCCATACAAACTGGAATAAATCATTACAGAGCTGATTCAGTGTGAATGGAGGGAACCCGCAAGACCCTCTCTACATCCGCCTCTAGACTCGTCACCTATGAACCTCCTGAAATGAAGCTGTTTTCGCTGCTCTGCCGTCTGATTTGTGTACAAATCCCAGGCGCTGAACAAAAGCATAATTTTCCATCATCATAATTACACTCTGCCTAACGAGAACTATTTTCAGCTCTTATTTTTTTAACCAACCAGTCTCTCCGTAGATGCCGCCTCAGAGACAGACTTCGCCTTTGCTGTCATTCAGATTTCCCTCATTGGCCGAATGCTGATTGCGGAGTCTCGTTTTTCAGCGCACATCAATCATTCTTTAGCATTAGCGTTCAAAGGGCCAATTAGCAAAGCTCTGAGGCACTTAGAGTCACCGAGTGCAAGTCTTCGATTAGAGCCTGACCTCGCTGCAATTTGCATGGACAGCTAAGCATCAAATAAAAGATATAGGATCTTTTATATAATTACATCTAAATGGATATTAGGGTGGAACTGTTGAGCCTTCTTCTGTGGATATTAGCAGCAACGAATGGAAATACTGTATATCAGTCTAAAACATTGACTGGAATCAACAACAGAATGGAAAGTTAATGTGTAACATCAGCTCAATGACACCTAAAATTCTGCCATGTATTTTGTAAGAAAGATGATAATCCAGTATGTGCTCCTTACATTTAATGCGGTGTCAGAGAATGCTACAAATCTATTGATTTCAATCAATCACATCACAAGGCCATGGAGGAAAATGCAAGGGTTATTGTCTCCATAAAACTTACATAAAAATAAATAAATAAATAAATATATATATATATATATATATATATATATATATATATATATATATATATATATTAATATATGGTGCAATTAATTGGCAAAGGATAATTTCAAAGGTGGTTTATTAGTCGTTTAGGAAATTCTATTCACTGAATTTTGCCTTTCCCACAGTACAAATCACTGTCATTAATAATCATAATACACAATTCTATTAACAGTTGCTGTTTTTCGGTTTCCTGCATTCACAGGATTGTACATATTGGCATTTTACAGCTACTTTGATTGCGGCTCATCCAAACAGGATTCAAAATGTGAACTATCTGCTTTATAACGAGCTGATTTGTAAAATTCTTTTAAGTTACAGCATGATACAGGATAGATTTGCAATGTCTCTCAATATAAATGTCCAGCCATTTGACCCGTTTTATGGCCAAATGAGTCTGGCCCTATCCTCACACATGGCCTGATTTCACCATAACAAAGAGGGTTGTTTAATGAGGCAGTGCTAATCACACAAGGTCACCTCGTGGCTAACTGCCTTTCCACGTCTACAGGTGCGAATACCGCTGTCCAGTCCTTTCTATAATATAGCTTCTTTTTTTCTCGGTAAACTCTATTAAGTTCCACATAATTGTGTGTGTTCTCCATGGTGAATATTTGATACCCTGTTTGCCCTCTGACGCTGAGCAGACCAAAGTAATCAGTGCTGGGCTTGTCCGTGGATAGACATTGGTGTGTGCTAAACGGATGGCCACTCACTGGACCAATTACTTTATTAATTATTAATTCATCACAAAGGTCAACTTCCCTTGATTGTTCCTGCAGAGATGGTCAGGACAATGTGACTTTTGTCTCTTTGAGTAGTGGTTAATACTCATATTGAGAGCAGAATTAAGGAGTCTAATGAAAAAAAAAATGTATATGCTTTGCTTCAAAATCTAGCAAGATATAGGCAGCACTTTAATCATAGACTCAATAATTTAAGAAATCATAGGCTAAAGGCACATTCACACCAAGAATGATAACTATAAAGATAACTATATTAGCATCCACACCAGCGGACGATATCATTCTGTTCACTCTAAGCTCGTTGGTCTGTCACTTTAAATGCTCGAGCTCGTTACAGCAGGATGGATTCTGATTCACTGTCAATGTTTTTATTGTTCATCAGCTGGATAAAATCGTTCTGAAAGTGATTCCAACCATATAGTTTCTCTGTGCATAACGTGTTATCGTTATAGCTATTCTATTCTTTAATATTGATAACGATTTTAAGAACTATATCTTTATTGTTATCTTTATAGTTATCATCCTTGGTGTGAACGGGCCTTAAGATGCATCATTAAGAAATCATTGCATTTGTTCTTCACAGAAAATGCAATTTAAAAATGTATTTCAACAAAAAAAAAATAAAAAAATAGGTCAAACCAACTAAGATGGACCATTTCACCCAACATTTGTTTTTGTTATGCATTTTCATTAGTGAAGTACCCAAATTTCGGCAACTGAAATTATTTGGCCAAAACAGCAAAAACTTTTTTCTTCTTCTTGGGCCAGATTTACTAAACAGGGCAAATTAGCGTGAGTCTGCAATTCTATAAAAGCACAGATGGGAGTGGAAAGTTCTGCGTGGGATCTACTGAAAAAAGCTTTTCAAATGAAAGAACACAGACACAGGGGATCATTCCCATAATGACCAATGCAATCTACCAAGAGCAGCGCAAATTAGCATATGGTTTTAAACATGCTTTTTTTGGGGGGCGGAACAAAATGGCGCAATACCAGTAAATTGACTAGCGCAAACCTTAGTAAATCCAACCCGATCTCACGGCAATTTGTACATATTTTATGAGGTGGCAAATTTGTCCTCACTCGTACGAATTCGTCCATTTTTTTCTAAATCATACATATTTTACGAGTTGCCCAATTCGTATGAGTTCGTACAAATGACCTACCCCTGACCCCACCCCTAAACCTACCCATCACTGGGGTTTAGATAAATCGTACGAATTCATACAAATCGGTCGTGAGATAGCGTTGGTAAATCGCATTCCGTGATTTTAACGCCAAAAGAGGGTTTGTGCTGACGCAAACTGTTAGTAAATCTAGCCCATTGACTGTCAGCTTACTAATTGGCTAACATCAAAATCTACTGCAATTGTTAGTTATGTGTATCATGTATTACATGTGAGCAGTGCTATTTATGTCACCTGTTTGCAGCTGTCTACAGTATGTACGTTTAGAAGGAAGCTACCTATGTAGGCTATCTAGGTTTTGGAACAGAGCCATAGTCTAGACTAAAGCATGAAGTTTCAAATGAACAAGATTATTCTACACATTCGTCCAGTGTTGATAATTAAGGCTTAATGTCTTGTACCTCCTAACAAGGTCCAGCTGGACCCCCGTGTGGTTCTGTTTAATTTGAAAGTCCGGCGGTTTGTAATGTTTAATGTGTCATTTATACTGACCTTCAGTTAATGGTTCTGCCACGCCACTGAAAAGGTCATATCTCTATTTCCTCTTTATTGCCAAAATGAGATGCAGAGTGACCCTCATGCCCTCTCCGGTGCGACCAGCTCACAATTACAGTGGTGACTGATTAAATGACCACCTCTGCACACCGTTCATTCCAACAATACCTCATTCCTTTCAAATGATCACAGACCCTCCACAAAATCTGACCTGGTTTGTTCCACCGAGTTGAAAGAGACCACCTACACTTCTCAATGTGTACTGTGTGTGATGGAAGAGGCGGGCGTTTCGTGACTCGCATGGAATTAATTAATGTTAATTCGTTTTTTGTTATATTTAAACAATGCATGTTAATCTGGCCTGGTAAATTATGAATTGTCAAGCCTGTCTTCATTTACATTATATTAATAGTCATATTAGCATTAAGTGCATAATTAAATTTGATTACGAATAATTATTCACAGAAATTAGATTTAGGCTCAAATTATTGCTGCTAAAGTCTGTGAAAAGCTATTTAGCAATAAGAAAATACATTCGGCAAATGCTTTTAGTATTCGCGTCGTCTGCACATACACAAGATCCATTCCCAAAAAATCATTACAGCTGCATTGATATTGAAATTTGCATAATTTAATGCCTTAGTCCTCCAAACTTTTCTCCCTCAATAGTTTTTGAGGATTTGTCCTTCTCAGTTTACACAATAAGCTGAGTTCTTGAATGAGTTCATGTTACTCACTATATAATGTCTAAAGTTGTTTATACAAGCACAATATCTATTTGTGATGATAAACACACTGGTTGAGAACTAGTTGCTTTGTAATGTGAAGTTCTTGACAGGCTTCTTTTTTTTCACAAAACTGACATTTTGTGTCTATTTTACAGGTTTTGCTTGGATGATGACTGGTTTTAAACTAACTGACTGACAACAGAGATGCACATTCTCCACAGCCCAGGGCTGCTTACAGGAAATAGTGCATATTTAAAAATGACTTTTCTGCTACAATGAATGCAGTCTAGGAGAAATGAAGAAAAATAACTGGCAACTTCACACAGGTCGCTGAAATTTTCAAAAGGTTGGCAATTGCATAGGCTTGTTTTGGGGCAAAGCAGGTCATCATGACGATGTTACCAATTTTATGGTTGCATCCAAAATCTCATATTTCCCTACTATATAGTAGGCAGGGCTTGACATTAACCTTTTTGCTCACCCAGCCACTGGGGCTAGTGGTTTTCCAAAGTTACTAGCCACTCAGCATTTTCACTGGCCACAATTTTTTACACTGATACCATGGGGAAAACTGCCATATAGACATTTTTAATAGTATCTCATAATTTGGCAGCAGGTATATTAGGCTGCTGTCACTTTAAGACCTGATGCACGGATCCATTATACTGTTACACAAGTTTTATTTCTCAACTGTTTACATCATAGACTGTAAAAAAAGATGGACGACGCACCTTTACAGTCATCCATTGTATAAAAGTGAAGCTGCCAATGTCCCAATATGGCGCTGACATCTTGCGCTGATTTGGGACGTGATTCTGCGGAGTAGTGAGCGTGAAGTGGAGCCGCAATAGGTCCCGACCAAACTCCCTCAGAAACGGTTACAGTTTACTGCAGAACAACTCATTATGTCGGTGTGAAATAAAAAAAATATGGAAATGTAGAAATTAATGTTGAAGCTTCAATGTCCTCCCGAAAATCTCCCAAAAAGTCTTTTGGTGCCTCAGTGACTACTTCGCTCAGAGAAGCTGTCAATCATGACGTCACACTCCCGTTATTATAGCATCAAAAAACATACAAAGACAGAACTTATTTAAAAAAACAAACACTAAAACTTACATCAGCGTGAAAATAACTACCTAAAATGACAGAAAAGATAGTTGGAAAAAATGTATTTGAAGTTTAATTTGATTGTTTAGTTTTCCTCACGTCCCATTAGACTACAAGGAAAGGGCGCGTTCATGACCTATACTGGGACCAACCACCTGGGGGCGCGAGAGACACTCTGGCTTCACTTTTCAGTACTTGTGCGTCACGCTTGGTGTACGTTCACTTAAAACATAACTTACTGTGTATACGTTAATACTCACCAAGACTAGCATTTTGACATTATTTTGTGTAAAAGAGTAGGCAAAAAGTACCTGGATGTCCTACTTCTTGTGGCGAGATTCTGAAGTTCACCAACTTATGCTGGTACGTCACTTCCCACTTACATTCATACACATTCATACTATATACGACATACTTTTTTAGTGGTTGTGAAGTATTTACTTAATTAATGAATTAAATTATTAATTAGTAAGAGAGTATGTGATTTTGGACGCAGCCTGTGTTGCTTGATAGATGAATGGATTGATGGAAGGACAGATCAACCATTTGAAAACATGGTTTTGTGTGAGAATGCTGACTGTAAGATGTGTCTGTCTGTAGTTTGCTCTACAGATGGTGTATGAGACATTCTCTGAATCGCTATAAAAGCACATGCAGAGTTGCCCAGATATGGATTAACACTATTAAGTGCATTTTATAAAAGATAAGCATTGCGTTGGAATAAACTCACACAGTCTGACTGTTGACGACATTGATTCTGGCTATATCCGGGCTAAAGATAAGGTTCTGAGATTTACGACAACGTTGGAATCCTTTCACCATGGTGATGCTTCAAAAAATTTATGGGAAAACATACTACATTGTAAGGTTATTTTTTTGTCTTCTCATTTATCACTAGATTTGATTGGACCACACATGTAAATATGATGAATATAGACATCTACAGTTAGTCTTTGGCTCGGCAACATATTGTCTTCCAAATGTTTTCTCAGCCTCCATGAAACCATATGGGCTCTGTAAATCAGAAATCTGCCGTTTTCTCTCTGTGTAGACTGTTTATTTTTCCGTCTAAATGCTGCTTTCACGGTTTCACAAAAGGGATTTGTCAAAAAATAAATAAATATAAGGGAAAGTATTCCCAGAACAGGACAAATCGACAGAAACAACATAATAGACCCTCCAGAGTGTTTGTTATGTCCTCTATTACTGAACCTCAAACGACATTATAAAACAACTTTCTTCCTCTTTGTGCTTTATAGAACGTAATCATTCATAATAATGAACACACTCGAACTCAGAGTGTGTTGGTGAGATTTGACTCAGAAAGGTATAATGGTAAGAAGCCAGAGGCATAAACAGATATCAGTCTGAAAACTCACAGCTGAAACAGTCACATTAGAACTCTTATCGCTTGAGAAACTCTGTTGTATTAATTAAATCAGAGTGACTGTATTGATTGTGATATTTTTTTCTGGCATCCCCGTATTCTAGTGTGGGTCCAGGAGCGCTGTAACCTTGCTGTTATTTTTATTTATTTTTTTTTCGAGCCTTCTGCAGATTTGCCCTGGGGTTGAAAGTTTACCGCTGACACACAAACACACCAGTGCGCCGCTAAAGGCCCCTGGGAGATTAACTGAATGAAGGGGGAGTGGAAGTGTGTGGGGTGAACGAAAGGTTGCGTCAACCGAGGGCAACGCTCACTGCCAAGGTGTAGCCAGACAAAAAGACTAGAAATTTACATTTTACATTCATGTTATTGCAACAAGGCATCGTATCGCCTGCAGCGATGTTCCATTGTAGCTTTTAGCCGCTGACATATTATGTTTCTAATTTATTTTTCTCTTTTATTGTGGAAAGTGTATAATTATATGTGTCACGGGCCTGTGATCTGAGACTGGCCCAGGTGTTGATACGGATGCACATGCTGATAGTGCCAGTCGACACCCTGACAATTACAGACAGGGTGATTGCTTGATTGCCAGGGTTATTTCTGGGCAATTATTTTGATTTTATGTCAGTCAATCCTCTATAATTGCACGGGGAGACCTTGAATAGTTTTTTTTATTCTTTTTTTTTATTTTTTAGATAATTTGTCAAACAGCAAGAACACATTTCTGATGATTTTTTTTACTGGTTTTTTAAGTTGTGTTTCTTAACCTGAAATTCTAAGTTCTCTCATATTTTAATCCCTCACATCATTCCAAAAGGAGATATTTTGCAGAATGTCAAAGCTGCTCTTTTACAATGAAAGTGAATGGTAGTGATGCCATTTTAGACAAAAAAGCAACAACAATTTACAGAAAATAACCCTAACCCCAAACAATTAGTTTGTATGGCCGTATCTTTTTGTTAGGAAAAAAAATCCATTTAAATTTGTTTAAAATGACTTAAAAGTTCTATACACTAAAATAATGTCTTGAATCCTAAAATAACATAATCTGAATAATGTTTATTGTATGACTTGAGGAGACTTTTAACATAGCACATGAGTCATATGGGCTGCTTTTATTGTTTTAACGATAAAGTTATGTTCTCTACAGTGAACGTGAGTGAGGATGGATGCATTTGAGCTCCAAAACAGTTTTGCTATTTTCAACTAAAGCTAAATCATTTTTGTTCACTGAAATAAAATACAAATTAGTTAAATTTTAATTAGAAATGTTGCCTTAAAAGTAAATTAGTTGAAGTTGAAGTGATAAATGACTCAAACTAAAACTAAATAAAGCTAAAATGATACAAAATTACAAAATCAAATAACAAAATTACCAAAACTTAAGCTGAAAAAATAAAAGCTAATTCAAAATATGAATTAAAAACTATAATAGTATATAAATATTACTAAAATAACTACTCCACAACTGACTAAAAAGTACCATAACAATAAAATTAAACTAGTTCACACGACTCATAAAAGTATATTCCAAATCTTGTGTAGCCATCTATCTTTTAAAAAAATCTAAAAATGAAAAATTAGAAACTAAAAATGGAAATTTAGTTTGTTGAAAATGCCAAATGCTGAAAATCTGTTATTTTGCAAATAACATCTTAAATCCCAATTTGTATACTTCTCACAAAGCTTTATCTTCAGAAGACTTTTATTATTGCATGTACTTTTTGCAGCTTGACAGTAAGTTGAATTGTTTGGGACAACATGAAGGGGAATAAATTTTGACAGTATTTTCATTTTGAGTGAATGATACTTTTAAGCTTCAATGGTCCTTGATTTATCTATTTTTGTTAGTCATTCATGGAATCACAGCTGCAGTATCTCCTGTTATTACACTCTATAATCTTACAGTTTCTCCATCTCATATTTTTGCACCTGAAGCAATCTCCACCTAGACCACCACAGCTGCCAAGACCATTATCACTAAAGCACTGTTCCTCCGGCTGCAAATGCTGTTGATAAGGAACAGAAACCAACTTTATGCCTTAATGAAAATGTCAGAAGACAAAAGGTCATTAGTGTGTGTGTGTGTGTGTGTGTGTGTGTGTGTGTGTGTGTGTGTGTGTGTGTGTGTGGCCCGTTTGCACCTCTGTCTTTCTCATGGAACATTTCCCTCGGCTTTCCGAAAGCGAAGCAAAACGACCTTACTTTTCATGTTACTTCAAGGACAACACGGCACATGCTCTTTCAGAATAAATAGAATATCCATGGCAACTAGGATGTGTTGCTGCAAGGTGCTTTGTGTGTGTATTTAGTGATAATTCATTTAATGAAAATCAATGAAGGTGTTGCAGAAAACAGTGCAGGTCGCCCTAATACGGGTCGTGTTCTCAGATTAGGAGCGGCAGCCTCTAAACAAACTATTAGTTCTAATGAAATCTCATCAGTACATCAAAAGCAAAGGTTTTGCTCCACGTCGTCTCAAATGAGCTCAATTAAATCAGAGCTTTTAGGTCTATTACAAACAGTGTCAGCAGACGCTACCGAAATAGCTTTCGGCTGCAGGAAAGAAATACGCTCAGCATAACAGATTTTATAGAAACGCTAAGGAGACTTACCGCTGTCTACAAATTGCCAGTAATCTGTCTTTTGGAACTGTGGGAACCCGAAAATAGAGTCTAAGATCAGAGTATCGCAGCGAAAATGAATTGACGTTGACACATCAACCACAGCTATGAAGAAAGTGCATGAAAAAGCAGTTATTTAGCTTGGACGCCTGAGTAATGCGTTTCCTTCTGATGATCTACGATTTTCCCCCTCGGTTCTTTCTTTTAATGTCTGGGTGGTAATCGTTCCTACTTGTGAGGGGGGGCATCCATGTCAGATATAGGCTTTTGCTTCTTAAAAGCTTGCAGTGCTTTAAGTGCGAGGGCCGAAACGCCTGAGTCAGCATCCGTGCAGCCAGTTCAGCGAGTGCGACGAGAGGCTGGAAAACACATCAGCACCTCCCCCTGTTCGATGAGACACGCTGTACACACACATTTCTCCCCTGTGTTCATGAATTTACATGAGGTCAGTCATCTCACTGACAATTTTCAGGGGCAGCAAGGAAATCCTGTTGTGGGGCAGAAATTTGATGCGATGTAAATTGCTCTAAACGCTCGGTTGAGATTGACTGAGTTGTTGCCAGAGCTGAAATTTTTCACTCTTCCGTAATGACGTTTGGCTCCGGCGGAGGACGCTGTAAATAACATACTTAACATAATTCTATGTAGCTCTGAGGGTTTTTGGGGCGAATTCACTCGCCGTGGCATGCGGTGGGATAATTTCATGCAAACAAGCCAAAGAAGCCACTTACATGCCTCGGCGGCAGTACATTGGCCATCTCCAAAGCAAACCAATTAGCCAGCGACTCAGCATCTGTCAGGCTGGAAGAAAAGTCTATAAAGGATGCCTGTGGATTGGTGGGTGGTATTGTACGGGACTTCTGTATGGACTGAAACAGGCGTGTATTTTGAAACCTTATCACAGACATGAAGGGCTTCCAAAAGCTGCTACGCATCAAGAATCCAATGCACTTTAAGCTGCTTGAGTTTTCAAAGCCAATTCAGTGTCAAATCTTCCAAAAATAAGCTTCAAATGTCTACTGTGCATGGGGTTCACTAGAAAGACTTGGGTTGGGTGATCTGGAAAGGGCAGAGAGATTTGGCCTAAAAGTGTTTAGGTGTCAAACTCACGGCACGCACCCTCCCCAGGGAGTCAACATTGTGCGGAATTACATTGGCCACACAAAAGGAATTCTTAATCGGATGCTAATTAGGGGCACGGAGCATGAGAGTCAGGCATCCCCTTTTCCAATTCCATTAACAACAAGGCAGTTTTTGGTGGGAAACATGGTCCCTTGAACGTGCTGGTCCTGAACATGGAACTGCTAACATCAGTCGCCAAGGAGAGGGATAATGTCCTCTTCAATGGATGCAATATGTACATAAATATTAGTTCTCAAAACTATGAATAAAGTCCACACAACAACCATAATGATATTTTTTTTCAAGCCAATCAGAATTCACTTGAATTCACAGTTTCCTCCTAATCTCTAACCATGTCTCCTCCCAATCTCCTCCATTACGCTTTAAAATATAGTATTCTGTGCAGAATTCAAATGGGTCCGATACATTTTTTTGTTCTGTGCCGTGTCTCTGGATCGGAGCTGCGGTGGTTCTTGTGAAACTAACGTGAAACCCGACTTCATTCACCCCAATGGAAATCATATTTACACTGTCTGAATCGTTCCCTATCCCCCATACAGCGCACTGTGTGCCATTCACCATGTAAAAAATAGTTATTGTGTGAACAAGTGACCTCTTTTAGCCGCAGCTTCAGCGTCTATTTGGGGGCGGGACACTGTAGATTCTAGAGAGCATTTGATTGTGCAGAGTGATGTCATCAAAATCATTGATCCATATTGCCAGAAGTGAAAGACTGTAAGTTTGAAAGGTTTATATCTTCTAATTGCAAATTTTGTCATTGTTTTGGAGCACACTAGCTTAGAGATTACAGTAAGGCTAACATATTCATACTAAAAGCCAAAAAACTTCAAATTTGATTTCATGTGGACTTTAAAGTGGCAGATGTCATAACTGCACCACACTCATAATAAACAATGTTATTGTCTATTGGTGTGGGGCTATATATATATATATATATATATATATATATATATATAAATATATATTAAGTTTTTTGTAGGAGGACAGATAATTGGGAGGGGAATTGGACCGGGAAAAGACCTCAAGCCAGGAATTGAACTCGGGTCACCCGAAGTGCAACTGCACCCTATATCGGAGCACTTGCCCACACAGCTATGGCTCTGACTAATATTGTTACAGTTATCTTTATAGTTATCGTTCTTTGTGTGAACTTGACTTAAGACTAAACAGAGGCTGTGCTTCGTCTAGTGGGCTTGCAGGCAGGTTATGTACATAGTCACTTATGTCGTTGTTTGACAAAGTAAGTAGAAACTAGTAGGTAATAAGGAGTTTGATCATATCTTACCTGCACATTTTTCACAGGACTCGTAGCAAGCGCTCCTTAGTGCAATGCTGTACCAGAGTTGGAGTTTTACTGCCACTAGTGTTCATTTCAGCCAGAAACTGCAATGAACTGTATGCATAGGTATGTTTTGGGAGTTTTACAGCCATGTTTTTCCAATGAGCATGTTGTTTCCATGTTATTGGAAAACAGCTAAACAAGTGAGATGAAGTGATTGTAAGGTACATCATCCTGCCCTGTCATACCACAAAAAAAAAAAAACTAGTACACCTCCCCCCCAAAAAAAACAGTGCATGCATGCATCTCCGCTGCCTCATCGTCGCTTTGTTGCCATGGAAACCTGAGGATGAAAAGAGTTACTTGTAGATTAAATTAGATATTTGAAGTACAGCCACCCTTCAAAAACACATGGCAAAAAAAATAAAAATAATAATAAATAAGCTCTTTGGATAATATTCCTCAAATTCATGTAGATAGAAAGATTTTCACCCAGTCAGCCTTTGATGGGCTCTAGGCACATTGATCAAACGCTTTAATGTGTATCAATGCACTAACAAAGTCGCTGAATGCAGCATTTTTCACCTCTGTTTATGATAAAGCTTTCAGTAACATATTTATGAAACTGTGAAATAAGAACATGAAATATGATTTTCCTCAGCGGCGACTCTGAGTAATGGAAGAGATCCAGTTGAGTCATCTGTCACATCTGCGTGTGCATGTGTGTGTCTTCGCCAGACTACTTTGAAACATTTCTAAAGGCTGCAGCATTTCCATAGGCTTCAACAGATGAGGACACGGATGACGGGATGACATCCCAAAACGGTTGAGCCGATCGCATGCTTGAAGCCGGTCAGTGTGTTCGTGAGTGTATGTGTGTGTGTGTGTGTGTGTGGGCGCATGTTTGTGTGAATGTCTCCTTTACAGATGGCCACTCTCTGAAGGAGATTAGACTTGCTAGCCTTCCCTATGACGGACACGGACAGAACATCCCAATTCCCTGAAGGAACAAGCAACTAAGATAACAGGCATCCAAACCGAGGAAGCAGCAGCAGACACATAAACTGTTTCCCAGTCTGTCTCAATCAGAGTCCACTGAGCAGCCAATATAGAGTGTAATTTATTGTGCACCTTGTCTGCTGAATGAGGCCTAATGAATCAAGGAATTAGAGTGTTTATGGGTGGCAACAATCTCTGTCCCGCTGCTTCATTATAGCACAGTGAATTGCATGTTCTGGTAATGGACAGGCTTGGGGAACGGCAGTGCAAAAAAATAGCCTTCTAAACTACAGGCAACTTAGAAATGTTAAGCTAAAAATACACTGTAAGCAACTATCAAAAAAAGCTTTACATGAACCATTCAGTTGAACCACTTAACTAAAGTGAATCAGACTTCCTACAGACATTTACAGAGAGCATTTTTGGTTTCTGCCTTAGTTTTGCTTAATTGAAAAGCTACGAGTGCAATGAGACACAAGACCCAGAAAAATGTAGCTTGTAACCGGAAAAGCTACACTATTATGAAAACAGCTGCTACCAAGAAATTTCCAGTCATTATATTACTACAATAGTCTACTTACAGCTACTTTCAGTTATGCCCTATAGAATACTTGGAACAGCAATACATAACCAGAATATAAAATGTTTCCTGGTACTGTAAAAACAGACTTTGATCACGTATTGTGAAAAAATGGGAATTACTACAGGATTACAAATCCTTTTTTTAAATGTAAAACAAAATAAATATTGTTGGTAGTAGCTAAATTGAAAGGAGCCATTCACACAGAACACATTTTTGCACTTAAAAAAAGCGAGGCACAGGGCAATGGAATGAAATGCAAAGTCTTTTTAAGTTGAACTTTAAAAGTTATTTTAACCCGAGCATCATGTGTAATGCCATGTCGAGATGGTGTAAAAGAATCAAGACACAAGCTCAGCAGTCAAAGATATCCATCGAATGCATGTTTATATAGAAAAAACATGATCCTTTAAGGGGAATGCAATCCCATAATGCATCACGATAAGCTTGGTGAGAAATCTTACTTTCAAGTTACACTTGAAATACGTTGACATGTTGCTAAGATAACTGCATTTTTATGCTCATGTTAGCTTAGAAACATGTTAACAAGAAACTTTTGAAAACAAGCCCAAGTCACGTCTCCTGTGTGCTTATTGTGAGGAACGAATTTGTCTTTGAATCAGTTTTTATTAAGTGATTAAATCATTAATTGTGAAGGAACATATTTTTTAGGTAAACCTCCCATTCTGTTATTGGATAACTCAAAGGGGGGAAAAGTGAATAAAATATTTCAAGATTTATCAGCGGATCTCCCACCGGACTAAAGATTAACCAGAGCTCCATTGTGTTGGTCTGTAAACCTATTCACCTTCCTTTCTGAAAATCCCATGGGTGAACATACAGCCACACATGTACAGAGCACAACACGCTTCATGGCCTCAACCCTCGTGGTGATTACACATAATTCAACAGGCCCAAAGTACGAAGCTGTCGGGATGGAGGTCAACGTGTGTAAATATCTCCACTTATTAATGTGTCAACGTTCTAATGTGGCCACAAACAGCCCACCGGGGACCTGTGGAGAAATAAAAATGGGTGGCTGAAACAAGGTTCGCCGTGCCATTATTTTTGCACGTCTTTATGACTCAATTTAGACCGTGAGGAAATAAAAGAAGCCCACGTCAAAGACAAGGGTGCAGATGATTTACCGGGCCTGGATGTGTGTGTGTGTGTGCGTGTGTGTGTGTGTGTGACTGCAATTGCTCTCTCGGCTGGCGTGGGTGTCAGCGAGGGAAGTCTGCTAATGAATAGGGGTTATTTTGATGAGTCTCTTTAACCTTGGTTAAGAGGCCTGGATGCACAGGTTGCACCGGGGATCAGGTACGCTGTCATGGAACACGCGATTGTCTGGCAGAAGCTTCTGTGTCTCACATGAGCGCAAAAAATGCCATTTTCCCTTCCTAATTACCCAAACAGTCTCAATTAAAACTCACATTTTAAATGCAAATGAATGAGCTTTTATCAAAATAAGCCTCTTTTTTTCCCACTACCCAGACTTCATATTCCAGATGGATGCCATGGTTAGGAATTGATTATGTTTTTTTTTTATACCTCAGAATTTTTTTTTATTTATTTATTTTTTTTTATACCAAGGTGGTATAATGGTAGCTTGGCTGCCGGGTTTTTAATTGTGTTGCATCTTTTAGAAGAGAGCCGGTGGCGTCTGTAATGACGGTGACTTGCCTCGCATCGGGTTATTTTTCAGTTGTTTGGGAGCTGCTGGGGCGTACTAACACTGGAGGAGACCGACAGTCAGTAATTAAAATTCTGTTCAGCATGACAACGCTGTTTCATGCCTCATTTTTCACACACAGGAGGAATACACAATCCACACCATGAACACAATAAGTAAATAACAGACAAACACTTACTGTCATAAGAGACATGCAAATGAGCAGAGGGAAATGAAATCACAGCGTGCCATGTTTACGGTTTACATAAACGTACAGTTTTACATATGTAAGTGCAGTATACACGTATGCAGTTTGGTGTACCTGACATAAGTTGATATATGGAATATTCATGATAAGTTTGTGATGATTTGCTGGTGATAAAAAATTATAAACATTGTCATTATCTTAATGGTTTTAATGCAATTTTTACTCAATCATTAAGATTCCTGGTGAGTCTGTCATTAGAGTCATCTGTCATCACTAGTTTCATGGTCCTTCCTTGCAATTTGTGAATTTAAGAGTTAAAGTTGTCACAAAATATTATATGCAACACTGTTGATTTCCAGTGTGAGGTTTTTCTAATTGAACGTTATATTTTGACAAACTTACTTTTCTTTGGAATAATGTGCATCGATGAATCATGTGTCACGGGTTATGGACTATTATTTATATATTCTGTTTAGCTGCTTCCTTTTATTTCCTGTTTCCCTGCTTTGTTTAGTTTTGGTTTCCTGGGTTACTGATTATTTCCTTGTTTGTTTCTATGGTTACTTAGGATTTAAACCTGTCTTTCATTATGTTTGCCTCGTATTTATGGGCTGTTTACACGACACAGTTTTCCATTAAAAACGTAAACCTTTCTAAGCGTTTTGGCCGTTCATTTACATGACAACGGCGTTTTGTTGGTCTGAAAACACAAACTTTTGAAAACGGTCTCTGTGTAAACTGCAAAATCATGAATCTCTGAAGACAATGACATCATGCACATGCGTATTACGTGTTTAGTCTATAGTGTTTCATCGCCATCCAATGGCCTGGTAGCAGAATACAACATTTTTAGTAATTTTTGCAAATCCGTGTGAATGGGGATCATTTTGACAATGGTGTCGTCTGTATGTGGAAAACTCAAAGGAAAAACGTCTCAGTTTTAAGCATATCGTTGTCGTGTAAACGGACCCTTATACTGCCTGTTATGTTCAGTCCCTTGTCGGTCCTCATTTATTATTTACATGGTTAGCGTTTCTCCTATGTTGTTCCTGTAATCCCCTGAGTATTTTGCATCATTAATAAAGACTGTCTATTTGTATCTTTGTGCGTGCTGACTGCTGCCCATGCTTTACATCATGCATAATAAGACCAGAACCATGTGTTAATAAAGAAAACAGAAAATAAGGGGTTCATTTTGATTTCATAATTCATATTTGTCTTTACTTGAACATTTTCATGAAAATCCCAGTGTCACATTTTTTTTTTACATATTACACATTTAAGTTAAAATATATGTAGCCATATATTTGCTATATTTAAATGAAAATTAAATATTCCTCCTTGTGTTTGTTTAATTGAAACTATAGACTTTAACTATTGTATTTAATTTTACATAAATAAATAAATATTGAGATTGAAATTATACTGAATATCGCTAAAAGGCTTAAACATATTTTTGCTATCACCTAGCACTGTGGTTATTTCTACAAACTCAAGTTTACCACTAATCCGTTGATCTTTTCTAGGTGTGATTTGCAATAACGGACACATGTGGGGATTTATCACAACACATGTGAATTAGTTAGTAAGACTGAAGGTAGACGCGTGTGGATCTCCAGGGATGGTGTCCATGGGGCTCGTCCATTATTGTCAGTCAGTTATCAGTGTTTCTCCCGCTATGTGAAGGTCTCAGTGGAGCCCACAGTCTCCTCAGCATTTAACCTGGGCCTCCACACTCTCGGCTCTTTCATCAAAAGCATCCTGCCTATTTTGTTTCCCAGCACCGCTGAGAGTTATTGCTCGTGACAACTGCAGTTCTCTCTTTTCTCTCTCTCTCTCTCTCTCTCTCTCTCTCTCTCTCTCTCTCTCTCTCTCTCTCTCTCTCTCTCTCTCTCTCTCCACTTGCTGGGATTGTATTACCCTGTGATATTCTAGCACTCTCTATTAAATATGCATGAACCCTAGAGATGAAATTAATTTTGGGAATGCTCACTTTTGAATGTTCAAATATGCCTTCATCTGCCTTTGTATCAACTCTTGAATTTGTAATTTAATTTAGGATAGAGGCGGTAGATTAAAGTTGCAGTAGGGAGTTTTGAGAAAATGTTGACTTAGCCTGAAAATTTGAACAAGCACAACTTCCAGGTCCAACCCCCTTGCTCTCTGCTGCGCTACAGCCCTCCCTCCACAGCTCCTCCCCCACAGCGGAGCCTGCCGTGAACGCGCAGGCTAGTAAACAGGACCACCGATGACGGCGGATTATAAACAGTTATGGAACATTCACTAATAGGGACAAAACATCAACGATATGCTTTACATTGACTATGGCCTGCCCATACTTTGACTACAAACTTGGTCCTCAAATCATTATGTATTTTGCAATACATGTAACTTTATAACGTTGCACTCTTTCTATAAGTTATAAATAGCTAGTAAGATAACGTTAAAGGATTAGTTCACTTTTAAAAAAAACTTTTGCTGATAATTTACTCACCCCCATGTCATCCAAGATGTACATGTCTTTCTTTCTTCAGTCGAAAAGAAATTAAGGTTTTTGATGAAAACATTCCAGGCTTTTTCTCCATATAATGGACTTCAATAGGACACAAACGTTTCAAGGACCAAATGACAGTTTCAGTGCAGCTTCAAAGGGCTTTAAACGATACCAGACGATGAATAAGGGTCTTATCTAGCGAAACGATCGGTCATTTCAAAAATAAATAAAAAACTTTAAGTTTTATAAGCACAAATGCTCGCCTTGCTCTGTTCTGTGATGCACGTTCGTGACTCTCCTGTTTGAACTCGTTCATCAAAATGAACAAATCTTTTTCGAATCATTTCGTTCGTTGAATGAACGAAATGACTCCGAAAAAGACTCGTTCGAAATGAACGAATCTTTTTGCGAGTCATTTCGTTCGTTGAATGAACGAAATGACTCGGAAAAAAGATTCGTTCATTTGGATGAACGCGTTCGAACAGGAGAGTCACGAACGACGGTACGCGCTCGCGCTGTGCAAGAGAGGGGTGATCAGCGCGTACACAAGCGTGATTGACACTGCTAAGACATTCCTCCTGGCTCTGATTGGTTGTTTCTGACCGGGAGCGGTGTATTTCTGCAAATGGCAATAGGACCACAGGGAGGAGCCGGAGGAGCTCGATTTTTTCCACAGATTATCTGTCTCATATTCTACTGTGAGGACATAATGACAGTTTTAACAAATATTTGTTTACAAAAGCTACCTACTGGAGCTTTAAAGCAACACCATTTTGGCCAGTGATCAATGCAACGCTGAAAAAGAAACGCACCAAAAATATTGATATCTGGTGGTAATTTGAATGAAAACTGGGGTTCAGTTGAAAGTCCTTAAGATATTTCAGTAAAGACATGTCTGGAATGATTAAAAGTAAATGTTCACAAAAAAAAATAAAATACAATTATATATTTATATGTATGTTAACATTTATTCACCCTCACGCCCATCCAAAACTAAGCATACATTCAAATGTTGGCACATTAAGATGTCAATTGCTCTGTCTTGTGACCAACATGGTGTGATCTGTCTAGTATTATTTTAGTACCATTAAGATACTGTTATCTTTTTCGTTTTATTTTAGTTATAGTAATTTAGTCGTGTGTTTTTAACATTTTGTTAAACAGTTTTTTATATGTCTATATTTTTATTAATTTTTATTTGGAAATTCCGAGAGCTTAGGCTGCTGACTTGTTGCCTTGTTGCCCTTTCTGGCAATGACTTCTCAGGCAGCGTTTATCCACGAAGATACTTCACGAAACGACTTCTGAGGCAGCATAACGGTTTAGGATACATATATGCTGCCTTCAAAAATCAGTTACATGAAGGTTCTCGGGAGACCGGAAGTGAAGCTAAACTTTGGATTTACACGTGCCTTCCTACCTTGAAATGCATCCTCCAAAGGCAGCATTTTTAAGCTTTAGGACGCAGCCAACATTTCAAATTGGATTAGTAAGAGCACAGTGTTTTAGGCCAAACGAAGGGGGAAAAACTGAAAAATACTCCCATTCCGTCAGTTCCGGCCCAACCCCCCAAAGCAAAACGCTGTCTTATACAGGTAAGAAAGCTGTTTCCATAGTTTTTCCATAATGCTGTTTAAAGAGAAGACACATTTTCAGTGATAAACCAACTCTTACAATAACTGTTCTGTTTAATAACCCTTTGTTGATCCGACTGTCTTTGGGCGGTAATGCAAAAATACGAAAGTATAATTTATAGTTTTCACAAAGCCCCGGAGCTGTCAAAACTCAGACTTATAAAACAAATAAATGGAAATATCTCGGTCCGGGTAACATGGAGAAAGAGTAAACATTGTTTATCTACATACTATGACATTGTAACAATACAAAGTGGGTTGAAAATCGGCGAAGATGCACTTTCAACTAAAAATGAAATATATATATATATACAAGCTAATTCAAACTATTAATAAATACAATGATGATATATAAATAATACTTAAATAACATTGCCATATTTGAAAGAATTTGAAAGTAAAATATGAGCAGATTTTTAAAAGCAACTAAAATTTCCATCTTTTCCACACACAAAACAAGTGTATGTCTGGGATAAAACTGGGATATAAGGGTCATATGATACTTCAGTACTTTTGTGTTTTTAGAGCTCTTATGGCCACAATCATGGCTTTTCACTTCCACTGTATGGAAAAGAGTAACTTGAACATTCGTCAAAATATCTCCTATTGTGTTCTACAGAGAAAAAGTCATACAGGCTTGGAAAAAAACATGAGGGTGAGTCAGTGATGACAGAACTTTAAATTCTGGGCAAACTAAGCCTTAGATCATCCCCACAATCGGACATAACCGTGACGTTGTTGTCGTAGGCTCCAGCTGTGAAGCTTCCCGTAAGTCCCACACTCACTCGAGCTGAGTTCCAGCATAAAAGCAAAGTGTGTGATTGGTTCCACACACACATTCACTCTAACTACATCTGCATAATTACATTCTGCACCAGGGAAGTCTCTCTGGAGCCATATTGTTTGGAGACCAGTCAAATCCCCTCTCAGGCAGATAACCCAAAGGCTAACCACAGCTGATTCCAGAAAGGCGTTTTTTACTCTTTCCCCCTCAGAGTAATAATTGGAAATGCAGTTTACCATCTTTTTATCGATGGCAAGAGTATGAGCCTAACTGGTACCTTGATTGGGGAGCGTCAATACCAGTTGGGGTTAGATGTGGCGGGTCGCTAGTAGGCGACCCCTCGGTTCTTATCAAGTAAAGTGGTTTTTGATTAGTGTTAATGGGGATTGGTAATGGCCTTTGGCTGTTACATGGATGGTCATGCTTCAAGTCAGGGTGCACTGTGGGAGTTGTTTGTTGTTGCGAATGCACACGCATAATTGCTTTTCTCAAGGGCACATAAGCCATGCGTCGCTCTCCTATATTGTGTGTGTGCAGAGAAAGTCATAAATCCATTCACAGTGTTTTGCAGGCAAGTTTTTCAAGAAATGCTTTAATGTCTTGCACTGGCATGCACCTGGGTGGCACAAACAAGACAGGTTAAACTGCATCGGTGCATGTGCTTTCTTTTCACCCGCCACACTGAATGCCAGGCGTTCCTGTCGAGCTTTGCCCTTGCATGCTAATGCATGCTTAATGTTATTCTTATGAACTGCCAGTGACTTCATATGTTAGCCAGCACTCTGTCAAATTAATGTCAGTTCCATTAATGCCGCTGTCCATTTTCTCGCCCTCTCCCTTTCACCATTCAAAATTTCTTTTCCCGGTGTGGTCGTAGTGTGCCACCGAAACTCTGCAAAGATGAAAGACAGAGAGGAGAGAATTAACGTCCAGGGTAATTTATCAAGAACGGGACCAAAAAGAGCAGATGAAACTCTGCCGATGAAAATCTGTCCTGAGAAATGTCACTGAGATATTAGGTTTAATATATCAAATCATGAGTCTTCCCAACAGTGCTGAGCCAACACCAGTTCACCGCCTCACGCTTTGCGTAAACACCGTGGCGTACCATCGGCTTTATAATCTATGGGGAACGGTCAGCATGCGGGAAACGGCGAAGCAGCAAAGTGTCACTAAAGGTGTCATGATTGATGTCTGGTTTTGCGAGCTATCATTTGTCCAACAATAAAATTTGAGAATCTAAGCAAACCATCAGTTCGCTATCTGCCACATGAGGGATGAGCTCTTTCCTAACTCTGCGTCTCCGTGGTCGTGATCGATGTTTCGTTTTAGAAAGCAATGTGGCGAACAGCAGCTGTGATTGTTCAGAAGACAACGCTAGTTTTGATGAATGCTGCCCACCTGCATTCTGCGCTAACTCGCAGTTCTTGCTGAATTTGAAATCAAAATTGATAAACAATGTGCGAGAGAATTATAGCCACCACTTACCCAACCAGACCCATGAGATCAAAGTTTGTCTGGTTTGCTCAATTCAGTTAATCCTTACTGGTAGATTTTTATTTTTTAATAAAAAACATCCTTTGGAAGTGCCTGTAATTAAAGAAATCTCTATAAAGGATAAGGGCCTGGAGTTAGGTGATTTATGACTGTTGTCCTGTTTGGAGTTTAATTAAATAATTAAAAGCTATTATTGCAAATAATCATAGTTAACCCAAAAATGAAATTTCTGTCATCATTTACTCACCCTAAAGTTGTTCCAAACCAGTATAAACCATCAGCTGAACACAAAAGATATTTTGAAGAATAAGAGTAACCAAACAGTTGATGGACCCCATTGACTTCAATAGTATTTTTTCCCCTCTACTATGGAAGTCAATGGCGACCATCAACTGTTTGGTTACTCATATTCTGCAAAATATCTTCTTTTGTTTTCATTCAGCAGAAGACAGAAATTCATACAGGTTTGGTACAACTTGAGGGTGAGTAAATGATGACAGAATTAAAATTCTCTTTAAGATTTTATATTTGTTTCCTTTTAAAGGAATCTTATCTAATCTTGCTTAATAAAATAGCAAAATATTTCATTTTGGCCAGTAAAAATTATGCCAGGGCATGTAAAAAATAAATAAATAAATAAAAACCTGAACTACTGGCTCGGCTGAGCCAGCAGAAAAAATAAAATCTTTAAATTTGATCCCAGATGATGAATTTGAAAAGCATTGTTCCTTTTTCTTCTCTGTTTAAGCAAGTGAACGCAGATCAGTAATAAGGCTCTTGATACAATCTCCAATAACAGACGAGAAAGCAGTGAAGCGCACAGCCCTTAATCAATGAAACATCCAGCGTCAGATACTGTACAGTACAGTACAGCATAGCAGAGAGTTGTTCAATCTGCCTGCAAAAAAGCTTCAAAAAGTCCCACATTCATCATTCACGTTTTATCGAGCTGCAAAAGCTGGAACATTACGCCAGTTTATTTCTTCATGGATTTATTCATTCATAAATATTCATCCTCCACATGTCACACACACACACACACACACACACATGATTTATCTGAAAGAGAAATATTGCTTTTCTAATATTACACACCGAGATTTATTGTCTCTCATTACCATTGTTATCGCAGTAGCTTTCAAGTAATCTATTTTTACCACTATGGGCGTTCACTATTTACTGCACAGGAATATCATTCGGGATCATACATCTTTCTCCAGAAATCCATATAAGTGTGGAATCTACGGCAGAAATCTGCAGCACAAAGCATTCTGAGACCCCACATTGACTGAATTAAGCGTCTCTTTAATGGAAATGGTCTATTTTCCAGGGCATTAGAATGATCCAGGCCTGAGTTTAATTGGAGCGCTGTGTTTAAGAGGAGTGATGTATGAAATGAAGTTAAAGTCAGGCAACTCCACACATCTGAGCTTGATACGGACCCTGAAACAGGCCGAGGCTTAATCAGTCAGATGAGATCAGATTCTGATTTAAGACGGAAGGAAATAACAAGGGAGAAATGAAATGGTAATTACTATTGATTACCTATGTGCGTATGACCCCACAGGCCTGGCTTTGCATACTTAAATCAACTTAAATAATTGGATTTGCTAATTTTTGTACGTGTAAGCGAGGGTGTGTATGGCTAGGGCTATGAAATGCGTCCATGCTCACTAAAAGAAAAACAAAACTTAAGACTCTCGTGATGAATTACCTAACCTTTAGTTTGTGTTTTGAACATGCACTGGATTTATTGGTGAAGTTTGGTACTTCGGTCATTGCATTGTAGCTACTTGATTTTAGCAAACAGTAGATTATGATTCTGAGTTGGGAATCATTTATTATGTGATTTGTCTTTACAAACAAATCCTGCACACATGTCATGAGTACACATGCTCCATGATGAAGATCAGGATCAGAAGCAGTTGTGGTGTGTGTGTGTGTGTGTGTCTGACAGAAGCATGAGTGACCATGCTGCAGAACACGTGCTCACGGCTCAGTTAGTGTGATGATGCACTGCTGCCCCCTACCGGATGGACAGAGAATCGCATCACTATAGCATAGCAAACGCTAATTTATAATAGTTGTATAGTTCATGTGATTATGCAGTCAGTAATTTAACTGAATAAAAGACACTGGCCCAAATTCAAAAGTCTTTTTTATTTCACAATGCATTTAAGAACAGAATGGAGGACTCATTATTAAACATACTGTAAACATTTTGAAGAGTAGAGAATGTTTCAGTAAAAATAAAGTGTATATTAGAAGTTGCCACAGTCATTTGGGAACAGATATTGTCAAGGAAACAACAACAAATAGTAGCTACTCATGCCATGATTGATCAAATAAATAATTCCAGCAGTTTGTTGATTCTTATTTGCTGTATTTGCCGGTAATTGTTCACTTAAACAGATCATCCCAATATAAAATAGTCTTGATAATTATTGACTCATAATGTCTCCATTTACAATATAACTTAACCGCATCACCATGCACACATTAAACATTACAGATAATTATACATGAATGAGTCCTATTTCATCTAACATTACTGACCCGTCCTTAACTCCATCCTCCATTTTTTTAAGACAAATGTATGGCCTTGTCATTTAGTATTAGTCAACATGTTTTGAGACTTTGAATCAACATAAATAAAAAAAAAAAGCTAAAATTGAGTTTCTCTTCACCTTTTGCTGAATGTGGATTGGTTTGAATGGTCATTCTAGCAATGATTGTTTATGGAGGCAATATTTAAAGGCGGGCTCTGGCACAACACAGGTACGAAAAAAATCTGCTTTTTTTTTAAATGGTTATATTTTTAATTAATTTAATAATTTGTTTCTCATTGTCATGCATCACAAGATGTTACAGAACATAACAATATAATATTTTTTTGTAAAGTGTCTTATATAGCTGAAAATCATGATTTCTTGTTGTCCGAATTAGTCAGTGTATTTTTTCCATCATGTATCGTGTAATCAAAATGTTTTATTTTACTTTTTATTTTGGTAATATTTAATGTATTTGATTTATAAAAGCCCTTCATAGTCATTTTGCTAATTCTACATTAAATTGTTTAACAATAACTTTAATCTTACAAAAATGTGTGTCCATAAATCTTGCTTCAATTCTGTTACCGTACCATACTTTGCCTTTAAGTTGGTGGAATTATCTCCCACAACTATGCAAGATACAGGAAATGATGTCACTTTCCCTCACTGATAAGATCTGAAGCTCTGCTCTCTTTCTTTCTTTTTCTAAAAAAAGTCTTACAAAATGTCAAAATTGTTACCTGTTTTCAAAAGTAATCAGAATGTATCACTGATCACACAGTGGGTTGTTTAAAAGTCTTTTTTAGTGCCATGTGCTCTTAGCATTTGTGCACCAGGGTTCAGCATTCACACTTATTCAAATGAAGCGCACTAACAGAGCAGGGTCTTTTAATCCAATCAAACATGCCAAATGTGAACACACCCAATTTTTATTCGCCAGTTTGGTAAGAATGGAGGAAACATTTTGTTCTTTCTTTTTTTTTTGCTTTCAGCCAGTGAGAAATGTCTTTTTCTATTAAGAGGCGATAGGCTATTTGCCCCGTAATTTAGATTTCCTAAGGCAATTATTATATTATAAGAAAAACAATTCTATCCTAATTAAATATATGCATCATATTTTATGAAAAAAATATCTTAAGTTGAATAAATAGGCAAAATTTCAATCAAATAAGACAGAGCAGAGCGAGAGAGCTTTATTTTATAGATTTATTTAAGAAATTGAAATGCTGTTAATGAAATGAAATCAGTCAACAGAAGCACAGACGCTCAATCTGAAGTGGCATTTTGATGTTTTTAAACACAATGTTTAATGCAGCTCAGAGGTGACATTAATTTATTAATACTGCAATTAGAATTGCATAAATAATATAATGAGATTAGAAAAACGCGGATTCATTCAGTAATGAGACACCAGTCTGAGTTGCTCAGAGACACAAAGGTTCTGCTGAGGTTTTGTTTGGAACTATTTTCATTGAAGAAATATAGCAAAAACAGACAATATTGAATCTAATGTAAATCACTTAATATTAGCTTTTCGTTATTGTGTAAAACGCCCTCAGAGCTCATGTGTAAGCCGATGCACATCATTTGGGCCCAACATGAGAAAAAGTGGAATTGGTAACATAATTATTAAAGGCTTAGCAAGAGACATTGATGACTTGGCTTTTTACGACACTTTCTCGTGCTTTGGGGAAGTTCTGTTGAGCAGAATGGTCTGTGACATTAATGGAGAAGCTAAAGGCTATGGTCTGGTCCATTATGCCACACTCGAGGCTGCTGAGTTGGCAATTAAGAAGCTATAGGAAGCCATTAGAGGAACGCCAAGCGAAGTGAAATGCCAGTCCAGACCTCCTCTAAAGAAATATTACAGACTTTATGTGTAAAACCTGCCATACAGCTTGGGCAGTGAGGAGCTGTGTTGAGATGAGTCTCCAGCTTCAAATGTCGAAGAACAGACTCGTAGGTTTGTCTCGTATTCCTCGTTTGATGATGCCATTATAGCTATATCAGTAATGATTGGCTATATTGTCGGAAACTGGCCATTGAAGGCCACTTTGTTTCAGAGCGTGAAGAAAAAAGGAAATAGAGCCCCAGTGAGAGCAGCCTCGACATTTTAATGTAAAGTCAATTTTGCCCCAAGCCCCTGTGAATTTTCTGTCAGCATCGTACCATTGTATAGAAATATTGCCATTTTCAAATGCCATGTTAGTGATGGGAGAAACGAAGCTTTTCAAAACTTTGAATCAATTGCGTCGCAAAATGATCCACTGTATCGAAGCACTTGAACCGCCACATGCTGGTCAAAACGGTGTAAATGCAACGAAAACTCAGAACTCAAAACCCAAATAGACATAAAACACCTTTTACAAACCAATTGCAAATGTAAATGTGTAATCAATGTGCAATTAACAAATCATCTTATACCATTCATTATTGAAGTGTCTGCATAATGTGTTGTTTAATTAAATTGGTTAATCAGGCTAATAAGAGACTAACAACAACTCTTCCTTTTAATTTGACAAATATGTCATTATAATGTTAACAAATTTATAAGCCGAGATCAAGTAAAAACCATATAGATGCTGGTTCATGGGTTCTCAGAGATCATCGCCCCCTAGCGGAGAACCACTGACATTTTGAAATGTTTCGAATCAGTTTACAAATGTAACGAATCCTCGCTTACTGAAATCTTATGACTTTGGCAGTTTGATACGCAAGTTTCATGAAGCAATGTTTGAAACCCCCCATTACTATACAATGGTATTTTTATACCACAATATTAGAGCTGAAAAATTCTGGTTAAATTGAGAATTCATTTTCTAGTTTGAAACATCGATCATGATTCTCCCACGATTCTCCCAACTGAACAAAATAAATACATTTACTAGATTTTCTAATGTATGTTATATGCTGCTGTTTATCTGAAATGTTTAATTAATCTGAATATTATTATTCTTTTTTTAAATGAATGAATGAATGATTCAATGACTCACTCATAAATACTTCACTTGTTTCATTACGGGATGAATCAACGTTTTTGAACAAATTTCTTGAATGAATGATTCAATGACAAATACATTCTTTTAATAGTCACTTGTCGCCCCCCTGGTGGCATAACGATGTAATACAATTGTTATTTAAAGCATAGAGAGCAATGACATCATGTGAGTGTTTGAATCAAGAGCGCAATATTTAAATAATTAATCGTGCAGCTCATCACTAGTAGCCTAGTGGGAAGTTCGGATCATTTTACTGACTCGGATCTTTGAATCTCGTTCAACAAAATGAACGATCTTTTTTCAAGTCATTCGTTCATTTCAGCAGAAAATGTTACGTCAATAGCCAAATTCCCCAAACACATCAAATGTTGATCACATTTAGAATAAGAAAAAAGGAAGGAAGAGGCCAAATTATGAGAAACAGAAACGTCTCGGTTACGTATGTAACCCTCGTTCCCTGAGTAGGGAACGGAGACGTTACGTCGGATGACGACGAATGGGGTTTCGCTTAGAAAGCCTATCAACTTCGAGTATTACAAAACGAGCCAATGGCAAAGAAATGCCATGGGTCTGCGGAATTTGCATGACGTAACTCCACCCCACCTCGTGGGTATAAAAGGAGGAAGTCCGCAACAGCAGTTTATGTTTCTTCGCTGAGGAGCCAAGACTGAGCTCAGGCGATCCCCGCGGTACAGCGGAAAGTGGCAGGCAGACGTAACGTCTCCGTTCCCTACTCAGGGAACGAGGGTTACATACGTAACCGAGACGTTCCCTTTCGTTGTCACTCTGAGTTACGTCGGATGACGACGAATGGGGTTACCAGTCTAATCACGCCACCTTCTCAGCTGTCTTCCAGTGCCCTGCGTAAATCGAGATCCCTGTCATAGACTGGACGAAGGACTCCATTTAACACAGGAATACCAAGGTACACTGGGAAGCATATCCCAAGCTAGGGGAAGTATGCAATTAATGCCAACCCAGAGGGGGGGGGACTTAGAGAATACACATATGACCCGAAGGAAACATATGGAGAACACTGGGGTGTCCAGCCGCAGGTGGAATATTTCAACCCCAGGGGTGGCAAGGTGGCTTGCCAAGGGAAAGACACATGCTCAGAGAGGCTTACAGTGGAAATACACATGTGGGGGTCACTCAGGGGAGGGACCATGCACACGGGAGGCACCTAGCCGACGCGCAGGCAATAGACACTGGCGCCGACGTCAGGAGTGCTGGAGGAACTCAGGGCTTTCGGGGAAGCTCACCTGAGGAGAATATCGCACGTATCCAGTCCGTGGAGTGGAATGGCGAGCAAGCGAAGACACCTGAGCGGGTCCGGTACTAGCTAGTTGAAGCGAGTACATGAGAGGACACTGGCTCCACTCGGAGATTATAGAATCTGGCGAATGTGTTAGGTGTCGCCCAGCCTGCAGCTCTGCAGATGTCTGTTAGCGAGGCGCCATGCGCTAGAGCCCAAGAGGATGCCACACTCCGGGTGGAGTGGGCCGTCACACAAAGGGGGCACGGTCGACCTTGCTGCTGGTAAGCCAAGGCAATGGCGTCCACTATCCAGTGAGACAACCTTTGCTTGGAGAGAGCCTTTCCCTTCAGCTTCCCACCATAACAGACAAAGAGCTGGTCTGAGGTCCTGAAATACCGCGTCCTGTCTACATAGGCGCGAAGAGCGCGTACTGGACAGAGCAGTGCCAAGGCTGGGTCTGCCTCCTCCGGGGGCAGCGCTTGCAGGTTCACCACCTGGTCCCGAAAGGGAGTGGTAGGAACCTTGGGCACATATCCGGGCCGGGGTCTCAGGATCACGTGAGAGAAAGCCGGTCCGAATTCCAGGCACGCTTCGTCGACGGAGAATGCGTGCAGGTCCCCTACCCTCTTGATGGAGGCCAGTGCAACCAGGAGCGCTGTCTTCATTGACAGGAACTTAAGCTCAACTGATTGCAGGGGCTCAAAGGGAGCACTCTTCAGGGCAGTTAGAACCACTGAGAGGTCCCAAGAGGGAACGAGAGGAGGACGAGGAGGATTTAGTCTCCTCGCTCCTCTCAGGAACCTGATGACCAGGTCGTGCTTCCCTACCGACTTACCTTCGACTAGGTCATGGTGTGCGGCAATGGCGGCAACATAGACCTTAAGGGTGGAGGGAGACAGCCTTCGCTCCAACCCTTGCTGAAGGAAGGAAAGCACAACGGTGATCGAGCATCTCCGGGGGTCTTCTCGGTGAGAAGAGCACCAGTCGACGAAGAGGTTCCACTTCAACGCGTAGACGTGTCTCGTGGACGACGCTCTAGCGGAAGTGATGGTAGCCGCCACCGCTGGTGGAAGGGTACTCATAACCTACCTCGAGCCGTCCAGGAGCCACACGTGGAGGCTCCAGAGATCGGGGCGAGGGTGCCACAGGGTGCCCCGTCCCTGAGAAAGAAGGTCCTTCCTCAGAGGAATGGGCCAGGGAGGTGCTGTCGCGAGGAGTGCAAGTTCGGGGAACCAGGTCCGGCCGGGCCAATACGGCGCGACCAAAATGACCTGCTCCTCGTCCTCCCTGACCTTGCGCAAGGTCTGCGCAAGAAGGCTCACTGGGGGAAACGCATATTTGCGGCCCGGCGGCCAGCTGTGCGCCAGTGCATCCGTGCCGAGCGTGCCCTCGGTCAGGGAAAAATACAGGGCACAATGGGTCGAGTCGTGAGAGGCAAACAGATCTATCTGTGCGTCCCCGAACTGGTCCCAAATCAGCTGAACCGACTGGGGATGGAGTCGCCATTCTCCAGGGAGAGGCTGAAGCCGTGAGAGCTCGTCGGCTGCACAGTTCAGGGCTCCGGGAATGAAAATGGCTCGAAGCGACCTCAGATGCTTCTGACTCCATAGAAGGAGGTGGCGGGCGAGTTGTGACATACGGCGGGAGCGTAGACCACCTTGATGGTTGATGTACGCTACAGTAGCGGTATTGTCTGAGCGGACTAGTACGTGTTGACCCCTGAGCAACGCCCGGAAGCGGTGCAGGGCAAGGCGTACTGCCAACAACTCGAGGCAATTGACATGCCATAGCCGCTGGGGTCCTGTTTTCCAGTAGCCCGCAGCAGCATGTCCATTGCACATGGCACCCCAGCCCGTGGTGGAGGCATCCGTGGAGACCACAACATGCCGGGAAGCTCGTTCCAGGGGGACACCCGCCCTGAGAAAACTGAGGTTCGACCACGGGGTGAGGAACTGACGGCAGGTCGGAGTAACTGGTACCCGGAGCGTGCCTTGATGCCATGCCCACCTCGGGACTCGGTCGCGAAGCCAAAGCTGAAGCGGTCTCATATGAAGCAATCCGAGCGGCGTGACCGCGGCTGCAGATGCCATATGCCCCAGGAGCCTCTGAAAATGTTTCAGTGGAACCGCATTCTTGCTCCTGAGATGTCTCAGGCAAGTCAGCAGTGACTGCGCGCGCTCGCTCGTAAGCTGCGCGGACATGGCGACCGAGTCGATGTCCATACCGATAAAAGAGATCCTCTGCACGGGGCAAAGTTTGCTCTTCTCCCAGTTGACCCGAAGGCCCAGACGAGCTAGGTGCCGGAGCACTAGGTCCCTGTGTTCGCAAACCTGATCTCGAGAGTGAGCTAGGATCAGCCAGTCGTCGATATAACTCAGGATGCGAACCCCGTGTTCCCGAAGGGGAACAAGGGCAGCCTCGACGACCTTCGTGAAGGTGCGAGGAGACAGGGCTAGCCCGAAAGGGAGAACCGTGTACTGGTATGCCTGCCCCTCGAAAGCAAACCGTAGGAACGGTCTGTGTCGAGGAAGAATGGAGACATGAAAGTAGGCGTCCTTCAGGTCGATCGCTGCAAACCAATCCTGGGGCCGCACGCATTCGAGAACGCGTTTGGCGGAGAGCATCTTGAACGGCAGCCTGTGAAGGGAGCGGTTCAGCACGCGCAAGTCCAGGATTGGCCGTAACCCACCGGTTTTCTTGGGGACAATGAAGTAGGGGTTGTAGAACCCGGACCTCATCTCGGCTGGAGGGACAGTCTCGATTGCACCCTTCGCCAGCAGGGTGGCAATCTCTGCTCTCATGATAGGGGCATTGCCACCGACCAAAGTGGAGCGGACTCCCCTGAAGCGGGGAGGAGACCGTGCGAACTGAATCGCATAGCCGAGCCTGATGGTGCGCGCGATCCAGCGGGACAGACGGGGAAGCTCTAACCAGGCTCCCAGGAACTGAACCAGCGGGATCAAGCGGACGACAGGCGTCCCCCCGGAGGGGCAGCGAAGCGGAGTAACTGGCCCAGACGTGGACGGCATAGCGGCACGGTGTGGGGGCACAGTTAGCAACCGCGCCCTGACAGAGGGGGCCAGGGGAGGACCATGCTGGTCGTCCCGCGGGGGCCTGCTCTGGCAGGGGTCTGGCGACAGAGGGGGACAGGGGCGAAGCGGTCCGTGGACGGCACGCCGTGTCAAGCACCTCTGGGACAGAGGGGGACGAGGAGAGCACGGCTTGTGGGCGGCGCTCTGTGTCGTCCGAGAACTCTGTCTTCCCAGAGACGGGAGAGTCAGTTCTTAGGAGAATAAGGATTTTTCCCCGGCCCTCCACCGGGGAAAGGAGTGGTCCTGCTACCAACTCCTGGAAGGACTGAGTCCCATCTCTGTGGAGCCCGTCTCAGGAGCGCCGCTTAACCCGGCACGTAGCGGGGGGTGGGGCTGGAGAGGGCTGTGGCGTCCGCCCGCGGCTTCCAGAGCCGGCCCGTCTCTTTAAACGGGCGGGGTGGGAGCCGCGGGGGGGGCGCCTTCGGCAGTGGGCAGACCGAGGGATCTGAGCGGACGGAGGGCCATCGGGACAGAATCACGTCAGTCTGCACATGGGCGGTTGAGAGCTGTTGGGCGAAGTTCTCAACCGCACCACCGAAGAGGCCGACCTGGGATATGGGAACGTCGGACAGACGGGGCCGCTCGACATTCAGCACATCAGACAGGTTCAGCCACAGAATGGTAGGCATCACCTGACCCAGGGAGCGTACGGCCACTTTCGTCATTCGGAGAGCAAGGTCAGTGGCGGCGCGCGACTCAGTGAAGAGCCCTGGGTCAGTCCCGCCCTCGTGCAAGTCCATGAGCATCTGGGTCGAGGACCAGCAGAATGGCCATGGCCTGCAGAGAGGCGGCTGCCAGTCCCGTGGTGCTATAGGATCTCGCCACAAATGTAGACGAAAACCATAGACCACGGGCGGGTGCTTAGGATTGCGCCGAGAAGAAGCACTCTGAGGACACATAGCATCGCAACAGAGCGTTCAGCCGGGGGAACCCCAGTGTACCCGTGACAGCGGCCCCATCGAGGGGGGAAAGGCGGATGAGATCAGCGAGCGGTCCCGAGAAAACCAGGGGGTCTTCTGGGACTTCGAGATCTCATCATGCACGTCCGGGAGGGAAGGTATTGGGGTTTGCCGTGGACGGGGTCGGCGGCCTTACCCAAAAACCAATCGTCCCAGGAAAGCATGGCCGTCATCTCTGGATCAGACTCAGGCACAGCCGTATGCACACCAGAGGGTGGCAGCTGTGACGAGTCGTCACTTAGCAGAGAATCAAACCCACCTTGTGAAGCTGCTACAAACATAGTATCATCCTCTGTAGCTTTAAATGAAACACACGGGCCACCAGAGGGTAGACTCGTGGGAATCACCTATTCACTAGCGGGCACCGCCGTTGAGGGGAGGCTGGGGTCACGGACACGGAGTCGGCGCCTTGTTCCAGACCAACACCCTCAGGTCACCCTGGCCACCAGCCGAAGATCGGGGGGTGGATGAGGGGACTCTCACTCTTGCGAGTTCACAGAGTCTCGACCTATATGACGCGATGATCATGTTCCCACAGAGAGAACATGAGTCATCCACGAGCGCTGCTCTAGTATGATCAAGCCCAAACATACCAGACAACGCTCGTGCCCATCAGAGTCCGATACCAAGCTGCCGCAACCATTCGTTTTTTTTTTTTTTTTTTTTTTAAATGCACGGGCGAGCCGTCTTTAAAAAGACGTGCCGCGTGCGCTCTTTTAGAGAGAAAACTCAAGTGTTGAAGCGCCCGGGGAAGCACGCGCTCTCTGATGAACCACTGCAGAGATAAGCAGGAAGCACGCACTCGCCGGAGATCGCCGTCACACCAACACTCGAGGCACTCGTTCGTGAAGCTGATAATTCAGAGTTGGCTTGTGGAGAGAAGAATACACTTGGCTCCGAAGCGAAAACATAAACTGCTGTTGCGGACTTCCTCCTTTTATACCCACGAGGTGGGGTGGAGTTACGTCATGCAAATTCCGCAGACCCATGGCATTTCTTTGCCATTGGCTCGTTTTGTAATACTCGAAGTTGATAGGCTTTCTAAGCGAAACCCCATTCGTCGTCATCCGACGTAACTCGGAGTGACAACGAAAGGGAACGATTAATTCATTTATCTGGGTCTTCAGGCTATATTACCTCCCGATCTGAGCCGTTCGTTCATCCTGTGACATCCTCATAAACTGAGCAATGCAGTCTGTAGTATCGGATACAGAATTGATTAGTTCACGTTTCGAGTCTATCGACTTTGGGTTGTTCGTTCGTCACGTGACAGCCACATAAGCTGAGCTATGCAGTCGATACTGGATACAGAATTGGTTAGTGCATCTCTCGAGTCTTCGGGTTCGAGTCGTTCGGTTTTATGTCACTTAACTGTAGGCCTATGTGTTATTAGGCCTATAAATAAGTCTCTTTTTAAAAGTGATTTTCCCCATCATATATAAAGCTTAAAGCATTACCAACTCTTTAGTAGGTCCTACCACATTCATAAGGAAAATAACCATCATGACAGAAATTCTAAACAATTATAAATTGAAAGAAATAAAAAAGCTACAATTTGAGACCAAAAACGCAGCATGTAGGCCTAACTGTCAAAAAACTGACTAAGCGCTTGTTTATAATAAAGTTTGGGAATTATTAACTCATTTATGTGTCCAGCGCTGTCACATCATGTCACGTGACAAAAGAACGAAAGTCTCAGAAGAATCAGACCCGAAGACTCGAGAGGTGAACTAATCATTTCTGTTTCCGGTACAGACAGCATAGCCTGTTTGGGACTGACGGGAAGAACGAAAGACTCGGACCCGAACCCGAAGACTCAAGAGATGAACTTATCATTTGTGTTTCCAGTACAGAACCTATAAACGTTGCTCGGTAGTCCCGAGTCATATTAAAGATTTGTTCAAAATGAACCAACCAACCCATCACTACTCTACACAGTATTCATTACATGGTACTCAATGGCACATGACGCAAGTAAAAATAAAAACAGGGTAGCATGTGTTCATGGTGAGTATGTTAATGAGAAAAATCAAACAGCAGACATTGATTTTCACACTTTGTGATTGTGGTCTTTATTGGTCAGGCAAATGTTAACACTTGATGATGCAATACATTCAAACATCAAACGGTGCTCTAGCAATGTGGACTTCACCGCATACAGCGCTTGACACCGGAAAGTGGAATTTTTCCTTCTTTCTGAGAACTTCAGAAAGAGAAATGTGCTTTGAAGCGCAACACTATTGCATGGCGGGGTGACAGCGGAAGCACAGCGACAGGAGTGAGAGGGCATAAAACAGTCAAACCAAACTGCACAGCGTCCTACACTCTCCTACGATTAACACTGATTTCTGTAAAATAACAAAGGGTGACATTTTTCCAACACAGCGATGAAAAAATAAAAGCAGGCCCGGAGAACAAAAGTGTCGACGACAGCGCTCGCAGGACAGACGGGCCCGTGTAAAGCGTGACCTGTGAACGCCGCCGTTATTTGGATGAGTTTAAATGGCAGCCGTGGCCTCAGATTCTCTGGGTCGGTTCAGGGCCACGTGTTCCAGCTGTCCCGAGTCTGACACGTCGTAGCTGGTCTTGTACTTGGCTAGGATCTTCATGAGTGGACGTAACTTCAGCCACCACTGTTCCTTAGGGATTCTGTGACTGAACACACAAAACAGAGGGTGAGATATTATTAATTTAAAAAAATAAATGATCTGGTTTATGGAAGAACTGTGGTGTGAACATACACAAAGTCAGTCTCATCTTTCAGCTGAACCACAGGCTGGAAAACCATAGCGCGGCGCCGCATGCCCAGCAAACAGGCCGAGTCCTCTGTGTTAGCAAACACTCTCCCTGGAACACACACAGGTTTAACACGCGCTTACAAAATCACTGTCTTCGCATTAGACTGTGAAGCATTTCTGCAGGAAGTGTTAACTCGTTCCCTGCCGTTGACGGAATTTTCCGCAAATTCTTGTTTTCACTGTTATACGGTAGGGGGCGCTGTTACACAACTTCTGAAATAGTACAGAATCTCCGGAGCTTCAGATTTTCTAAATATTCTGGGGGCCAGGAAAGTTTTGTTTAAATGATCAAAAATGTTGGTGCTGACTGGCAACTTAAAAAAAAAAAATTATACAAAACCGCTGGCAGGGAAAGAGGTAAAAAGATTCTGATATGGTGTGTCAGTTTGCATATGAGAATAACTACATTAAATCAATAAATACAAATAAATGCATGATTTATATTCAACCATTCACAATACTGACCTGGTCAATAAATCGGAATAATAAAATAAATATATAAATGGAAATATATTACAAATCCACAAAAAAAAAAACTAAAAAAAAATAACTTATAAACTTATGGAAGCTTGTTTCTGCCACGGAATAAAAAAGAAAAAAGGTAATTGTGAGTTTTTATCTCAGAATTCTGACTTTTTTCCTCACATTTCTGACTTTTTTTTCTTGCAAATGCTAGTTTATATTATATGAAATATAAACTCGTAATTGCAAGAGAGAATAGTAAACTCTGTCACATATTTGACTTTCTTGCAATTGCGAGTTTATATGTAAAAATTCTGAGAAAACCTCAGAATTGTGAGATATTAACTTGTACTTGCAAGAAAAAAAAAGTCAGAAATGTGAGAGAAAATGTCAGATTTCCCCCCCTCAAATTCGCAATTATCTTTTTATTTTTTTATACCGTGGAGGAAACAAGCTTCCATATAGACTTGAATATAACTTTAGAGTTAATATTTACAATTACACTAAAGCTTCACCACGATAATGCACTAATAATACTCTGAAGGACATTCTTTCACTGAGGTCACCAAATCAGACTGAATAAAATTAAAATGTTTACCTTCATCTTTATTCATCCACAGGCACAGCAAAAGGAGTAAACACACACACACACACACACACAAAACTAGCTGAAAAAAATGCAGCGACTCTACAGTATAATTTCAAAATCAAGTAAATTAAGGTCAAGGACTATGTTGAGTACTATGCCACATCTGTGGTGTACGTGTGCACTCATGATCACACAAACAATATGACGGTTACTGAGTGCCTTGTGTACAACAACACAGGTCAACAAGAAGGACAAGTGGTGATTGAATTCTACTGACAGGTGAAAACCGCTTTGGTGAAATTTGCTTCAATATACACATGAGAGGCATCACTGTTGTCATTTCTACCTTGTCTGTAGCTTTCATTCAGTTTCTTGGTGATCCACTGCATGGCCTTGGCAGCGATTTTGGTCCCAAAGTTACGGTCAAATGGAGAAGGAGCGCCACCCTTGTGAAAAATAAATAAATACATTTATATTGTATATAAATAGTATTGTATATTAAATATAAACTAATTTATCCTATAAGCCAGGTATTTCATGCACACAGAAACATACTTGCTGTATAAATGCAGTTATCCAGCACAAGTATGATCTAAACTGTTTGTGTCAAAACTCTTTCTGTTTCTAGAATAAAGCTGTCCTTGTATTAAGCAATCATAATACTCTTGCTCGTTCGCTGGAATTAGCAGGCAAAAGAAAACCGTAAAAACGTCTGCTCCAGAATATTGATTCATTAGACTGGAGTTAACTGGTTCCTGTTGGCCACAGTGTTCTTTGATTTCTGATTTATGTGCAGTACCTGCTGCATGTGACCCAGAACATTCTTCCTGCAGTCAAACACTCCCCTGCCTTCCTCAGAATAGAGCTGATAGATGAAGTCTGTGGTGTAATTTTCATTACTGTTCTCATTCCTGCATGAACACAAGCACACACACAAACCGGCTGAGTGAGGAGTGTGTGTTGTGACTGACAGGACGCCTGAGGCTCTGCTCACACATCTCAATCACACTGACCCAAAATACTCTCATCTGAGCTGAGAAGAGATGAAACATGTCCTGATGGATGTTAAACATGCATGATCTACAGAAAGACACACAGACATCCAGATAGACAGACAAACTGGTGGACAGAGAGACTGGTGGATGGATGGATGGATGGGTGGATGGGTGGGTGAGTGGATGGATGGGTGGATGGATGGATGGATTGGTGGATGGATGGATGGATGGATGGATGGATGGGTGGATGGGTGGATGGATGGATGGGTGGATGGATGGATGGATGGATGGATGGGTGGGTGGATGGATGGGTGGGTGGATGGGTGGGTGGATTGGTGGGTGGATGGGTGGGTGGATGGATGGATGGATGGGTGGATGGATGGGTGGATGGATGAGTGGATGGGTGGATGGATGAGTGGATGGATGGATGGATGGGTGGATGGATGGATGGGTGGATGGATGGATGGATGGATGGATGGATGGGTGGATGGATGGGTGGATGGATGGGTGGATGGATGGGTGGGTGGATTGGTGGATGGATGGATGGGTGGGTGGATGGGTAGATGGGTGGATGGATGGATGGATGGGTGGATTGGTGGATGGATGGATGGGTGGATGGATGGATGGATGGATGGATGGATGGGTGGATGGATGGATGGGTGGGTGGGTGGGTGGATGGGTGGGTGGGTGGATGGGTGGATGGGTGGATGGATGGATGGATGGATGGGTGGGTGGATGGATGGATGGATGGGTGGATGGATGGATGGATGGATGGGTGGATGGATGGGTGGATGGATGGGTGGGTGGATGGATGGGTGGGTGGATGGATGGGTGGGTGGGTGGGTGGATGGATGGGTGGGTTGGTGGGTGGATGGATGGATGGGTGGGTGGGTGGATGGATGGATGGATGGGTGGATGGATGGGTGGATGGATGGATGGATGGATGGATGGATGGGTGGGTGGATGGGTGGATGGATGGATGGATTCTAAACTATATTTGAAATGCATTTATTTTATGCTAAGTATACTATAAATACATTTACATATTATATACTTAATATAAATACCCTGCAATTGTACATTTGGTAAATTGGAACAACTAATTTTGAACTTAATGTACTTAAAGTTATCCAGAAATAGTGCTGAGGCCCAACTAAAGATATACTTAAATATATTTGATTATGCTAAAGTGGAACTATTACAAGTATACTTTAGGTAAACTTTAAATATCTTACATTTAAAGATTGATATTATACAAAGATCATACTATCCTTACTTATAATTATATTAAAACACATTTTAGGCTTAATAATAAGAAATGTGCATTGTGCAATAAAGAAGTACTCCAAAAAAAGCTTAATTAAAATTTTTATATCAGTAAGTCTCAAGCGGTATGTCAGTAAATATGTTAATGGATTTGTAGTATACTTAGTATGAAATAAATGTATTTTAAATACATTTTGGTATAGTTTTTTTTCACTAGATATATAGATAGATAGATAGATAGATAGATAGATAGATAGATAGATAGATAGATAGATAGATAGATAGATAGATAGATAGATAGATAGATAGATAGATAGATAGATAGATAGATAGATAGATACCTCAGGATTAGTCCTCTCTGAATGCTGGTCTTCATTTTCTCTGTCAAGTGCTCTACATTCGACTGAAGTAAAGAGAAAAGCGGTTCCTTCATTTAACCAACAGATGGCACTAATGTTATGTGTTTAAGAAGTGCACTAAACTTGGCACTAAGTCAAAGTTTATATAACCATATATATAAATATCTATGAATCATGTTATGTAATTTATTTTATTACTAGGATACTAGCGGTTTGACAGCAAGTGTGTGCTGGTAACCTGTAGGTCTCTGATGTCAAACGGTTCCTCATAGATGTATGCAGCATCTGCTCCAGCCGCTAGACCACCAACACTGGCCAGATAACCACAGTACCCCCCCATCGTCTCGATGATGAACACACGGTGCTTCGTACCACTGGCAGACTGCTTGATACGGTCACATGTCTGACAAACACACACACACATTTAGTCATGTTGTTTCTTGTAAAGTAACGCTTCAGATATTGCTAAAGCCTGCATGCTGAATCACTGTCATTCCAGATACATGGCATGCCCTGCAACAACTTGTCTAAAACCATACCTTAAAATGTCTTTCCTTAGTAACTATCATGATCAAAAATCAGTTAGGAGACATAATATTTACTTTTCATGTAAATATAAGCCAAGAATAATTGTTTTGCATTTACAGAGCTTTTGGGAAGACGAACTACACTAAATGGGCTTTTAGGAGCTTAAGAGCACTTACTGTACATGACATTATGAAGCACCTTCCTGATTATAAACAATTTATGATACATAATAACACTCCTCACACTAAACTGTATATAACATAAAATTTGTTATTCCAAAAAAACTATGCTGTTTAAACTGACTGAATTCTTTATTACTGAATATCTTTGAGTCATTCTTAGGAAACTCCATGTGTGCATTGTGTGTGTTCCCATTCACTAGTGCTATATTTAAATCAGCCTTTAGCCTTGTTTATTGTGTAATGTAAAATAACTTTTATTCTTACTGTAAATGTTTGTTTTTCATTGGAATATCAGCCAATTTGCATGCTCCTATGTTTATCAATAGATTTCTTTGTTCACTTATAATAATAATAGTAGAATGTATTTGCTAACATTATAATTACCTGAGAAACATCTTCTTTCTTTTTTTTTTACCACATCACGAGTCTTTATCAGTATTTTAATTTTATTTTGGCCTTTCAACTCTGTTTTGGGAATATATACTTATATTAAGTATTATACTGACTGTAAGTATTGTGATATTTGCAAGCTAACACCATTATTAGACATTTAGCAATTTCAACCCCATAACATTCAACCCCAAAATGTGAATGCTAACAGGCTTGGTAGTTTTCTTTTGAAATTATAATTATATAAATTCCAAAAGTAATGTGACAGGGTTGCAGTAATGTTTCCTAAGAATGGCCCCTTTGCAGACAGGAATGAGTTTTTTTATTTATTTCTTACCTCCACAATGGCATTGAGGGCCGTATCTGCCCCGATACTAAGGTCAGTGCCGGGAACATTGTTACTAATGGTTGCAGGCAGCATACAGAGCGGGATGCAAAACTCCTCATAGCGGGATCGAGCCTCATTCAGCTGCAGCAGACACTCTAATGCCTTTGGCAGGTCAACACAACACAGCAGGGGAGCACAGGGGACAGGACAATGCACACGTTAGACCAGTAGAGGGAGTACTGGTGCAGGAGCGGACCCTGTTGATCGGAAACCCACCGTGTGATGCCCGCCATGGCTTCCGATTGGGAGTTGAGGGGAAAAGGAAGGGGGTACAGATGGGATGGGATCGACCTTTGCACTCACATGCACATGGGGTAGTCATGTGGCAAGACACTGAAGCGGGACGGCAGCTATTCTGAACATTCTGTAGAAGCAGCAATATGATCCAGTCCACACATCAACATGTACAGTAATGATGCCTTCGCTACATCAGCATACTGAATTTGTGACTGGTCTTTTTTCTTACATCTATTAGCATACAAAAGTATCAGTATATTTAAGGGATAGTTCACTCAAAACTGAAAATTCTGTCATCATTTACTCACCCTCATGCCATTATTGCATTTTTACCATAAATCAAAAACCACAATGTTTTCCAGAATGATATATGAATTGTGCACTCAAATCTTCTGAAGTCATGCAATAACTTTGTATGAGGAGGAACTAAATTTAAGCCAAAATTTGCTGAAAATCTTCAAACATGGCATGCCAAAACGTATAACACAAGGTTTGACGCCATGGTTAAATGTATGTCTCATGTGAATGTCTCAGTTGAGCATTATGTATTTGCATTCAGCACATTTCACAGTGGATTCTTTGGTAAATCAGTCGCAATTTCGGCGCAGGCTTGGAAACAGACTTTTATGATATGGACTTGACAGTATTGCCACAATGTAATGATATGTAATGATTCATGTACAGTCAGATGTTCTTTGTCTATGTGTCTGTACATTAAACCAATGACTAAATGGTCAACTTCACATTGTTTATCTTAGTAGGATGAAAATAATCTTATTTAAACTGTGATTAAATTGTATATAGAGAGCGATCAAAGAACGCTCCCTTCTACAATCGCTGGAGCTGTCAATCAAACAGCGCGAGTTTATCAGTGACTTAGTTTTGGACTCTTGCCAACATTTCCGTTATTACCCTTTAATCTATACTCTTTGGTTAAAAATCAACAAATCTCTTATTTACATTGTCTTTGTACTGTTGGTTATGATGAAAGCATTTGTCAGTGTGCAGAAGTCGAGTTGTAAAGACGAGATCACTGCATTCATGCGCTCAACAATTGGCTACATGCTCATCACTGCCACGATCTAAATATAATGCTATAACTAACACTCTCCTCAATTAGGAGATTAATCTTGAGAGCTGTAATAGTAAAAACGTGCTAAAAGTTTTCGAGGGAGTTCCACGTGTAATATTTATTTCATATGCAAAATATGTTAGCCAATCACAGCAGTGGGCGTTTGGACTGAAGTCCCACAGCAGACAATTCCCTTCAAACAGAGCGTTCAAATCAAGGTAGCAAAAAATGCCTTTTATTTCTAAATTATGACAATTTTCGATGAAAAAAATAAAATCACACTAACATTCAAAGTGCACCCCAGGAAACATTCTAAAACAATAATAGAAAAATGCAGTCAGTTCATGACCAGTAATGCATTACTTTCAAAAGTAAAATTTTCCAACACTGTTCAAGGGAACAAATTCTTAATTCGTAGCCATGATAGGATACTTTTATGGTTCTTTTTTTTTGCAGTCATTTTTCGAAATTGATTTCCCTAGGCCCATTACAAGGTCAAATCCAATATATCTTTAAAATACCTTTGCATTTGAGTTACACAGACAAGAGAAGGATGAGTTTGTAAGGACGCGAGGGTGAATAAATGACAAATCATTTTTAGCTGAACTATTTCTTATATGAAAAAAGTTGGTTTGCAGCGGCCTGTGCTTTTCTAAGGCTTGTGTTCATTTAAACCTTTAACTATGAAACTATGCAGACAGATTCCCGTTGAGTCTGCATTAGACAGGGTCAACGATCTGTTATGACGGCTTAATGCAGTGTGATCATAGCACAGAACAGGCTCAGTCACATGACAACCACAAAAAAGCAGAGCTCAAAACATGCCGCCATCATGTCATCGCCACTTACCTGTTATCTAACGACTCGCCTTTGCGTTTATCAGCCAAAACATTGAGGGTTAGTGTTAGAGATGTTTCAGGATAAATTCTCCCCCAAATCGATAAGGTTTATTATTTGGTGTAATGAAAATTGAGTTAAAATATGACATTTCTTTGTGAGATTCATCCTTCTGTTCTTAATTGCCTGTCATTAGCTAGCTGATCAGTAACTAGCATGGTTTAATTTTGGCTAGCTAGCTGATCAGTAACTAGCATGGTTTAATTTTGGCTCGCATGTTGGTTAAAGTAATGAATGAAATCATTAATTTTGTAACATCCTTTCTACTAAGATGTCTTAATGTGGTTGCTTGGAAGGCAGCATAGATGTTTTCCTTAGTTTATAAATGTACAATTTTCTAAATGTATGACTCGTTTATACTCACAAATGAGCACTGCAGTCGTTAAATTGTCTAAAGCTCACATTAATTTATTATTTTAGATTATTAGACATGCCATTACTGTGCTTTGGACGCCTGTATGAAAACAATTCCCCTAGGAGGTGCCTTCATATACAATCATGTTTTGAAACTGACTGACTGGCTGCAAGGGAGCTTCCTAAAGTTGTGGTCACAATAGCAACATTTTGGGGGTGTAGTGATGTATGAAGCAAAGCTCACACAAAGCTCTCACTTTCAAACCATGCAGCTTTCTGTTGATCAACCTCACACAACATTAGAGATAGAGCAGGTAGAATTCCTGTTGAACTGACTAGATTTTGTCAGTGAAAATTCGCTGATTGGCGGTAAATGTGACCGCACCTTTAGGTTACAGAAAGCACTGCTACTTCTAGCCTGGACTGATGTAATTGGCTGATAAACATAAGGTGGAGCCTGATTGGCTTGTAAAGAGAAGACAGAGCCTCTGATGTGATTGGCTGGTGGGTGGCGTCCCCCAGCCTCACTTACATCAGTGATAGCGTTCAGAGCCGTGTCTGCGCCAATGCTGAGGTCTGAGCCGGGCACATTGTTGGAGACGGTGGCCGGCACCATGACCATTGGCACACACAACTCCTCATAAATCCCGCGGGCTGCTAACAACTCCATGATCCCCAGGTAGGCCTGCAGGGCAGATCCGGGGATTTAGTGAACCGCTACCGGTGCTGGGAATGGGGATGGAATGAGGGGACAGACAAAGAATGAGAGAGAAAGACGAGGCAAGATTGGGAAGGAACCAAGTGGAAAGCCATGGCCATCACGACGGAGAGCATGAGACAGAGGATCCACTCCATACACACACTTCAAATAAAAAAACACTTGTTTAAAATACATACACACATCCTGATGATTTCTGCATAGAAAGAGAGAAGATGAGCCTGAACTCGGCAGCATGAAATGACTTTGGAAAAGCAGGTGAGCTATTCTGCAATTGAAGGGTATTGTTCAGTCTTTAATGGCGTCCATTTGTCATCTCAGTTGTGTGAATGTTACATTTCAAACAGCTGAAAGATAACCAGTTCCTGCTAAGAAGGTGATTATCACCTCATTCTTGAATGATTTTTGATGTTCATTATGAAAAGAAGAGGAGCACAGGAAGTTGAGTAAGCTTTAGGTGATGCTATATAGGAAAACATGATGAAGAGGGCAGGCAACTTAACTAAACTTAGTCATGGACCTTGCAAAATTAAGATTTAAAAGTTAATTTATATAATATACATATATATATATATATATATATATATATATATATATATATATATATATATATATATAAACATAAATATAAAAGTTATTTAAATTTAAAATAAATATTTAAAATATAAAGAAATTGTTTTACTGCTAATAATGTAATACTATTTATGTGACTATATTTTTAAATAATTAATATAAATACAAAAATGAATGTAAAATCTAAAAATATATGTAAAATCTACCTTATAATAATTATATAAAATTTTAACAGCAAAGCACATTATTTTTTTAAATATTTAATTAAAATGACCACCCTGTCAACACACTAAAAATGAATAAAGTCCAGGCTGGAAAACATACCTCAAATCCTCCGATCACTAACAACGCATTGATGTTATACTTCCGCATTTGTTCTGCTATTTTTTCAATGTACTTTGCAGGAAGCGTTCTGCAAATTTGAAAACATTGTAGAGAAGCAATAAGCACAACACAGCACATTACATTCAAAATCGACTGTATTGCTGAAATCTGCTATATAGGCTATATAAACTTTATATATGGGATAAATACCGTTTAGTTCCCAGGAGGGATCCCCCCTGGCCCGTCCATCCACCTACATCTGCCCATTTGACCTCTTTTATCTGAGAAAAGATCAAATGTGTTGGACCAACATTTTCATATAAGGGTACATTAAAACTTCAAGCTGCGAATGAGCTGCTTAGTTATGTACAGGGTAGCTATCCTCTGAGGGGTCGTTTACACAACACCATTTTCAACTAAAAATGGAAAACTTTTTATGTGTTTTGGCTGGTTATTTACTCGACAATGGCATTTTGTGGGCCTGAAAATGATATTGTGTATCCAGACCTGAGATATCATCAATAGCATCAGCTAGCCTATCGATATCAAGAGGATTTAGCATTTCCAATTTATGTATTCAATTATTATTATTATTAGGGTAGGCCTACTTTTATTATTAAATTGATATTACAATTAATTTGCCCCGCAATAATTTCATAGCGCATCACTGCAAAACCGACGCACTGCGAGGATAATAAAAGATTATATAGATTAGTTTACTCTGCATTACCCAACTGGAAATGATTTAAAAACATCTATAATATGTCTGAACACCGCATTAATCAGTCATTAATGAAAATTAATTTTTCACTACATATATGGGCAAATAAATTAAGGAAAAAAATAAATGAAGACAGTTATATACCGTTATCAAAATGTTGAAGTAGGATTTATCTCTCGTTGTTTTTGAGAGAATATGTGCCAAAAGCTCGTCAGTTTTTACTTCTATTTTCTGAGGTAAATAATTGACTGGGCTTTGAGACTTTTTCACTAGCATAACTTTCGCACAAAGTTTGCACATTGCTTGTGTGATATTCACCGACTCGTCTTCATGGTTTAAAACAGAAAAATTGTGAATATTGTTGTAAAAAATTTTTTTATCACCAATTGCCAAATGATGGACAACGGTTCACTTTTCCCGTGATAATAAAAGTAAATATTAAATAAACGATTAAACAAAGTGAAAGTGAAAAGTGAAATGAGTAAATTATAAAGAGGTGTTGGTGTATATGTACGGTTTGGAAGACGTGGGTAATATGGTTTATCCATTTTGCACCACGAACTGGAGGTAAGCAACAGTTTGCTAAATTGCAGTTAGTTTGATAGACACAGAACTTAAAGATCGACCTCTTTTCAGTTTGTTTCTTGCTTCATTAAAGATGAATTAATGCAGCATGAAAAGATGCATACTGGTGAATATTTTATTAGGGACTGGAGCAAAACTCGGCAAGACAGCGGAACTCCAGGACCGACGATGCCCACCCCTGCCTTAGGGTCATTTCTTTTTTTAATGTAGTTTTTCAAATGGAAATGCAAATGGGTTAAATGTGATCACCACTCATGTGCTTTCTAAATTCACTGGTTTATTGGATTATACTGGCTGAAGATAACTTAATGGAGGTCAGCCATGGATGAGACTTCTCTTAGTAAAAAATAACTCGATGTTGCAGTGCAGAAAATAAGAACTCGAAAATGTTAAAATGTTCAAAATATTTTGAATCTATTGATAATAACACACATGGATTTGACGAGACACTGCTTACTTTACCCAAGTACGTAATCCTCCTTGCGTTTGTTCAATAAGACGATTAGTGGATCATGTGTTTATCTACAGCAGGGCCCAGCCCATGTAATGAAATTAGTTGCTCTGTGTTTATCTCCATTCCTCCAACAGCTCTCGGCATAAGGCTAATGAGATTACGCATCGCCCCCTATCAGTTCACAGTGGTACTGCAGTGGTAAATTGGTTTATGTTAATCCAGTCGTGTTCTTCGTCAGAGTAAAGAGGGCTAGATGTGGCGACACTGCTGTCTGTCCTGATTTCAACGCCTACTTGGGTTAAACGTGTTAATGTACCGTCTGCTCTTAATGCTATTACTGAAGTAATACAATCAGCACAACTGGATATGAGTGTAAATACAGTGTTTGTGTTCATGTTTGTATATGTGGTCTATATAAAGGAAGCTTTTCATTTAAACTTGATGTTAATATGTGGAAAATGTGCACACAACAAAACTTGAATGCCGTATGAAAACATGAATACTACCATTAAAACGTTTGTGGTCGGTAAAATTTGTTTAATGTTATGAAAGAAGTCTCATATGCTCATCAAGGCTGCATTTATTTGGCTGCAAAAATACAGTAAAAAACATTTATTTTAAATATTTATAAATATTTTAAAATGTAATTTAATCCAGTGATATCAAAGCTGGATTTCCAGCGTCACATGATCCTGATTTCCTGCTCAAAAAAACACTTTTATAAATGTTGAAAAGTCATTCTGCTTAATATTGTTGTAGAAATATTTTTGTGACATTATAAATGTATTTACTGACATTTTTTATCAATTTAATGCATCCTTGATAATAATAAAAGTATTAATTTCAACAACAAAAAAAAGTACAAAAAAAAAAAAACATTGACCACAAACTTTTAAATGGTAGTGTATCTAAAGCAACAAATGTTTAAAGACATGTAGCCTATAGGCCAATTAAACTAGCGTACCCTATTCAACTTAGTAATTATAACAAATCTTTTATTTTATATTTTATAATACACACTATATAATACCATATTCTTCTTTAAAAAATTGCTAAAAATTACTATCTAGGTTTTTATCCTCCATCCTACTATTTAACCTCTACTACATTTTATTATATACATTTAAAAAACACATTTGGCCTTTGGCATTATAAACAGCTTCCCCTTAGGGTCCAAGTTGAACAAGATTTTGTTCATATGTAAAGATTATTTGTTTTTCTTGTGTTACGTCACCTACAGAACGACTCCCATAAACCATTGAGTTTAAATCCTACAGGATGATTCTTGAATTCTGGAATGTAAAAGTAAATACGTATTTACCTGTCCCTTATAGAATCCCTCAAAACCGTCACTGACAGCAAACATTTTGTGTCCCTCGGAGATGCCCACTCTGACAGCCGAGCGCACGGCTGCGTTCATGCCCGCCGCGGGGGCGCCCACGTTCAGCACAGCCACGTTATAATTGCTCTGAATGGGGGAAGAAGACATAGCATCGCTTATTACGCTGACAAATATGTCAATAAATTACATTTAGGTCATTCCTCGAGCATTTGCTAATACGAGGCTTCAGCTAAATTATTGACTTATATTCAGTTGTCTATAATAAATACAGCAAACGTCCTGTTGGATATATGTGGGCTGATGTGAAGAGCAAACTAAAATGGCCATATTCATACTAAAATGGCCATATTCATTTATATAACTAGCAGGTATGTCTATATATTTGTGGCCTTGTGCTTCTTGATCATCCTCATGTTTTTGTTTTTACCACTCATTGCCTATTAGGAATTTAACAATGTTTCCAACCAGCCGTTGGCATTCATCAATCTGTTTTCCATTCCAATAGGCGCAGGGTAATTTGGTCTTTCATTTACTCGACACACAGCCCGGAGCATCAGAGAATGATTATTGACTAAACACTTCTGGATAAACGGCCCTTTTGACTTTTCTGACTGTGTTGTAGCTTTCCCATCCAAGACTCCTGTTCTCTACACAAGGCTTTTAGAAAAGCAACAGAAACTATACTAAGCATCAGCGCTTATAAACGCTTCCCCAAAATAGCTTAAATTTATTTAGAATAAGAAAAGGCAATCTTTAAAGTAAGCTAAAACGGCTAAAAATCAATATTATAATTTAAAGGCAAGAACCTGGATGAAGCCAGGTTTAAAATCTAATGGTTTTGGTTGTACACTCTTTCCAAATGGGGGGTTTTCATGGAACCATTGATGCCGTGTTTTCATGGTTTTGGAAAACCCGCAGGGAATTTTAAAAGTGTGATATGTAGACCGGGAAAAGTCATGTAAATGTCTTCATGGAACAGATTAAAATAATTTTTTTGTCCTAGGTATGTCAAGCTCAAACATATTTTCCTTGAAATAAATTGTTGAGAAATTGCTATTTGTAATTTAAAAAAAAAGTAAAATTCATTGGTAATAACAAGTGTAAACCTTGAAGAATAATCAGTTATTGAAACGTCTGGAATTATGGGATTTAATTATTTCAATTATTTATAATTTTTTTTTTTTTTATTGTTTTATGCTCAACGCAGACCATTTATGGAATATAAACTGCAGAAACTTGTTATTGCCACCATGATGCTAGTGTATCATGGATGGTTGTCAGGGCATTGCTATGTAGTTCTGGGAGATTGCCCAATTCAAAAGAGTCCATTACAAGAATGATATGATATTCTGGTCTCTAAATATAGCTTGCATATTCAATATGAATCCATGTTGGGTTTTTTTCTCAGTTTTATCATCCACTGAAAATTATGATTACGTTCACTTAGATCACTAAAAAATAAATGCAACAAAAAATGTGGCCTTTAGGGATATTGTGGCATTGAGATAATATTAGCTAGAGAATAGAGCTAAAAATAACTATCCACAAGCAGAAATATTCTCACAGGATGTGTGACAGGACTAATTAATCTTGGTTTCCACTGGAAACATCTGCTAGGGGTGGAATTCTGTCATGTTGTGAATAGCTAAGTTTGACCCAACAGCATGCTAATGTCAGTCAACAGAGGTGGTGTTGTGTTGAGATCACCAGGGTAAAACAAACACGGCGTCCCTCTCAGGATGCGACACTCACGTGTGGAAGTTCAGACTCTGGTTTGCGGTGAGCCAGCAGTTTGTAAGTCCTCAAGTTGTTCTCAAAGCTCCTGCATTCACACACAAACATATAAGTGTTATCCTTATATTTAATACGATTTAAGAGTTATATTTGTAGTTATGGTTAAAATGAATACAACATAAACACTACCGTTCAAAAGTTTGGGGTCAGTAAAACATTTTTTAGAGGATACATTAAATAGATCAAAAGTGACTTTTACATTGTTACAAACAAAAATATATTTTGAATAAATGTTGTTTATCCATTAAATAATCTTGAAAGAATTTTTATCACAGTTTCCGTAAAAACTTTAACGGCTTTCAACATTTATAATAAATATTTCTTGAGCATCAAATCAGCATATTAGAATGATTTAATGATGCTGAAAATTCAGCTTTGATCACAGGAATAAATTACACTTTAAAATATAAAACAGTTATTTTACACTGTGATAATATTTCACGATATTAGTTTCACTGTATTTTTGATCAAATAAATGCAGTCTTGGTGAGTACAAGACTATTCTTTCAAAAAATCCTAAAAAATCATACCAACCCAAAACATTTTAGAAGTAGTGCACATGCTACTCGCAGTCAAAGTTAAACTACAGTCAAGCTACTAAAAGTAGCAAAGTTTCAAACTAAATGTAGCAAGCGCACCTGCCGCGTAGCCGCACTGCCTCTTCAAATTTTTTATCATCCATGGCCTTCTGCACCTGCTGAGTCTACAAGACAGAAAAAGCACTTCCATTATTATTATATTATGACATTTATTATGTTGGGTTGAAATGATTTGTTGGAAACACTGTCTGGGTCATATTTCATATCAACATCGAAAGAAAAAATATATATTTTTAACAAAGAATGTTAAAATAATGTCAATTTCAATTAAGCACATTTTTTCTTACTGTAATGAATTAATGTAAATCAACCTGTTCAGACACATTTTTTATAATGAAAAAATATATAATTTTATTTTTATTTAATTATATTTTTTATGTAATTATACAATGACACGTTATTAAATATTTAAATGTAAATAAATATAATTAAATTCAGCTCATATGGATGCAAATGCCAGAATGATTCATGAGTGCGGCAGTAATGCAATGCTCTCATTCCTCTGCTGAACTGCATGAGCGTGGATCTTTATTATCACAGCACTAAACCCGGTGTGGCATCTGTCCAAGCCTTACCATCTGCACACACTCCATGAGGGGCAGCCGCACAGACTGGTTCCCACACAGAGACACCACGCAGGCTGGCGTGTTTGCAGTGGTCTCGAGCAGCGCCAGAACCGCCTCCACACCCATGCGACTGGCCTGACAACAAACACAAAACAGCATTGCAATCTGTAGTGCTTTAGCCTGCTCAAATGTAATCTTCACTTTATGCATAGAAATAGTTTCATATGACAGAAAATTTCATTTTAAATCACCCTAGGGATTTACATGTGTTTTACCAGCACTGAGAATGCTTACATAATGTGTTCAAGAGGAAATATTTTTTTGTGTGTTATTTGTTTAAGCAGACTGTGTTTGTCTATTGCTGTTGCTTATTCAAGAACCAATGTATGCATGTTGAATCCAAGGGTTATTATACTTTTCCTACTGTAATTGTTGTTTGTGTTAATCGACAGCATGCCACATTATATGTACATAAACATAATGTTGAAAATAAACAGACCACTTAGGAAAGAAGCTGTCTTTCTTTTCAGGCATTATTTTTTTCTCAGTTCCCCAGAGTGCACTTTAGAACAGCAGAGCAATTGCAGTGTGTGGACATGAAATCTGTTTATGTAATGAATGTAAGCTCCTCCAACCCTCCTGTTTTTATCCCCAAGAGTTTCTCACCAGAATCCTGTCAAATGCTGAGGGGGTTCCTCCTCTCTGGACGTGGCCCAGGATGGTCACACGCGTGTCGAAGCCCAGACACCGAACCACCAGCTGGAAAAAGGAATAAAGAAGATTTAAACTTGAATTATAGGAATCAAGGGAATTTAGAGGTTTAAGGTCATATTTTGTCAACAAAACGTCTTGTCTATCACGCAAGATAACATTTAATTCCAAATAAAGCAAATGTCTATGAGCATTTTGAATTTTCAGTACAACATGTCTTCATAATGTTTATAAATCTTACAGTAAAAAAAAAAAAAAAAAAAAAAAAAAATATATATATATATATATATATATATATATTAACCCAAAACTGAGTTATTCATAGAATCAATGTTCAAGCTGCTCATTTCCATACAATGAAGTCAACTTAAAGATTTTAAAACTTATGATTTTAACTTAGCTTTGTGTTAAGAACAGATCACAGTTTAATATAGTCCATGAGTTGTATGGACCACTTTTATAATGCTTCTGTCTTTTTAAAAGTTAGACGCCCCTGGTCACCGTACACTTTCATTGTATTTAAAAGAGCTGTGTTAAACTATAACATCTCCTCTGGCATTCTACTGAAAAAATAATGTCATATGAGACATTAATGAGTGAGTAAATGATGCCAGAATTTTAATTTGTGGGTGAACTCTTATGTTTTGCTGAATATACATTTTTTTAAAAAATTTAAGTAATTTAATGATAAACCTAAGTACAAGCACAGAAGACACAAATCAATCATAGTACTACATGCATTTAGCAGAAAGATTCACAAGAAAGCTGCAACAAACATGCAGATTAAGAGATTTAGCATTAATTGGTGAAATCAGAACAGCTTCCCATGCTAGTCAGTAAATTCGAACCCATCTTTTAGCGGTTAGTGTTAGAGACGTGCTAAACATTGTAAATAATTCAACTCCTGCAGGACCTTTTTCAGGGTGAGGAAATGTACTTCCTTTCACTATGAATAACCTGAACAAAGAAAACATAAATGTTTCCACAAGCATGACTAAAACTAGATTCTTACATTGTCTTTCTGAAGAAAATTCCCATATTTATATGATATTTTGTCCCATCATAAAGCTTGGGCTCCCACACATGGTATTCTGGAAAGTTTAAGTTATTTATTTTTTGTTGCAAGTGTATCATTAATGTCAGTTGCACAAATAAAGTGGGACAATATATACAATGAAGTTTAAAATTTAGGGTTAGAGGTTTTTAAAAATAAAGTATGAGCAATGCTAATAGTGACGCTTACCTAATGTTTCTTGTAACACAAATTATTCTAAAGAAAAGGACAGATAAGACTGAACTGCACAGCACTACAAAATGTGCATGCTCCTGCTTCGGGTAACATTCAAGACACTTATGCACTGATGCCGTGCAGTAGTTAAGTAGAGGATAGCCATAGCTGGTTATGTTCGAGGTGACCACATGTGCCTTACCAGAAAAGAGTGTGGGTGTGTTTAAGCAAACCACACAGGACAAAGCCAGAGAGGGAGCACACACAGAGCTCAGAGAGGTCAGGGATCAATGCAGGAGCTGGATCTCTATACACCATGTACTTACATTCTTTACATGTTCTGAGGTAATGGGCTGGTTGTTACGATCAATCGCACCTTCAGCTACTATTATGATATTCAGCCTTTTCATTCCTGCCCGTTTCTATGAGGGTAAGAGACAGGTCACAAACTGATGACAAAAACAACGGGAGAGATTCAAAAAGCTGGAATTAAGGCTGCAGAAGTGTCCCATGAAATAAAAAGCCACTTACTGAAACACCAGTTCTAATGAAGAAACTTTTGCTCACTTTGCTTAAAGTAATGAGAGTGGCTTGCTCCTTGCAAGATTACCTACCCAGATCTTTAACCACTACACCACACGACCCAGTTAAGGTGCATTCTTTCTAACAGCAATTAAATTAAATTGTTCAATTAAAAAAGTCGCTGTACTTTTGGTCAAGGACTCCAAATGGCTCTACTGTTGTTCAAGGTCTTTAAGTACATGGTTGGTCGGCAAGTCGCAGTACTTTTGGTCAAGGACTCCAAAGGGCTCTACTGTTGTTCAAGGTCTTTAAGTACATGGTTGGTCGGCAAGTTGCTGTACTGTTGGTCAATGTCTACAAGATGCTATATTGTTCAATGTCCCAAAGTTGATGTGCTGTTGGTCAAGCAGTTGCTGTACTGTTGAACACGGTCACCAAGTTGCTATACTGTTGTTTGAGGTCCTCAAATGGCTGTGCAGTGGTCAAGGTCTTAAAGTCAAAATACTATTGGTCAGTAAGTTGCTGTACTGTAGATTGAGGTAACCAAGTCATTGTTCATATTCTGTTGGTTGAGGTTTCCAAGTTGCTATACTTTTGGTCGAGGTCACCACATAGCTGTGTTGTTGGTCAAGGTCTGGAATTGTTCGCCAAGTTGCTGTACTTTTGGTCGAGGTCGCCAATGCCCTGTACTGTTGGTCAATGACTACAATTGGCTGTACTGTTGTTCAAGGTCTTTAAGTCACTATACGGTTGGTCACCAAGTCGCTACACTTTTGGTTATGGTCACTAAGTTGCTGTACTGTTTGTCGAGATCTCCAAGTTGCCGTCTAATGTTGGTCGAGGTCCCCAAGTTGCTGTACAGTTGGTCAATGTCTACAAGTCACTATTTTGTTGTCCGATGTCTCCAAGTGTCTGTGTTGTTAGTCAATTCCTAAAAGTCACTATTTTGTTGGATAGAAACGTTCCTTTACTGTTGATCATGGTCAACAAGTCGCTATACTTTTTGTTGGTCAAGGTTTTTGTTGTTCGCAGACTTCACTTGGTTATGCTGTTGGGCAAGGTCTTAAAGTTAATATACTGTTGATAACTGTCAGTTAAGGACACCAAGTCACTGTTCGTATAATGTTGGTGTACTTTTGACTGAAGTCGCTGTGCCTTTGGTCAAAGTTTCCAAGTCACTGTACTTTTGGTCAAGGCCAGCAAGACTAGTGGACTGCTGTTTTCAGATGCTTTAGGCAATTGTGCTAAACACTTTGCCACTTTGCCAAAGATCTTTGTCGATTATGATGCTTCAAATTGCCAGATCTTATTGAAAAAGAATGATTTGTGCACCATTTATCACTGTAAATCGCTGTCAGTGTGAAAGCCCTGGTACATCTTGTGGCATGTGGTAGAATTTGTAGCATGTTTTTGCAACAAGTCTTTAGGTCGTTTAGGAGTTTTATTGGAGATGGGCAACTGCAGTTCTAGAGGATTCCAGATTTTTGCTCTCTACCTTTGAAAACATCCAGTACTCACATCCTTGACTATACTAGAAGTAATAGCTTTTCCATGTCTGTCAATGGCTCCTTCAGCGACTATGATTATGTTCAACCTTGAACCTCTGGATCGAGTCTGGGGCAGTGAACACATTTGTTCCACAAAAATATAGGCATGTTACAAACAGAAGAATAAATTCTGGAAGTGGAAAATTTATTCATTGTACACAGATGACTCTGGGATAAATACCTTATTTAAACTGTAAATGTGTATGTATAACCAATTTTTTGGTAGTGTGTCTTTTTTCAAGTAGTATGACTATTTACATAACTGAAGAAGCTACAGTACATCTCTAGCAAGTAGTGATGGAAAGCTATACATTTCAGTGAACACACTACTTTATCATGAGTGAAGCTTAACTGTAGTTCATCTAGTTTAGTTAATAAGCAACAGTTTTAGAATCACTTCCCCAAAACTGTGTACAACCACAAGCATACTTTAATGGTTTTGATGATTTTTCAGGTGAAAAACTAGTAAGAATAAATCTGAAAGTGTGAGCACTAATAACATAAGAAGTATATCACGTGTGCTGCATGTAGATTTAGTAGAAATTATGTATTTTTGTTTTACCGCAGAGAGTTTTTGACACATTTTCTCTTCCCAGCCATCCTCAGGGGGCATTTCAGGAATCAACACCCAGTCAGCTCCACATGCCAGGGCGCTCACCAATGCCAGATAGCTTCATACACAAGCGCATACAGATATAGAAAACAGTGTCTGATTTGACAGTAGACAGCATCATTTCACCGTTAAACGTAAAAACCATGCCAATAATATGTTTTGAACAAATCTAGGGCAAAATGGATTGTGCTGATATGTAATAATCTTACCCACAATGCCTGCCCATCACCTCCAGCACAAATGTCCTCTGGTGACTGTAAACCACAAAAATAATGTTAGCCAATAAATGTGAATCACTCAAAACTTGGCCTATTTTTTCATGAGAAACAACTTGTACAACTGGTAACTTTTTCTGTTTTGTGTCAGGGTTCTGTCACTTCTGTCTAGTCTATTCATTGGTTTTGTGACAGAGCCCTGACACTCCTGTTTTGTCGTGTACTGTGTAGCACACAGTTTGTGTTTAACACTAGCTGTGTGCATTCATGTTGTCAAGTTTTGTGTGAACACGTGCCTTATGAGTATTCTCATTGGCTGCGTGTTCATGTCTCGTTTTGTGTTAGCACATGGCTAGTGATTTGTTTTACTGGCCATGTGCTTGTGTTCTAGTCATCTTTGGTGCGAGCACATGGCTTGTCATGTGTGTTTCCTTGTGCCATGTGCTCTCCTTTCGATTGTCTAACCCCGCCCATCTTGTTACCTGATTATTGATTCATTTGCCCCACCTGTCCTCCCTCGTTACCTGCTTTGTTTGCTCTCCCTATTTATTCTCCATGTGTCTTCAGTCCTGTGCTGGTTTGTCATCATATGTACACTGTGTGTTTCCCTGCTGTCAAGTCAGTCTTGTTTTCCCCCTCGGGGTAGATTTTGTTTTGTTTTTTATTAAAAAAACCCATCAACTCTGCACCTGAGTCCTTGCTCCTTTCACCACCCCCACACCGGACACTTTGTTATGGACTGTTGAAGTACCTCTGAGCTGTAGTCATGATTGCATCCACCACCTCAATGATTCTGTGGAGGGCTGAGTCTGTTCCTATTGTCATGTCGGTGCCACAGAAGTCATTGTCAATAGAGCCCACCATGCCCACAATGTGAAGAGCAGAGTATTTCTGAGCCGCCTCCTCATCAATAAGATCTATAATAAAAAATAACAACAAAAAAAAATGCAACATGAAAGCTCATAAGATCAAATTCTAGACAATATTTTGTTATTATTTGCGTATCAATCTGTTTGATCTTTATTTTTTGGTTAATTTAAGCCTAATTCAATAGTTCTTAATATTTTCAAAATTCAGATAAATTCAAGCTAAAGATGGCTAGAACGCTTTGTATGTGAAATAAACAACAGCCTCAAAAAAATAATTTTATTTCTATTGTGTGGTCTGCAGCTCATACCTTGCTGGACCAGCTCTGCCAGCAGGCCGCTCCACTCCTCTCTGAAGAGATTGGCCCCGGTCAAACTGCCATCTCCTCCAATCACGCACAGGTTGGTGATGCCTCTTTTCACCAGGTTATGAGCCGCCTTCAGACGACCCTCATGCGTGCGGAAATCTTTGCATCGTGCGCTGCCGATAACAGTGCCGCCCTGAAACACAATCAAACAAATTCTTAACCATTGTAAACATGAGATTGAAAAGGTATTGGCCCATTATTTGGTGTTTGCTGAATGATCAGAGCACCCTTTGACGTTTAAAGATATCAGTTTCTCCTTGTGAGATCACGGGTGGTAACCACAGCAGGGTATTTGCAGGGTTTTAAAATCAAATGTAGGGCTTTTTAAGACTTGCGCAAATAAAACCAATACCATTATGGGTAAGGTATAGGGCAATGTCCATGGTAACATCCTAGACTGTAAAATGACTGTAAATATGATGATTGTAACAATAAAAATTCAAATAATACAGATTTTGAGAAAGCCAAAAACTTATATATAAAATGATGAACCTCACATTTCAGTCTTTAAACTATATTTTAAGAAAAGGGATGAGTCAAAATTATAAATATCTGGTTCAGTAACGAAACCCCAGTAATAAAGGTCCTTTACATGCAATCTACAAGCAATCACATCATTACAGCATGACACAAGCTGACTAGGGATGTCCCGATACCTCTTTTTCACTTCCGATACCGATACCGATGCCGCAGCTTTGGCTATTTGCGATACCGATATTAATCCGATATTTTTATTTTATTCTTCAACTAATACTAGGCCTAATAAAATATATGGAAGCATTTTGCTCAATTAGCAACCTAAAAACTTAAATGGAGAACAAATACTTCTCCAGTATATAGTCCACAACAACAGTTAATTATGAAAGACTGCCACCCTTTATTAAAAAAAAATAAATAAATACAGGCAGGCAGGCTACTTCAGTAGGCTACTTAAGCTACCAACAGGTTTAAAGTTAATCGAAAAATTAACGGTTGTTGTATTTTTAAAACGCAAAGTTGAACACCAACATTTTAATTTGAACTGTATGCACACCAAAAGCTGCGCAAAAAAATAAATATTGACGTAAGTTATTTATAAATAAGTTATTTTCTGTATGACCAGAAATTATAGAGTATTTTAAGTTGTTTCCACTGTTGAAAGAAAAACGGAAGTGTTCGCGCCCGCGCTCCGTGCCATGCAGTGCGGGCTCCACACTCTGCACAAACCCTTTCTTGGATATGCGTCAAAATCTTGTGTACCATACATTTTACAGCCTACGGTTTATAAACTGAGGAGACGGATTGCAAAACCGTGTTTATAGTACACCGAAGGTAGTGGGATGGAGTGTCTGTTGTGAGTTTAGGGGGCACGTCAGCCAGAGATGTGTGTGTGCGCGTGCGTGAGTGAGTGAGACAGACTGCCAGCTGAACAGAGGGTCGCCGAAAGAAGGATCTGAAGTGCCGATGTTTCGGCTACAAAAACCCGCCGAACTGATCTGAAACCAGCCCAAACCCATTTTTTGCCCACAAAATAGATTGCAAAACCGCTCAATATGCGCCGCTTAATTGGATGTCGCAGCAAGGGAAATGCTATATTCAAGCATTGTTGGATAGGTATCGGATCATATTTTTTCTCCCCTCCAATCTCCGATCTAGCGTTCTGGGCCAGTATCGGCACGATACCGATGCTGTGGATCGGATAGGGACATCCCTAAAGCTGACTAGCCTCTGCTGATTCTGCAGCCAACGAGATTGCTTGCTCAACATTTAAGTAGTCTGGTTCATTGTTTGCTGTAAGCTAGTCCTGCAGAGCGCTATTAGAGTTCCTCTGAAACCCTCCACCTCCCCCAACTCCACCTGCCTAGATCTGCTACGAGATGCATGTCTGCCATACATACAGCAGCAATAATCAAAATCAGCAGCAGCGTAACAGATCTAGTCCACCAAGACCAAATACATTAACATTGCCATATTAAAAAGCATGCTAAAACTATTTAAGAGAGTTGTCCAAATAAAATATGGGTTGATTTTCACATTGGTCTGAACTAACACTCTCTGAAAGTAGGCTGCGCTGGTAACCCGTTTACAAAGCAGCAGTGCTTGTTAGAACGAGGCAACACGTTTGTATCTATGATATAAACACCATAAGGTAAACATTTTCATAAATGATCAAGAGTTGATCATAAGCAATCGCTTGGCATAAATGCATGGTATTAATTTATTGCGAACTGCTCTGAAACCGCAAGCCTGTAGAATGTGCAATAGCGCAGCATTTTTATTTTGAATCGTGCATCGCTCACATTTAATTAAATCATAGCCTTTTAAAGTTTAATAATCAATCACATTAGACTGTATTGTGATTCCTGTTTTCTATCCCCAAATACATCTTAAAATCAGACTTTTTTAGACCATTTGAGACTTTTATATGACCTTAAATGCAAAATGCACTTTCTGTAAAGCTGCTTTGAAACAATATGTATTGTGAAAAGCGCTATACAAAAATTTGAATTAAATTTGTGGGGACTATGAATAGTAACCGATAACCTTGTGACAGTACGAGCAGAGGTATGTATAAGTGCTTTGAGGGGTCGTATGATTCTCATCACACTCACCACTTGCAGCATGCTGGACACACTCTCCCAATTCGCCTCCTTGATGTTGTCGCCTCCATCCACCATACCCTGATAACCCTGTAAGTCACACAAAAACACATAAACAAAATCCCTCCTCCTATCCTTTAATGACCTCTTAGTCACCAGATATGAATTCAATTCTCCAGGTAATAGTATGAAGCAGCTTACTGAGATTGGCACGCAATGTTCTGGCTCGGCAAAGACATGGCTTTGTGTTTACGAAATGTCTCTACAAGGCACAATCTTGATATTAAAGACAAAGTGTGTCATTTCTGCATCATTAGCAGCACTTGCAAACACTTGCCTTAGCAAACGATTTAACAAATGACACGTTTCACCTTAAAGAATGAGGGTGGAATCAGGAGAAAATAGATGTGTGGGTTTCTTCACTGAAGACATTGCATAAGAGCACAGTGGGCGAAGGTATTTGGCCTATCACAGACAGACATCTCAGGATTTACATGCCATGTGATGCAAATGGAAAATTCATGTTTATATGAGGCCAGGTATATAGGCCTTTAACTCAAAACAGTTCTGCTATTTCAACAACTCTGTAGTAGATTAATATAATTTATAATGCATGACTTATTTAACTAAAAAGGCTGTGTGTACTCGTAATACGTCTTGAGTATTAACATTTTTATATTGGAAATAAATGATTGGCCATTTGAAAAGGGTGAACAGTAACAACAAGAGCCATTAGACCCATATGTTACACAGCACTGACATAGACACTAGTTTGTCTTAATGTTTACACATCAATATAAGTATATACAGCATACCAGTCTTGCAGTATCATCTGAATTCTGTATGGATGAACTAGAGACTGACCTCATGAACGAAGTAGACTTTGGCTCCTACATAGATTCCCATACGGACAACAGCCCGAACAGCAGCATTCATCCCTGGATGTAGAGAAACACCACACAAATCACTTTATAGAGGGATATCTATAGTATACTAAGAAAACAGGTTCTAAATGGCTATTTGTTTAGGTTTGCACTTGCTATTGAAATGTGAGGATTATTGGAATGTTTTTGTACAGCATATTATAACAACTTTTAGGGGAAGTCAATATTTGGTCATCTGTTGCTAGCCTCCTCCTATAATAACTCACTCAGACTTCAAACTTAAGTACCTCTCTGTGCAATGTCAAAATGGGGGGGGTTGTAGTGCAGTGACTGGTAGGCTATTGGTAGATCATCGGTTCACGTGCCGCTAGGCACTAGCTATCTGTCACGTCCAGGGGTTAAAGTGGGCCGGCACCTCAGATAAATTAATAAATTAATAGATTAATTAATTAATCTCAACGAATCTCACTGGTCCCGAGATAAACCTCCCCTCCTCCCTGCTGAACGCGAGTGATTATAAATGCGTGAAATGCACTCACGGTGGTTGAGGGCAGTAAAGTTAGTTTTAGATTCGATATTTCGCCGGACATTGTTTTCCCTTGCCACTGTTCTATAGGGTCGGCAGTCTTACAAAGATATCAATAGCAGGATTAGTTTTAACGTAACCATTATCAACATTAAATATTCGTTCAAAATCACCTACGTGCATTAATGCTGCATATTTATACCTGAGAATGCTTTGACGCGTTTCCACAACGCATGCCTAAGGGAACGTCTGCCAATTCCTCTAACTGCGTTAAACGTAGCCTATAATTTGTATTATTTAAAATTACTTTTCAAATTCCAAAGCTTGTAGAAGGTTCCTATTGGCAATGCTGATCTGGTAGCCTTGAATAAATTAACTTATCTAAGAAAATGATTCATAAAACTCATCAGTTGAGCCTATGTTTACTTTCTTTACTGACACAGACGAAAATGAAAAGACTAACAGTCAAAGTTCAGCTTTAGGAGGGGAAGAAATACGGCAGGATAAGACTGAGAGAAAAATAAAGATTAAGATGAGAGAACAGGTATTGACAAATATTCTAATGCCCACTGTCATGGTTTTAAAGCTATTTATTATCCATTTTTTTGGCCTTCAAAAGTCTTAAATTGCACATATGTAGGTCAGAGAAATCAAAATTTTCTCAGGAGAGCATGCCCCCGAGGGGGGGGGGGGGGGTGTAATGTGGGCTGATGTGGCTACAGTGCCAGGGCTCAATTTTTGTCCCAGTGTTCAGCAATTTTAACATAGCATCGTCATCATATCAGTGTTGATGGACCAAAATAATACCATTAAAATATCAAGTAAATAAGTATTGTGATACTTGGTGCCACAGTGACACTCTTGTCCCAAAAAGTATTGCTATACCACAATACTCATTATGTTGTCCCACGGTGAGTCATTTTTCCCTGTTGCACCTACACAAAATTTGACGGTTCCCCCACCTACCAAATCCCACTTTAACCACTGGTCACGTCACATTTAAAAGCGCCAAAGCAGTATTTATTGTTTGAATTTCGTAATAAAATTGAGTTAATGCTACTTAAAACAATACAATTTTTGAACAAGCAGTTTAGTTGTATTTTGTGTGGCTCATTATTTTTAAGTCAACATTACTAATTTGCTGAATAGTTTTAAGTATACTGACTGAGCGTCATAAATTATGTCATGTCGTTGTGGCATTGCTCTGATCGACGTTGGAAGAATCCAATCAACATGATACTCGAAAGCAGCAGGAGTAACGCATGGAACAATTTTTAAGTACTCCAAGAACTTGTGAAATGTTTCTCATTTGTTCTTTAAATGTTTCAACAATATATAATCAAGAGAATTTTGAATCGCTAGTTTTTAAGAAGCGTGGCAGTCGCCTATTACTCGCGCACTTTTTGAATGCCATTTTAGCGTCACTGCTTAGTGTTATGTGAACGTCAAGCAAGCAGGGCAATAGTGTTAACGTTAGCTGGTAACTCTTCAGTCAATGTAGTGTTTTGAAAGTGTGTTGTTTGCTATCTATGATAAGCGCCCTGATATGGTAAATGTGATTTTATTCCTACATGTATGTGAATGAAAAGCAGCAAGCAGAAATGTCCACGATTAAGGCTAATACACTGACATGAAGTTAACTAAATATTGGATTAAGTTAACTAATAAAATTTGACTGACTGGAAATATTTGGTGTAAACCTTTACAAATGTTCTTCAATCGCAGTGTGAACTGGATGCTTGCTGAACAGAGCCTCAACATTCAGCCTCAGCAATCGAGGTAACATAAATGGAGTGGAAATGCAAGTTGTGTCCTGTCATCTCAGACACTAGGGCACAGTTATTTAGTCACTACTGTTTACAGCATAGCAATAATTCACGAATTAGCCCTTTGCCTCGTCAATATGACACTTGTATTTGTACATGTCAGTCATTTAATCAGAGCCGGACAGTAACGGAGTACATTTACTTGAGTACAGTACTTGAGTACAATTTTGAGGTATCTGTACTTTACTCGAGTATCATTTTTGGGGAGTACTCATGACTTTACTCAAGTACATTTGAGAGGCAAATATTGTACTCTTTACTCCACTACATTTCTATCCATAACCGTGAGTACCCGTTACTTCTAAAAAAAAAAAAAGGAAAAAAAAATCTCGGAAACCCTCAATTTGTTGTTTCCCTCTCAAACGTGATTGGATTGTGCATGGCCACTGATTGGGACAGCCTATCAGCAATTCACCTTCACCTTCAGCTCTGAACTGACGCCAAAGTAAACTCCATGGTCAGATTTATGTGGGTTCAAATGTGGGTGCAAAAAAATCCATTAAAACTCTAGCAGAGGTTTGTCAGAGCGTTGCCATTGTGCATTGCCTTGTGGGCAAGTGAGAAATGTTAAATAAAGCAACATGGTAAAAAGATGAAAATGACTTGAATTAACTTTCAATTCCTTTTAGATTATCAAAGGTATTAACATTAACATTTTTCATAACTCCATGTAGGACGTTTCTGTACATAAATGTAAGCACGGTTCGCGTACCTACCCCGAAGTGATAAAATAAAATTCTGTATCAAATTTATAGGCAAAGACAAGTAGTTTGTTTAGGCATGGTTTGTAGTGAATTACAAACCTGCACACATATATTCCAACACACATAACTATAGAATCAATTCTTAATGCGCATGTGAACGCCATCAGCGTTTATCACAGGTTCAGTTTAAAGTCGGTTTAGAGAGAACGCCGTCGTCTTAGCGGCCCCTAATTTAATAACAAATGATCATTTAGACGGAAGTGAATCAATCAAAACTAACTTTAGCTGGAAAATAACATTATTCAAGAACAGCTATAAAACCAAACCAATCTATGTTACCTTAAATTATATGTTTATCTCTGAAAAGCTGCTTTGAAACAATCTACATTGTTAAAAGCGCTATATAAATGAAGATGACTTGACTTGACACTGTGGCAGTAGTAATGCAATATTTAGAAAATGTACTCTTGTACTCTTGATACTCAAGTACTTTTAAAAACAAGTACTTCGGTACTTTTACTTAAGTAGACATCTGACTGTAGTACTTTTACTTGTACTTGAGTCAAATTTAGCAAGGGGTATCTGTACTTTTACTCAAGTAACGAAGCTGTGTACTCTGTCCACCTCTGCATTTATTGCACTGACATTTATTTATCACGAAGTCACAAAGACACACACAGAACTGGTTCAAGTGAAGTAGCACAAGCAGAACATGCACTTTTTTTCTTGTCCCTTGTGTGACTTTAAACAGCCCTTCTCAGAGGCAACAATGTTCACTCATTTAAAAAACACTTAAAAAATCAGATTCATGAATCTGTAACATGCCCATTTAAGAACTGTGGCTACCGCACACATGTCTATTCTTCATTTAATGCTCACAAAAGTAGGAAACATGCAGGAAGTTTTTGCAGATCTGCTAGAATCAGGTTGCTAGAATTCAAGGTTGTTCAGCTTTAATTATTATTATTATTTTTTATTATTATTATCAACTCTAGCAGTGCTCTGGTAATTATGTAATATACCCCAGCTGCCACTTACCTATACATTAACATTACCTTTGAAAAGTTTTAAAAAAAATTAAAAATGTAATGTTTTTGAAAGAAATCTCTTAGACTCAACAAGGCTGAATTTTGTAAGTGACTATTTTCAAAAGTATTACAATGTTAATTGCTATTGTCTACTTCTAATGTACTAAGTTTAACTTAAACCTCTTTGCTTCTTCCAGATGGAGAAGTCAGACCAACCTGACATCACAGACAGTTGCTCTTGTCATGGTGGTCGAGAGAGGCACTACAATAGCAGTTCATTTCAATCCTGCAAGCACTGCTATTGGTAGAAGATGAGGTTGTGATGAGTGACATCCCCAGGTTTGCCGATGCATTTGTATTGTTGTTTGGGTTGATCTATGTATTGCATTTGGACTACCCCAGGGAACTCACTCTTACTTTTAGCTTCATCCAGAAAGTACTGATGGGTCTTGATGATGGTAAATCACTGAAACCAGGCCTACTCAGTCTACAAAATGACCTATTACAGAATGTGTAGGCCACTTTAAGAGTTGTATGTGGGCACATGCCTGTATCTAGGTTCATACATTTGCATGTGTTTGTGGTGCCGAGTATCATGATTTGAATGTTGTATTAAGTATTTGAATGAAAGTTTACATTTGGTAGATGATGTCTTGCCCTCCAAATCTACCTCAGTTTTTCATGTTCCACTTTAAATAGTATAACTTGTTGATCTGAATCTTAATTTGAGATTTGCCTTTTAAGATACTTAATTGTTTTATTTCTGGATGTATTTGTACGTCTTAAGTGGCATAGATGTATTTTAATGTATAAAATACATAATATCTCTTTACATAGATGTAAAGAGATGTATTTTTTTTGTTATTATTATTTTCCTTATTATTGTTATTGTTTTTTTTCACTTTCAGCTTGATGCATTGCTGTAGGAGTTGTATTTCTTCAAATTCTTCTGTGAAAATAATGGCCTGTTGTCTTAACTTTTACATGTTCAGAGACAGTAACGGGGCTTGAAAAAAATTGTAAGGTTGAACAAAATTCAGTTCTATAGCTAATCTTGTATTTGTGTTTTTTTTTTTTTTTGTTGTTGTTTTTTTTTTTTTTTTTGTTATATGCTGAACTTCAGCATGATTAATTCATTAGCCTATGAGTCATGCATGGTGATTTTTTTTTTATAATTATGCATACAGATAAAATCTGAATAAAAATTGAATCGAATAAAAATAAATATGTATGGATAAATTAAAAACATTACATATGGGAAACAGAAGTATTGAGTACAGTGAACTTAAATAATAAATAAAATTAAAAATAAAGAAGTTTATTTAATTTATTTTTTAAGTTCACTGTACTCAATACTTCTGTTTCCCATATGTAATGTGTTTTAATTTATCCATATATAATATTGATGCAATGTAAAAACCTGATAAGTTCAGAGTACTCAACTTTAAAGCAAAACCATACTTATAAATTACAATTAAACCAAACTATCTTCATTTCATATTTGTTTTTTGTTTTTTTCGTTTTTTTTTTTTTTCATTTTTGTGTTCTTTGAGAGAATGGTATTCATATGGGAACAACAATGATTGGTGGTTTCTAGGTGGTCAACAGTCTTTCTGATATGCTGGTCTGTAGATACAGCTTGAGTTCATTCTACAATGTAAGTTTCATTGTTCACCAAGTCCGATGTCAGATGAGAGTTCTAGCAGCCCAACAGGTGATCAAACAGTCAAATCAATGACTGAAGGTGTCAATTTCACCATGACATCAATCGTTTGAGTCTGTCACTGTCTATCAGTTTATCTTAACAGACAACAAATGCAGTCCTGCTATGTATGTCCTGCAGCTGCTTTAAAGTATCAACGAATGACTTCATCTATAAAAATGTATTCGAGTGACTGAGAAATGTGCACGTATAGTAGGCTACATTAAGTCACTGAACTGACTAATATTGCATGAGTGTTACATCAGATCTGAAGTGACACTGCATTTGGTGACTCATTAACTACTATGAAATTATATGTATTTCTTTTTACCACACAGTAACTTACAAACCAAGAACATTTGCATTTCTCATATGAGCTGCAGCGGAACCTCTTGTGAAAAAGTGCACTGCATAGGCTACTTCTAAAAAAAGTCTTAGTCAGAAATAATAAAAGGCTTAAAAATAATATACTTGTATAAAGGAGTGCCTGAAATGGTCTCATAAACTAGGCCTAGATTGTCATTTCTAAAGAAACTACTAGTCTTTGCAATGTGGTTGTAAAACTGCACTTCATGTGCACATCTTAACTAGGCCTAACTTCTTTTTTATTATTGTAATATGACTGAATCATCCTGTCTGGGTTATACAAGTCAAGGCCAGATCAGGTTATAAACACCGTCTTTGGGTAGTCAATCCAATGCACGTATTCAATTCTTACAACAAAGGTATAATGTTTAATTATGACTGAGTGAAACGTGACTTTGGTGTATGATGCGGCGCGCGTTGGTCACATGACTCAGATTCCTCTGACGTAACTCACCGGCTCAAATGCGGCTCCTCACGTACGCATCCTGTCTACGCGCTAAACCCTTAAAGTCACATAATTCACCTATTCTTTACAAAATAGGCCAGTTAATGAAGAAACAAACATGATTTTAAAAAGCACCTGCACGCGATAAACGCAGGAAAGTGACTGAAACGCGAAGCAACTTCCTGGTTGAAGGCGGAAAAACTTCATATCGATGATTGACAGACAGAAAAGCGCCGATATGAGGTCAAATACATGACGGTTATTCATATTAAGGAAACATAAGCAAGCATCAGAATATTAGTTTAGGCTCGATTGTGGCAGTGAAGATGACATGCTACGTGCTCTTCTTGAAGGTCACGTGATTCCGCAATGCAGTGACATGCATTTAATAAATGCTATTCAATCACATACACACCTACATAATAGAGACGTAAAAAAAGCTGTCCGTTATCTGAAAACGTTATGACAGAAATGAAAGCTTCACTGTCATATGTAATGTAGCATGATATGAGCTCAAATGTATTTAGTGTACGATTTGCATCCTCACCATCATCTCAACCTACATTCTACTATTAGCCAGCCTGAACAGCCAGCCGTGGTGGATCAAAATAATGCCAGACATTCCTATGCTCTAGACCCGATGACCTAAACATCAGCCATGTGTCAGTCAAACGCATCAGAATGCAAGATATATGACCTTGTGATTATCTGACGGTTACATTTCAATCTCCTCAGGCCCTCAAGGGCCATTGCATCCATCCTAACGAAAGTAAATCTAAGTATGAGGTTCTAACAAAGTTGCATTTATACAGTGCAACTGATATAATGACGGAGCAGTCCATTTAACACTGATAACAGTGAATCACACTGTACCAGAATGAACACCAGATGTCATAATGATACGGTGTAGAGAACATTCTGAATATTTAATAGAAAATAACACTGATAAGCATGAGTTAAAGTGACACAACATAGGAAACGATCATGAGATGTCAGTGAGCTCTTCTACTGTACCTTGAGCATCTCCTCCGCTCGTCAGCACTGCTATGGCTTTCCCAGCGCCCGTCAGGTTCTCAAAGAACTTCTTATTGTCTGGCTGAGCCATTTCCCTTTTTTAATACTTACAATATGTTAAAACAATAATTAATAAATAAAATTCTATATGTAAGTGTGCCGGTCGAGGGACTCTGTCCTCCCCTCTCCTCTTCTCACACCAGCGGTCTCCTCATGTACGTCCTCTCCTCAACCTGCATCAACAGTTTCTGTGACTGACAGGTTTCTCAGCCAATGGCTGAATAGATTAAGAATTCTTGTATGGGTGTTGACCAATAGTAGACACTCTCGGCGACGTTTCCGTGTAGGAAGATGATGTAGGCGGGACGATCATTTTGCATTGGACAATTATGGTCCGGCAAATATTTCCGGTAAATGTCAGACGCCGTCAAAGAACAAAATCGTTCAAATTTAATTTACAGTACAGTATGTTACACCTATATTATTATTATTATTTTTATTTATGTTTTACCGTGCAATAAAATCATAGATTAAAATTAACATGCGTGATTACAGTCTTGCTAGTCATTTGTGTAGCTTTTTAAACCGTTATTTTTAGAGTATGCTGTCGTCTGTTGGTTAGTATAAGAACTTCAAGGGAATTTCAGTCACAATCCCAGGTCTGTGATTGATGTTGTTTCTAAGAATGAAGATTAAATTCTAATGAAGGCTATTCTTCCAACTGATCTTATGACTGACAGGTTGTTTTTTGTTTTTTTTTTAGATTTGTTTTATTTAAAATATTGTTAATATGCAAACACAAAATATTGTTTTATTGTTTTTTCCCCCCTTTTGTTTCACTTATTATAGTACCATTATACTAACACATTATCCCCCGGTTTCACAGACAAGGTTTAAGTTAGTTCCAAACTAAAATGTATATTTGAGCTGTTTTAACTGAAAATAACTTGCACTGACTGACATATCTTAAAACATGTCACTGCATTGTCTCTAAATGCACACCTGTATGTTTTTTTCTAAGGCACATTTATAAAAGCCACTTAAATGTTTTAATTGAAATAAGGCCTAATCCTGGCTCAATAAGCCTTGTCTGTGAGAGCATTTATGTTTAAAACAGTTTACATACATTTTGTATGTTTAATATACATATAGGTCTATACTGTATATTTATATTCAATCCCAACACCATATACCTGTATGACAGAAGGATGAAACAGAGATTTTATTCATATCCATATTCTTTTTTATTTTTGTTCAAGTACAGATCATATCATAGACATACAGTACAGTAGCTATGAAGACTCACATTTTAATAGTAAAATATATAAATAATCTAGAATATACAAAGTACACAATCTCACACAGCAACTGTTCATGGCTCAAAATGTCATGAATGTGCATTTCATAACATAATTTTATTTTTTTAAAAATGTAGTAAAAAAATACATAGGCCTATATCAATCAAGCTTATCACACACTAAAAAAAACATGGACTTGAAACGTTTTTGCATATTATGTACATTTTCATAACTTTAAAAAAAATAAATATGCATACAATCAAAAGACATGCATAAAGTCTCTAACGGCGCCTTCTGACGGAGCGTTTCTCCAGCCTCTGAAGAATCTCTCTCAGTTTTGAATTAATGATTTCCCATGCACAATGTGAGTGGGACTGAAAAAATAGAAATATGTAGACATTTAGACAGGCAAAGATAGATAGATAGATAGATAGATAGATAGATAGATAGATAGATAGATAGATAGATAGATAGATAGATAGATAGATAGATAGATAGATAGATAGATAGATAGATAGATAGATAGATAGATAGATAGATAGATAGATAGATAGATGGATACTCGTACCTTTTTCTTAAGAAAAGCATCTAATTTGTTGAAGCATGTGATCACAGGTTCCTTTTCAACATTGCCAGAGTGATGAACCTACCGAAGAAATGCAGACACCGTGATTATCATGTTGACATTAAGCGATGTGACTGTATCATAACTTTTAATACCACATTCTGTGATTCTTACGCAATTGCTCAGGGTATGACGGGTGTGACGGAGAGTATCAATAAACGCCCCTGGGTTCGGATTCTCCCTGTACATTGTTTCTGCTTTCTTGACAATGTCGACCAGAAGAACTGCATTATGATCCACCTGTGAACAACAAATAATAATTGTATTATTATTATTTACTTATATAAAAAAAAAACTTTAATCAGAAAAATACAGAAGGATTGCAGATGTACAAACCATTTTGACCAGGTGACGTGGATCACACAGACTGACTTCTTCATAATCAAATGCACAATCATGAGATATCGCAGTGCCCTTTGAAAACACAAAGCATATGCGTTCACTTCATGTTGCAAGTTTAACTGAAAATACATGGTTAAATCAGAGTTATGGACACTTACCATTGAATTTAAAGACTGAATGAGATGTTCCCAATGTATGTGTCTTGTGCACTCCTTATGGGCTTGCAGAAGAGATATGGACGTGCACATGATGATGATTCGAATCCAGACCATGTTTTCTGAAAGCATGGAAGAGCGAGAATCTTCATCATTATAAGAATCGCATTTAAAGACTCATGAAAAATGACTAAAATGACATGAAATGAAAAGTTTGCAGAAAATGCTCACCTTCTGTGGTTGTTCTGCTTGTCAGGAGCTGAGATGCTGTGAGATGCTGATGTGACACTGTTCTGCTGTGGCTTTTATACCTTGAGAAATGTCACCTGCTGTACCACACCTGTCATTCTGGTCAAAATGAAACGGGCCAGAAACACTGACCACACCTGTCAGGTAGGGTAAAAATGAAACAGGACACCTTTTTTTGGATGCCCAAATTCTGGTATTCCTCAAGGAAGTTCCTGTCAGTAGAAAGTGTGGGGGTGTTTAACTGATACTGTGGGCGGCACATTACAGCATCGTGCAACTGTTTTTTCCACCATTTAAATATGATTTCTGTTATTTATTTATTTATTTCTTTTTCAAACAATATTTGATTTTACTATTTTATTAATTTGTTAATTATTTAATTAATTTATTTTATTTGTATTATTATTTATTTTTTAATTAACATTTCAGTAACTCTTTATTTCGATGGTCCCCTATTTGCTAACAATAAGCAACTACATGTCAAGTAAACTAACTCTCATTGAAGTATCAGTAGACTGTCTGCTTAATATCTGCTAACACTTTATTTTCATTGTTCACCAACAGATGTTATGACTATAAGTAACTTTGCATGTATATGTCGACTTATTCTACTAACCAGAACCTAACAGTCTACTAATACTCCACTAATACTCTAATGAGAGTTAGTTGACATGTAAGTGCAGCATTATTTATAGTCAACAGAATGTCTAAAGGGGACCATCAGAATAAAGTGTAACCAATATTCATAAAACTCAAGAAACATTATCCAAATGTCTTGTGGAAAAGCTATGCACATAAATTAATTAGGCTTTTTGCATGCACAGCCTAATTAAGATGCACATGTGTAGTTGAGCTTAATTCAGTTATTAAGATAGTGATTACATAATTAATAAAAATGATCACAATTCGACCATTGAATAAACAGAATGGAGAGCGAGTACGAGAAGCTGAGACGTATTACGAGAAAAGTCACCAGTAACTGTAAACATTATTTTAACAGTAGGATAAGATGCATTGTTCTATTGTTATTGACGTCATTTCATTTCCCTGCGGCACTGAAGGTTCCCTGATCATGTCAACCGTGTGACGTGTTATGGTGAATGTTGGATGGCATGTAGCTTGTGCATGGGAAATGAAAGTGAAAATGCTCTCACTGTTCATGCTGACACAAGAGAATCACTTTAGTGGAACTGAACGGCAGTTGGTGGAGATGCATATACAGCACATTTTCCTCTTAGTCTATTGTTCTTAATGGCCTCTTTTATAACATGCACCATATGCATGCAAAGCGATGTGAAAAGCATTCATTTTTCACGAAAATTATCAATGAACATTGTTTTGCACAATCAATTCTTGCACAAATTGTTTTAGGTCCATACAGTCATGGAAAACTTGGAACTATCAGGGAATGTGAAAAGTGTTCCACGCCTAATCATAGAAATTCATTCAAACAAATCTCTGAAAAGTCATGGAAATTTTTATATTAAATAGAAATAAAAAAGAGCAACATTTTAAATAAGTAAAATATATATTTTTAATTCCACTCTTGATGAATGACTGGAAAGTCAAGGACATTTAGCAGTCAAATAGCGAGGAAACCTGATTGAACTGCCATTATTTACTTGAAACGCATGTAACTATTTGCCTGGAAATGTTTTGTGACGATGCACTGATCTGAAGCTCCATTATTGGAAAAGAAAACTGAAATCCAGTGGAGAAAAAACAGGCTCTTCTTCACAGAAGACAAATATAGAATAAAGCCTGTCCCAACATGCACTGCACAGCACCTTTCCTTGAAACCAGGCACAAATATTATATCTATTCATTCATCTACACAGGTGATGCAATTTTCGAAGCAAAATGTAGGTTATTGCTTTATTTAGAATGTGGAAAGTACATGCCATTGGGCTTGTTGAGGAGAGGGTGTGATATTACTGCAAGCATACTTACATCAGCAACCACATACATAGCAACACCCTAGCAACACCCAGAACAACTGTGCAACTGCCTTTTTGCACAAACTAATCGGTAAAAGCTCCAACTCTCGACAGATCTGATCTGAAAGAGTTATCTGACTAACACCTTGACTTACACCTATTGATCCTCAGCTGCCGAGACGAGTGCTTGGTCAGGATGACTTTTATCCCTCATGTTATCAGTAGTCCAGAGGCAATTTAATTATTTAGAAGAGGCATCGAAAATAAGAAATAAAGGAATCTTTCCTTCAGATCAGTTTTTCACCATTTAGATAAGTTGACTCCAACTTCATTGACTCCCCCATGACCACAAAAATATTAGAAGGCATTTATAAAAATAAGGAGTGTCCACATTGTAAAAAAAAAAAAAAAAATACAACTTGCAAAATGTTCTTCTAACAAATATAAAAAAGTAGCTGAACAAAGATGATTTAGTAGGAGTCCATTTATTATCTCAAATGAACTAAACAAGAATCCTCTAAACATGTTGCTTTGGTTGACCTTAATTAGATTTTCGAGTATTTGTCCAAAACTTGTCCAAATGTTTCCAAATTGAGTTATCGGAAATTATTTTATGTTTAACAATGCTGTGCCAGTTCCCAGCATGCATTGCCAATGCTATTAAGCTATCATTTACTGTAGTTTAGAGTTTATATTTTTACTGAATTTACATATGTTGATCATCAACGTTTGAGTTTTGTGTGTTGAGGTATATGTGCATTATTACAACTTTTGTATGAAATATTTGCCTATCAGGGTAAAATGTTTGCCTCTAGTTTTAAAAGGCAAATAATGTTCATAGTTAGATTTGAACCAGAATTCCCCTTGCATTGCTAAATGCGAAAAAAATATTTAGTTGCTTTGACATAGAATTTTTAAGTTCAAAAGACTACATTTTACATTTCAGTAGATGAACAAAAGTATTTAAGTTGACTATAATTGGAACATATTAACTTAAGCTGTGTTATGACGGTGGAAGGTGAACCCAGGCACAGACAGGATGCAGTGACACAAAGTTTAATATAGACAGAAAACAAAACCCACGAGGGGGCAAAACATGAACAGCAAAAGAAATGACAAGACTAACCAGACTAGACTAGGACTGACAAACTAGACCATAAACTAACTACAGAAACAGGGTCAGTAATTCTCCAGAAAAGACTCACAAGGTACTCATAGGTAAGTTAACACACAGGTAGAAATTACAGATATGATAAGCAATGAACCGACACAGGTGTAGGGACTGGACGAGGTGAATCTGAATAACTAAATACATCCTAGCGAAAATCCCAAAGCCTTCAGGCCCAAAAAGCCTGGATGTAAATTAACATATACACACACACACACACACACACACACACACACACTCACAACCACACACGCATCCCCCACAAGTGAAGCCCGCTCAGGACAGAGCGTGGTGTCCAGTTACGAGACATTTTTATGACTGACTGGAATGTCCCAAAGGAAGTGGATTCCAAAGCGAAAAGAAACTTCTTTTCTTTAAAAGACATTTAACCAGATATATTCAATGTGTTTTATGTGTGTTTGTTGAATTGTACGAACAATGTATACAATCTTATCTTACGATTTGTCTTTTATGTGTTTGATCTATGTTGTTGGGAAACTCTAATGGGATAAGGTTTCAAACTTTGCAAACTATGAGTAACCAACTCCATGTGAGGCAAGTTTGGATTCTCTGAGCTCCAATCTTCGTTCCACATCTAGCCATTTATATCACATCTTGCTAAAACTTTGTGACACATAGGACTATAATAATTGTGAAGATTCTGCTCTTAAACACCCGACGAAATTAGGGTTTCAAATGTCTCTCTCTTAGACAAAGAGCAATAAAAACCAAAGTCCCGCCTGTGAAATTCCAACCCTCTAATTGGCCAAGCCAACGGGAAGAGGCTAGATTGCTCCAAGGTGATAAATGAGACTCCCCCCCTCCGCTCGTCCTCTTACTTCTCTTGTCCTCGTGTCATAATGTAACGTCTCGCCTCCGGGCGAGCTCTTCGCCTTTCTTTTATTTGTTTCTAGTTTAGTTTGTGTATTTCAGTCTTAGATAAGTCTCCGTGTTTAATTCCAATCGACGAGTGAAACGAACACCGCGTGACATATCTCTTCAGCAAATCCATCTACAAGGGACCTTTAAACGAGCGCGCGCTCGCTTTGAAGGAGAAACACGCGCATCTGACCACGTGACACGCCGGACCGAGAGACGCACGCGCGCTTCTTCACCAGCCATGCAAAGATGTAACGTTAACTCCGCGTGATTTCACCGTAGAAATCTTTATTTCTTTTCTTTGTTAGTCAAAGTTTTGTTTTCCGTAGTCGACTCTGTTCACTTCCACGAAGTGAAACGAACTTAGCCAAACTATTTTCCTTTGGTAATGTTACCCCAAAGACTTTGAACCTCCGTTCAACACGCGCGCCAAGAAGCACCACGTGACGCTTCCTAAAGGACTCCTCACGCGGCCAGACAGGGCCGTGCAGGAATGCCGCTACACAGGGAGACGTGAAACTTGTGCAAGTATATCTCTTTATAGAGCTTCTAAGAAGCAGTAAGATGATGTTTTCGTGTTGTTACAGACAGGTGACTGTCAGGGTGAATGTTGCCAATGCTCTCTCTCTCACTCCCTCTCCCCCTCTCTCTCTCTCTCACACGTGTATCCATTGTCCAAACGCCCCGCGTTGTTGTCATTGTCTGTTAATGTTTGTAAATACATGTATTCCTGTAACGTAGTAAATACATAAGTAGTTCTGCCTTATTAAATTCATTATATTCATTTGATTGATGTACTGCCTCTGCTCATTTTCTAAGTCCCTTAAGTGCCAAAGGTCTAACTTAAGCTACAAGCTTTACAAATTAAAGATACTTTAAAGAGTATTTGGTTTATAGGGCAGAAAACCCAATTCTAGTGGCCACAGAATTGCGTTTCCTGAAATCCTATAAAGTAGGATGATATTGTGGATCCCCACAAATATTATTCTGACAATTGAGCTAATTAATTTTGCCTGTTTTGTAAGACGTGGTCCGTGTAATTAATTACAATCAACTTGTGGTTAATTGCAGGGATACACATGCATGCATGCAGGTAAAATGACACATCATCCCTTAGCGGGAGATTTATTAACATGTAAGACTGATCTAATCCAAACATGTATGAATAATTATTAATTACCAATTATTAATTATGATATGCAAATTCCCCCACGGATTAGATCCGCCCCTGAGTCTTTACATTAATTGGTGGAGAATATGTTTGGCACACTTTAAACTTGTTTATGAGCAAATTCAGTTTCAATCTATGTCTATATTGTGATTTAATATTGTACGTGCGCCTCGAGTGAGCGAACGCAATGCGAACTCACCGGCTGACTGAAGGCAAAAAGCCGCTTTCAGTTCAGCAAAACTAAAAAGTAAACTGCAGTTTCATAGTATCATAGTATTAAATTTGTCCTACAAAAGACGAAGAAACCTCTTTTGAGCGACGACATTTTTAATGTTAAACTCCCCTGTCCGAACGATGTTCTTCTGTCAGGGTGAAGACAAGAGTTAGTGAAACGATGCTCTTTCACTATTCTTAAAAAGACCTTATATTATAATCGTTAGATTAACGATAAACTCCTGGTTAAACATTGACGTAGCTACTCAAGTGTAAAAACCTAAAGCATATTTAATCATAAGTGCTATTTGATATATGTTATGGGAGTCGAAAAACAGACGACAAATTCCTGTTTTCTTTGCACAGCGCAGCGAAGAATCCTGCCAGACGTGTTGTTAAAATATAGCACCGAAAAAGAAAAAAAACAATCCAAAACCTAAAAACATTTTAAATCATAAGTGCTATTTGATAAATGTTATTTGGATCCAACCGACAGACGTATAATTCCTGTTTTCTTCTACACAGCGCAGAGAAAAAAAAAATTCCTGCAAGACTTGTTGTTAAAATATAGCACCGAAAAAGAAAATCCAAAACCTAAAAAAACAAAAAAAAAAAAACATTTTAAATCATAAGTGCTATTTGATAAATGTTATTTGGATCCAACCGACAGACGTATAATTCCTGTCTTCTACAAAAAAAAAAAAAAATCCGCTGAGATTTAATTTCGATAAGTGTGATCACTACAGAAAACAAAGCGTCTGCACGCTCAGATTTTAATCACACTGAATGTTATTCCGCTGACAAACACTAGAGGGCAGCCTTGAGGCCTAAGTGCTTGACAGTTCTCGAATTACGCTCCGCCCCCCCTGATTTCATCCTGCATGAACGAAATGTCGTCATCGTGTGGACACTGGTAACAAGGTCATCCTTTCCTAAACAATTTCAGATTTTCCCAGTGAATTTCTGAAAGTGTGTTTCTAACTTTCAATGCATGTGCAAGTTCCAGTTTCACTAACATGATTCTGTTCTGAAGTGGCTTTCTCCCAGTTGGTTTTATTTTGGTCATAACATTGATACCTCACCGTAGTCGTGATCATCATCAAATATAATGCCAACCTTTAATTTTCTACACTTATTCAAATTTGGTTTGAAACAAACAAATTTCAAGATCAATTTGAATTAAGTCTCCTTTCCTGTTGGGAATGGTTTTATGGCTTTACATCTATATTTCCTTCAAATTATTTTTAATAATTTTGATTTGATACGTTATGACAACGATATCCTTACTATTCTAGAAGTTACTCAGCATCTATGCATACGCTTGATTTGAATTGTATTTAAACCCGTTTGAATGCAATTTAAATCAAGGTCTCTGTCAGCCAGGTTGACCACTAAGAGGAAGTGGCCCAAACCCTTTGTGGCCCAAACGCGCCACTACAGCTTGCTTCCTCCCGTGCTCTTCCTGCTGCACTTAATCTCTTCTCTGAATGGAGGCTAGGTTGTTCTGATAATTAACATTGTCATAATTCCCTTTTTGTTTGTACCATAATTCTAGTAAAGCCGTTGCTTTTGATTTTTCTACAAAAAAAATAGACACTCAATTTGATTTAGATAGAGAGAGCTTTAATTCACGTTGGGGTTCACTTGTCCTTCATCCTGTTCTGTGTTTGTAGGTAGAAATTTCTCGCGTGCGGTGGTGATTTGACAGTCATCTCTGCTTGGGGGTCCAGCATGCTGGTTCGTTTGACCTGCGTCACCAGCACTGACTGAGCGCGAGTCCCGGACTTCCCTGTGTCTCTCCGTTGGTGCGGCCCGCAACACGACATCACCAATTTGGCACTGCCGGTTGTGTTCAAAGTCAAGTTGCGTGAGAGGGCGCACATCGGTACAGACATGCGGAAGGGCCCGGGACACTGCTGTCAAGTGTTTGGGGACGACAGAGAGACCAACCACGGTGCTGACTCAAACCCGAATGACCTCATTTCACCCCAGGGAAACTAGAAAGGTATTAAATCCATCCACTTAATATTGGCCACAGAATCTAGAGATTCCCCCGGTCATTGAAGTGTTTGGCTCCCTTCTCCTCTCCGAGCCACAAACCGCAGGCTTAGGCCTCCTCTTCCCCTGTAACACTTCCTGTGTACTATTAACGCCATTTCATTACAGACCTTTCCATCTTGGATGGTTGCATGTTACTTCAAACTTTGCTATCTTGCCATTGCTCTTTTCTGTTGTGCTCTGTTCCTTTCAGTTCACCTAGAGACAGAACCTATCTGAGACAACAAGGAACGCCGAATAATAGTTTGACAACCAAGCCGTTAGCATCAACAGGTGACCCCTAAGCTACTGCCCCGTTAAAGAAAAAAAAAAAAAAAAATCTTTATTCAGGCCCATGCTGACCTACCCAAATTGTCCCACCGAATGATTTAACTGTCTGCATCAGTTAACCAAAATTTTCACACACGGCATAGCCCGTATTATAGCTCGTTAAACGTAGAACGAAATTGCACTGGTCTCTCTCTGTGTGTGTGTTGTGTTCCTCTCGCCCACAATAAAGGCAGTATGTTCCGGTCCTACAGTCCCACAACCCGCTGGGACCACCTGGAGACATTGATGAGAGTCATGACACCTCTATTCCTGCCCAAGGTCGCCAGTGAGTCAGAGCCCCGAGCCAAGAGCATCGCAGACGTGGACAAGCTAATGGCGCACAAACCAAGCCAAAGCTCCCACGACAAAGACCGGCCAGACACGCCAAAACCTCGCTTGCCCAGCCCATCGCACAAGCACGTCTCCACGAAAGGAGCCGCATCGCCCTGGAGCACGAAATTGCAACGCTGAGGATGCAAGCCGAGGATGACAACGACCCCGAGCTACAGAAAGAAGTGGAAAGACTTCAAACTGCCCTGTCTGATCTTCATCGACACAGACAGAGAAAAGAACCAGAGAGGAACTCAACGAGCAACTCCGACCAAGTGAAGCCGCTTGCAAAGAGCAGAGACTGAACTTAAAGAGACTCGAAAGCCACGGCCTGCGAAAGAAGCTCGCAAGAGGCCCATGTTACCATCCACAAGCTCGTTCAGCAGAGATAAGATCTCAAACGTGAACTTGACATTTTTCCCACAGAGTTGACACACTCTTATAGACTACCAGCCGCTGCGGCAGGCCTTCATTAAAGAAGTCTCTGATCCAGAATCAGACCAACAACTAATCACAGCGGTGGACCTCAATCAGCCGGCATGAAGGATGATTTCAACTCCAGAACTCTGTTCTCCGAAATCTGCACCCCACAGTGAGTCATCACCAAGTCCTCCTGGCCTGCCCACATAGCATGACTACTCAACAGCTAAGAGAAGCTTGCACCAAGCAAAAGACTATGTCCGGAAAGACTTTGAAAAACCCCACAATCTACTCGGTCTCCGAACACTACTCAGAGCTGCCTCCAGAGGGCGCCCCACAACACCATAGCCCTGTTTACAGAGAGTCATGACCGTTCCAGGCCTCCAGAGGGCAGCACTACTGTGATGGTGCTCATCCAAGACACCAGAGCGAGCGCTCTGAAACATTCTGGAAGCCAGCCGGCGACCCAGAAATAGCCGACCCCCATCACCAAGAGACTCAAGCCCAGACAGCCTGGAGCGGTACTCCTCTCAACATGCCACTAATAAGCACAAGTCTGAGCACGCATAAGAAAAAAACAGTGCCGCCACATCTGAGACAGCCGAGACCCTGAAGTCGCTGAAAGAGCTTCTTCACAAAAGACTTTCCGAAGGAGACAAGAGGGACGAGACAGACATCCTATGTCTAAGCGTAAGACCTGAACCAGGCCACCAGAACACTGCTCGTCAGCCTCAGAGCACAGAGCTAACTGTCACATCACAAAATGACAGCATCACCCAGCCACCACAGCTGACAGCTGCCCAGTCTGAGCCAGACGGCACAAGTTCCCATGTTTTGGCTACCTGCCTCCGCAGCAAGCCACATGAGACCGGCCCTAACCGCCCATCGATCACCACACGAGCCCCTACGCCAAGACTCCTGGGGAACCTGATCAAAAGGGGGTGGGCCCGGAAACTCTACCTACCCATCACTCTAGACAATGAGTTGAGCCTTGAAGCCCTGGTAGACACCGGCTCAGACCTCCCTCTAATGTCAGCTCAACTCTTTGAAAGACTCAGTGCTAAAGCTAAGATCAAACTCTTACACCCCAAATGTGTGAGCTGAACGTGCAGTCGTATAGCCAGAACGACCTCCGGCTCGAACAGAGAGCTCCCATGTACCTGACAACTGGTCCTTTGAGTCCTACCCACCCGGTGTACATCTCACAAATGGACACGTACCCCTTTCTGACTGGCAAAGACCTGTTAGACTGCTCTGAGCTTTTATTAGACTTATAAACACCTGGCCGTCTGGGCCCAAGTTCAAGAACCCCGCCCCCTCCGGTCACAGAGGTCACGAGAACTATAACAAAGCCAGACTCCAAAATCACAGAGTTCCCCGGAACTCCAGCAGCCATCCATGGGTACACAGCCTCACCACCAAGTCAAGGTTCAAGTTCGCTACCCTGCACCTTCCAGCTCGCCAAAGACCACGCAATGCCCACTCAACGATGCGTGACCTAATGCAGAAGGCCTCTAACACAAAAGGCCTCCTCAGAAAGAATTCCTAAAACCACAATGATTTTGAACTTCAAAACCAGAAGACACTGCACGAACACAGTGCAAGACTCTGCTAAAAAGGTCCCTGATCAGCATAGGACATAGAACTTTTAGAAGTAGATCAAAATGTGTGCTCAAAGAGTTGCAAGACTCTGCATTCGTAAAATTAGAATTTTACTGATGTAAAAGAATCTTAAATGGGCATGTAAATCTCAACGGCCAACAGACTATGCACGACTCTTTTAAAACAAACAGTTTCTAGATGCTGGTTGAATTAGCACTGCTAAACATTGGTTTCCTGACAATGAAGGGTTACAGCAAACACTAGCTCCAAAGAAGGCATACGTCACCCTGGCGTCAGAGTGTAGTAAAACCTCCTGAGCCGTAAACTACTGTTAACCTACAGGCGTGCATTTGATCTTTGCGATCCAACTAGAACACAACGTGCAATATGCATTTTTGATCGCTGGCTTGTCTAAATGCAGATAAAACGATAACTGGAATTGACATCTCTACTTTAAGTGAAAGAGTCTTAGATTTCCAACTAATATCAGTAAGTTCAGCCGTAAAGCGTAAGTCTGTTTGACAAAGGAATCTCATCTCAGCAGCTTGTAAACTGTACCGATATCTATCCTGCTTTGGTTAAAGAAATCCAAATTGCAGTATTGCTAAACCTGTTTCTGACAAAGAAAGCTCAGGACAGTGTTATATATACGTAGACCTGGGTGATGCTCCCCTTTCTACAATGTAAAGGCCTTACAAATTATTGTTAGATTGATGTAATTCACCTAAATTTTTAGCTGCATCTACAAGCAGAGAGCTACCTAGCGATCAAAACTGTTCATTCGCTGAAAAGTCAGCATTTATGCATGAGAGGGACGTAACTATATAGGCTTAGACAAGCTTTGACTTACAGCAAATCTATTTCCTCACTCTGTAACCAAATAGAATAAGTTGTGTAAAGTAAAGAGAAGAGTTCCATGAGTAAAATTAGCAAATGCCAAAACACATTTGCATTTTACTGAATGTAACATCAAGTTCTTGAAAGACTTAAAGTATAGGCGCCCCCTTTTAACCCGTTTAAACATGCATAACTCAGTACCTGAAGAATGTCTGCACATTTTACTGTTGAATTGTTCTGACATGCTCTGGTTCCCATGACAACAACTGGTCACAGGAAGTGCTAACTTGTGATGTCACTTTGTAAACAAACCAGCCTAGGTGGCTAAGCTAACCTAGCATTCATCCAGCTTAGGCTAAGCTAAATAATAACTTCTACAATTAGCAGTTAGCATCATTCACTTGAAGCCTTAATTACAGCTTTTGTTTACACAGTGCAAAGTATTCTAGAATACTTTCTTTAACCCCAGTTAGGGTTTCTAATTCTTCACTTTCCGTACTTTCAGTTCTTCTCAGCTAAATTTCACCTTCACTAGTTAGGCATAGTCCTGGCTGAGCGCTGTAGGTTAAATTTGCAGATGCCCTGTCAATTAAACTTAAGTTTAACTACATGTAAACTGTGTAGCTAGAGAAGAATTCGTATAGTAATGAGAATTTCCATCAGCATGTTGATTAATCCTTTGGAGGGACACACACAGTGTGGTCTTGAACACGCAACCGCTGTAACCCACTATGGAGTGTAGGTCCAGACAAACCCAAAGTTTAGTCACTAGTGCTACTGATTATTCTCACAATCAGATCATTACCGCTGTTTTGATTACTTTATTTATTTATTTATTTATTTATTTATTTATTTATTTATTTCCACTTTGATAATAATGGCAGTCAGCTATTCCCTTGTCTATTCGGTCATCTATATGATTTAATTCCATTTCCTCTCTTGTTCGAATGTGGTTCCATTTCCCATTGGGCCCAGAAAGGAAACAGAGACACCTTTATTTGTGATTGTGTTTATTTTCAACAAGTGCACTCATTTTTGTGACCCTGCAACACAAGTAATTTCAACAATTACTAGGGCATAACTATAGTCCTGAGGATTGATAATAAGCATAATTTGAATAGGAAAGCTGTCTCTTTTCCTCCTATCCTTCACTTCGTCAAGCCGTAGTGAACCACCATTTAAGTCCAGAGAAATAATTTAGTCATAAGAACCATCTTAAGTCATTTATTTCATCTCGGCTATGCCCCTTCCAGGAAACACTCTAGGAACCACACAAGTCTTAGCCTCCTAACATCCACAGCTAAGATGATAAAGATACAAGAGACACATCACTAGCTAGATACATATGAAGCACCTAACTTTATGCTACATATCTAGCGAACCCATTAAACAGACTAATGCATGACCCTAAAAGTTCAGAACCACTCTCACCACAAGTGTGCCAAAGTGTCACAGAGCCTCTGCTTAACCTGACCCCAACCTTCCAGCTTACCAAAGACTATGACAAACCAATGGACACTATGAGAAACCACCTCTAACCCCTCCAACCACCCACGAATGCCGTCTGAACCAACCGACGACCGGTGCCCCAGACACCTGCAATACACCTTGCACATGCTGCGTGCACAAGACAACATTCAGCGTTCTGCACCTGATGCCATCACTGCGCCACAGCTTGTAATGCCACAGTGCAAAAGGGGGGTCATGCCAATGTATGCCCATGATGCACCATGTGCTGCACACCGCAGCACCAGAGACACTTGCAAGACACCGAAGCAAGTGGCATACCGGCGTGAAAAAGACTGTCCAAGCCAACCAAGGACAACACCTGCTGAAATTTTTCCTCCCTTTCTCTCTCTCTCTCTCTCTCCCTTTCACTTTACCAGGATGCTGCTGTGGTTCACCATCCTGTGCCTTCGGCCAACCAGAGGGCAGCCACCGCCATTGAACAGCATCTCCCCAGGCCCGGCATAAGGCACCATCCTGAGGGAACAACCGGGACTCCTGACTACCAACTTCAGGACCCACACCCAGAAAGTTCATGTTCGTCTCGACCCCTGCAATGTTTACAGGGCACCCTACGCCAGCGCAGTAGCCCAAATACCGCTGGGCAGGTGCCCGATGGACAGACTCCCTCACTCACGCCGGGGCTGATGCACATGCTCAGCCAACTTGAGAAAATGACTATCTCACAAGCGGAGTTAGGTGGACACAACCACCGCTCCAAACAGTTCCGGGGAGCTTTGCCCGGAGCCGCCGCCACTCTGTTTAACACTTGTATGTCCAGTGTGAATACAGTGAACCTAGCCACCGTGAGGCGGCATGCAGCCGAAATTCAGACGGAGATTCCACAGATAAAAGAGCAACTCACAACACAGAGTGCACCCCTGCAGACCATCGACAAGACACTAAAGGGAATTGTGGCAATTTTCAACACTCACAGCGTTCTGCTGACCCAGACAGTGAACTCCATGAAACAGCTGTCATACTGTCTTCCAGAATGACTTTGCTCAAACTCAGCTGGTAACAGCCCTGATGACAGACACGCGGCCGGAGGTGAACTCCATTGACAGCCTAGCTATGGGTAGAATTCCACCGCACCTGATACCCTTAAGCCTTGTGCAAACCGTGCTGGCTTCCGCCATCACCACGCCAGCTGACTCTCTACAAATACACCTTGCCTACTCACTGGTTAGTGCCAGCCCACTCTGCGTGTACCACAAGCAGAGAAAAGGGGGCTTTCTCCTGAACTTACCCATCACAGTCAAGCCGAATCCACTGGCTCAAGAACATTGTCAATGTCAGATTCTGAAAGGTAACACTCACATCAAGATCCGCACGCCGTACGTGATTGACTTGCACGACAGCGACACTAAGCTGTCCCCAGCTCCGAATCCACACATGTGCACACTGACCAAAGACACTCACTATCTCTGCCCTAACAAACCCTTCCTCAGAGACAACACTGACGGAATCTGCAGGCTGCAGATCAGCGACACCCGCTGCCCTGCCGAAGCTAAGCCTCGCACTTAAGTCATCGAGACCCAAGCAGAGATTGTAGGTGACAGGGCTCTTTAACACTTCTGTGCGCACAGCTGCACTCAATTACGACCAGAATGACACTGACACCTGTGTCACCTCGCTCCACCAGAGCATGTGAATCCAAGTACCGAAAGGCGCCATCCTTCACCTTGACGACCTGGCATGGTACCAAGCAAAGAGTACAAATTAGAACTGGAAATCCCATCCTTCTCCAGGAACCACACTTTCACCCTAACTCCAGAACGGGAGTTGTGGTCTGCGAAAGGGGGGTCCCAGCGAATTGACATTGCGTCTATCAACACAGCCCTCCGAGCTTTGTCTCAACTGCTCTACTTAACTACCCCACCTGTTGTCCAGGCCTGGACCACAGTGGACACTGGGCTGTGTAGCTCTAAGGTACTCAGCCACACCCTGACACTGGGCTTGGCCTTCATCCTATACCGGAGTCTCAACGAGATGCGAACATCCACAGCCAAGCTCACGGCACCCTCCGAAAGAGGGCACCACGCCAGAGGCCGCGCTGAACCTCGTCAAGTTGAGCCCTCGGCCCTAACAGCACCTGCTACCCGATCATCATGATTCACCTTTCATCCGTCCATTGTGATGATTGTTGTCCGATTAAGTCCACACAGGGACTTCATCAGACAAAAAGGGGGACTGTAGGGACTGGGCGAGGTGAATCTGAATAACTAAATACATCCTAGCGAAAATCCCAAAGCCTTCAGGCCCAAAAAGCCTGGATGTAAATTAACATATACACACACACACACACACACACACACACTCACAACCACACACGCATCCCCCACAAGTGAAGCCCGCTCAGGACAGAGCGTGGTGTCCAGTTACGAGACATTTTTTATGACTGACTGGAATGTCCCAAAGGAAGTGGATTCCAAAGCGAAAAGAAACTTCTTTTCTTTAAAAGACATTTAACCAGATATATTCAATGTGTTTTATGTGTGTTTGTTGAATTGTACGAACAATGTATACAATCTTATCTTACGATTTGTCTTTTATGTGTTTGA